>CM055118.1:582032908-582632908 GCA_029206835.1 Rana muscosa
AGTTGCACTTTAGTGATTACATGAGCATAGTCCATGAATAAACCACTTTGTACATGGAAGTGAAAAACAGCTGTAGCGGTGCACTGCCGTGAGTTTCAAAAGATCCACACATTCACCCTGCTGCCAGCCCTTCATCTATGACCTCAGAGACAGAGACAATGAACAGTCATTTGCGTTGTTTTGTTTATTTGGGCAATATAACTTGGATGGGGTAAGGAGGATATGGGATGCCCATAGAACATGTTAGTATTTGTCATGTGAAGCAATACCCTCAGCTAAGAGGGCCGCAGTATTCGTTTTTGGGCCCTGAAGACAGCTCCGCCAACCCCCGGCAATTTACTCGACCCACTCTGGCACAGTTAGTCTAGGGTAATATATCTTAGGCTCTATGGAATATTCAGACACCAATACAAATAGTAAAAGAATAATGAGTTTACTCTCTCTTATTAAGATAAATCAACAGTAAAAACAGATAACATGTGCTTCTAGCAGAGCCCTGCAGCAAATGATACACTACACATTAATGGAACACAGTAATGGCGTACCACGTGTGGCGACCGTTAACTAAGCGCCCTGTGGCGCAGCTACTAAACTCTAATGCCCGGTCAGGCCTGACCCTATAACTCAGTCTCTAGGAGATTAATTCTTTGCATGCAAGTCTTTAAATGGTGGTGCACATTTCAGGAACACATTTGTAATCCAAAAGGGTAAAAGTACCAACACGGAACACTTCACTAGAAATCCGTTTGACTCAGTTCTGCTATGGATCTCCAGTGAGGACTCAAATATGAACTGGTGGGCCACGGCAGTCTGTAGGCCTAACAATAGTGTAAAGTATATGGATTGAGCAGGTGCTCGCTCACCCCTCCGGATGCGATCCCAGTCCGGGGACTTCCACCTGCTGTGTCTCCACACACAGCGTCTCCAGCGGTCGGTTCTCCGGCTCAGCAGCGGTTGAGGATGACCAAGTCAGATGCCACCCAGGCTCGCAAAAGAGGGGTGGAAGGCTCTTTGGGTAGCGGCGCAAGGCCCCAGGCTTCAGGCCTTGCACCACAGCGGATCCGCACAGGAAGATCTCTCCACTGAAGTCTCGTGTCCCAAAGAGGCCGAGCTTAGCCTCGCCTCCTCCTTATATAGCTCCAACCATGAGTCTCTGTGGTGACAACACTGTACCCTGGGTGCCAAGGGGGGTTCTGGGAAAGGTAGTCCAATGAGTCTTAAAGGAGACCCCGCTACACACTCCCCCCACTTAAACTCTTTGGTCCCCAAAGATAATTCTAACATACACTGCGTACAACCCTAGACAAAGTTGTGTATGATGTCGGCATAGGGAATTCCCACCAAAACAGAGGGGTTGAATTCCCTTGCCCACAGGTCACATTACTCTGAGTGGCCTGCCTAACTGTGCCAGAGAGTGAGTTGGGGCTGCCCTCCACCAAATGAACAGTGGAGGGATACGGATTCTCTGCACTCCTCCTGGCAGTGACCACAGAATCTTCTGAGCTATTCCCCATATGTGGGTAGGTCAACCTTCTGGGAGGCCTTATGACTCTTCAAGCCTTTTGCTCTCTTGGGGTTTCTGGCTCTGGCGCCACAGGCTCTTCTTCCATAGCAGGCTCAGGCAACAAGGCGGGCTCTGGAACATCTGCTTCAGGAGCCGAAGGATACATAGAGTCTCTAGGGTCCTCTTCTGAGTAAGCGTTACAGGCATCCTCCCAATGGTCTGACAAAGGACTAGATGGGATGAACTCAGTGGCTTCTGCATTCAGTGTTCCATCTATAGTGTTGTCAGGAATGGTGTCATTACTGGGCTCACCTGCTGGTGGCACTGTTGCATTCGGCAGCAGTGGGTGTAGTTCTGGTGACCACCAGCGGGTGTCTCCTCACCAAGACTTTCCACCAGCCATCAAGCACACCTGATCTGGGTCTGCTGGACTATATAAACCCGCCCTTAACAAAGCTCAGTGCTCCAGAATTCCTTCCGTAAGCCTGGTCCCTGCCTGAACCTGATCCGTTACCTGGTCCTGAACCTGATCCTGATCTGTTCCCTGCCTTGTTCTGGACTCTGATCCTTGTACCCTGTCCCCTGAGACCTGTCCCCTGATACCTGTCCCCTGATACCAGCTTCCCCTTGCTGTCTGCTCCCAGTACCTGGCCTTCTGCTCCCCTTGTCTCTCATCCCTGCCTTGTTCATGTATGTGTGTTCTCTTTTGTACATATTAGTTAGCTAGTTAGATTAGGTTGTTTTTGGGGTTTGTTGTGTTCCTTTGTATTCGTTTCTTGCTTATGGTTTGCTGTGGTTTTGTTTACACGTGTGTCTTTATCTTTAATAAATATATATATTTGTCACTTACTCTGTTCCCGATTCCTTAATGTGCAGCCCAATGATCTGACCACCTGTATTGGATGTCTGTGTATAGCATCCTCGTGACAGAATTCTGGAGCCATACAATCAGATCGGCTGCACCTTGGAATTGGGTCTGAGCACTTGTTAAAATTACTGAGATGGAGGTGGACGATATTTTTTATCTTTCGCTCCTGGCAACAGATGACAGAGATTTCTGTTATCAGACACTAAGAGAATATACTAGAGAGCAGTTATTAGAATGCATCCGCATAGCTCAAGTTTTTGTGGATCAGGGCAATTTTGTGTTTGAGGATGTACAAGCTTTGATTTGTATCTGTACAGAGTTGGCCCTGTCTGATGCCTCTATTGGAACTGACGATTATACACCTCCTTTTAATGCAGCTCAAGTAGAATCTTTGGTGTGGCTGTTGGAGGATGACTCAGCCTTTTTCCATGAGCAGTACTCAGCTTGTCCTGAACAGGTGCTTGCAGCATGTATTGATTCAGTGCAGTCTCTGGTCAGACAAGCAGTGTGCAAACCTGATTTTGTGAAACCCTTATTACAGGCCTGGTCAAGTTTGTTGTATCCAGCCCCTGTCAGCTCCCAACCATCCATTTGTATGTCTAGATACCAACCTGCTGGGATGTCTTCCTCTCCTTTTCCCCCAATTCCCACTTTTTATGAACAATGCACCCAGCTAACAATGAAGTATCAGTACCCTGTCTCCTCCTGCTGCACTTACCCTGCCTTCAATCCACCTGCTTCTTCCCTCCTATCCGTAGCCAATCCACAAGAACCTCCTCCAGCCACTGTCCCTGCACCTCTGCCATTTTCTTCCATTTGTCCAATCCCAACCTTTTCATATATTCCCCCCGGTACTTGCAAACCTGCAGTGACTAAGCCCAAAAAGAAGCAGAAGTACTTTCCAACCCACACAATCTTACCGGTATCCCAACCTGCCTCCACACCCACCAACCTGTTCCAGCCTGAGGTTCCCGTGCCAGCCTTCCAGCCTGAGGTTCCCGTGCCAGCCTTCCAGCCTGAGGACCCTGTACCAGCCTGCCAGCCTGAAGACCCTGTACCAGCCTGCCAGCCTGAAGACCCTGTACCAGCCTGCCAGCCTGAAGACCCTGTACCAGCCTGCCAGCCTGAATACCCTGTACCAGCCTGCCAGCCTGAAGACCCCCGTACCAGCCTGAAGACCCCGTACCAGCCTGCCAGCCTGAAGACCCCGTGCCGCCAGCCGCCCAGCCTGAAGACCCCGTGCCGCCAGCCGCCCAGCCTGAGATGACCCCGCCTGCTGCCCAGCCTGAGATGACCCCGCCTGCTGCCCAGCCTGAGATGACCCCGCCTGCTGCCCAGCCTGAGATGACCCCGTATGCTGCCCAGCCTGAGATGACCCCGTCTGCTGCCCAGCCTGAGATGACCCCGTCTGCTGCCCAGCCTGAGATGACCCCGTCTGCTGCCCAGCCTGAGATGATCCCGTCTGCTGCCCAGCCTGAGATGATCCCGTCTGCTGCCCAGCCTGAGATGATCCCGTCTGCTGCCCAGCCTGAGATGATCCCGTCTGCTGCCCAGCCTGAGATGATCCCGTCTGCTGCCCAGCCTGAGATGATCCCGTCTGCTGCCCAGCCTGAGATGATCCCGCCTGCTGCCCAGCCTGAGATGATCCCGCCTGCTGCCCAGCCTGAGATGGTTCCGTCTGCTGCCCAGCCGGAGATGTTCCTGTCTGCTGCTCCGTTGCCCGCTGCCCAGTCTGATGTTCCAGAGCCTACTGTCTTGCTTGGTGACCCTGTACCTGGTATCCAGCCTCACGATCCAGTTCCTGATGGTTCCATTCCTGATACTCTTCCTGGTGGTTCCTTTACCGCTGCCTAGCCTGATGACTCGGAGCCCGCTGTCCAGCCAGAGGATATGGTCCCTGCTAAGACCTGTTCCTGATGCCCAGCTGGCCGCTGACGTCTTCCTGATGGATGCCCTTTTTTCCACTATTTTAATCCTAATGGTCACCCAGCCTGAATGTAATGCCCCTGCGTGGTCTGCCTCCGATGGGTTCTTGCCCGTTGCCCTGCTAATTTTTACTTCTAAATCTAAACTTCCTGACCCTGGTGGTGGGATGCGCGCCCTATTTTCAGACTCTAGTGGCACGTCCCCCAGTGAACTAAAGGACTCTGGCCTAGGAAGTGCGAAGAAGTCCGCAGACATAGTATGGAGACTTTTTTGGGTGTTTCCGCATCCACTCGGACTGTCCAACCAAGGGCTGAATGGAGTGTCCGGAGGCCACTCCTTAAGGGGGGGAACTGTCAGGAATGGTGTCATTACTGGGCTCACCTGCTGGTGGCACTGTTGCATTCGGCAGCAGTGGGTGTAGTTCTGGTGACCACCAGCGGGTGTCTCCTCACCAAGACTTTCCACCAGCCATCAAGCACACCTGATCTGGGTCTGCTGGACTATATAAACCCGCCCTTAACAAAGCTCAGTGCTCCAGAATTCCTTCTGTAAGCCTGGTCCCTGCCTGAACCTGATCCGTTACCTGGTCCTGAACCTGATCCTGATCTGTTCCCTGCCTTGTCCTGGACTCTGATCCTTGTACCCTGTCCCCTGAGACCTGTCCCCTGATACCTGTCCCCTGATACCAGCTTCCCCTTGCTGTCTGCTCCCAGTACCTGGCCTTCTGCTCCCCTTGTCTCTCATCCCTGCCTTGTTCATGTATGTGTGTTCTCTTTTGTACATATTAGTTAGCTAGTTAGATTAGGTTGTTTTTGGGGTTTGTTGTGTTCCTTTGTATTCGTTTCTTGCTTATGGTTTGCTGTGGTTTTGTTTACACGTGTGTCTTTATCTTTAATAAATATATATATTTGTCACTTACTCTGTTCCCGATTCCTTAATGTGCAGCCCAATGATCTGACCACCTGTATTGGATGTCTGTGTATAGCATCCTCGTGACAAGTGTCTTCAGTGGTTGGAAGATCTATAGCAGAAGTTCCTGGAGTTGAGGAAGGCCACAGCCAATCAAATTCTGTTCCTTCATCTCCACTGAGTTCAGAGGCCTCCACATCTTTAGCTCGAGAGGCCTGGGACCTAGTGTTTGGTCTGGGGGTATCTAGGATGGAGGCTGGTTCAGGAGAGTCCCTCGCTGGAGGTATCCTGACTGCTTCGGCAAGTGGGAGCAGATGGTTCCTGTGCCAGGTCTTCAGTGGCCCTACCTTCCCCTCTGGCTTCAACTTGTAAACAGGTAGGCCTGGCAGCTTCTTACAGATGACATAGGGTTCGGGCCTCTATCTGTCCGCAAGTTTGTGTTTACCAGGGACCCCCAGATTGCGCAGTAGTACTCGGTCCCCAGGCTGTAGATCCTGGACCCGGACCTTCAGGTCGAACTTTCTTTTATTTCAAGCTCCCCTTTGATCTGAGGCCGCTTGGGCCTGTTCATAGGCTACCTTCAGGCTGTGTCTGAGCCTGTCCACATATCCCTTGTGGGATGCGGCTGAGGAATGGTCCAAGGACGTGCCAAAGGCCAGGTCCACGGGCAACCTTGCTTCTCTCCCAAACATAGGGAGTCGATAGGGGGAGCAGCCTGTAGCATCACTTGTGGTACAGTTGTAAGCGTGGACTATAGCTGCTATGTGTCTGCTCCAATGCTGTTTCTTTTCACTATCCAGGGTTCCCAACATGTTGAGTAGGGTTCGGTTAAACCTCTCCGGCTGGGTATCTCCTTGTGGATGGTAAGGTGTGGTTTGAGTTTTCTTGATCCCTAACGAATCCAGGAGTTTCAGCCGACTCTCAAAGTCCCTTCCTTGGTCTGAATGGAGTTGCTGCGGTAATCCATAGTGGACGAAATACTTTTCCATAAGTACCTTGGCCACCGTGGAAGCCTTCTGGTCTTTGGTTGGAAAAGCTTGAGCATACCGGGTGAAATGATCGGTTATCACCAGAACATTTCCTAGTCCACTCAGGTCGGGTTCGAGGCAGAGAAAATCAATGCATACCAGATCCATTGGGCCTTGAATTTGTAGATGGCCCATTGGGGCAGCTTGATGGGGTAAAGTCTTCCTCTGGATGCAGCGTGCACATGAGTGGCAGTACTCTTCTACTTCTGCCCTCATGCAAGGCCAATAGAACCGACTTCTGACGAGTTGAAAGGTCCTTTCTGCCCCTAGGTGGCCGTGATTGTCATGCAGGGCAATCAGAACAGTCTCTCGATGTTTTTCCGGAAGGAACAATTGCCATTTATCTTCCAGGCCATCAGAGGGGCCCCTTCGGTAGACCACTCCCTGATGCACCTGCAACCTGTCCCACTCTTTCCTCAACAGGCGAGCTTCCTTTGAGGAGTGGCGCAGGAGTCTATTTGGATCCTGATTCTCCAGGGCTTCCAGGACCAATTTCCCCATGGGGTCTTCTAATTGGTCGCATCTCAGCTCCTTCTTGGACAGTTTCGGCAGACTGTCTTCTTCCAGTTGGGTTACTCCACAGTATTGTTTGGGGACTCCTACCATGGTAACTCCTATCTCTTCTGCCCTCGAGCCTCCTCTGGCTTGTAATTCAGCCCCTTGACAAAGGGCCCGCACCCCGTCAGGTGCCACTTGAGTCCAGTCTTCTATGTCACTGGTGGGGGCATGAGATCTCCTGGACAGAGCGTCTGCGTCTCGATTTCCAGCCCCTGGCCTGTATTTTAGGCTGAAATTGAATCCAGACAGTGCGGCCAGCCATCTGTGTCCAGTGGCGTCCAGCTTTGCTGTGGTGAAAAGGTAGGTAAGGGGGTTGCTGTCGGTCTTCACAGTGAACTCCGCCCCATAGAGGTAGTCTTTAAGCTTGTCTACTACCGCCCACTTAAGGGCCAGGAACTCCAGCTTGTGAGTGGGGTAGTTCTTCTCAGAGGGGGTCAGGCTCCTGCTCACGTAGGCAACGGGTCACAGTTGTCCTTCGTGTTCTTGGTAAAGTACTCCTCCCAGACCGTCATGACTAGCATCTACATGTAGTTCATACGGTCTTGTTGGGTCTGCGTAGGCCAAGACTGGGGCAGTGGTTAGGCTCTCCTTCAACGCCTGGAAGGCCTCTTCACACTTCTGATTCCACTGATCCCTGACTGACTCTCCCGGCTTCCTGGGTCCTGAGTCGTCCTCTTCCCCTTCGGTCTTGAGTAGTTCATTCAATGGTCTGGCAATCCGGGCAAAATCCCTCCACAAACCTCCTGTAATAGGAGCAGAACCCCAAGAAGGATCTGAGTTCTGTTACTGTGGTGGGCCGTGGCCAGGAGGTAACTGCCTCCAATTTCTCAGGGTCTGTGGCCACCCCTTCTTCAGACACTATGTGCCACAGATAGTTCACAGAAGACTGGTAGAACCGACACTTCTCAGGCGAAAGCTTGAGTCCCTCCTCACTGAGTCTTCTCAACACTTTTTCCAGCCTCTCTTCGTGTTCTTCCAAGGTTCTCCCAAAGACAATGACATCGTCCAGGTACACAAGGACTTCAATAAGATTCATGTCTCCTACAGTCTTTTCCATGAGACGTTGGAAGGTATCAGGAGCTCCAGACAGTCCCTGAGGCATTCGATCAAACTCAAAGAACCCCACTGGGGTTATGAAGGCTGTCTTCTCCTTGTCTTCCGGATGCATAGGGATCTGGTAGTATCCACTCTTGAGATCCATAACGCTGAACCACTTGGCTCCTGATAAACTCCGTAAAGCGTCCTCTATCCTCGGAGTGGTGTACTGGTCGGGGATGGTTCTCCTGTTGAGGGTCCTGTAGTCTATACATAGCCTCAACGACCCATTCTTCTTCCTGACCACCACTATCGGGGAGGCATAGGGGCTTCTAGACTCCCGGATCACACCAGTCCTCTTGAGTTCTGCGAGTTGTTCCCTCAGATCCTCCAGATCTGCTAGTGGGACCCGCCTGACCCTCTCTCTGAAGGGCTTGTCTTCTTGGAGGCGGATTCGATGGGTGGCACTCCTTGCACACCCCACATCGAACTCATCTTTGGAGAAGATCTTCTCCCATCTGGTCAACTGGGCCTTGGCTCTCTCTTTCCAAGCCCTGGATAGATTCGGGTTCTCCATGGACAGCTTCTCCCAAACATCTCCTCCTTCACCCATCCCCTTGACTTCTGACAGGGTAACCGGGGCAGCAGGGCTCACCTGGCCCAGCAGCATTCTGGCTGGGATTTCCATGGGGCCACCTGTAGTGTTCCTAACACTCACCGGAACTCTACAATGGGCCTTCTTCAGGGCCTTCAGTGGAATCACTTCTGGTATCACTTCCAGACCGGAGGACTCTTCCCTTGGGTCGGACTCCAGCATGACAAAGGGTCCGGGTTGTTCCCAAGTAAGCTTCACAGAGACAGGTTACTTCGCCGGGTTGCAACACTACCCCTTCTCTTCCAAGTCTCCATACCTTCCCTATCCCCTCTCCAGGGGTCTTCTGCTCTAGGACCAGTCGTTGGTAGGCCGTCTTCAGCATGGTATGGATTTTGGTGGCTGCATGGCCCTTCTCTTTCACTAGAGGGGTCAGGAGTCTCCAGACCAGGTCCGTGTTTGTCCCTATTATGAGGAAACTTTTGTTAGCTCCAGGCGGCCGAGGGCACACAACTGCCAGGGTGTCAAACACTTCGGCCTTCCCAGCCACAGATGGGTCGATAGTCATCTTTATGGGCAAATAGCCATCGTAGGGGAAACTCTGGGTTCCGATTCCCCATATTTCCAGTTCCTCTATCTTCTGGATGGGTAGATGACTCAAGTGCTTATCGTAGAAATCCCGGTATAGTAGGGTCACTTGTGCCCCAGTATCCAAGATATCTCTGGTGTAGACTCCCTCCACTTGAATGGGCACCACAGGAGATGGGCCTACCAGCTTCTCCGGATATGGCCTGACAGTGGTTGCCTTCTTCTGGTCTTTTCCCTTCGGACTCTCTCTTGTCCAACTCCCTTTGGACTTTAGTCTTTCTTGAGCCTGGTATGCATTGATTTCCCTCTTTTCAATGGGTGTACAGACCCGCTGAGGGATATTACTGTTTTTCTTAGGTGTGCATCCCCTTTGGGAAATGCGGCGCCTCTTCTGAGGGGTCTTGCCCCCTTTCTCTGGGGTGTATCTCTGTTGAGGGATGTTGTGTTTCCTCTGAGGGGTTTTGTCTCCTCTCTTCTTTAGCTTCTCATTCAGTTTGGAGTTTACTGAAGAAGATGATGGGCACCTGGTTGACTCCTTCACCGGGGCCCTCTGGAGTTTCCCGCCGGCTTGCGGTTATCTGTATTCTTTTTCTTGGGACTGGAACATGTAGCTGCGATGTGGCCAACTCCCCCACAGTTAAAACAGATTATATCCCCCCAGTCTTGTAGGGATGCGGGTGCCGAAACAACTGGGAACAGTTCCTTCCTCGCTACCTCTTTCTCTGGACCCTGTGTGTCTTTCGCCATCAGAGAGGTCAGCATCTCTAACAGCTGAGACATTTGTGATTTCAAAGTGTCCACTTCTGAGTCCCTTTCTGGAGTCATCAGCGAGTTGACTATCACTGGTGTAGGAGCATGACTTGTCTTTTTCATTTGCGGATCCTTCTGCAGTGCCTCTTCATCTCTGATGATTTTTATCAAATCAGAGTAAGTCCCGAGGTTTTCAGGTGCAACCAGACTGGATCCGAGCGCAACGCTCCCATTTAAGACTTGCTTCATTCTTGCCGCATCTGTATTTTGGGGCATCATTGCCTTCTTCAAGACAATCTTACACAGCAACTTGTTCAGTCTTCTGACATACTCTGAAAGCTTTTCATTCGGCTGTTGGAAAGTATGTTCATATTGGTAGACCATCTCTGTCACCTTTTCTAACTGACCGAAGCTCCTCCTGTAGCATGGCTAGACAGTCTTGAGCCGTGCAGTCTGTATTCCCAAACCGGAAACTTTTCACTGCTTCTGCTGCTGCGCCTTTAAGGCTTTCTATCACTCGTTGCCTCTTCTGCGCTTCAGGCACCTCCCATGCCTCCACTGCTTGTAATGCCTGTTCCACCCAAGTATCGAAGTCTTCCTCCCCTGCAGGGACAGGGAGCTTCCCTGAGAATGTCTTTAGTCTCTGGTAACTAGTCTCTACATGCACCGTGCTTGTCTTCTGACACTTGGTTAGCAGATCCCCTATTGCCTTTATCAGTTCTGGTGATATAGCAGTGACAGATTCAGGCACCACCGGAGGCGTCGCCCTGTCTCCTCTTTCAGGTGGGGTATGGGCCGCAGCATGCGGTGATCCCGTTGGTGATGGTTCCTTCTTTACAGTTACTGCGTGTGCCAACCTATAGGTTCTGTTGTCTGGCGTCCGCACACACTTGCGCTTGCAAGCCTCTGGCATCCCGTCCCAGTACTCCACTAGTGCATACTGATATGAGATGTCTGGGTCTGACTTTATCTCCGTCACCCACGGTGTGTGATCTGGGGACACTGACTTCATTAACTCCTCTACCGTCTCAGTTGACCATTCCTCCCCTGGGAGGCTAATGACTATTGACTGGTTTGGCTCTGCCCTAGAGGCTTTGCACCACGCTTCTACTGCTTGCGGGTCCATGGGGTCCATGCCGGCACTTCTGGCGTTCACCTGCTGTATCAGGATCCCGGACGAGAACCCCCACGTGTAGCGATACCCTCAGCTAAGAGGGCCGCAGTATTAGTTTTGGGCCCTGAAGACAGCTCCGCCAACCCCCGGCAATTTACTCGACCCACTCTGGCACAGTTAGTCTAGGGTAATATATCTTAGGCTCTATGGAATATTCAGACACCAGAACAAATATTAAAAGAATAATGAGTTTACTCTCTCTTATTAAGATAAATTAACAGTAAAAACAGATAACATGTGCTTCTAGCAGAGCCCTGCAGCAAATGATACACTACACATTAATGGAACACAGTAATGGCGTGCCACGTGTGGCGACCGTTAACTAAGCGCCCTGTGGCGCAGCTACTAAACTCTAATGCCCGGTCAGGCCTGACCCTATAACTCAGTCTCTAGGAGATTAATTCTTTGCATGCAAGTCTTTAAATGGTGGCGCACATTTCAGGAACACATTTGTAATCCAAAAGGGTAAAAGTACCAACACGGAACACTTCACAAGAGATCCGTTTGACTCAGTTCTGCTATGGATCTCCAGTGAGGACTCAAATATGAACTGGTGGGCCACGGCAGTCTGTAGGCCTAACAATAGTGTAAAGTATATGGATTGAGCAGGTGCTCGCTCACCCCTCCGGACGAGATCCCAGTCCGGGGACTTCCACCTGCTGTGTCTCCACACACAGCGTCTGCAGCGGTCGGGTCTCCGGCTCAGCGGTGGTTGAGGATGACCAAGTCAGATGCCACCCAGGCTCGCAAAAGGGGGGTGGAAGGCTCTTTGGGTAGCGGCGCAAGGCTCCAGGCCCCAGGCTTCAGGCCTTGCACCACAGCGGATCCGTACAGGAAGATCTCTCCACTGAAGTCTCGTGTCCCAAAGAGGCCGAGCTTAGCCTCGCCTCCTCCTTATATAGCTCCACCCATGAGTCTCTGTGGTGACAACACTGAACCCTGGGTGCCAAGGGGGGTTCTGGGAAAGGTAGTCCAATGAGTCTTAAAGGAGACCCCGCTACACATGTTAAAGTGGATCCAGCTTTACATGGACAAATGGTTTACTTCTTATCTCCATGAATAATATAGCAGTCTATATGTTACACTCCTCAGATAGAATAAAATGGCGGACCCTAATTATGACAGACTTTTCACCTCAGATACCTCAGGACACTTCTCCTCCTGCACATAACTTTCCTGTCACAAATTAGTAATCCTGTCCCGCCATCTAGGTCTCACTCTGAATAAGTCCTAGTAGTTTCTGTAATTGGTTGTACTTGGTGGTATTTGACTGCGTAGTTACTAGGCCCAGGGCCTGCAGAACCCCTCCCAGGGGGGGCCTAGTAGTTTAACAATTTGTACTTGGAGATGGACTACTGATCCCAGATAGCCCTACTTGCAAATCCTGCGCCATTAGGCGACATTGATTTGACACACTTCCCCACAGTCTCTTTCTCTCCTCTCATCCATGACTCCTCATCACTGGCCTTATAATGACGAAGCTCCCTCACAGACTCCCTGTGGTACACTCACCGACCTTTTTCCGCCCCAAGTCCATGATGGAGGAATTTATCTGGACATACGTTCCAACAGTCTCCAGCCCCTCTACTGGGCTCCTCCGCCGGGCCTCACACTCCCCCCAGATGAAGGTAGGGCCCCTGCTACTGTCTAGTACTCCATCCTCCACTTCTCTTGGCCGACAATCCCCCCCAGTGTTACCTCAGCTTATATAGGAGGCCCGCCCCCTGCCAATACCAAGTAGGGATTGGTCAGGGCTCCCACATGAGCTGCCTGACACTCCAATCCCAGGCCCTGCCTTCTTCCCTAGAACCATCTCCCTAGAGATAGGGGAGGCGCCTCAGAACCAGAGCACAGGTGGACACTCCCACTGCTACACTGAACACTCCCAGTCCCAGACCAAAACAAACAGGCCTAGCTTAGTGCCCAGGCCTGCCTAAATTTGCCTGTACTGATACCTGAAACCTAGAAAATCTCACTCTAGCACCTACCAAAAGGTAGTGGGTGCTACACAGCATTGAGCTTTGAGCAGACAGCCATATAGAGCAGTGGTTCTCAACCTGTCTAGTGCCGTGACCCCTTGATAAAATTTCCCAAGTTGTGGGGACCTCTAACAGTAGAATTTTCGTAGCGTGGGTTGTCAGCACCCAAGGCAAGACAAGTAATGTGTACCCCTAACCCACGGACATTTAGGGCTCCCTGAGTCCCTTCCACTCGTATTAAAACCCCTTCTGGTACATTTTAGGACTTTAAATGGCAACTCTAATCACAGGTAGCGTTACTCAATGTGTCTCCAGCTCTCGCAGCAGTGACACCTATGCCGAAATCAGGAGATAGGGTCTCCTCCAGCCCCTCACACTTCACATTTCTCACCAGTCAGCTGACCTCTAGTCTCTGCTCCACAGCCATGCCTTGAACTGAATGGGGGGCCCTGCTGGGCAGCTGCGAAAAGGCTGGGAGAGTGCTGCAGGCTTCAGGAACAGCCCAGGATTCGGTGACCCCTGGCAAATCGTCATTTGACCCCCAAGGGGGTCCCGACCCCCAGGTTGAGAACCACTGATATAGAGTATTGAGGGGAATTTATCAAAACTGGAGTAGACAGAATCCAGAGCAGCTGTGCATAGCTACTAATCAGCTTCAATCTTACATTCCTAAAGCTCAAAGTACACTGAGCAAAATTATAAACGCAACACTTTTGTGTTTGCTCCTGTAGCGCCCTGCTCCTATTGGGTAGGCGCTATTTGTAAATTTAGTTGTCTGAGCTGTAGTTTAGCACAGAATAATTGTGTAAATTGCTGGTGTAGCCGGTATGTACTATTTAGGGGCAGCATCTGGGTGGTAGTATGACCCAGATGCACTAATTGGTAGAGTAGGGCTGTTTTCATTCGTGTGAAGACATCAGGGGTGCTCAGTTCCCTGCGGCTCAGTAAGTGGCGCTGTCGCTTTGGGCCGGGGTTGAACCCCCACTGCAGTGCTGTACCTTTTGTGACCTCTCGCAGCAGCTGTACAGAACCTGCTGTGCTTGCTGGGAGAGGGGATAAAAGGGGGCGGACATCTTCACCACGAGATCAGAGTCCCAGGCACCTTCAGCCTGAGGGCTGCTATCCGTGATCGGTGTCCAGGCGCCTTTGGCCTGGAAACGTGGAGTTCGTGTTCCATCCTAGACACCTTCAGTCTGGGGTGAGGTACTTAGCCGAAGGCCTGGGGCCCAGTACCTACCACTGGGTCCCGCGTGAGAAAGGATCGTCCTAAGGTGCCCGTGGTGTCGGGTGCCTGAATCCAGGGCGTAAGGGACCGGAGAGGTGACCTTCCCGTAGAGCTGGTGCAGCATATTGCCGGTGCCGGGTGGGCCTCCGGAGACCGTCCGGATGGATGTCTTTCCCTAACAAGGGCCAACTACAAAAGGAAGGTAGTTCATGTTTTCACGGTCGGTGGCAGAGACCTGCTCCCAGGCCTGTGGCAGGGGCCTTAACAGTTCACACGGTCGGTGGCAGCGGCCAACCTCACGGTTGGTGGCAGAGACCGTGCGCCAAGCCTATTTGCACAAGAAGGAATAGGAGAGTTCACTGTGCCTGGACCTGCTCGTATCCACACCCCTGTCTGTTCATTTAAAAGATCAACTGATGCTGTTCACTTTTCAAGAAGAATAAAGGAGTGTTGGACTTTTTATGGTGTGGGGCTCTATTACTGGCAGTCAAACCTCCACAGGAGAAGCAGAGGCTCCATCCAGAACACAGGCCCGAAGGTAAAACAAGTGTTGGCTTTCACCTCTGCACATTAGAGGACATAGGCCGTAGTGAACCTCACCCTCCTCCCACATACCCCTGGACAAGCCAGCCGTTTCACTGACAAGGGAGAAGGGGGTGAGGCCGCTACACTGGTTTCTGTTTCAGTCCAGCTGTGCTGCGCATTTTTCCACTTGACTGTGGGTGTCGCTGTCACCACTGGTCAAGGTTGGAAATGCAGCAGGCTGGATGTATTGAGTACCTCTTGCCCAGAAACCACTCAGTGGGATTGGTCCCCCCGCTGTGCATTCTGGGAGAGGGTATTTAAGGGACAGACACCATCTTCCGGGTCTCTCTGACCTGATGGCCCTCCTGGCCTAAGGTGTGCCGTAGCAGTTTTCCTGCCTCAGGGCCAGCTGGTCCGAGGCCTCGTTACTGGAAGTAGGCCCAGGAGTTTCTGGGGCCTACTAATCAGGGGTGGTCCTTTGCTGTCTTGCCTGCGGGAAGAAGCCTAGCAATTGAAAATAACAGTGGAGGACTTTTCCCAGGAGAAGACCGAGCAAAAAGGCTGGTGTCTCGGGAAGAGCCTGGAGACTCAATTGGAGGACGCATCCCTACATATCTACCTCACAGTATCGCCGGATTGGCTGAAAGAAACTGGTACTGTGTTACTGTACTTAAACTTTGCAAAAGTTGTAGATTCTTCAAGTCTGTGGCAGAGGCTATTTGTATTCTTCAAGTCTGTAGCAGAGACTATTTGTATTCTTTAAGTCTGTGGCAGAGACTTTTGTCCGAGCACCGCACCAGCTGCTAGGTCAGTGAGAGAGGCCTATCCGGTGGTTGCGATATCCAGTGTGGAAACTGTTTGTCCTCTGGATTAAGAAGTACCCGTGATCCGCAAGCAAGGTACCTGAATCTCCCCTAACCCTCCATCCCTCTAAATGACATTTCTTTAAAAAAAACATTGGAAAAGAGACTATGTGTTGGTGCTGATATCTGTGAAATACACTTCAATGGAACCCCTATGACGGATACGGTGGAACAGACAGGTAACGGCATGACCCAAAAATATAACCAGCAGCTCCTACGGGGTAGTGCTGCACACCTATTTATCATGAGCTGAATGCAAAGATCTACGACTTTTTCTATGTACACAAAAGGCCTATTTCTTTCAAATATTGTTCACAAATCTGTCTAAATCTGTGTGTTAGTGAGCACTTCTCCTTTGCTGAGATAATCCATCCACCTCACATGTGTGGCATATCCAGATGCTGATTAGACAGCATGATTATTGCACAGGTGTGCCTTAGGCTGGCCACAATAAAGAAAGCCTGAGGCCTGGTTCACACTGGGGCGACAAACGCTCCGACATTGGGAGCTCATGTCGCATGACGTGTGAAAATCAATGTTTCCCTATGAGAGCCGTCTTAACTGGTCCGACACATGTCGGTCCGACTTTGAGAATGCTCCCTGTACTACTTTGGTCCGACTTTGATCCGACTTCAGCCCATTGACTATCATTGAAGTCGGATCAAAGTCGGACCGCAGTCTTGCATGGTCCGACTTTGGCATGCGACTTGTGCTGTGCTGCTATTGAGGGGGAACTCCAGGCCAAATTTTAAACAAAAAACCGGCGTGGGTTCCCCCTCCAGGAGCATACCAGGCCCTTGGGTCTGGGCTGGATTTGAACGGGCACCCCTACGCCGAAAAAACGGCGTGGGGGTCCCCCCAAGATCCAAACCAGACCCTTATCCGAGCACACAACCTGGCAGGCCGCAGGGGAAGAGGGGGGGACGAGAGAGCGGCCCTCCCTTCCTCCTGAACCGTACCAGGCCGCATGCCCTCAACATGGGGGGTTTGGTGCTCTGGTTGTCGGGGTCTGCGGGCGGGGGGCTTATCGGAATCCGGGAGCCCCCTTCAATAAGGGGGCCCCCGGATCCCGGCCCCCCCACCCTATGTGAATGAGTATGAGGTACATCGTACCCCTACCCATTCACCTGGTGGAAAAAAATTATAATAAAAAAACACTACACAGGTTTTTAAAGTAATTTATTACACAGCTCCGGGGGTCTTCTTCCGACTTCCGGGGGTCTTTTCCGACTTCGGGGGTCTCCGGTGTCGTCTCCGCGCTCTCCGGTTCTTTCTTCTGCCGGGCCTCCGCTAACTTCTTTTTAGCTCTTCCGCTAGTGGAGGGGCGCGGTCTTCCCGTCGTCGCCGTCGGCTTCTTCTTCCCTCTTCTCCTCCTCGATGTTGACGCGTCGCTTCCTCCCGCTGTAATACTGGCTCTGCATTAATATAGGCTTCTCATGACGTCACAGTCACATGTTCCCATGACGTCACAGTCACATGCTCCGGGGCCATGTGCCCCGGAACATGTGACTGTGACGTCATGAGAAGCCTATATTAATGCGGAGCGGAGCGGAGAGCCAGTATTACAGCGGGAGGAAGCGACGCGTCAACATCGAGGAGGAGAAGAGGGAAGAAAAAGCCGACGGGAAGACCGCGCCTCCGTTAGCAAAAGAGCTAAAAAGAAGTTAGCGGAGGCCCAGCGGAAGAAAGAACCGGAGAGCGCGGAGACGACACCGGAGACCCCCGAAGTCGGAAAAGACCCCCGGAAGTCGGAAGAAGAGCGCCGGAGTCGGAAGAAGACCCCCGGAGCTGTGTAATAAATTACTTTAAAAACCTGTGTAGTGTTTTTTTATTGCAATTTTTTTCCACCAGGTGAATGGGTAGGGGTACGATGTACCCCATACTCATTCACATAGGGTGGGGGGGCCGGGATCCGGGGGCCCCCTTATTGAAGGGGGCTCCCGGATTCCGATAAGCCCCCCGCCCGCAGACCCCGACAACCAACGGCCAGGGTTGTCGGGAAGAGGCCCTGTCCTCATCAACATGGGGGCAGGGTGCTTTGGGGTGGGGGGGCCGCAGGTCGCCCCCCTGCCCCAGAGCACCAAACCCCCCATGTTGAGGGCATGCGGCCTGGTACGGGTCAGGAGGGAGGGGGGGGCCGCTCTCTCGTCCCCCCCCCTCTTCCCCTGCGGCCTGCCAGGTTGTTTGCTCGGATAAGGGTCTGGTTTGGATTTTGGGGGACCCCCCACGCCGTTTTTTCAGCGTAGGGGCGCCTGTTCAAATCCAGACCAGACCCAAGGGCCTGGTATGCCTCTGGAGGGGAACCCGCGCCGTTTTTTTAATTTAAAATTTGGCCTGGAGTTCCCCCTCAAGATTCATACCAAACACAGTGCCTGATATTGGCGGGGATCCAAGTCGGATCCCCGTTCATTGAAAGTCGGACATATGTCGGCTTCATGTCGCAGGGCAAAGTCGGATCCAAAGTAGGACGGATGTCGTGTCGCACTAGTGTGAACCCGGCCTGAAGCAAAAAAGAAAATAGGCACAGGGCTGCATGAGGAGGTGCACAGGGAGGCTGGGCTAGTGGGGGTTAAAAAAGTATCCAGGAGAATGTCAGGAGGCAAAGGGATTGGCTGGACAAGTAAAAGGGGGAGGCAGTGCAGTGGAGAGGTCACAGGGAGCAGACTTCCGGTCAGCACACAAGGAGAGGAAACTTTTGTGTGCTGACGTATCTGCCAGTGCTCTATCTCCGGTACGAGATGGCACCTGGCGGCGCAGTTTCAGGGAATGGCAGACACTATGGGAACGGCATGGCTGCAGAGTCAACTTGCAGCCTTGCAGGGGACAGCCGCCGCGGCTCCCGCCAGCTCAGAGGTGCGACGTGCTCGACGGGCACGCCCGCCAGAGCGCTTCAGCCCCTCCACATCCCCACAAGCTCAGCGCCACTCAGGGAGCTCGGATTCGGACCCTCCAACTCAGCCTCCCCTGACAGGAGCAGGTGCGGGAGCCAGGAGGAATCACTGTCGGGGGCAGAGCTCAGCGGGACGGGGACACAGCCTCACCCCACCCCCAAGGGTTCCAGCTTCAGGGAAGAGCAGCAAGGCCCCTCCCACCATGGGGGGAGTAAAGAGGTGTCACACCGCCACGGCCGGGCACAGCAGTCCTGGGAGTCAGAAGCGCAGGAAGGACGACGAGCAGCTGGGGCCTTCTGCAGGCGGCTCACCCTCGCCAGTCCAGTCTACAGGCGGTCTCCACTATTCGTCCACCTCAGAGGGAGAACTCTCCAGTGAGGTGAAGGATCTCGCTCCGTGGAGGTCGGCTACGGTGGATTCCGGATTGGATTCCGGATTGACGGCTGTGGGATCTCGTCCTGGTCGGCCCGGTAAGTCCATGTCCAATGTGGTTTCTTCCTTTCAGCTTCCTTCTGTCCATGTGTCCGGTTCTAAGGGTGGGCGGGCCCCGGTGCTGGTGTCCCTTCAGCTGTAGTGGGGGGGCTTCTTCCTCTCCCCCTCGGTTAACAGGCGGGGGGCCAGCCACGACGGGTGATGCCACGGCAGTGCGCGACCCATTGGTCGGACTGCGGTCGTTGGTACAGCGGTTTGATGCAGGCGCACCGGTGAGCTCTTCGCCAGTGTCGGCTTGGGTGTCGGACGCAGGTCTGCAAGGGCTCAGGTAGCGGTGAGTCCTGAGCAAGGGTCAGGGCAGGGGTCTGAGGCAGTAGTGTCTACAGGGGTGGCAGTAGTCAAGGGATCGAACGCCTCTTCCACGGCGGCTTCCGCGAAGGAGGCTAGTAAGAATACAGACTTGGTTCGCCTGGCCGATTCGGTGCGAAGTATATGTCTGCTTTGAGGGACCTCTGGGGGCACACCTCAAAGCAGAAGTGCGGGAAAAGATTTGGTGGGGGGAATATGTGGAGATCTTCACGTTGCTCCCTCTGGAAAAATTTAACTTGGATAGGGTGAAGCCGGAGGAATCCAAGAAAGAGGATGAGGAAAAGCACCGGAATCGGTTGATCCCGCGTGCATTTGCCATTTTGGCGAGCGTTATCGGGGAGAAAGCCCCGGAGAATTGTTCCCTACTGTTTTGATATCTGGATTCCATTAGCGAGGCCCAGAGGGTTTATGGTGGCGTGGCTTGGCTGTGGTATGATGAACAATTCCGTCAACGCAAGGCAATACGTCCGTCGCTGCACTGGGATCATAAGGACATCAGTCTTTGGATGAAACTTATATCCTCTCCGCGTGCCTCGACGTCGGATGGGGTCCATCTAAATGCGGTGGGCACGGATCTGTGGTCACTGGGCTTGCAAGATGGAATACATCGAGCATAACGTTTTTGTCCAGGCACAAAGGTGTGAGGCTTCACACTTTGCGCTGTGGCGGTTGGGTCTTTGGAGGCATTTGTAAATAAACTGCTGTAATTTGATGATTGGGACACATCTGAGGTATGGGTCCCTGGTGAATGCCAGTTATGATGGATTAACTGGGAGTGAGAATGGTGTATATGCTGAAGGTGTTTGTCCCCGAGTCGGTGCAATGCGTCAGGGACCATGGAAAGAGTTTAAGCAGATATAAAGGTAAAGATTTTGATACATAGTGCCTCCAAGGATCGGCAACCAAAAATATTTTGCCTTGTTTTGGTTTATATTGTTAAATATTTGTTAACTTTAATAAAGGGGCCGTAAGAGCCCATTCACACAGGGGCGGCACGACTTGTCCCGCGACTCTGCCGGGCGATCCTAACATGACTTCAAAGATGACTTGCAAAATGACTTCTGTATTGAAGTCAATGGAAGTCGCCCTGAAGTCGTCTTGAAGTAGTACAGGAACCTTTTTCTAGGTCGCTCCTATTAGAATGGTTCCATTGTACAGAACGGGACGCGACTTGTCAGGCGGCTGAGTCGCCTGACGAGTCGTCCCTGTGTGAATGGGGTCTAAAACGGACAGTTCATCCCAACCTTGGTGTCAGACTATTTTTGGTAGTTATAGCGGGGGCCAGAAGATGGGGGTATAGAAATGGGGGGTCAAAGGGCCAGTATACATATGGGTTACCTTTTCAAGGGCCACTCTAAAATGTGCAGTTTTACTGTATTGGGGGGTCCGGGGGTCTGAAAACCAGTCAGTATCTGGTGTAACCACCATTTGTCTCACGCAGTGCAGCACATCTCCTTCGCATAGAGTTGATCAGATTATTGATTGTGGCCTGTGGAATGTTGGTCCATTCCTCTTCAACGGCTGTGCGAAGTTACTGGATATTGTCAGGAACTGGAACACGCTGTCGTATACGCTGATCCAGAGCATCCCATACATGCTCAATGGGTGACATGTCCGGTGAGTATGCTGGCCATGCAAGAACTGGGATGTTTTCAGCTTCCAGGAATTGTGTACAGATTCTTGCAACATGGGGCTGAGCATTATGCTGCAACATGAGGTGATGGTCGTGGATGAATGGCACAACAATGGGCCTCAGGATCTCATCACGGTATCACTGTACATTCAAAATGCCATCAATAAAATGCACTTGTGTTTGTTGTCCATAGCATAAGTCTGCCCATACCATAACCCCACCGCCACCATGGGCCACTCGATCCACAATATTGACATCAGCAAACCACTCACCCACACGATGCCATACACGCTATCCACCAACTGCCCTGTACAGTGAAAACCGGGATTCATCCATGAACAGAACACCTCTCCAAAGTGCCCAATGCCATAGAATGTGAGCATTTGCCCACTCCCCCGATGAGCATGCAGATGAGCTTCCCTGAGACGGTTTCTGACAGTTTGTGCAGAAATTCTTTGGTTATGCAAACAGATTGTTGCAGCAGCTGTCTAGGTGGCTGGTCTCAGACGATCTTGGAGGTGAAGATGCTGGATGTCGAGGTCCTGAGCTGGTGTGGTTACAAGTGTTCTGCGGTTGTGAGGCCGGTTGGATGTACTGCCAAATTCTCTGAAACGCCTTTGGAGATGGCTTATGGTAGAGAAATGAACATTCAATTCAAGGGCAACAGTTCTGGTGGACATTCCTGCAGTCAGCATGCCAATTGCATGCTCCCTCAAAACTTGCGACATCTGTGGCTTTGTGCTGTGTGATAAAAACTGCACATTTTAGAGTGGCAATTTATTGTGGCCAGCCTAAGGCACACCTGTGCAATAATCATGCTGTCTAATCAGCATCTGGATATGCCACACCTGTGAGGTGGATGGATTATCTCGGCAAAGAAGTGCTCACCAACACAGATTTAGACCAGGTTCACACTGGGCTGTGGGAGTGAAGCCGTGCAAGTTCAGCTGAACTTGCACGATTTCACTCTTGCTGGCAGTCCCGATTTCAGCCACGATACAAAGAAATCTGACACAGATGTCAATGTAAATCGCGGCCGAAATTGCAAAAAGTAGTACAGAAACTACTTTTTGAAATTGGTGCGGCGTCGCACTGATTAGGACGGTGCCATTGCTGGCAATTTGCGCAAATATCACCGATTTGACATGTGATTTGACATGTCAAATCGCATGTCAAATCTCACCAGTGTGAATCAGGGCTTAGACAGATTTGTGAACAATATTCGAGAGAAATAGGCCTTTTGTGTACATAGAAAAAGTCATAGATCTTTGCGTTCAGCTCACTATACAGTAAATAGGGGCAAACACAAAAGTGTTGCATTTATAATTTTGCTCAGTGTATAATTAGGAAAAAATAATTTTTGTTCGATTTGGATAGAGTGGAGTAGGATTAGAACACCTGTCAGTTTTTATTGGCATCTATGTCCCTGTTAAAGAGATTCACCCTCTCCATTTGTCCTGTTTACCATTACCATCAAAAGTAAAAGAAAATCCAATTTGGGTTGTTCCCAGAAAGCTAATAGTGGGGAAATATTCCAATTGGGACACTAGTTCTAATGACCTGGGGGTCCCCAAGGAATTCCCTTATTTGCAGGGATTTCCTCTCACTTCCTGTTTTTTTTTAACAACAAGGTTGGTCTTTATTGACGTATAATTGAAGCATGACACATTACAAATTGCAAGAATAGCAAAGCAGTTATGCCAAAAACTAAAATTACATCAGATGAGAAGGGAATATACAAATTTACAAAAAGGGTAAAACTACTTGAATCCAAGCTGGGTGTAATGGTACTGTCAGCCTGAGGCCTCGTACACACGACCGATTTTCTCGTCGTAAACAGTCAAGAAAAGTGCCGCGAGAGTTTTTTTGTCTAGAAAAACGTTCGTGTGTATGGTTTTACGACGAGAAACTTGACGAGAATCTCGACGAGAAAATAGAGAACCTGCTCTCTATTTTCTCGTCAGGATTCCAGATTTCCTCGTCGTGTTTCTCGTCGGCCTGTTTTGTGACGAGAAAATGGTTCGTGTGTATGCTTTTACGACTCTTCCAAAAGCGCGCATGCTCACAAGCAACTATGAGACGGGAGCGCATCTTCTGGTAAAACAAGCCTTCATAATGGAGAGAGCACATTCGTCACGCTCATAAATATTTCATCGTTTAAATGTTCTGCATTGAATTCTTCGTTAGAATGTTACATTAATCAAAACGAGAGACCTTCTTTTGCTGCTGATATTCACACAGAGTTCTGCCTTATTTTTAACCTTTTTCATGCTGCTCTTTATTTTTCTCTTTAGATTTATGTGTATTATATCGTGCAAGTTTTTAGGAATAATTTAAATGGTTAGATTTTTCAAAATGATGTTAATTATAATTTCTCAATGTTTTGATAGCGATCTCACATTTAATTTTCTAATCTATATTTTTAAAATTTCACACCATGTTTTTGAGCTAATCAGATTTAGTTATTCTTTTGGGGGGGTGATATCTGTGCCTTTTATTGTCAGTCAAATGTATCTGCTTACTCCAAAGCTTTTTTTTTTTTATTTAAAAATACACATAGTCAAGTATGAACTTAAACAAAAAACACATTTATTCATGTTTATAAATTAAATAAAGAGAAGGCAGCGCTGGAGAAGCTGCTGCCATTTGTGCATCCCAGGGACCCCAGAGCACACACCAACCCTGTGTGGACACTAAAATTGGGAGCTTGAGAAGGCCCACATTTCAGAACACAATCTGATGCTGGCCTCCCAGAGGTCAGGAACAGCAGCAGGTGAGATATATGTCCCAAGTGTGTGGTACTACAACAGGCTGCCTTCTGTCCGACCAGTGCGACCACAATGAAGCAAGGCCATCACTTCCTCTTCTTCCTGGCAACCTTCCCTGCAGCCTTTCCTGAAGCCTTTCCTGAAGCCTTTCCTGCAGCCTTTCCTGCAGCCTTCCTTCTTCGTTTAGCTGGAGGCTGGCCCACTGGAGGGGTACTCCTGTCAGGAGGAGGAGGTGGAGGTGTAGCAGAAGGGGGTGGGGCAGAAGAAGAAGGTGGAGGTGTAGCAGAAGGGGGTGGGGCAGAAGGTGGAGGTGTAGCAGAAGGGGGTGGGGCAGAAGGTGGAGGTGTAGCAGAAGGGGGTGGGGCAGAAGGTGGAGGTGTAGCAGAAGGGGGTGGGGCAGAAGGTGGAGGTGTAGCAGAAGGGGTGGGGCAGAAGGTGGAGGTGTAGCAGAAGGGAGTGGGGCAGAAGGTGGAGGGGTAGCAGAAGGGGGTGGGGCAGCAGAGGCATGTGGCAGAATTGGTCCCGCTGGAGCAACCAATTCTTGGTCCATGAACTCCTCCTCACACCATTCATGGACTGGTCTTGGTCCAAAACAAGCAGACCAACACCAAGCGCACGCACAGCACGAACTCGACGACGAGAACGTCCAGGCGACATGGCTAGGAAACGGTCGTCTAATCAGAACGTACAGAACAGAACGCACTTTAGAACAGCAAGGCCTATGAATAACGAACTGAAATTCAGAAACGAACAGGCAATAACGCACTGTAAAACAGATACGACCTGCCTAGACGCCCTGAAAGTCAAGATACGAACCCACAAGCACAAACTGAACCGCAGAAAACGATCTGAAAAGTACGAAGACTGAAAAGCGCGAATCGTCTCTTCCCAAACTTTTACTTCACACGCGGTAACACGAGATCAGCAAAAGCAGCCCAAGGGGTGGCGCCAAGAAAAAAGATCTTCCCCTTTATAGTACCGTCGTACGTGCTGGACGTGAGCGCAGAGAACCACGAGGAAATTGGAAAATGACAGTGTGTACGCATAGAAAGCTTGACGAGAAAATCGACAAGCTTAACAAGAATCTCGTCGAAAAAAACGACGTGTTTTTTACGACGAGAAAATCGGTCGTGTGTACGAGGCCTTCCTGATGGACTGATACATCTGCGAGACGGGATCCTCCCAATTGACAATTGATAGTGGAAAAAAGGGGGAGATTGGGACACAAGGGGGTCCCAAAATATAGTCTAGGGGTGAATCAACCACATGGTACCATCAATAAGGTATTGAGACTTTATTAATGAATGCAAGTGTAGCTGGCATGTACTTTCAGAGTGTTTAATTCTGGTGAGGACACCAGTGATGCATAGTTCCCTGCGGCCCAGCAGGTGGCGCTGTCACTTTGGGCCGGGGTTAAACCATCGCTGCAGTGCCGCACCCTTTATGACCTCTCGCAGCAGTTGTACGGCGGGGCGGGGAACCCGCTGTGCTTGTTGGGAGAGGGTATAAAGGGGGCGGACATCTTCGCCACGAGGGTCGAGTCCCAGGCACCTTCAGCCTGAGGGCTGCTGTTCGCGGTCGGTGTCCAGGCGGCCAAGGCCTGGACACTTGGAGTTCGTGTTCCATCCCAGACACCTTCAGTCTGGGGTGAGGTACTCGGCCGGAGGCCTGGGGCCCAGTACCTTCTGCTGGGTCCCACCCGGGAGGGACTGTACTAGGGTGCCCTGGGTGTTGGGCACCCGAATCCAGAGGCGTAAGGGACCGGAGGAGGGATTCATCCGAAGACCTGGTGCAGCATATTGCCAGTGACGGGTGAACCTCTGGAGACCGCCCGGAGGGATGTCTTTCCTGAACAGGGGCCAAGTTCATAGAGGAAGGTGGTTCATGTTCAATGACCGGTGGCAGTGGTCCAACTAGTCAACTCAGGTCAGTGGCAGAGACCTGCTATTAGGCCTGTGGCAGGGGCCTCAACGGTTCACCCGGTCGGTGGCAGCGACCAATCTCACGGTCAGTGGCAGAGACCGTGCGCCAGGCCTATTCGCTTGCAAAGGAATAGGAGAACTCATTTGTGCCTGGGCCTACTCGTATCCACACCCCTGTCTGTCTGTTACTGAAAGTTCAACTATTATGTTCACCCTGCAATGGAAAAATAAAAGAGTGCTGGACTTTTAATTGGTGTGGGGCTCTGTTACTGGCAGACATATCTCCACGGAAGCTTCGTATGCAGTGAGCAGACCCGGAGGTAATTTAAGTGACTTTGCTCAACCCTCATACACATACGAGGTGAGAGCTTGGCGTAGTGTTCCTGCACTCTCCTCTCCCAGGTACCCCTAGACCACACCAGCCAACCAGGCGATAGAAGCGGAGAGGGAGAGTGAGGCCCGCTACACACACAATATCAAAAAGATTCCCCTAGGATGATATTCAAATCGCCCAAAGGGGAATGTTCCTCCAGAGTATCGAAATCAGTAAAACATACACTGTATATATTAAGAAAAGTACAACGTTGTATATTAAAAGTGGGGATGGGATGACAGTCCCAATCAGTCTGAATGAAATAAATGGACCCCTTATTGTCCAGACAAAAATAAGTCATCAAATGTGACGGTGGTAGCAGTAATCATCATTGCTGAACACTGGAATGCTGATATGATTAGTGTCCTGAGCTGAAGCTACAGTATATACTGAATGATTCCACTAGGAAATAATGGTAACCTGAGAGCAATGTTTCATTGTGGCAGTATAGCACCAAGAAAAATGGAAAATGTGGACCAAACAAGTGAATCACTGTATAATTGCAAAGAACCAGTCAAGTAGTTCCAGTGATTAAGGTGACGCTAGTGATCAAATAATATGACACATCGTTGCTGAGTAGATTCAGAATAGCATCACATGTTGTATAAAGGTCTTCAGGTTTTTTAAAGCAGTTGTTATCAGTACATACAGGAACTACACCTTATCACTCCAGCCAGCGGTCCTGGTCTCTGGACACCAGTCATAAGTTCTGGAGGGAATTGCTTACCCTTCCTGATGTCCGGGTCCCCTCACTGGTGTATATGGCCCCTTGCAATGTCCAGCGCATATGGCGCATCCCGGGAGAGCTGTCATGACAGGGAGGCTCACGAATCCTGGCTAGCAGATCAAATTAGCTGCGCTTGTGTCCCAGGTCATGTGAGAATGTCCAGCGCATATAGCGCACCGCGGGGAGAGCTGTGATGACCGGGACGTTCGAGACTCCGGGCTAGCAGATCAAAGTTAGCTGCGGCGTGTATCCCGGGTCATGTGATGTCTTAGAGCCGGTTCAGAGTTCACAGGTGCAGGCGGCCGGTACAGAGTACTGAAGAGGTGTAAAGGTAAACAAACGCCATACAAATTTACAGAAATAAATCCCCACCGGGGGGGGGGGGGGGAGACAAAAACAGTCTTTAGAACATAATACCATATCCACACATAGAAGGAAGAGAAATGAAGGGGGGGGGGGACATAGATTTAGTGAACCATGGCATAAAGATTTAGTGATTTAGTGAACCAAAATAGGATACAAAATAGGAAACAACCTCTCACTTCCTGTTTGGCTATGAGACAAGAAGTGAAGGTAAATCTCTGCAATGGGACACGTGTGGCGAAAAAAAAAAAAATCTGACAGGGGTTATAACCCATACAGTTCTACTTTAAGGGCCCATTCATCACAGAAACTGCACATAACTGTGCATTTTTGACTGCATGTTTACATGCATTTGAAATGCGATTGCTGCACGCTTGAATGGATTTTGCATGCGCTTTGTGCTGCGTTTGCAGTGAATTCTTTTATACCTTCTTGGGCTTGGCTTTCTTGGCTTAAAGGATATCTAAAAAGGATTTTTTTTTGTAAACAAACATGTCATACTTACCTCCTCTGTGCAGTTGGTTTGGCACAGAGTGGCTCCGATCCTCCTCTTCTGGGGTCCCTCAGCGGCGCTCCTGGTTCTTCCTCTTCTTGAGTGCCCCATCGGAAAAGCGCTCTCCCTCGGGGCACCCATGCGGGCATGCTTCCGTGTCCTGCTCCCAATGGCTGCGCTGCTATCAATCTATCCAATCAGGACACGAGACACAGGCTGGAGCAGGGTTCAGGTAAGGAAAATGGGGCACTGGGGAGGCTGCTACACTAAAGGAGGTTTTTCACCAGTGGCGGCTGGTGCTCACATTTTTTGGGGGGGAGCAAACAAACTGAAAAATACTGAAAAAAAAAAATCAATTGCAGCCTCACTGTGCCCATCAATTGCAGCCTCACTGTGCCCATCAATTGCAGCCACTGTGTCATCAATTGCAGCCACTGTGCCCATGAACTGCAATCACTGTGCCCATTAAATGCAGCCACTCTGCCATCAATTGCAGCCACTGTGCCCACCAAATGCAGCCACTGTGCCGATCAAATGCAGCCACTGTGTCCATCAAATGCAGCTGCTGTGTCCATCAAATGCAGCCGCTGTGTCCATCAAATGCAGCCACTATGCCCACCAATTGCAGCCACTGTGCCCACCAAATGCAGCCAATGTTCCCATCAATGGCAGCCACTGTGCCCATCAAATGCAGCCACTGTGCCCACCAAATGCAGCCACTGTGCCCATCAAATGCAGCCACTGAGGCAGCAATTGCAGCCACTGTGCCCACCAAATGCAGCCACTGTGCCATCAAATGCAGCCACTGTGCCCACCAAATGCAGCCACTGTGCCACCAAATGCAGCCACTGTGCCCACAAATTGCAGCCACTGTGCCCACCAAATGCAGCCAATGTGCCCATCAAATGCAGCCACTGTGCCCATCAAATGCAGCCACTGTGCCCACCAAATGCAGCCACTGTGCCCATCAATTCCAGCCACTGTGCTGACCAAATGAAGCCACTGTGCCCATCAAATGCAGCCACTGTGCCCACCAATTGCAGCCACTGTGCCATCAAATGCAGCCACTGTGCCCACCAATTGTAGCCACTGTGCCCACCAATTGTAGCCACTGTGCCCATCAAATGCCCCCACTGTGCCATCAATTGCAGCCACTGTGCCCATCAATTGCAGCCACTGTGCCCATCAAATGCAGCCACTGTGTTCATCAAATGCAGCCACTGTGCCATCAATTGCAGCCACTGTGCCAGCAATTGCAGCCACTGTGCCAGCAATTGCAGCCACTGTGCCATCAATTGCAGCCACTGTGCCCACCAATTGCAGCCACTGTGCCCACCAATTGCAGCCACTGTGCCCACCAATTGCAGCCACTGTGCCTACCAATTGCAGCCACTGTGCCCACCAATTGCAGCCACTGTGCCTACCAATTGCAGCCACTGTGCCCACCAATTGCAGCCACTGTGCCATCAAATGCAGCCACTGTGCCATCAAATGCAGCCACTGTGCCATCAAATGCAGCCACTGTGCCCATAAATTGCAGCCACTGTGCCATAAATTGCAGCCACTGTGCACATCAAATGCAGCCACTGTGCCATCAATTGCAGCCACTGTGCCATCAATTGCAGCCACTGTGCCATCAATTGCAGCCACTGTGCCCATCAATTCAAGCCACTGTGCCCATCAAATGCAGCCACTGTGCCATCAATTGCAGCCACTGTGCCCATCAAATGCAGCCACTGTGCCTATCAAATGCAGCCACTGTGCCAGCAATTGCAGCAACTATGCCCACCAAATGCAGCCACTGTGCCCATACATTGCAACCACTGTGCCATCAATTGCAGCCACTGTGCCCACCAGATGCAGCCACTGTGCCCATCAATTGCAGCCTCACTGTGCACATCAATTGCAGCCTCACTGTGCACATCAATTGCAGCCTCACTGTGCCCATCAATTGCAGCCTCACTGTGCCCATCAATTGCAGCCTCACTGTGCCCATCAATTGCAGCCTCACTGTGCCCATCAAATGCAGCCACTGTGTTATCACAGCAGAGAACAAAGAAGAAGCACACTGCTCCAGGCAGAATCAGGTGCAAGGTAGATCACAGGTGCAGACCTCGGCTCACCACCGTGGAAGACGAATAAAAGAAGAAATTGGTCGCACACTGGAACTCCAACTTATCTTGATGTCATCTTTATTGTCAAAAGGATCAGACAGATACAGGCAATGGTAGATGCTTTTCACAAGCGATAGCTTGCTTGTTCATACCTGTGTTATCAATTGCAGCCACTGTGCCCATAAACTGCAATCACTGTGCCCATTAAATGCAGCCACTGTGCCCACCAAATGCAGCCACTGTTCCCATCAAATGCATCCGCTGTGACAGCAATTGCAGCCACTGTGCCCACCAATTGCAGCTATTGTGCCCACCAAATGCAGCTAATGTGCCCATCAAATGCAGCCACTGTGCCCATCAAATGCAGCCACTGTGCCAGCAATTGCAGCCACTGTGCCCACCAAATGCAGCCACTGTGCCATCAAATGCAGCCACTGTGCCCACCAATTGCAGCCACTGTGCCCACCAATTGCAGCCACTGTGCCCATCAAATGCAGCCACTGTGCCATCAAATGCAGCCACTGTGCCATCAAATGCAGCCACTGTGCCATCAAATTCAGCCACTGTGCCCATCAATTGCAGCCACTGTGCCCATCAATTGCAGCCACTGTGCCCATCAATTGCAGCCACTGTGCCCATCAAATGCAGCCACTGTGCCATCAATTGCAGCCACTGTGCCCATCAAATGCAACCACTGTGCCATCAATTGCAGCCACTGTGCCATCAATTGCAGCCACTGTGCCATCAATTGCAGCCACTGTGCCAGCAATTGCAGCCACTATGCCCAACAAATGCAGCCTTTGTGCCCATCTATTGCAGCCACTGTGCCCATCAAATGCCACCACTGTGCCCATCAAATGCAGGCATGTCACCCTGATGTCTCCAGTCCAGCCCCGCATTGCGATTATCCATCCTGGCCAGTGTCAGTGTCAGCCCAGCGCTCCGGCGGGGAGGGGGAGAGCAAAGAGCAGCGACTGACAGTCACCAGCTCTCAGCTGATGGAGCTGTGAGAACCAAGTGATCGGCAGTGTTCAATCGCTCTGTTCTCCGTCTTAGAGCCGGCGCAGGGCAGATGCAGCATCGGACTTATGCTGCATCCACCTAGGTAAGTATGATTCAACCCAAAAAATAAAAAAAAATTGCCATACATCTTTTAATAGTTTTTTTGTCATCTCAGCTGTTATCAAGCAAGACAAAGTGATTGTACCGACTCAGTGAAAGTTCCCTATAATAGGTTATCTGCAAATCTCTACATTTATTACAATAGAAAATAAGGGAATCAAGCATGAAAAATTGTGAAAATATATAGTATACGGTTTCTGGAAATCCGGATCACAAAAAATATGTGGTCATTGAGCAGCACAGTAATAATGGCCAATGTAAGTACATAATTCTACAGTATGTATCTTCTAATTTTGAACAGAAACATACACCTTGATATCCACAATGGAGAATGTGCATGCCAATTAAATAAGCTACTAGCAGAGAGTCAGGCCTCGTACACACGGCCGAGATTCTCGTTGAAAAAAACATGTCGTTTTTTTCGACGAGATTCTTGGACAAGAAACTTGTCCCGGCCGAGTGTACACACGCTCGTTTCAAAGAACCCGCGGTTCTTTGAAAGGAGTGTACGCGGTGACGTCATAGACTACGTCGAGCATGCGCTCGTCACATTCGATGCCGTCGCCGCCATCTTGGTCTACCCTACGTATGCCTAGGAAGCTACCGTGCATGCGTCGAATTCATTTCGAACATGCGCGGGCTTCCGGGAGGACAGGTAAGTGTACACACACTCACTTTTCTCGTCGAGAAACATGCCGAGGAGAATCTCGACGAGAAAATAGAGAGCAGGTTCTCTATTTTCTCGTCGAGGTTTCTTGTCGGTTTTCTCGATGAGAAACCCGATAGCAGCGTACACACGACCGATTTACTCGGCAAGACCTCTCTGCCAGCAAGTTTCTTGCTGGTTCTTGCCGAGAAAATCGGTCGTGTGTACGAGGCCTGAGAATCGTATAATTTACTTTGACTACAGCCTTCTATTAAAACTTCATATTATAAACTTACTTGAGCAGAACTCCATATTTCTTGTTGCGATAATCACGATATTCAAACCATGGCTGGATTCTCAGTCGCTCTGGATGTATCCCCTCCACCTGGAATAAGGTAGCAGCATCTTCTGGCCGCTGAATATAAACACTATCATATGTTCCCAGTTTCTCCCTGTGTGAACAAGAGAACTGTCATTACTATTATATGCATCTTCACAATAATCCATTAATGAAATATAGTAGTAACAGGGTACTGTGGGGGTCAATTCACTAAGAGTTAAATACCAGCAACTAAAATGCAGCATGCAGTAAATCAGTTGTGAAATGTAAATTCACTAAGAATTTAGCGTTAAAAATACCAAAATTGTTTGATTTAACGGTAATTACCGAATTATTTAATGCAGTAATTTGCCGGATTGAGCTGGTTGCTAAGGAGTGGGTCGGGATTTGTCAAAAAACAGCCTGGGGGTCAGGGGAACCCCAGACTGTTTTTTGACAAAAAGCTGGTTGCTAAGGAGTGACCTGGTCGCCCCGTCCTTGACAACGAATGACTCATGACAGCTGAATGTAAAAAAAAAAAAAAAAAGCAGACAATCAAAAATGTTTAAAAAAACAACAACCTGGGGTCCCCCCCCCCCCCAATGCATACCAGGCCCAAAGGGTCTGGTATGGATTTTAAGGGGAATCCCATGCCCAAATGAAAAAAAAATGGCGTGGGGTCCCCCCCAACATCCATACCAGACCCTTATCCGAGCATGCAGCCCAGCAGGTAAGGAAAAAAAGGGAGGAGCGAGCCCCGCTCTTCTGAACCACATGTCCTCAACAAGGGGGGGGTTGGGTGCCCCCCTGCTCCAAAGCACCTTGTCCCCATGTTGATGGGGACAAGGGTCTCATCCCCACAACAGTGGCCGGTGGTGGTGGGGGTCTACAGTCAGGGGGCTTCACTGGTCCGTGATGTCACAAGGGGGGCGGGGCCACCAGGTAGCGTAGCCAGGTGGCCCCGCCCCTTACCTATATAAGAAATGTCAAATGGCAGAGCCTGCAGTAGGCAGCCAGCCTTCATCAGTGGTGTCTTTGTTTTTGTTTTGTTTTTTTGGGTCCGACGGGCAGCGTGATTGATGAAGGATTTACATCAGGGGAGGTTGTAGAGGCAATGTGGACTTTTATGGTACAGTATGAACTTACACAGTAAGATTACAAAAATATACATTTATTATTCAAAAATACATCATAATATGTGTAGCAAGGTGTTATTATAGACCGTATCTTAACAGACTGCAATTGATGCCTAATAAGGAACTTGGCTCCCTCTGGTGCTAGTTTTGTGTTATAGTTTGGAGGTTGTTTGGTTCTGTCATATAAGAACAAAGCATGGTGGGCATTGTAGTGCAGGAGACAGAGACTCTATTGCTGTGGGTAGGATTGAGACTATAATACCCACAAATCATACTGTGCTACCAAAATGCAGTGCGTCACGCACAGCCTTCTGGGAGAACTGATTTAAAGCAGAGGCGGGGCCTCAGCCCGCTCTCAGGACGCCATCTTCAACAGGCAAGAGGCTTGCTGTGTGTGCGCGCCTAGGTCAGAGAAGCCTGGACCTAAAGTTACTAGAGAAAGGATCGCCTGATGAGGGATCCTTGTGGACAGCCTCGCTGATCGAGCCAGAGAGGGACCAGTCTACACTTCACAGCATCTGGAGTCATCTATCCACCGGCACCTTGTGAACGGCTGCGCGGAGGTCTAGGGGCCTCGTGTTACGGAGAGACTGAGAACAAGGAGAGGTTCCAGATGGAGTGTACCGGTGAGGCGCGGCCTCTTTTAATGAGAAGGCACTTGCCTATCAACATAGTTAACTGAGACACTAGGAAGGTGGTTTCCATAGTTCTACGTATACTTGCTGGCATTTGCAGCGCTGCAAGTAGGGACACGTTACACCTGAGAGTGATACAGGAGCTGGGCAGAACTAGTGTTTGCTCTGCCTATACACCTATTCACCCTGTTTTCTGGATTACAAATAGATAAGTGCACCAAAGAAGCTAGCAGAAGACTAACCGACAATTAAAGGAACAGTCATCCGTTAATTTTAACCTTGGGAGTTCTACAACGGGACACCCACCAGTTGAACTGTCCACTAGAGGGAGCCATATAGCTTATGATATTATATGTTCTGTATAACTGTTTTATAGCTTGATTATTTCGCTGTTTGTGTTGAGTTGTCTGAGACTTGGTGGAGAGGTGTCCCAGTGCTGGTGTCATTGCATTGAGAGATTCCTCCACCATACACCCACTCAGGTCTGACCCTAGGTCATCCTATTTGTGTCTGGGAGCAGAGACCTTCTGTACCAGTGGTGTCACATTGACTTTTACAGGGAGCTGTATTGGGTATTCCTTTCAGTGGCTCAGGGGGCGTGGTCAACCCGCTGTGCATTCTGGGAGGGGGTACTTAAGAGACAGAGACCGCTCTATCAGGGTTCGTTGCCGGGGGTCGTTGCCGGATCCCGACCTGAGGGCCCTCCTGGCCTCAGGGATGTGCAAGCCATTTTCGGCCTCAGGGACTGCTGGCCCAAGGCTCTGCAACTGAGAAGTAGGCCCAGGACTTGCTGGGGCCTACTAGTCCAGGGATGGTCCTACGCAGTCTTGCCTGCGGGAACAAGCGGAACAATTGGGGACTCAATTGAAGGACGCATCCTGGCCAGTTTGCCTCACGGTGCTGCCAGACGGCTGAAAGATTCTGGCATCGTGAGCTATGTACGTTTGAAGGAACATTTTGCAAAGTGTCAGTGTGGTTACACGCTCTCATGGCGGAAGATTGTGTAACGACTTGACGGCACTCATCGAGTCTGTGGCAGAGACTTTGAACGAGCTTCGCACTGGTTGCTAGGCCAGTAAGAGTAGGCTTATCCAGCGGTTGCTGAATCCAGTGTGGAACTGATTTGTCCTCTGGATATAGGATTGTGCCCGTGATCCGCAAAGCAAGGTACCTGAACCTCCCCTCTCCCTCTATCCCTCTGTTGGAACTGGTAAAATAAAGCCTTGAAGAAAATGTATCCAAGTGTTGGTGTGAACATTTATGAAAGCTCTTCAAGAGGGATCCCTGACACGAGTGCGGTGAACAGAAAAGGTAACGGTAGGCCCAAAACTTTAAACCAGCAGCTCCTACGGGGGTAGTGCTACATAAATTTATATTTTTGTAATCTTACTGTGTAAGTTCATACTGTACCATAAAAGTCCACATTGCCTCCACAACATTCCAATTTCTTATCTAGTAATAGGACAAAGGTACATTATAACTTTTTTTTCGTCAAGTAGCTTTTTCATATAATTACATCAGGGGACACTATTTTTAATTTTTTATTTAAGGAATTTTTAAAAACTGTGTGTTTTTATTATTTTGTGACTCTCTTTTGGTGAATGGGTAGAGGTACTATGTACCCGATACTCATTCACATTCATATTCACAGTATATTAGTAGATGAACCTGTCTTTTACAGTGGAATTTATATACAACGCTTGTTATTTAAAGGGGTTGTAAAGGTTTGTTTTTTATTTTCTAAATAGGTTCCTTTAAAGTAGTTGTAAACCCACTAACTTTTTTTTTGCCAACCTGCAAGAGAAAGGCATAATGAGCTAGTATGACTAGCATACTAGCTCATTATGTACCACTTACCTTAGATCAGGGCCCCCGAAGCAGTCCGTGTCCCTCTGTCCAGACGCAGACATCACTGCGGCGACAGCCGGAATGTTACTTCCGGGTATCGCCGCACCAGCCAATCACAGCGCCGCTCCGGTGCTGTGATTGGCCGGAGCGGCGAAGACGTGACTCCGCGCATGCGCGCGAGAGCCGTCACATTCGGCTACGCCCAGCGATTGCTGCGAAGTAGCCGATTTTGTGAATGGGATTAACCCCATGAATGCGCCGTTGTCTACGGCGCGCATGCGCCGTAGACAGCGGTGCCTGTCTTTTTAGTAAATATCTCCTAAACCGTGTAGGTTTAGGAGATATTTCTTGCACCTACAGGTAAGCCTTAATCTAGGCTTACCTGTAGGTGCAAGTTGAAAAGGTGGGTTTACAACCACTTTAACCTCCTTACGGGTAATCCCGAGTCTGGCTCGGGGTGAGTTTTCAATGCTAAGAGCGGTAACCTCGAGCCAGACTCGGGCTGCATCGCAGTATCCAGGGGAAGTAACTTACCTTGTTCCCTGGATCCTGCGATGTCCTCCCGCAGTGTCAGCGAGCCGTGTCTCGCTCGATCCTCACTGCCGAGTGCCGAGCTCCGTTCCCTGCGACGTTGCGACGCACGGGGACGGAGTTCGGCGCCAAATTCTAAAAAGTAAACACATAGTATACATACAGTATACTGTAATCTTACAGATCACAGTACTGTATGTAATAATTACACACCCCCTTTGTCCCTAGTGGTCTGCCCAGTGTCCTGCATGCACTTTTATATAATAAAAACGTTTCTTTCTGCCTGGAAACTGAAGATTGTCCATAGCAACCAAAAAGTGTCCCTTTATGTCAAAAGTGGTTTTAGACCAGCTAGAAAACAGCGATAATAAATTACAATCACTCGCAGAATTGAGCGATAGCGATTTGTGGGGAAATTCATCATCAAACAAAAAATCTAATGACAGCGACAATTCTGCAACTGAGCAAATTTCAGTGTTTTTGATTTGATTACATTATTGAATAATTTTTATTATAATTACATTACTATTTGTTATAATTATTTATAGTTATTTATTATATTATAATTTATTATTTTGTGTTTCAAACTTTATCATACCCGGGATGTCTACTAGACTCTTGTTTGGTCAGGTTTAAGTAAGTAATTACTAAGAATTGCAGGCCTACAATACATAACACCAAATTTCCATGCAAAATAATTGTACCGCTTTTGGTACATAATTCCAGACAGAATCATACCGCCAGGGAGGTTAAGCTAGTGCATTGTTGGTTCACTTACCTTTTCCTTTGATTTACCTTTTAAATGTTTTTTTTCTTTGTCTGAATTTCTCACTTCCTGTTTCTCCTCAGTAAACTTCACACCATCATCCGAGTGGTGTGGAGTCAGCCAGAACAGCTTACTGAACAGCTTACTGAGGAGGAACAGGAAGTGAGAAATTCAGACAAAGAAAACAAAGAAAAAAAATATTTAGAAGGGAAATGGAAGGAAAAGATAAGTGAACCAACAATGCACTAGCTTAAAGGAACCTATTTAGAAAATAAAAAACGAACCTTTACAACCCCTTTAAGTTAAAGTACTGTCTCATCTGTTCTGGGATTCTATAGCCTCTTGTCAGGAATCTGCAGCAGAGATGGTCAGATCTGCATGGCTACACTTAGAAACTGAGACCAGATTATGCATAGTGAAGTAAATGTATTACTAATAAAACAAAAGATGTCCACACACCTGCAAACAGCAAACATAAAAATACAAGTGAACCACAACTATATGCCCAAAAGATCTAACTAAGTAACATGAAGCCTAAAAAACTAACTATATATATGTACAAATATATGCAAGATCAGGAGCACAGGTCACAGGGACAGATATGACACTTTAAATAGGCAAATTAGGCAGTTTCCTAAGACCTCACGCTCACAGGGGCCTTGCAGGCCGTGGCCGCCTAATTTGCCTAAAAACAAAGTTTGCTGCTGGCCATATAAGCCGGGCTGGTGATAGGCCTCATATAGTTCTGGGCAGCTGCGTTGCAGCCTGAGAGAGTGAAAGGTGGAAGGTGAAAGGTCCGCACTCTGACTCAGCCTCTCCCTGGCCTTCAGACCGGATGTTTCTTGGCTCGGGAAGAAGAGCAACGCGTGTAGCCTGACTGCAGCGCTCACTGTGCTGCACTAGTGCTGTGGAAACAGCAAGTGGAGAGAAGTTGTACAGCTGATTGGGAATGGTAAATTATTGATTTGCATTTGGCAATGCTGCAGGAATGGACCTGGCTTTGTCTATTAATACTGCTTCTGCTTTGATGTGGGTCTGTGACTGTCTCTTAGCTGGGGCTGTCTCTTAGCTGGATTGGGCTGTCTCTTAGCTGGATTGGGCTGTCTCTTAGCTGGATTGGGCTGTCTCTTAGCTGGATTGGGCTGTCTCTTAGCTGGATGGGACTGTCTCTTAGCTGGATGGGACTGTCTCTTAGCTGGATGGGACTGTCTTGTAGCTGGATTGGACTGTCCCTTTAGCTGGAACTGTCTCTTAGCTGGATTGGGCTGACCCTTAGCTGGGACTGTCTCTTAGCTGGATTGGGCTGTCTCTTAGCTGGATTGGGCTGTCTCTTAGCTGGATTGGGCTGTCTCTTAGCTGGATTGGGCTGTCTCTTAGCTGGATTAGGCTGTCTCTTAGCTGGATTAGGCTGTCTCTTATCTGGATTAGGCTGTCTCTTATCTGGATTGGGTTGTCTCTTAGCTGGATTGGGCTGTCTCTTAGCTGGATTGGGCTGTCTTTTAGCTGGATTGGGCTTTCGCTTAGCTGGATTGGACTGTCTCTTAGCTCGTACTGTTTCTTAGCTGGGTTGGACTTTTCCTTAGCTGCGACTCTCTTTGCTGGATATATGGGGCATGTCTCTTTGCTGGATATATGGGGCATGTCTCTTTTCTGGATATATGGGGCATGTCTCTTTTCTGGATATATGGGGCATGTCTCTTTGCTGAATATATGGGGCATGTCTCTTTGCTGGATGGATGGGGCATGTCTCTTTGCTGGATGGATGGGGCATGTCTCTTTGCTGGATGGATGGGGCATGTCTCTTTGCTGGATGGATGGGGCATGTCTCTTTGCTGGATGGATGGGGCATGTCTCTTTGCTGAATGGATGGGGCATGTCTCTTTGCTGGATGGATGGGGCATGTCTCTTTGCTGGATGGATGGGGCATGTCTCTTTGCTGGGTGGATGGGGCATGTCTCTTTGCTGGGTGGATGGGGCATGTCTCTTTGCTGGGTGGATGGGGCATGTCTCTTTGCTGGGTGGATGGGGCATGTCTCTTTGCTGGGTGGATGGGGCATGTCTCTTTGCTGGGTGGATGGGGCATGTCTCTTTGCTGGGTGGATGGGGCATGTCTCTTTGCTGGGTGGATGGGGCATGTCTCTTTGCTGGGTGGATGGGGCATGTCTCTTTGCTGGGTGGATGGGGCATGTCTCGTAGCTGGATTGGGCTGTCTCGTAGCTGGATTGGGCTGTCTCGTAGCTGGATTGGGCTGTCTCGTAGCTGGATTGGGCTGTCTCGTAGCTGGATTGGGCTGTCTCGTAGCTGGATTGGGATGTCTCGTAGCTGGATTGGGATGTCTCGTAGCTGGAAATATGGGGGCATGTCTCTTTGCTGGATATATGGGGTATGTCTCTTTGCTGGATATATGGGGTATGTCTCTTTGCTGGATATATGGGGTATGTCTCTTTGCTGGATATATGGGGTATGTCTCTTTGCTGGATATATGGGGTATGTCTCTTTGCTGGATATATGGGGTATGTCTCTTTGCTGGATATATGGGGTATGTCTCTTTGCTGGATATATGGGGTATGTCTCCTTGCTGGATATATGGGGTATGTCTCCTTGCTGGATATATGGGGTATGTCTCCTTGCTGGATATATGGGGTATGTCTCCTTGCTGGATATATGGGGTATGTCTCTTTGCTGGATATATGGGGTATGTCTCCTTGCTGGATATATGGGGTATGTCTCCTTGCTGGATATATGGGGTATGTCTCCTTGCTGGATATATGGGGTATGTCTCCTTGCTGGATATATGGGGTATGTCTCCTTGCTGGATATATGGGGTATGTCTCCTTGCTGGATATATGGGGTATGTCTCTTTGCTGGATATATGGGGTATGTCTCTTTGCTGGATATATGGGGTATGTCTCTTTGCTGGATATATGGGGTATGTCTCCTTGCTGGATATATGGGGTATGTCTCCTTGCTGGATATATGGGGTATGTCTCCTTGCTGGACACACGACCGGTTTTCCTGTCATGCAAAAAACGAAGTTTTTCTCGACGTGATTCGTCATGATTTCTCTCAAGCCTGCCTTGCATACACACGTTCAGGAAAAAAAAACGCTTGAGCAAAGTGCGGTGACGTACAACACGTACGACAACACTTACGACGGCACTATAAAGGGGAAGTTCCATTCGAATGGCGCCACTCTTTGGGCTTCTTTTGCGGATCTCGAGTTAGTAAAGTTTGGTGAGAGACGATTCGGCTTTTCAGCCCGTTATGCTATCTCCATTACAAACTCTAGTTTTACCAGAACGAGCACTCCCGTCTCATACTTGATTCTGAGCATGCACGTTTTTTTTCCCCTCGGAAAAGCATACACACGGGCGGTTTTCGCGACGAGAAAAAGAACGATGGGAAAAACTACGAGAAAAAATAGAGCAGGTTCTAATTTTTTTGCGGGCAGTTTTCTCGTCGAGAAAACTGCTATGGAGCATACACATGACCGGTTTTCACGACCAATCTAAAAAATTGCAGTTTTCTCGTCATGAAAAACGGTTGTGTGTACGTGGCATAAGTTTTCCCTAAGACCTCACAAAGCCTAGAGCTGCCTCTGCACAGGGAATACCAGAGATACAAGGGAGGGGGGAACCAGGACTGAGGTTGAGAACAATGAGAACAAATGTAAGGCAATGGGGTGCAGGGTACATGATGGAATATAAGAGCAAGATAAATAACAGCAGCATCTGACTTAGCACAGCAAAGCAAACAAAACACTGATGCAAGGGGTATCAGTAGAAGGGGGGTTTAATTAGCCTCCCTGCAGTGAGCATCAGGTGGAGACTGATTACTAGAATCTGCGGGCTGCTGGGAGACACCCGCTAGTGGCCACTGTAAGTACAGCTTTCCACTCTGGGAAGCACAGTGCCACCAGCAGGTGACCCAAGTATTGACACTAGTTTTAGACCCAGCCTCGAGCCAGGTCAGGCTTCCGAAGGCCACTTCTGGTAGTTAGAGGTCCGGTTAAATGTCAGATTAGAAACTACTAGGGAGGGACTGATGCCGCGTACACACGATCATTATTCACGGCGGTTAAAAAAACGCCGTGAATAATGACATTTTAAAACGAGGGAACAGCTTGTTCCCCACACACGGTCATTTTTCTCGTCATTTTTTAAAATGACGAGAAAAACGATCGTCTATGGGCTCCGCGGCAGTGTTTTCCTATGGGAAACACTGCCGCAGAAGAAATGTCAGGAAAAACGACGAGAAAAATTAGAACATGTTCTAATTTTTCTCGTCGTTTTTAATGTCGTTTTTCACATCGAGAAAAACGACATAAAGCCCACAGACGATCGTTTTTCTCGGCGAAAGGAAAAAATGCAGTTTTTCTCGTCGAGAAAAACGGTTGTGTGTACGCGGCATAAGGCACAGAGTAGATAGGCTGACTCTGAGTTCTGTGGTGTGTACAAAATCCTGATGGCAAGAAACATCTGAAATGTCTGAAAAATGGGCATATTTGATACTAAAAAAGTCTCTCCATAGGGCTAACCATTTAAAACAGCTGAAATGCAGGTAAGAAGTTTTTTTACCTGGCAAAGGGTTTTTAATTCATGAAATATTCCAATAACATTATAACATATACATTAAATATTTTCCCACTTGCATTGTATAATTTTAAGGGTATAACTGAGTTGCCTTTATTCAGCTATGCATGATCACAAATCAATTTTTTTTATAATGTACAGTAAACATTGTAATATAGATATTTTGTAAATATGATGCGAACATAGATACATTATGATTATATATGAGATTTTAGAATGTATTACTATATTATTAATGAATTGCAATGGCTTGATTCTAAACAAAGAACTTTACTGTAATTAAATTATAAGAGGGAACAAAAAAAAAGAAAACACTAGCTGAGTCTATTTATAATTGTTTTCACTCAAGAGTTACACAACTTTTACCCAGGATTGACACATTTTTCCAGCTGAATCCAATTAAAATAATGTGTAGAGTAAATCTTGGGAGAAAAAAAAAAAAAAAAAAGAGACCACCAAAATTACCCGAAATTTCTAAATAGATTTTATTCCATTCTAAGATCTCTAATCGTGTTAGTAAAGGGTATATACACTTAGAAAAAAAGTCCGTTGCAGCTATGGGGATGTGTGTCTAATGCCGCGTACACACGTCCGTTTTTAATGTCATTTTTTAAACCAACGTTTTTCTCGTTTTTTTTCTTGTTTCCTCTCCACCCTGTCTTGCGTACACACGATCATGAAAAAAACCGCTCGAGCAAAGCGCAGTGACGTACAACACGTACGACGGCACTATAAAGGGGAAGTTTCGTTCGAATGGCGCCACCCTTCATGTTAGTAAAGTTTGTTGAGCGACGATTCGCGCTTTTCAGCCTCGTGCTTTTCAGTCCGTTACAGCGTGACGAATGTGCTATCTCCATTACGAACGCTAGTTTTACCAGAACGAGCGCTCCCGTCTCATACTTGATTCTGAGCATGCGCGTTCTTTTTCCCCTCGTAAAAGCATACACACTACAGTTTTTCACGTCGTTAAAAAAAACGACGTGAAAAAATAGAGCAGGTTCTAATTTTTTTAGGCCATTTTTCACGTTGTTAAAAATGCTCTGGAGCCTACACACGATCGTTTTTAATGCCCAATTTAAAAAATGGCATTTTTAACGACGTGAAAAACGATCGTGTGTACGTGGCATAACTTCAGTGAATATGCACGTGCATACTCTAAGCCAAATATACACATGCATTGCACATAAATGCATGCAAGCATTTCGATAAGGCATCTCTACTTCATTGACCAAGATTGTTGGCCTCATAATTTATTTGTAACTTAATAATAATATATATTATATATTGTGTGTGTGTGTGTATGTATGTATGTGTGTGTATATATATATATATATATATATATATATATATATATTGTGAGGGGGTTAACTCAGCAGCGGGTGTGTGTGACCCCCTGGATGGGTTCACCACACAAAAACAGGCACAGCAGACAGTGGTAGGAGAAAACAAAAGGGTGTGGTTTTATTTGAACTATATACAGACAAAAAAATACAGCGAAAACAAAAGAAACAGGAAAAGAAATCCTGGTCAACTTGACCGCTCACTACACACGTTGGTGTCCCCAACTAACAACTGGGTACAGCCTTGTGCTGTCCCAGTCCCTAGCTCCCTGCTTTTAAAAGTTCTTAGCAATAACCACACAGAGATCGCACTCCCCAGACTATCCACACAGGTTGGAGCATCTCCCTTAGCATGCTGGGAGTTCTTGTAGAGGCCCTAATGAGCCCACTAATTTCAGCTGGGCTCATTAACTCTTCCCCTGCAAGACTCCCAGCACTCCCCCTAGTGGTATAAATCAACATAAAGCCTGAATCTAGGACATATATACCTTCCATCCTGGAGGCAACCTGGTGATTTTACCTGCCTGCTGTCATATATATATATATATATATATATATATATATATATATATATATATATATATATATATATATATATATATATATAATATTTTTTTATTTGCACATGATGGTATGGTGAGTGCCATAAAGTAGTAGTGTTGTTTTTACCATGTTAAGCATAGCTCCCAACTTTTTTGAAAATACTTTTTATTGAGTTTTCATGTGAAAGAAAAAATTGACAAAATAAAACCTTGTCATACCCCAACTTAAACAACACACATTGTAACAGTCCTATATGTTATAATACATCTATTGTAACAACTACAAACTTCGACTGCTTGTGCCATCAAATTGGAGGGATATTGGGAAGGATAATGGATCATATACTTCAGGTGACTACTTCAAGGAGAGGTGCTGAGCCTGGGGGAAACGCATCCAGGTGTACCTTCAAATACCAGCAAAATTAGGTCTTCACCGCTACAAGACATTTAGTTAAAGTAAACAAACAAAGGGATCTAGATCTTACTGTGTTGCGTTCGTGATGTCTGATTCTAACCACACGTGCCAAATTTTGTCAAACTTGGCTGGGCAGCATCTGGCGAGATAGGCCGCTTTGTACAATGGCACCGCTGAGTTGACCAACGATTTCCATGAATTCAAAGTGGGTACCTCTGGTTGTTTCCATCTTATGAGTAAAGCCTTCCTAGCATAAAATAATAGGAGTCCTATTAGAGTTCTGGTTGCTCGTCGGCGGGCCAGGGACCCCACCAGACCCAGCAAGCAGATCAACACTTTCAGGGGGAACAAGCTCCCAACTTTTTGAGATGGGAACAAGGGACACCTATTAGCAAAGGTATATAGGCACAGGACACACCCCCTGCCACCCCCCCCCCATAAAGGAGAAATCTACAAAAAAAAATTGTTAAACCCACAAGTGCTTTTTTACCACTACCATTCCTAAATGCAGTAATTAGATGAACAGTTTAGCACTGGGAAACACTTTTTAAAAGATAAAAAGTGCATTTTATATACAACTATAGAGATCAGACCAAAATGTGGGACACATGAGGAGCAAAGAGGGACAGAGGGACTTTGTTCCAAATCAGGGACAGTCCCTTGAAATCAGAGACAGTTGGGAGCTATGGTGTTGAGATACTTTGTTAAGCATATTGGTGTAGTAAGGTCCTCTTGCTACCCCCTTCAATGTATGTGTTCTATCTTGCTGACTAGTATCCTAATCCACAATCTTACTTTTTATCCATATATATTTTTGCAAAACATGCCCTACTATTTACATTGTAACTGCATCTGTACTCTGCTTATCAGCTATCTTCAACCTGCAGAAGATTTATACTGAATATTACCTCTTATACAAATGTCACAACCAAAGGCCACCATACCCCCCAAGAAAAGAAAATGTCTGTCCTGCCTGTAGATTGGTCCAAATCGCTTGTAATTCTCCTCCATGAGATGATGAATGTTGTGAAAGCCGTCCTTTCTAAAGAAGTGGTATAAGCCACTCCATCCATTCTTCCAGTCGCCAGGCAGTTGGTCAAAGGGCAGGGGACTTGTTCCACTTTGGTTATGGATCACTGAAGAGCTCTCACTCACCACAGAGTGGTAGTTTAGCATCCCAGAGGTAGAGGGAAGAAGGCACAGTCTTCGATAGAGCATCATGGTGTCTGTCGGTCAGAGGGCACAGGAGCCTCTCTTATAGAGCTGTACAAAACATGAAGGACACAAGGAGGAGAGTTAAGGGACATGGCCATGAGCAGAGGAAGATTTCAGGGCTACAGCTGTACACAGAGCAAGGGGGGAGCTGTCTCTATGAGCGATAGCATACGAAGATTTTAATGTTTAAAAAAAATAGTTTAAAAGGCAACGATATAACATCAATCACAACGTTTAAAGGAGATAAATCCATTTCTTTTTCTTTTTTTTTTGCTTATGTCTTTTAATTTTTTCTTAAAATTAATTCCAAAGCATCTGTCAGATTTCTCTGTGCTAGATAAAAGCTATATTAAAGCAATAGACACTGAAGATAGTAACTCCCACATCTTCCTTACATCTCAACTGTATTATTAGGTAGATATGAAACATCAGCAGCTGTTCTCTAAGAAAATACGGTGTCTCTTGCTGATAATATTTGTATGGTGATTTAATAGACAATTCTAGCCAAAAAGTTCTTTGTAGTTATGGAAATAGTTAGGAAAGCTTCAAACCTCTGTCAGCTTTTAAAATTCATCTGGATCTCTGTTGAACAAATTTCCCCATTTTGTCTGACACCTTTCACCTAAACAAGAAGGCACAAATGAGAAAAAAAGGAAAAAATTGCGCTCAGGATTGAGAGATGGCAATTACTGGATGGCCCAGATTGCCTCAATTGTGGTCTCAAGCTGCCACTAACCTGATAAACATACTCAGTGAAACAAGAAAAGAAAAATATATATAGTAGCGCTAAACCAAGATTAAATGAAAAAAATATAAGGTGAACACATGGAGAAGGGATTTTACACCAGCGAGGTATCCCTCTCCTTTTTTACATGGGATCACTGTGATCATACTGCTGTGGAAGTCTCGTTTGAAGAGGTGGACGTAGGAGCCTATACCATCCAATTGGGAGTACTTATATGCGGTTTGAGGTCCTCCGTCATAGGGGACCAATATAATCTGGTAAGCTGCTGACCTGTTTTTGGTGGTGGATATCACTCTTCAGACAAGCACTGTGGAATCTTGGATTTGTTTTTCACGGGTATCTTCACTCCAATAATCATTTTTGGACTGATTTTATTTGTGTACACATAGATTAACGCCTTGTGAGTCCTTCTTATAATATGTCATTTGTATGGCTTATTAATTTGCATCACGTACAACACAATTTATTGGTTATGTCAATTAAGTTTTAGGTTTGTTCATTATTAATTGACACGTCACTAATAAGGGTTTTACGCACTACATATGTGTGGTGATCAGCACGTTAAAAATAAGAAGGCACAAATAACAATAATAACCTCACAATGTTTCTGAACATTCCTTTTATATGTTTTTACTGCTGTTTGGGTCCCCTGTAGAGTTTCCCCTTTTTTTTTTTCCAGTTAAATACTTTATATTGAATTTAAAGTTTTTAGAGTTGTAGGGCTTCTCTTAATTCCCTCTTCTTTCTAACACCTATCAAATAGTCAGGTATTGGAGTGATTTTTATTTTTTTCTATCTTCCTGTTTTGTCTGACAACTATACCATTAATGTGAAATCTACCAAACAGGGATCCACACAGAAATAAAAAGTTGATAGAGTTTCTAACTGTAGTGGCATCCCCAACCCCTAGAGGCCTAATGGTGACCTCCAGAGTCAGGGAGAACTGACATCCATCTTCACAGTGTAGGTTACTAGGCATAGTGGGTGTGGTGTAGATAAAGTAAGTTGGGCGCCAGACACTTAGAGAATGCAAAAAGAGATTTATTGTCACTTAACAAAACTGGGGAGAGAGGGCTAGGGCCTGAACACCCTTAGGCAGATGCAAAAATGCTTGGCAGACTTCGAGACAAATATAGGTGTAGAGCCCCCCCAATATTTTGGGGCGCTATGCTTAAATTTAAGGGTAGTCTGAGCCAGTAGTTGGACTCAGATATATTGATTGTTCTAAATTTGCTTCTGCTCTGGGTGTGATGCTGCCTGGCAGTAATGTTCCCTGTCCGCCTGTAGGTGGCACTGTCACCACCGGCATAGGTTGAACTACAGGGGGTATCACAACACCTTGGGTGTCCTTTCTCAGCAGCCATGCAGTGGGCGTGGTCTACCCGCTGTGCATGCTGGGAGAGGGTACATAAGGGGCAGACGCCATTGATTGGGGTCCGTTCTGGGGTTCCGTCCTGGGAGCCCACCCGTTGGTGTGCGCGCATCGTGGCCCACATGGCACGGGGTGCGTGTGGGTTCTGGCCTCGGGCACCTTCAGCCTGAGGCTACATCGCTACCTGTTAGGCCCAGCTCTGCTGGCTGGGGCCTACACTTCAGGAAAGGATCCCACGCTTGGGGAAGGAGACGAGGGGAGGATCTGCCCCAGAGGAGACTAGCGACGGTACTGCTGTCTCGGGAGGAGGCCTGGAGCTAACCTAAGGAGGGATCCATCCTCATCATTACAATCCCTACAATACGCCAATCCGGCATAAAGGTTCTCTCACTATTGCTTGGCTGGGAGGTTCAGGACTTTTAATAATCCTGTGGCAGAGGATTCCTGATCGTATCACTAGTTCTAAAAGAAAGATTGATTCGTGCTTCATTCCGGCTGCTAGGACCACTAAACGGGACTATCCGGGTGAGCAATACCCACTCAGGCTTGAGTGGCAACGATTGCAACTTTAGTGCTGCGTACCTGAACCTTCCCCTGTTCTTCTCTCATATCCTACTTTCCTCTCAAGTTTCCCTCAGCAAAAGTAAATAAAGCCTGACTGTTTGGGTTTTACATTTGTGTGGACATTGGCCTTTCTGGAGACTTTCTTTCTATACCCTGACAACGGAAGCCTTGGAGGTAGTTCGCAAGACCCAACAAAACCAGCCGCTCCCTTAAATGGGGGTAAGTGCTACACGTGGGGGCTCGAGTCCGGGATTTGCGGCTACCTCTCGCAATTGGATTATGTTCTACGCATTTGGGAAAGTCAGCCATTGAGGAAGTTGGACTGTGTTACTGTGTTTTTGAATGAGAAGAAGGGGTTAAGGGGTACAGAACTGTTCTTTTTCTAACTGCGTAGTTCATGGCCGGATCCAAAGGAAGAAAAGCCTGCGAGTTACGTGCAGGAAGGGAAAAAGGGGAGGAGTTCCCGTCACCTGCGTGTTACATGTGGGCGCATTGGCGCCAAGGAACAGAGAGAGTTTGGATCGAGTGAGAGGAGCAACATGTCTGCATTTCCATGGACCTCAACCTTATCGGGAACCCCGGATGTTCCCAGTGTCAGGTCACCTGTGGCCAGATGACAGATGCACACCGTTGGAGGTCAGGAGTGCACCACAAGGTAGTGAACCTTATGGCTGACTGCTGCGGATGGGATACTGGGTGGTTGTGGAAAGCGGGACCAGTGAAGCACAACAGGGATCCACAGGAAGCTAGAACCAAGATTCCCCAGGGCGCGGAGTCTAAGACCCAGCAGGTTTTCACCAGAGCCTCTAGTGGCGAGGATGTTACGCTGCAGCTGGGTCCAGGTCGCGGCCCCTAGAGTCCCCTAGCTCATGCTCCGTAGGGTAAGGAGGATAGAGGGGAAGCAGCAGCACAGGATACAAGAATAGTGAGGGGAAAGGCCAAGGTCAGGGCAACAAGCAGACAAGGGTAAACGAAGAACAAGCCGAAGGGCAAGGTCACAAGCAGACAGGGATAGTCGGGAACAAGCCAATATCGGTAACAGAGAGACAGACGTAGCACACGGCAGGCAGGAACCCAAACACACAATGCTTAAACAAACGCGTTGATCAGCAAGGCAGGCTTGCAGTGCACAGGTTAATATAGTGTTCTGTGATAGGGCCTGGGGTGGAGTCAGGCTGGGAGGAGATTATAAAGGCAGCCAGGTGAGAGAGAGTCTGGCCTCTAAGATGAACACATGGGGAGGAAGGTAAGCTGACAGACAAACATTACTGCATATTCATGACAGTACCCTCCCTCTTATGGGCCCTCCCCCTCCCCGTCTGGGCCCAGGCTTAAAGGGAAATCTCAGATGAAACCTCCTCAACAGACGAGGTGCAACGACCTCAGATGCAGCGATCCAAGACGCCTCCTCAGGACCAAAACCTCTCCAATGCACAAGGTACTGAAGAATACCTCTGCAGAGCCGAGAATCCAGAACTTGTCTAACCTCGTACTTTAGATTATCCTCAGAGACCGGAATCGAGGTAGGGAGATGACAAGAAGATTTATTGAGGACCAAAGGCTCTCTAGAAACAAGCAAGGGCATGAGAGGATCAACAGGAATCTGAGGAGGGTCCCCCAGATCCTTAAAGATGAACTGGTCATCTAGCACAGGACCATCAGACTGGGCAGATGTCAGTGGAACCCTGAAGTCAGGTTGGTTAGAAGGTGACATGTCACAGGAGTCAAGCTGAATAGCTGAAAGACAAGCAGAATGTCCTGAATAAGAAAAAGTAGGAGGCTCACTGGGCATGGGCTGGACTGGCATAACTAGTACAGAGGCCGAGTGAATAGCAGAGTCAGGTGTAGCGACTACCTGAATCGCATCGCAAGGTTTTGAGACTGCAGAACTTGTAGACAAGCTAGCCTGGCTGTGCGTCCAAGGGTGATTAGGGACAGACAAATGTAAATGGTTATGCAAACTGGAGTGAATGATCGGCTCAGGTTCACAGGGGGGCAACCTTGGGTAGGCAGGACGAGGAACAGGAGGAACCCCAAGCCAGGATCTGTCCAGGAGTCCAGTCAACGTGTGGAGAATGGAGCCGTAACCATGGGAGACCCAAAATGATAGGAGTTGAGGCCTTAGGTAAGATAAGGAAGGATATCCACTCCTGGTGGAGTGTCCCTACCGACATCTTAACAGGGAGGGTCTGGAAGTGGATAGGACCCCCTGGGAGAACAGTGCCATCAATCGCCAAGACCACCAAGGGCGTAGTGAGTGCCAAAAGGGTAAGTCTCATAGAAGATGCAATTTCCCAGTCCATGAAATTGTCAGCGGCTCCGGAATCCAGATATGCTGCGACTGAATGAGAAGAAGCACCAACATGAAGGAACACAGAAAGAAGAAGACGAGAAGGTGAGGGTGAAATTTCTGGGTCCAATACTACACTTTCCAGATGTATTGGACCCGAAAGTTTTTCCGGACAAAGAGAGCAAGTGTCACGAAAATTACCTTTGCCCCCACAGTAGAGACACAGGCCTAGAGTTCTGCGCCTAGCACGTTCCTCTGGGGATAGCCTGGTCCGGCCCAGCTGCATAGGTTCCTCAGCTGGCAGGAGATGCTCCACGGGTCGAAGAGAGGGGAGCTTAGGCTGACTAAAGACCAAGGAGTGCTGGCGTCGCTTTTCTAGGGTCCTTTTCTGCAAGCGAATATCGATCTGGTTACACAAGGAGATAACTCCGTCCAGATCAGTAGGAATGGTTCTTCGTGCTAATTCATACTTCACTCTATCAGAAAGTCCATGCAAAAAGGTTGCGACTAAGGCCTCATTGTTCCAGCTCAACTCAGCCGTCAGAATGCATTATAGGCTTTAAGCCCTCCTCACCCCCTTACATGCCAAATTTTTTTGGGGGTGAGTGGGGGCTTCGGTAGGAGTGGGACTTCCTGTCCTACTTCCTACTTCCACCTACGGATCGCCTAGGCGACTCCTCCTCTCGCCTTAGGCAGCCCCTCCCTCCAGGCGATCTCCTGGGACACGTGACAGGTCCCAGGAGATCGCTTGTCCACTCCTAGAGCGCAGCGTGACTCACACTGCGCAGTGCGCGCCCGGCAGTGAAGCCGAAAGCTGTCACGGCCGGGTGCCCACAGTGTGAATGGAGGCGCCAGTGGAGAGGGGGGGAGAGGAGCGACGCTCCGGGTGGCCGCATCGCTGGACCGTGGAGCAGGTAAGTGTCTGTTTATTAAAAGTCAGCAGCTACACTTTTTGTAGCTGCTGACTTTTAATAAACATAAAAAGGCTGGAACTCCACTTTAAAGGTACAGAGATTGGTTATGGCAACTGTTTCTAATGTGTTAACTGAACTGTTACCAAGTGAATATACTGTATCTCCATAACATCACCAGTGAAATGTTTTCTAGCTTGAAAGTATCTATGTACAGTATATATCACACCTTTTGGCACATGGATCTGGATCTGAACACACAGCCGGTGTTCTGCCGAGAAAGGTCCCCCCGGCGGATTATGCCCCCCCCTGTACTGCGCAGGCGCGGCGCTTACGCAGTACGAACCTGAATGAGCCTCCGAAAATAGCCGAACATATGTAGAGCTGAGAGTCAGCTCTAGACGGCGCCTACGTGGACCTCGCTGTAAGTGGCCAGTCGGCCTCACGTCTTCGCTTCGCTCGCTCTGCCTCCTGGCTCTTTTTTTAACATCCTCCATGTCCACGGGGATGGTAAGGAAAGAGCCTGGATGTCAGAAGCGTAGCACAATTTGATGTGCGCAGGCGCCATCTAGAGCTGACTCTCAGCTCTACATGTTCGGCTATTTTCAGAGGCAAGCGCCGCGCCTGCGCAGTACAGGGGGGGGGGGCATAATCCGCAGGGGGACCTTTCTCGGCAAGACACCGGCACTGAGGACTAACAGTCCAGATCCATATGTCAAAGGCACCCTCCAATAGGATCATCACACAACTATTTTTGCTAGCAGCCCTGATGAAGGCGGAGTCTTCAGTCCCCCAAAATGTGTTGGCCTATTTTTATTGCTGAAACTTCAAATAAAATACAAATTACTTACCTCTTTGATCACCAAGCGCTCCTTTATCCTCATTTCTTCTACAGTGCATATTTTTTAGCACTGATCACTGTACTATTGTCACTGGTCCCCAAAATGTGTCAAAAGTGTCAGTTAGGTGTCCAATCTGTCCGCTACAATATTACAGTCCAGCTATAAGTCGCTGAACGCCGCCATTACTAGTTAAAAAAAAATATATATCCCATAGTCTGTAGGCTAAAAAAAAGCTCTATTTGTGGGGAAAAAAGGGCATACATTTTATTTGTGTACAGCATCGCATGACCATGCAATTGTTAAGTAAAGTAATGCAGTACCATATCACAAAAATTGGCCTGGTCATGAAGGGGGGTAAACCTTCTCGAGCTGAAAGCGGAGGTGCAGCCAGTTTAAAAAAAAAAAAAAGTCAGCAGCTACTAACAGTGTAGCTGCTGACTTTTAATAAGGACACTTACCTGTCCTACTCGCCTGCGATGTCGGTCCCGCCACGGCGATCGATCGCTGCTGGCAGGTCCCGGCTCCTCCATCCTGACTAAGGGAAACAGGCAGTGAAGCCTTACGGCTTCACTGCCCGTTTCCTACTGTGCATGCTCCACTCGCACGGCGCTTTGTGAATGGGCGGCTTGCCTCCTGGGATACACACAGTTCCCAGAAGGCAGCGCGCCCCATTCACAAGAAGAGGAAACGTAAGTTCTCAATCCGAGGACAAGGAAGAGGCACAGTAAAGGCAGATTAGGGGACTTCCGCATAGCAACAGGCATTTCAGGTGAGTATAATTTTTTTTTTTCTATTAATTTTTTTCTTTTTTTGGGGGATTTTTAATGTGAAAAAAAATTCTGGGTGGACCTCCACTTGAAGTGGTTAAGCACACTGCATTACGTGCAGGTCACATTATTGATAAGAAATTGCTTCATCCTTTGAAACTTTTTTTCTCACTTATTAAAGCGGAGTTCCACCCTTTTTTTATGTTTATTAAAAGTCAGCAGCTACAAAAAGTGTAGCTGCTGGCTTTTAATAAACATACACTTACCTGCTCCACTGTCCAGCGCCGCGCCGCCTGGAGCTCCGCTCCTCTCCCCCTTCCTCCGCCGGCGCGTCCATTCACAGTATGGGCACCCGGCCGTGACAGCTTTTGGCTTCACGGCCGGGCACTCACTTCGCATGCGCGAACGGCGCAGCGCTCTGTGAGTGGACAGGCGATCGCCTGGGACCTGTCACGTCCCAGGTGATCGCCTACAGGGAGGAGCCGCCACAAGGCGATATGACGTATCGCCTAGGCGGCTCCAGGGCGGAAGGAGGAAGTGGGACAGGAAGTCCCACTCCTACTGAAGCCCCCACTCCCCCCCCAAAAAAATTACATGCCAAATGTGGCATGTAAGGGGGTGAGGAGTGGAATAATAAAAAAACAAAAAAAATTGGGTGGAACTCCACTTTAAAGTCAAGGTCTGGTGCCAAAGCCTTTAAACTTCCTAACATCTGTTAATTTCTTTTTTTCCCCTGATATATGTATATGATAAATATTTGTTTTACATTTCCCTATAAGGAAGTTTTGTAAGGAATTACATCATCAAATGGATCCTACAGTTAAAGAGATACATTTTTTTGGTCAAATTATTTCAGGATTAGAGGGCAGAATGCCAACTAACACAGAATTAACATTTTTGTAAGAGCATTTGTGCCTTTGTTGTATATTATTTGAAGAAGGAACAAAGATTCCTTTTAGGGCCCCATGGCATCTGAATCAGGAAGTTTCAGTTTAGCTCAAAAACAACCATTTATATTAGAAAATCTATTATCCAGCTCTTATTTTTTTAGTATTGGTTTGCATGCAATTGCCACAACAGACACATTCATTTTGACAGATTAGTAAATTAGGTGCTTTGTGACCCCAGGTCATCATCCTGTGTGTGTATAGGGACACACATGTCCTTCATAGGAAAACACATAAAAAGTGATAATGTGTATCTTTTTGAATTGCTGCAGTAAGGATTAAAATATCTGTACTGGCAGCATGCTGGAAAGCCAGATGGCTACTGAACATAAACCGCAACGGTCAGTCATGTCCCACTCCCCAGCACTGTGCTACAAATAGCTCCTTGAGTTGTGCTATTGATTGGAGCACGTGCAGGGGCTGGAGACCCAGACCATTGCACTGTCTTGAGTAATAGTAAATGTAGCCAAGGTTTGCTACTGTAGTTATCATTAAGACACGGTTTGTTGTGTTTGTTTGAATTTGGCTCCCTCTAGTGCATGCTGGACTCTATGAGTGGGCTTGTTTGCCTCCTGTGAGAATAACCAGAGCAATGCATTATGGAACATGTAGTCGGAGACAAGGAAGTGACACTGTTGGCCGGGTCTATCTGGACTACAGGACACAGAATGCAGTGCACACAGAACAGCCTGCTGGGAGAAGATATAAAAAGATGGGTGAGGCCTGTTTTCAGCCTCTCTGGACGCCATTCTGAACCTGCCAGCAGGGAGTTAGAATCTGTGGCCTATGCGGCGGAGAGCCAGATCGCCTGCCTTATAGGAGCCCCAGGGGACAGCACTGCTATTGCAGCAGAGTGGACCGGCCTACGCTAGGGTTGCCACCTGTACGGGATTCACCCTGACAGTCCGGGTTCTGAATCATCTGTCCGGTTTTCAGACTGCCTGAAACCCGGACAGACCATTCTGGCAGAGGGGGAGCTTCATTAGCATACTTGCCACTGTGGAGACAGTCACAGCAGCACTGCAGTGTCATTTCTTCTCACTAAATACACACACTGTGCTGGTGTGTGTGTGTTATGAATCTGAAGCTACTTTCTGTCTCCCCCCTCCAGGCTCCTGCAGTCTCTGTTATCTCTGACCCTCCTCTTCAATCACTAGTGCCGTGTTCTGAGAGAAGGGGGAGTCGGAGAGGCGGAGTTGAGGAGATCACTGTAGCTGCTGTCGGGCTGGTCGCTGCTTACAAGGAGGTGAGCTGACTTTTTTTTTCACTAAGGAATGTTTTCTAGAGTGCAAAGTTCCAGGAGGATTTATTTTGCATTGAAGTTAAGATAAGCAGAATTGGAAGAGACAGCGAGCAAGTGTGTGTGGGGAGGAGGGGGGAGTCTGCAGCCCGATCCGTGCTGATTCACAGTATCTACCAAGCAGCACACTTATCTATCTATAGAAACATCCCTCTGTCCAGATTATGTGAAGTTCATTTATGACCATTCACTTAACCCTGTGTGTATATGTGATGAGTGTTACTCTGATTGTCCAGACTCAGAGCTTGGAGAACACAGGGTTATATGAATGGCCATCAATTACCTTCACATCATCTATACATACAGAGTGCTGGGGGCTGGCATCTTATAACAGATTGTTTTCATGGAGTAGTATTGTTGTACATTTTAGTAGATGACCACAATAGCATTTTTTTTAATTATAGACATTACTATCTGACCACTTTTTCTCAGCCCCCAACTCCCCCCAGCTTACATCACCCCCAGAACACTTCATACAGACATCACTCGGAGCTGCTTCCTACCCCCCAGCTGAGGGACATCATTCCATAGTCACCCCACAGACACTGCAAGAAATCCCTCCCCATATTGCCCCCATCATACCCTCCGCACTCCTCCCGTAATACTGCCCCCATCATACCCTCCGCACTCCTCTCCCGTAATACTGCCCCCATCATACCCTCCGCACTCCTCTCACGTAATACTGCCCCATCATACCCTCTACACTCCTTTTTCCCGTAATACTGCCCCCATCATATCCTCCGCACTCCTCTCCCATACATACTGCCTCCATCATACCCTCTGCACTCCTCTCCCGTACATACTGCCCCCATCATACTGTCACACTCCTCTCCCATACATACTGCCCCATCATACCCTCCGCACTCCTCTCCCGTACATAATGGATTTAATGTACTACAAAAAAATAATTTTTGCTTTGTGCTGCTAAAGTGTTTGGGTTTGGCTTGAAGAAAAGGTGGCAACCCTAGTCTACGCTCCGGATCATCGGGGTACACCTGCATTCCAGTCCATCGGGAGTTGCAGCGTGGCGTGGCGGCGCCATTTTCACAGGACACAGACACCAGGAAATTCCGGCTGGAGCCCTCCATTCATCTGATGTTCCTAGTGGTGAGCGGGCACAGCCCATCCTGATAGTGATAACAGTATTGCTGAGTAGTTCTCTTACAGACTGGCTGGTGATACTTGTAGTTCCACGGATGTGAATCTACTCTTTCACAGACATCTCATAACAGGCGCTTGGGACCTATTCTTCCCCATTACACCCAGAAGTCGGTACTGTAATCAACTTCTCATTACTCTTAAAGAGGAACACTCACATGTGCTAATATTTCTTCAACCAAAGCATCAATTAGTTCATCCTGCTATTATTCTTCTGTGTTTTCCCTTACTCTGGATTACAAATCACACTGCAGTATAAACTACAGGCTAGCTGAAGATATCCGGAATTGAAAGAACATTTGTCAACTCATCTTTGTTATTCACCAGTGCTCTGCATTCTATTGCTAAATCGTTGAACTACAACCTAGGGGGAGCCAATTTGCAGTATAGCATTCAGGTTATATTGTGTTATTTGTATGCATATGACTATTACTGATTGTTGGTCTGTGTGCTGAGGCCTCAGAGGAAAGGTATCCAATACATATGTTACAGACAGCTTTAACCTACAGGTAAGCCTAGATTAAGTCCAATACATATGTTACAGACCACTTTAACCTACAGGTAAGCCTAGATTAAGGCTTACCTGTAGGTGCAACAAATATCTCCTAAACCTACACGGTTTAGGAGATATTTGCAGAAAGACTTCACCGATGTCTACAGCGCATGCGCGGCGTAGACAACGGCGCAGGTGCACTGAGCGTGCCGTTAGTGAAGGCAATCGTCCCGTCTCTGACGGCTCCCGCACGCATGCGCGGTAGTGACGTCATCGCGGCTCCGGCCAATCACAGCGCCAGAGCCGCTATACCTGGAAGTCACTCGGTTATCATGACGGCGGCGGAGTAGAGGAATGAGAGTCGCTTCGGGGACTTCGATCTCAGGTAAGTAATTCATAATGAGCTAGTATGCTATGCATACTAGCTCATTATGCCTTTCTCTTGCAGGGTTTTTTTTTTTTTAAAGAAATGTTTTAGAAGGTTTACTTCCTCTTTAAGTGTGTTGGATATTTGTTTCTTTGTGTACCTGTTCACATAGGTCTAATGAAGGATCTATGTTAAGTACTTTTGAATATCAGTTATAAGAAATACTCTCTGTCAAATTTAACTGTGTTTATTCATGCCATTCTTTGTGTTCATTTTTCATTTCAGTAAAGATATCTGAGTGGTTCAGTGATTCAGTGTGAGTTTCTCATTTACTAATGCCACATTGCAGAATGGAACCCAAGGTGTCAGAGGTAAGAGAGGATTTTCAGAGTCGAGGTAACCAGTGGGGTATAGAAGCCTCTTTGGGGGTACCGCTACATAAAAAACTAGGGAGAATTGATATCCAAAGCTTCAATCTTGCTTTCCTATCTTCATTCGTTTTAGTGCCGAGGGGGGTATAAGGGGTAATACATCACATGTATAAACTTTTCTAACAAAGAAGAAATAAAGGCTGCCGCACACCAATGGCGTCACTTTACAGTTTTCTGCCTCAGGACTGCCCCCACTAACGCATCTCACAAAATAATGGTTTAGTTGTAGAGAATGCCGCATGATGTCATCGGTGTACAGCAGCCATTTTTTCTTCTCAGCATGTTTGGAACACGAATGGCTCCTTTTGCCCCCAGCACCCGGTGCTCAGGGTACAGTGTCAAGGTTTAGCTTGAGAGTGAGGGAGCAAGTACCATTCTTTGTCCAAATGTTTCTGACAGAGTTGATGTTTTAGGCCCCTTTCACACGGGTGCTCTGATCAGGTCCGCCTGTCAGTTTTTCAGGGGGATCTGATCGGACGCTCCATGCACCTCTATGGAGCGGCGGATGTCAGCGGTGACATGTCCACTGACATCCGCCAGTATCCAATCCTGTCTGAGAAATCCAGACGGATGGAACCCTATTTTCCATCCGTCTGGAGAATCAGATCGGATGAAAACAGACAGTTGGTCCGTTTTCATCCGATCTCCATAGTGGACAAGTCTGTCTCTGTAGAGTGAGCGGAGACGGGCCTGTCATCCGCCTGATCAACAGAGATCAGCGGATTGATCCCTGCTGAGCAAAGCGGAGTCCGTACACAAGCCTGTGTGAAAGGACCTTTAGGCTATAGTCGTAAATTAATCAACTGTGTGAATATCATAAACTAAATACAGTAAAATCTTGGCTTAAGAGTAACTTGGTCTGAGAGTGTTTTGCAAGACAAGCTAATTTTTTTTTTTATAAATTTTGACTTATTATTATTATTATTATTATTATACAGGATTTATATAGCACCAACAGTTTACACAGCGCTTTACAATATAAAAGGGAGACAATACAGTTACAATACAATAAAATACAAGAGGATTAAGAGGGCCCTGCTCAGAAGAGCTTACAATCTAATAGGGTGGGACAGGTGGTACAAAAGGTTGTAACTGTGGGGAATGAGCTGATGGAAGTGGTAAAAGTTTAGTATGAGAGTATGAGAAGAGAGGTGCCGCGTACACACAATCGATTTTTTCGACGGTGAGAACACCGTCGAGAAAATCGACGTGAAAAACGGGGAAAAGCTTGTTCCCCCCACACACGGCCATTTTAAATGACATTTTTTTTTTGGTCTAAAAAAACGACCGTGTGTGGGCTCCCCGGCAGTGTTTCCCTATGGGAAAACTGCCGCGGAAAAAAACGACTGGAATCACGAAGAGAAAAATTTGAGCTTGTTCTAATTTTTCTCGTCGTGATTAATGCCGTTTTTCCCGTCGGGAAAAATGATAAAAAGCCCACAGACGATCGTTTTTCTCGTCCAAAGGAAAAAATTACATTTTTCCCGACTGGAAAAATGATCGTGTGTACGCGGCATTAGTGAAGCAATATGGTTACATTTAATGAAGGTACAACATTTAGTAACTCACATAGTTGATGATTAAAACAGACACATCTATGTGTGCAGGCAACCAGGGTAAATCTATCCACATAGACCATCCTCCTCACTGCCATTCCTTCCATGCTGCGCTCCACAGTTCTTGCTGGGTTTTGCTTCTGTAGCTGGGAGCGCACTACAGTTATCTTATTTTGCAGACTTGCCTCCTATTATTCCAGCTTGCTCCTATGTCCCCCTAGTGCTGAACTCGAATCACTGACATCACATTCTGAGCACAGAGAAAAATCATTGTGGGAGCTGTAGTCTTCTGGATAGACATTGCTGGATTGCAGAACTGACTATGGACTACATCTCCCAGCAGACCATCTGCTCCACAGGAGAATTGTGGGAGAGACTATAAAGGGATCTGCTGACCAGGCCCACACTCTCTCGTTTTCTGAATCCCATCGCGTGAGCACCACCCTTCTGCTGTGAAAGGAGTTTGCGGCCTATCACGCGGCACACAGCCTACAGCTCCAGCGAGTCCAGCCGTTGCCCGCTTGCAGAAGGATGCCCTGCAGCAGCGCTAAACACAGTAGAACCAGTTGAGGTAGCAGACTGATCCCCATCTCTGCCCATCTGCAGTAAGAAGAATCGTGTGATTGTCCCTCCGTGAGGCTGCTGAGGTCTATCAGGATTGGTGAGGGGGCTTATGCCCACAGATCCCACTGCCTTGGTAAGTACTACACTATGAACACTGTGCACAGGTGACTCTCCCTTGGATTACAAATAGTATTGCTATAAACCAGGATCAGCTATCCTGCCTTGTTTATCATCACTTTGCTATAGTCATGAATCTTTGTTCTATGAGCTCCAACTTTGCCGGTGAAGACAGTGCAAGGCCTTGCTTTTAGGACATTATTGTTTATTGCATTTAAAGGGGACACTTTATTGGTAACTATATGTCAGAAACCATGAATCAGACTGAGACAGATGTACAGTTAAATCACACTTGTTTAATAATAAAAATAAAAAGGTAAACGGAGAAAGCGTAGTCAAAACATAGCCAGAGTTCAGTAACCGGATCGGGTAGTCGGCCAAGCCAATGTCCAAGAGATAGCGATAAAGGTAGTAGGTACAGCAAGCAGGATCTGTAGCCAGAGGAAACATCAGACAAGCAGGTCTTCAACTGGAACGCAGGAGAAGTCTCTTGTGATGTTAACACAGTCGAAGGCAAAGAGCAAATGAACTGGAAGTCCTTAAGTAGGCAGAGCTGACAAGCAGGATCATAAACAGGTGGATCACTGTGGAGAGATGGGAGCTGGTAATTAGCTGACAGCTGAGCTGCCAGCACAGAGAAGGAAGGGCTGAGCCCAGCCCTGACACTATAGTACATTATCTCTCATTAGGATTAAAGTTATTATAGGCTTGGGGTTCTTCTTTAAGGCAGAAACATTTCCTTATATACACTTATAGCTTTCTCAAGGTGACTGTTTATATTGTTATCATTCATTGTCATTACTAACTGTTATTGCTGAAAGCCTTATTTCAACCTAATCTTGGCTGTAACCAGGATTTGGCTGACTAATCCTTGATTTAAACCTCTCTTTCAAAATAAGTAAAATCAGAGAGAGTTGAAACGACTTGCTTTGTGTCTGTGTGTCATTTAAAGGTATACACAACATGCCTGAACCTAGAGTGTCAGAGGGGCTGGAGAGTTTACATGGACATGGCTGCATAGGAGAACATGCATTACCAAGCAACCCCCGAGGGGGCAGTGCTACACTTCTAATCCCTTTAGTGGAGGCTGCCATTTGTGAATGGACATTTCTCACCTCACCTTCCAGGACGGCAACACATGAGAGGCTCCTCCCTACGGGAAACACAATCAGTTCATAGCTGTTTAAAAGGCCCCACCTTACCTCTTGTCCCTCAGTATTGATTGTGTTTCTCCCACAGCGAAACGTTCGTTTTTTTCTCTGACCAGAAGACTAAAAAGAGTCGGATGGTACCCCTCTGAGCCAGGTGTAGGAATGCCGGTGAGGGCTGCACTTACCTGCTGCCTCAGAGCTTCTCACAGGTCACCCCCAAAACGGCATTTGTGCAGGCGGTCTGGGCGTTCCAATCCCCCGCCGTTGCACACCGCTCAGCAGCTCGGGTCTCCTCCTGGTCTTCCCCTGGTGCAGCGGGCACCATTTTGCCAGAGTCCAAACAATCTAAGCACAAAGGGGAGGACTCGGCGCTCTCCAAGCCTCACTCTCAGGCTGAAACTTCCTGTCGCAGCAGGAAGAGTGAAGCAACCCCAAGCGCGACCCAGGAAGTGGGTTTAAAGTGTGGAGGAGACGCCGGACCTGCGTGGCTGCGGATGCTGAAGCACAGATGGCCGGGACAAGGGGTGGGTGGGAGGGGCAGCTGACTTCCTTCTGTTACAAGGCTGAAAAGAGTGATTTTGAGCAAACGAGTGACTGCTAGGCATACAAGGGCGGCGCAACAAGATTTGATCTTGCCTGCAGCTGATGTGCAGTGTCTATGCTTATCACCCCAACAACATCCCTGACCCGCACCCCCCTTCCCACACAAAATCTCCAGTGCAGGAGTACAAGTCCTCCCCCCTACTGGACTGTGTCATTGGTTGCTAAGACAGCCGGCATCCTAGCCACAAATGATGTCCTGGCCCAAACATTCACAGGAGAATGGAACTTCCTGCATCTGGACTTGCTTCGTGCCCCAACTCCTGCCCTGCTACTGCATTGCTCCATAAGCCTACTTATAGAGGTGTAGCGGTACCCCCATGGGGGTTGCTAATTGACTCTATACCCCATAGGCTATCCCGACTCTGCAGATTATCTCTTAACTCTAACACCTTGGGTTCCATTTTTGATTGACTCATAGAAAACAGTAATACTCTTAGGCAGATGTGCTTAACCACCTAAAGAATATTTACTAAACAAGAATGAAACAGTTATTATACAACTTAAAAGAAAGAACACAGATTGCTGAAAAGAAAAGCAAAGCAACACAATCGATTAAATGCTAATTTCTCACTATACCCAATTACCATATAAGGGAGGCAAATGTCAGTAGGTGTGCAGTGGAGAAAATCCCCAACACTATAATACCAGCATTGAGGTCCCTCTCCACCTAGGCCCAAACACACACACCAAAATGACAAAGCAACAAGAACAGTGTCCAAAGATCACACTTAAAGTGGAGTTCCACCCTAAAAAAAACAAAAATTCACAAAAAACCTGTGTAGCGGCTGTTTGAATTTATGTGAGGACTATGGGGGTGTGGGGTTCCTTGGGGCCTACAGGTGGCGTTGTTGCCTTGGCCGGAGCTGAACTCACACCGCAAACTGTGCCTTTTTGTCCTCCCCTGGAGCTGGTACAGCGGGGCGGGGAACCCGCTGTGACGCAAAGGGAGAGGTCATAAAAGGGGCGGACGCCCTGATTTTGGGGCAGAGAGAGAGAGAGTCGGAGGACGCGGCCGCACCCAGGCACCTTCAGCTTGGGTGCTGGCATTCCGGTGTTCCAGGCCTAGGCGCCCTTGGCCTATCTGGAACGGAGATGGAGTCTATCTCAGGCACCTTTAGCCTGGGGTAAGGTACTATGGCGGATGCCTGGGGCTCAGTACCTTCGACTGAGTTCCGCGAGGGTGGAGGAATCCGAGGGGGCCCTAACTCCTTGGGTGCCCGTGTCTGAGTTCATGAGGACTGGTGCGCAGTAACTTCTCCAAAGAGCCCGTCGCAGCATCACTGGTGACGGAGAGGCCTCCATTTCTCCCTTGGACAGATTTCTTCCTCTGACAGGGGCAAAGTGAGCGAAGGTAATTCACGTTCTATATTACCTAGTCAGTGGCAGTGACTATTCACCACTGGTGACAGCACAGTGGGTAGCAGCAAGAAGGGAAAGGATTGTGCCTCGATCTGTCCCCCATTTTCCAAAGGAGAAAGATTGTTACTCTTTCGTCCATGGACCAACACAGCTTCTCTATTGACAAGTGGGTATCATCCGCTAATTAGGAGTGACTAGGCAGAAAAACTTGTAAAAAGTGTTGCATCACACCTTCTACAGTACCGCCCAGGGGGCGGACCCTCTGGGTATAACCTCTCAGTCTGCATCTCGCAGATCAGTTTTTTTATGTCTAGCAAGGAGTAGGACATGGCTCCCTTCGGGCCCATTGGTCCAGGTGGGAAAAATATATATTTTTTTGCTACATTTGTTGTTTCCTGCGATCTTCGATCAACTGCCGACTGGGTGACAGGCTGGATCCTCGATCCTTGTAGTCTCCCCAGTTGCGGCCATCAAGCATGTGCCGACCCTAGCTACGCGCTGGGTTTTCCACGACATGCCCGTTGCTCCACGGGTGGCCGGTGAGCCTACGCTCCAGGGCCTGCATCGGACCGCTCAGCTTCGGCTGACCTTACGGCCGAATCGCAGCAGCCTGGCCGGTGAGCTTACGCTCCAAGGCTTGCATCGGACCGCTCAGCTTCGGCTGACCTCACGGCCGAGTCGCAGCAGCCTGTCCGGTGAGCGTCACGCTCCAGGGCATACATATGATCGTCCCTTTGGGTCCAATCACAGCATGCCTGGCCAACAGTCACCTTCCATGCGCGGACGATGATCTGTTAGGAATGTCTTCCAGCTTAATACATGCAGGATAGGTAAGTAAACTCCCCTGCCTCGGCTGGGTGATTTAGCTGGACATTCCTGGAGAGATCAAGTAAGTGGTTGTGGCCCCTTTCTTCCCTCTCTCCCTGCCTTTCCCTCCTCTCTGGGCTTCTAGCTAAAGGTTGCTGGGTGCTGGGGGTCACCTAAGTGGTTCCACTGGAGCGGGGCTGGCTGTAACTAACATTTAAAAGAAATGTCATTTCTGCTTACCTGTGTGTGCTTCCTCCTCAATGCTGTCGGCGGCCATTTTGGGGTGGTCCATACCGAGTTCGGCCTCTTGTGACTACCCGGCAGCCATCTTCCTGTGGTTCTGTCACGGATGCCTAACACGGCATCCAGCACAGGGTACGCAGATCAGTGGGCTGCACTAAAGGAACTAGGCACAAGGTAAGTAAATATATATATATGAGTTTATTGAAAGGATAATTCCTAAAACAATAAAGGCAACCAGCAAACAACCACAGTGACACACAAAACAACTCCCTACACCAACGTGAATACAGTTTAGAGATTAAAGCGTAAATGTAATCAAGCCAGGGTCATACACGAGAGATCAGTCCGATTGAACAGGGAGCCGGAAGGGACAACAGGAGGAAGGGATGAGTCTGCAAGACAGGGGTCCAGGGATGGATGCAGGGTTCAGGAACACAGGATACAAGGTACAGAGGCAGGGGTCCAGGGATGGATGCAGGGTTCAGGAACACAGGATACAAGGTACAGAGGCAGGGGTCCAGGGATGGATGCAGGGTTCAGGAACACAGGATACAAGGTACAGAGGCAGGGGTCCAGGGATGGATGCAGGGTTCAGGAACACAGGATACAAGGTACAGAGGCAGTGATCCAGGGATGGATGCAGGGTTCAGGAACACAGGATACAAGGTAACAGATAACAGGTCACAAGGTTCAGGTTCAGGCATACAGGTCTGGGTTCCAAGACAATACCAGAGCAAATGCTTTAGTGTCTGCTGGGTATTTATACACACCTCCTGCAATCAGTCTCAGGTGACGCCTGATTGCAGGAGATGATTTCGGCTCCAGACAAATGGGAGACACCCACTGGTGGCCACCAGAACTGCACCCTTTGGTGCTGAAAGCAATAGCAGATCAAGGGCAGAATGGAGCGTCCGGAGGCCACTCCTTGGGAGGGGGAACTGTCATGATCAGTGTCATTGCCTGGGTCACCTGCTGGTGGTCACCAGAACTGCACCCTTTGGTGCTGAAAGCAATAGCACCACCAGCAGGTGACCCAGGCAATGACACTGATCATGACAGGTTCGTTGCCATTTGCTTGTAGTCCACACCCTCTGGCCCCTATCAGCTGATCGGCGGCCATGTTTGTCAACCCTGTATGTATATATTGCCGTTCGGTGGCCATCTTTTTGTGGGCTACGGCTGCTTGACCTCTATCTTCGGCTCGGCGGCCATTTTCTTAGAGCCCACATTATCTTCTATACAGACGTTTTTGGCAGCCATTTTTCGAGAGCCTCCGGCGTCTAGGGTGCATTACACTGGCGCGAAAATTCACACAGGAAGTGCTGATAAAAGAAACAGACTGACACAGCAGCAGTGGGACAGCATCACAGGCGCAGCACACGGCAGCATAAGCAGTACCGGTCCAGGGTGGTGAGTCCTCTGGGTGACCCAGCATCTCTGCAGCACAGGAGGGTGGCCTATTGATATCTTGCCTGGAGCCCCGTGGGGTCAGCATGGCATCTGAGCCAGATGTCTTCTCCCCTGAAATACCAGATTTAGCAGCTGGTGCCCCTGAGGTGTCTATGAACGCTATGTCGGCAATCCTAGAGGCGTTTGCTGCCAGGGTGGAAGCAGCACACGGGAATACAGGGGGTAGTAAACGCCCCCATCCCCTGCAATCTTCTGAGGATTTTTCTGAGACAGAACCAGGTCCAGCTACGGCTCATGGCCCAGATTCTGCAGACCGTGACCGATCGGACAGTGAGGAGGACTCCAAATCCAGGTCAGTAGGCGAGACGGCTTTGGTATCTGACCTTATTACTGCAGTGCGGGACACTCTAAAGTTGGAAAATACTGCAGAAGCAGCAGAAACTCCAGTCCCCTTTGGGTTTCGTAAACCTGCCCGCACTGCTAAGGTGTTCCCTTGCGTGTCTTATTTTGACAAACTCTTATACAAGGAATGGGAGAACCCACTGAGGGTCTTTACAGCCCCAAAGAGGTTTGCGGTACGATACCACTTTGAGGAGAGTTTTCTGAAGAAATGGACCTCTCCCCCTATAGTGGACCCTCCGGTGTCCAGACTTAATAGAGCCACCACTATTCCAGTAGAAGGGGCTCCTGTTTTCAAGGACCCTGTGGATAAGAAGGCTGAAGTACTCGCTCGCTACCTATACTCAGTGGTAGGCTCGGCAGTACGCCCGGCATTGGCGGGGGCCCTAGTGTCTCAGACACACACTGAATGGGCAAAATTGCTACTCCAGGAGTTAAAAGAGCGAGATGCTCCTCCTAATGAGATAACTTTGGCCGACCAGTTGGTCCAAGGCCTTAAGTTTGTCTGCGAGTCAGACATGGATACTATTCCCCTGCTGTCAAAAGCTTTGGTTTATGCAGTAGCAATACGCCGCCTGATCTGGCTAAAAGGCTGGTCTGCGGACCAGACTTCCAAGAAAGCCCTGTTGGATCTGCCTTTTAAGGGCGACAGACTTTTTGGGGCTTCTCTGGATGACATCATCAAGGATGCCACAGGAGGTAAAAGCACTTTGCTTCCCCAAATTAGCACGGGTAAGGGGCCACGCCAAGGGCAAGGGCCCTCCTTTACTGCACGCAAGCGTTTTTTTCGTCCCCCTAGGGCGACAGGGAAAAGACCCCAGGCCGATAAAGCGCCTGCCCAAGGACAAAGGCGTCCTTGGTCCCGCATACCCAACAAGCCTGCGGACAAATCTGCGTCCGCATGAAGGTCCGCCCCCACCCAGCTCTCGGGTGGGGGGACGTCTTCGCAAATTCGCGACTCAGTGGACAGCTCTAGTCTCCGACAGGTGGGTTTGTGAAGTAATCTCCTCAGGCTACAAGATAGAGTTTCTCTCTTGTCCACCGGACAGATTCATCACCTCCAATCTCCAGCTACTACCGACCCGTCGGGAGGCCCTGTATGGGGCGGTCCAGGGTCTACTGGAACGCGGGGTAGTTATTCCAGGTCCAGAACAGGAACGGGGTCAGGGTTTTTACTCAAATCTGTTTATTGTGCCGAAGAAGGAGGGGGTTTGTCCAATCTTGGATCTCGGAGCCCTCAATTGCTTTGTGAAAGTACAAAGATTTTGGATGGAGTCGGTTCGATCTGTAGTCACGGCTCTCCATCCGGGGGACTTTCTGGCCTCCTTGGACATGTCCCCATATACTCCAGACACCAGAGGTTTCTGCGATTTTCTATCGGGAAGGACCACTACCAGTTTGTGGCCCTCCCGTTTGGCCTTGCCTCAGCACCCAGGACGTTCACCAAGGTGCTCGCTCCGATTTTTGCACTTCTAAGACAGCGGGGTATCGCTATCATGGGCTACTTAGACGACCTTCGACTGAAGGCCCCTTCAAGCTCAGAATTAGAGGTAAGCGTGTCTATTACCTGTCAGACTCTTCGAGACTGTGGTTGGATACTAAACACGCAAAAGTCAGGATTGGTGCCCACTCAACGCCTAGTGTACCTGGGGTTGATTCTGGATTCCTCAGAGGCAAAGGTATTCCTCCCTGTGGAGAAGTTGCAGACCCTCCGGGCTGCAGTACGGCAGCTGACTTCCAGGAATTGGTCGTCACTCCATTTTTGCATGCGAGTGTTGGGCCTCATGGTAGCCTCCTTCGAGGCGGTCCCATATGCTCAATACCACTCTCGAGTGTTACAGAAGGAAGTTCTGTCCAGATGGAACAGATGCCCTTCATCTCTGGATTATCAAATCCGAGTGAGCCACCTAGTCAGGAGATCCCTGGTATGGTGGCTGACAGCACCGGCTCTAATGGCCAGGAAGTCATTTCTTCCGGTTTACTGGATAGTGATCACGACGGACGCCAGCCTTACAGGTCGCTGGACCCCAGAGGAAGCCCTCCTGCCGATCAATGTCCTGGAAGTCCGGGCGATCAGGCTGTGCCTCTTCAAATGGTCTCAGAGGCTGCAAGGGCGTCCAGTCAGGATCCAGTCAGACAACGCCACAGCAGTGGCATATGTCAATCATCAAGGAGGAACAAGAAGCTCAGCTGCAGCATCGGAGGTCGCTCGCATCCTGAAGTGGGCAGAGAGGAGCATACTGGCACTGTCGGCTGTGTACATTCCGGGTGTGAAAAACTGGCAGGCGGACTACCTGAGCCGCCAGATGCTGGACCAGGGAGAATGGTCCTTACACCCGGAGGTGTTACAACTCCTCTGCCAAAGATGGGGCACACCAGACGTAGATCTTCTGGCTTCCCGACTCAATCGGAAGGTATTGAGGTTTGTGGCCCGGTCAAGAGACCCATGGGCAGACGCAACGGATGCGTTGGTGGCATCATGGGGTCAGTATCGGCTAATCTATGCCTTCCCTCCCTTAAGGCTTCTTCCTCTTCTGCTCCGCAGAGTGGAGGCAGAGGGAATTCCAATGATTCTAATCGCTCCAGATTGGCCTCAGCGTCCTTGGTACGCCAATCTAGTACGTCTGGTAGAAGACGTCCCCTGGCGCCTACCACTATGGAAGGACCTGCTATCGCAAGGTCCCATACTCCATCCTGCTTTACAGTCATTGGCTTTAACAGCATGGCTGTTGAGAACCAGGTACTGAGAGACCGGGGCCTGTCAGATTCAGTAATCTCTACTATGAGAAGTGCTCGAAAACTGTCCTCTAGGAAGGTTTATCACCGCACTTGGAAGGCCTACATCTCCATGTGTGAGGAAATGAAATGGCATCCGCGTACCTATTTGGTTTCCAGAATCCTGCTGTTTTTACAGCATGGGGTGGACCAAAGCTTGCCCTAAGTACGATTAAGGGACAGATATCTGCCTTGGCTGTCTTTTTTTCAGCGACCCCTGGCGACTCCCTCTCTCGTGAGTACATTTGTGCAGGGGGTTCGACATGTGGCCCCTCCGGTCCGTCCCCCGTTACCTCCGTGGGACTTGAACCTGTTCCTCTCGGTGCTGCAGAAGGCACCGTTTGAGAATATTAGCGATATTCCCCTGTTGACACTTTCTCAGAAAGTGGTCTTTTTGGTGGCTGTTACGTCAGTTAGACGAGTCTCTGAGCTGGCAGCCTTGTCCTGCAAGGCTCCCTATTTGGTTTTCCAGAAGGATAAGGTGGTGCTGCGGCCGCAGCCTTCCTTTCTTCCGAAAGTCGTTTCGGCTTTTCATCTCAATGAAGACATTGTACTTCCATCCTTGTGTCCTCAGCCGTCGAATCCTAAGGAGTCGGCGTTGCATTCCTTGGACGTTGTCCGAGCTTTGAGAGTATACCTATCTGCTACTTCCCTGTTCCGGAAGTCAGACTCACTGTTTGTTTCGGTGGCTGGTCCCAAGAAGGGCCAAGCAGTCTCGTCGGCCACCATCTCTAGGTGGATCCGACAGATAGTAATCCAGGCTTACGCCTTAAAGGGTCAAGCGCCCCCCTTTCCTGTCACGGCGCATTCGACCAGGGCAATAGGTGCCTCTTGGGCTTTCCGACATCAAGCGTCTGTTTCCCAATTATGTAAAGCAGCGACTTTGTCGTCCGCTCACACTTTCACAAAATTCTACAAAGTTGATGTAGGTGCATCTTCGGATGCCTCTTTCGGCCGCAAAGTTTTACAAGCGGCTGTTTAGAGTTGCAGCTCCTCGGTTGGAGGAGTGCTGTTTTGTGTTTGGGGTGAAGTTTATTTTATGCTGTTACCACCCCTTGTTTTTTCTCTGACACTGCTTTGGGATGTCCCACTTGTCAATAGAGAAGCTGTGTCGGTCCATGGACGAAAGAGTAAATAGGATTTTTTACTCACCGTAAAATCCTTTTCTCTGAGTCCATGGACCGACACAGCACCCACCCCTCCTTTTAAGTTTGTACTGCTTTTTGACGAACTGATCTGCGAGATGCAGACTGAGAGGGTATACCCAGAGGGTCCGCCCCCTGGGCGGTACTGTAGAAGGTGTGATGCAACACTTTTTACAAGTTTTTCTGCCTAGTCACTCCTAACTAGCGGATGATACCCACTTGTCAATAGAGAAGCTGTGTCGGTCCATGGACTCAGAGAAAATGATTTTACGGTGAGTAAAAAATCCTATTTTTATTGCTTGGCAAGAAGAATAAAACTGAGTTGTACATATTCACTGTGTGGAACTTGGGTTACTAAAGCAAAGGAGTCAGGGACGAAGGACTGGACTTGACTCTAGGACACCTACACAAAAGCCCAATCTTCTGGTCTTCACCTCTTGGTTACAGATGACATGGGCCGTGGTGTGTATCATCTCTCTCTCCCAGGTACCCCTAAAAACAGCCATATAACCGATAAAGCAAGGGAGAGGGGTGAGGTTGCTACACCTGCAAAGAAATAGAAATAAAAAATAGAAAAAAATAATAATTTTTTACTCACCAGAAATACCGGTTGCTATGCGGAAGTCCCTAATCTGCCTCTTCCTTATCCGCGGCTGGTCTTCTTCCGCATCCTCCTCGCCTTGTTTTCTGGTGAATGGGGCGCGCTGCCTTCTGGGAACTCTGTGTATCCCAGAGAGCAAGCCGCCCATTCAGAAAACAATGCGTGACTCGCACATGCGCAGTAGGAAACGGGTAGTGAAGCCGCACGGCTTCACTGTCTGTTTCCCTTACTGAGGATGGCGGCGCCGGGAGCTGCCAGGATTGAGGGGTCGGCCTCGGGGAGGCTGACATCGCAGGAGAGTAGGACAGGTAAGTGTCCTTATTAAAAGTCAGCAGCTACAGTGTTTGTAGCTGCTGACTTTTAAAAAAAAAAATTGCGGGTGGAACCCCCCTTTAAGTACTAGAAGCTTATATTACTAAATGACTCCCTCTAGAGGAAAGTTCAGTGTTACTGTGATCATATGTGGTGAACTAGAAGAATGATCAAAGTGATGGCTGTTCCAATTTTTCTCAGTCCTTCTTCAAGCTAGCTCTGTTGGTGCACTTAATTGTAATCCAAAGGTGAAAAAAGAATAACTGTGAGAATATGAAGTGCTTGCAAAAGAACCACTAACTCTGTCAATCCGGCTGTAAAGACACTCAGGTGTAATGGAATTCTATCCGTGGGACTACTTTGTAGGCAAGTGCCTTCTCACCACTATGGCCCCTCAGCACACTGGAATGCTCCATCCGGAACTCCCTTGTGGATGTCTCTGGAAAGAAGATGGTGCCCGTACACAGCGCAGCCGCTCCCCGGGCGTTGCTGAGCAGGAAACTTCAGATGCCTTGAAGCGCAGGCCGATCCACCTGTCCAACGGGACTGGGATGTCCTTCAGGGATCCCCGCGAGGCGATTGGTCCGGTACTCCGCTGTAGGCCACAGGCCTGAACTCTCAGTCAGTCACACAGACCTCCTGCTGGCAGTTTGAAAGGCGTCCAGAGAGGCCTAACAGCGGCCTTGCTTGTCCTTTTATCTCTTTGCCCTTCATGCTGTGCGGTGGCGCGTTGCATCCTGGTAACGCAGTGGCATTGTGGGTTTGTAGTTTTCCAATTAACTTATGGCAATAGAATCACTTCCTCTTAAAACTATCCATCCCACAATATATTTCAATTCAATTCTAAATCCTAGAAAAGAAACATCCTAATAACGTTCAGTGGTCACCAGAGGGAGCCAACCCTTTACCAAATAAACAATACATAAATAACCCTTTCAGTAGCTATCTTCTGGCTACACAGGTAAGGGGACGCTAATGTAAGAGGTAGTCTGATGGGGATATGCCTTTAAAATGCGTCCGATTCAAAAAATCCTATTGCGCATTTCGGTACCGTTACCGACATGTGTGACATATTCAGTAGTTCTTAATAGTGCCACTTTTACAATGTGGTTATATTAATGCACCAAATTCAAAAATAAATACAATAGGTACATGAATCTGTCTCCTGCACTGACATTTGCAGTGTGGAGGCACGTTGGAATTCTTAAGAGTGTCTTAGGCACTCTTTATAAATTTCCCTGTATTTCTATTGCTAGGTAGTATGTTTAAAATAGGGGATTTGGAGATTTTGTTTCCTTGCTTTTTGACACTCAGTGTAGAGCTAAGTATCTGACCCTGACAAAATCTGGAAGTAATGCAGTCTGCATTTTTTTCCTTTCCCAGAGACAGTCATGATTAAAATATTATTCTTGGAAGTTTTTCTGCCTGCCAGTTTCCCAGATACATACAATGAAACTCTCTGTAATTCCCCTTAATAAAATAAAAAAGAGAGCGACATTCTTTGTAACAAACCATCACATTTGTTTGTAGATCCTAAATTAGAACAGAATAATGATTCCCTTTTAAAGTCGTTTTTGTTACCAGGGCAGAATTCATTTTAGGCACAAGGGCAAAGTTGGTTAAAGAGGAACTGGAATCTGAAGGCTGTGCCAAAAAAATGCTGGTAGAGGACAAAGGTCTAGTCTCCATTATTGCTTGTGGTCTCCCTGCAGCTGATCTTTCCTTCATTATTGTCTTACCATACCTTGTTCTGTGTGAGGTGACAGCCATCTTGGTAGTCAGAGGCAGTGATTTTGCCTTCACATGTTGGAGCCCCCAGCAAGGAGACCAGTTAGCAGCACTAGAGTGACAACACCAAATCCCACTGAAAATCTCCTGAGACTAGAAGTCAGAGGGAGCAGAGTCTTAATTTAACACTATAGATACACGACTTTCCTGGCGCCAACATGGTAACATACACTATATAGTCAATCTTAGTCTTTATGGATGTTGCTTTGTGCACTGGCGCACATTCATGTTGGAACAGGAAGGGGCCATCCCCAAACTGTTCCCACAAAGTTGGAAAAATGAAATTGGCCAAATGTCTTGGTATGCTAAGGCCTTAAGAGTTCCCTTCACTGGAACTTAGGGGCCAAGCCCAACCCCTGAAAAACAACCCCACACCATAATCCTCCCTCTACTAAATTATTTGGACCAGTGCACAAAGCAAGGTCCATAAAAACATGTGTAACAACCGGCCCTCTTTCTCCACTGTCCTTGGCTCGCTCACAGGAGAAAAGGGCACACAGTCCCCACCATGCCCATACCCTCTGGTTTGCACACTTGTTTTCACTTACGGGTCTTGCAGCAGGGTTCCCTTCAAAGTTGGTTTCTGTCCCTAGAATGTAAGGACAAAGTCTCTATACCCCAAGTAACTCCAAGGTCCACACCAGTGTCAACTCCAACATAGAGTTTATTTTTCCATATGCATGAACATCCACAAAGTTGAGGAAAAGAGAAAGGTGTTAGGAAGACAGATCAATTCAGGCACTCTTGCTTCTTCGCCACTCGATCCCGAGTGGGTACAGCTCACCCGGATAGTCACCCAAGGGCACTAGCATCCGGCGTGTAACTCGAACAGTCTATTAGATTCCCCAATGGATGCGTTCAGGAGATCTTCTGCCACAGAATCTATAGTGTCCCAAACCTCCTAATGGTCCCATTGTTTAGATCCCTGTTTTCGGATGGATAACATCCCTCCAGAGAGTTACTGGGCCCCTTCCTTCACTGTGATCTCTCACCAGTCCTTCGGAACGGTCCTCCCCCAGCCTCCTCTTCTAGAAACGGGTCCCCTCGCAAGGCGGCACCCTGGGATTCCTCCTCCCGAAGTGGGCTCCCGCTAAAGGTGCTGGGCCCAGGGCTGAAGTTGCAGTTCCAAGACTAAAGGTGCCTGGGACTGAAGCGCACGTGGCCCCATAGCCTGGAGAGCCACGCACTCGAACTTGGACCATAGGTTCTCCCTCCGGGCATGGGCCCCGGGAATTGCTCCCTCTCCAATGGCGTCCACCCCTTTTGTACCCTCTCCCGGCATGCACAGCAGGCAGACCACACCCATCGCAGGGCTGCCGAGAGAAGACACCAAATCGCTACTCCATCACCTGTGGTTCGACCCCGAGTACAAGTGACAGCGCCACCCATACTTCCCAGGGGAACTGCACACCAGGTAAAACAGCAGCAAGGCAGAGTCCAGCAAATTGAAGGATTTAAGCCAACTACCACTCAAATCACCCATAAATTTAGCATAGCAATCCCTAAATTTAGGACCCCCGCTACACATGGATGACCGAGTTTGGGGTGGAGGAACTTGATGGCCTGCACAGAGTCCTGACCTCAATCCAATAGAACACTTTGGGATGAATTAGATCAGAGACATTCAGAGCTAGTGCAAACACCCTCAACTCCCTCCAATTCGAGGACTTCCACTCTTCAGGAACCCTGCACCAGCCGTGGACCTAGGTGTGCTTCCCAGCCGGTGCCACTTGCATCCGTCATGACGGTCCTGGACACCGGCAGTACCCATTCTAGACCGTGGGACAAGTTTACCATCTTTCTCCACCACCACAGGGATCTCTTTACCTGTACTGGTATTTGAACCACTGAGTCCAGAGACCTCTGACTGTCGTCCCAAACCCCTAGAATGAACCGCTGCAATGGGCGAAAGTGTATGCCCTCAGCAGGCCTAAGGATGACATTGCCTGCCTTATCGAGACCTGGTGATTGCACTGCAGTAATGCCATCGCCTTGTCCACTTTTTTGATCGTCTCCTTAGAGAGAAAGACCCTCCGCTGGGTTGAGTCAAAGATGTAGCCTAAGAAGGTGACCCTCTGGGATGGGACCAGGCTGGACTTTTCTAGGTTCAAGAGCCATCCTAGACTTTCCAAAACGCTTCTTGCCTCCTGCAGATCCTGGACCAACTGCTCCGGGGAGAGAGCAAACAGGAGCAGATTGTCCAGATTTGTGATCACAGCAATACCTCTGGGTCACAGAAAATCCAGGGTCTCGACCATGACTTTTGTAAATATGCGGGGAGAAGAGGATAGGCCAAAGGAAGGGCCCAGAATTGCAGATGGACTGTCTCTTCCCCGGACTTTACTGCTAATCTGAGAAACTTCTGACTGCCCTCTGTGTTGGGAATATGCAGGTAGGCATCCCTCAAGTCTATGGATGCCATGTAGCAGTCCAGAGGGAGCAGTGCCCTCACTGAGAAGACTAAGTCCATGCGTAACCTGTAGGTAACTGAACGGTTAAGAGGTTTCAGGTTTAAAAAGAGCCTGAACATCCCTTTAGGGTTTGTGTACACAAAGACGTGGGAGTAGAACCCTCTGCCTATCTCCCCTGCTGGGACCCACGTCACTACTACTTCCTGCTGCTCCAGTTCTTCCAAGGAGGATAGAAAAGCAGCCGCCTTCTCTGCACACCTTGGAAGGTCTGTGATGAGAAGCCTGTGCTGGGGAGGACTTGAAAATTCCAGTCTGTAACCTCTCCTTACAACTCCCAGGATGAATTGATTGGAGGTGACCGCCTCCCACTGTGGGAGGAAAGCCCCCAGTGTTCCTCCCACCATGGTCAACCCGTCATTGGGTCTTTCGGGACTGTTCAGGAGGGCGAAAAATCGCTCCCCCACGTCCTCTGCCCTTGTGGCCCCAAATCCTTTTTCTGAGCCTCAGCTCAGCTCAGCTCTTTCTTTTGTGGGCGAAATTACCTTTTAGTCGGTTCCCCAAACTTATTTTTTGGGAAAGGCATTCTTTTTGTCAGCTGTCCGATCTAGAACGGCCTCCAAATCTGGACCAAACAGCAAATCTCCTGTGAGGGGTACACCGCAGAGTTTTACCTTGGATGCACAAGTTTTACGCCTGAAGCCTCGTACACACGGCCGAGATTCTCGTCGAAAAAAACATGTCGTTTTTTTCGACGAGATTCTTGGACAAGAAACTTGTCCCGGCCGAGTGTACACACGCTCGATTCAAAGAACCCACGGTTCTTTGAATGGAGCGAACGCGGTGACGTCATCGAATACGACGAGCATGCGCTCGTCACATTCGATGCCGTCGCCGCCATCTTGGTATACCCTACCTATGCCTAGGAAGCTACCGCGCATGCGCCAAATTCATTTCGAACATGCGCGGGCTTCCCGGAGGACAGGTAAGTGTACACACACTCACTTTTCTCGTCGAGAAACAGGCTGACGAGAATCTCGACGAGAAAATAGAGAGCAGGTTCTCTATTTTCTCGTCGAGATTACTTGTCGGTTTTCTTGACGAGAAACCATACACACGAACGAATTTCTCGGCAAGACATCTCTGCCAGCAAGATTCTTGCTGGTTCTTGCCGAGAAACTCGGTCATGTGTACGAGGCCTCAGCGCTCTTCTGGCCGAAGGTGCTAGAAAGCTCCTTAACAGACGCTGCCAAGTCCATACCCTGCTCTGCTGCGTGGTCTTGCATGATGGACACTTCCTCTTGGAGCTGTGTGGGGACCTTGATTTTTCTGTGGATTTGCTCTGAAACGACAAAAAAAATCCCCAAGACACAGCCATGAATATCTGCCTGCCACCGAAACACAGACCACCACCAGGAGTGCCCCCCCAGGACCGACCACCACCAGGGTCCCAGAAGTACACCTCCTCCCCTCTGACCACAAAAAGAGGGACTCACCCATGGAGCTAACAGGAACATGGTAAAGGAACACCACCCCAGGGTTCCTCTTACCTTAGAGTGGCTGGTGTCACCTGGTGCAGATCGGGAAGCCTCTGTCTCCGACATCCCAGGGAAGCGTGGTTTGCCTTGAGCTGCTCCTCTGCTGTCACTATAGCAATTGTGGAACACACACCAGCCGTTGCACCGCTCGCTTTCACGTTCCGTGGCCAGAAATTGGAAGCCGCAGGTCAAGGTGAAGTGCTCGCCCCCCGTCAGAAATGACGTCGCTCATCATCCGGCTCAGCCTTAAGCTCCACGCTGGCCGCACCTAAGCAAATGGGAACCCGGACACCTCACACAGTACCCTCCCCGGGTAGCGGAATGCGAGCCCCTGGACCTCCACCTTCTCCAAGAGAGGACCGGGTGCGCTATGATGGCGCACAGATAACGGGCTTCCCAGTCTCTCTGCAGTGGTACGAGAGACCTCTGCCTCTCCCTTTAAGGAAACACTGGCCTTAGCCTCTCCAGCTGAACTGGCCTTGATCCCTAGCGGTGTCTCCCCACCAGAGGAAACACCAGAACTGAAGGGCCGGTGGGGGACGAGTGGCTTAAAGCCACTGATATGCAGCACTGATGGGCATTGATAGGCGGCACTGATGGGCACTCATAGGTGGCACTGATGGGCACTGATAGGCAACACTGATGGGCACTGATAGGCGGCACTAATAGGCGCTGATGGCTGTTACTGATAGATTGCACTGATAGGCATCACTGATGGCACTGGCACAGGCAGGCATTGTTAATGGGCACTGATTGGCAGCTGCCTGGGCATTGATTGGCATATCCCTGGTGGTCTAGTGTGGCATACCTGGTGGGCGTCCTTTATGGCAATACCTGGTGGTCCTTTCGGCATCCCTGGTGGTCCTGGGCGGGCATCCGTGGGGGGCTGCGCTGATAATCTACTCGCGTCTGTCAGACACGAGTGAGGAAAAGCCAATAAACGGCTTTTCCTGTTTACATCGTGATCAGCTGTGATTGGACACGGCTGATCACTCGGTAAAGAGCCTCCATCAGAGGGTCTTTACTGAGATCGGTGATGCAGTGTGTCAGACTGACATGCCGCACCACCGATCGCCGCGCTGCGCTTATCCTGACTGGGTGTCATATGACACCGCCCGGCCATAATTTTGCTATAGGCCGGGGCGGGAAGTGGTTAAGGACACACAGTAGAGAGCTTTTGAAATTGGTGGGGAGGAAGTGATCTACCCAAAGTCTTTCATATTTAGCGACCTTATCGAGAAGAACAGCCTCGACCTTAGCATGGATCAAGTGCTCTAGTAATTCTGTTCTTTGTATCCAGGGTGTTTAGGTGCAGGGTTTTCCAGGCCTTTGCGATTGTTTGCTCCGCAGCTGTGGTGACCTGCAAGAGCAATATGAATTAGGGTCAGGTCACGTCAGGAGGCTTATTATTAAGTAGGGCAATAGAGGGGTCGGGGTCGAGGGAAGGTCTGTGATGAGAAGCCTGTGCTGGGGAGGACTTAGAAGTTCCAGTCTGTACCCTCTCCTTACAATTCCCAGGATGAATTGATTGGATGTGACTGACTCCCACTGTGGGAGTAAAGCCCCAAGTGTTCCTCCCACCATGGTCAACCCGTCATTGGGTCTTTCAGGACTGTTCAGGAGGGCGAAAAATCGCTCCCCCACGTCCTCTGCCCACAGTGTCCTGTGGTTGCCTGGACCCGGAGTCACAGCAAGTTGCCAACTGAGAGGGGGTCACAGTCCACAGATTCCAGAGCAACCCAGAGAGGTACTTCGTGAGCAGCATGATACTTAGGAAGTTGGGCCAGCTGGGCCACTTGATAGTATTTGGTGAAGTGGGGGAGACCTAACCCACCTTGGAGCTTGGGAAGATACAATACTGATTTACGCACACGGGGTCTAGTTTTTCCTCAGATATAGGCAAAAACTCTATGTTGCAAAATTCAAAGAAAATGTGAGGGGATAGGGATGGGTAGAAGGTAGATGTAGTTTCATATTGGACAGGCAGTATTCCCATGGAATTCATGAGGAGTATGTCACTGTAATAGGGCCGATTATTGCTTTCTAGAGCAACCCAATCCTTGTTATCAGCAACTCCAATCTATAATTCGAGTAGGATGAGAGGCAAAGTAATACTTTTTTGAATTTCGGAAAACCCATTCTTCCTCTATTTTTGGATTGAGTGAGTAATTGGAGATATAAGCCTCGTACACACGACCGAGTTTCTCGTCCAAAACCAGCAAGAAAAGTGCAGCGAGAGCTTTCTTGTCGAGAAAACCGTTCGTGTGTATGGTTTTACGACGAGAAAACTGCCGTGAATCTCGACGAGAAAATAGAGAACCTGCTCTCTCTTTTCTCGTCAGGATTCAAGATTTCCTCGTCGTGTTTCTCGTCGGCCTGTTTTGTGATGAGAAAATGGTTCGTGTGTATGCTTTTACGACTCTTCCAAAAGCGCGCATGCTCAGAATCAAGTATGAGACGGGAGCGCATCTTCAGCTAAATCACGCCTTCGTAATGGAGATAGCACATTCGTCACGCTCTAAATTATTGCATCGTTTAAATGTTGTGCATTGAAATCTTCTTTAGAATGTTACATTAATCAAAACGAATGAACTTCTTTTGCTGCTGATATTCACACGCTGCTCTTAAGAAGATTTAGGTGTATTATATCGTGCAAGATCTTCTGAATATTTTACTGTTTTAGATTTTTCTAACAGATGTTAATTTTAATTTGGCAATGTTTTGCTAGTGATCTCCCATTGTATATTTGTTTTTTTTAATTGTAAATTTTACACCCTATATTTTTTACATTATTATTTTATTGTTTTTTGGGGGGTTGTTATCTGTCCCTTTTTTTGGCTGTCAAATGTATCTGCTTACTCCAAAGCTAAATTAAAAAATTGTAAAAATAAACATAGTCAAGTATGAACTTAAACAAAAATAACATTTATTCATGTTTTTTTTAAAAAAAAGAGAAGGCAGCGCTGGAGAACCTGCTGCCATTTGTGCATCCATGGGACCCCAGAGCACACATCAACCCTGTGTGGACACTAAAATTGGGAGCTTGAGAAGGCCAACAGTTCTGAGCACAATCTGATGCTGGCCTCCCAGAGGTCAGGAACAGCAGCAGGTGAAATATATATGTCCCAAGTGTGTGGTACTACAACAGGCTGCCTTCTGTCCGACCACAATGAAGCAAGGCCATCACTTCCTCGTCTTCTTGGCAGCCTTCCCTGCAGCCTTCCCTGCAGCCTTCCTTCTTCGTGTGGCTGGAGGCTGGGCCACTGGAGGGGTACTCCTGTCAGGAGGAGGAGGAGGAGGTGGAGGAGAAGGGGGTGGCGTAGAAGAAGAAGGTGGAGGTGGAGGAGGAGGTGGAGGAGAAGGGGGTGGTGCAGAAGAAGAAGGTGGAGGTGGAGGAGGAGGTGGAGGAGAAGGGGGTGGGGCAGAAGAAGAAGGTGGAGGTGGAGGAGGAGGTGGAGGAGAAGGGGGTGGGGCAGAAGAAGAAGGTGGAGGTGGAGGAGGAGGTTGAGGTTGGGATAGTTGTGCCACCTCACATATGGCCGTATTGGGGGTCATTTTCTCCATCACCCCCTTGTTCAGCAAGGTGATGAGCAGGGACTCGCATAGGAGGCATGGCTCCATGCTCATCACCTTGAACTTTGCCTCCACTAGGCCGGCAATGGCCTCTTCAGGGGATGTGGGCTCCTGGAGGGTGGCATGGGCCTCTCGAATAAGGGCCATTGCTGCCTCACTCGTGGTCCTGTCCCTCCTGCTTCTTTTGGGAAGTCGGATGGGAGGCACCTGTGATCTTGTGGTTCTCCTCGGGCCAGCCACCTCCTGTCTGCCACTGGGCCCTGCCACCTCCTGGCTGCCACTGGGCCCTGCCACCTCCTGGCTGCCACTGAACCCTGCCTCCTCCTGGCTCACAGTGGGCCCTGCCTGCTCCTGCCTGACAGTTTCCTGACCCTCCTCCTGGCTGATTTCATCCTGTGTATGAAAAAGGGACATAGTTTAATATTTTGGTTTATTATTTTCATACAACTTTCAGATCCAGATTGTAGCAATTTGAATGTAAATCAAGAATACATTTCCAAACATTTACAACTACATCAGATTGACTATTTAGCACCCAATTTAGGCAAGACTAATGTCTAGAGATCTTGATTTTACGTGTGGAACACAAAATAGTTTATGTTTGTCATCTTGACATATTTTTCAAACATTAGGTTTATCCCAATACATTTTCTATAAATACTATACCTGGCTCCAGATGGCCAAATCAGGTTCATCCAGGATGGCTGCCTCCTCTTGCTCCAGAGAAGGCTCAGGTTGGCTGCAGGGAAGTCTGGGGGGAAGAGGGGATAGTGATGGCCTTGCCTTAATGTGGTCATCCAGAAAGGACATCCTGCTGTAGTACCACAAATTCGGGACATACACATCATCTGCTGCTGCTCCTGACCTCTGAGAAGCCAGGACCTTAGAGCGTTCAGTCCTGTATGTGCCTCTCAAGCTCCCAATTTTAGTGTCCACCTGTTTTGCTGTGGCTGTGGGCACCTTGGTATGCACAAATGGGAGCAGGGTCTCCAGCGCTGCTTTTCTCACACCTTTTTTTTTATGTATGGGGTTTTTGGTTTCCCACAGAGCGGGCAACTCCCTTACCCGGTCTATAAATTCCGCAAGGAATTCTTTGTCGCTAATAAAGACATTCATATTGGCTCTGCAAGTAAAAAAATAATTATATAACTAATGTGAGGCACACAGTCTAACCTCCTTAAAATCTTATTCACCATATATATCCTCCAACATTCTCAAGACAGTATAGGGCAACAATTTTTCAAAGTCACAAATTCACATACCTTCGTTCGCACGTCCGTCACTTGAACTCCTCTCTCCGCACACCGAACGTAGTATAATCACATGTGTGTTTGCTATATATACACCACGCATGCGTCAAACTACGCACACGTCGCCCGCCCATGACGTTCTAACTAACATCTTTTCCCCGCCCCTTCTCTTTCGGCGCGCAGACAGATATGGCGGATTTACAGCAGGTGTCTGATAATTCCTCAAATAACGAGGAGTAGACAAGCCCGGAGACCGAGGAAACGTCACGATCAAGGAGGAGATTCAAGGCATCTAATATGTCTTATGGGGAGATGGCGGAGATGGTGGACATCTTGCTAAAGTCGGATTATGACGCAAAGCATGGGCCGTATAGCAAACCTAATAGAAGGAAGGCCAAAATCATGAAGAAAGTCGTGAAGAGTCTGAAGAAGAATTTTGGGGTGAAACGCTCAAATGAGCAGCTCAGAAAGAGGTGGTCAGACCTCAAACTGAAGGAGCCGGAGCAGTTAAGGAGCATTAAGAGAATGCTAGGAAAAAGTAAGTACTTTGGAAACTTTAATGCTATTAATGTATTTATCAACTTACATGTTGCTCCAAGTTTATTTATTTTACAAGTGTACTCCCTTCCAAAATGTAATATTTTGAACTTTGTTGGGCACAGTAAGCGTTCGTTACAGACACATCGTTCGGTCACTATCCTCGTTTTTTGATTATTTTTCAGGCTCAAATTTAATTAGACATCTGCCTGTTTTGATAAAATTGTGGTTCTTACATTGTTGGCTAGATGATGTGTTTGTAAAGAGAATGAAATGCAAACTTTTTAATCAGTGTAAAGGAGAGGACACTCAGCAGCTGGTTCCACATCTGTACTTTTGAGCACTATAGTGTGGCCCAGCAGAACCGCCTTTTTTGGGGGTCCCACACAGGTGCATCAGTGAAATTTTGTGGTGCCTCCATGTCTCAAAATTGACAGCCAAAGGTGAATACTAAACATATTTTTTAGACAAAATAATGTCTTCATGTGGAAATTCTGCACAAACAGACACTTGTACCCCACTTCCAATCAATTTAGCCTGTTTTTATTTTTTAGAGAAAATTTCTGTGTGATAACTAGACCTTTTGTTTGATTCTCATAGGGGAGAGAAGACTGGGAGGAGAACACTCCAGGGAGCACATGAAACCCACAGCTTCGAAACAACCCCAACCTCACCAAGACCCACAACCTGAGGGTGTTGAGGAAGTTGAAGAGGTGGAGGAAGGAGAAGTGCAGGAAGGAGAAGTGGATGACGTGGTGGAACTGGTCACCACAACAGGTCAGTATCTGTCACCACAGCTTCAGGTAAGAGATGTAGGCCTGCAGAGTTATAATACCTTTTTTTTTATATTTTAGGGGATGTAAATGTTGTGGTGAAAGATAGTACCCGTTTCTCTGCTGACAGTGCCCTACGAATAATACAGCAAGTGATGGACTGTAGCACAGAACTGGACAGAATTAAACAAAGAATTCATGTGATGGATCAAACCTTTAAAGACATCCTAGATGTTTTGGGGAGAATTGAATAAGGCCTCAAAACCCCCATTTTTGTTTTCAGTTTGTTATTCACCCTTTTAATGTATTTTTGACAATCAAACCAGCCAAAAATTGAATATGCACACAGTGTGTCAACATGTGCCATCTGCCATCAGGGGATATCCATGTACGGCTTTTGGGGGTGCAACCCCTTCCTCTTATCTAAAGTAGGTGAACTGAAGAACTGAAACACGTCCATTGATCACCCCTGATGGCAGATGGCACATGTTGTCAATAGGGATCAGGAGTCTAAAATCCCTATTGGAAATTACTTCAAAATGTGTGCATATTCAATTTTTGGCTGGGCAAGGGGTGCCAATACCCCATATTAGGATGGGCACATAGAGACATTGTTTGTGTAAGTGAATGTCTCATATTGCTCAGAGGTATCCAATGTTGTACTTTTTAGAATGCAACTAATGGTTTTGTATTTTCATAAGAAAACAATTGCCGGTTTGTGGCCAGCCAAAAAACAAACAAAAAAAAAAATGTACCATGTGTGTGAATGTGCACAGAGTAAAATATTTGAACACAAACAAAGTGTAGCTTCTTTTTCAAATACGCTCTAACCTTATTTGTGTATTTTTTTGGGTTGCATAGTGAAATGGTTGTTATTTACTAAAGGAAAAAACAATTGCCACTACAAATGCACTAAGACAAACTAGGAGACAGGAAACAAACAAAGTTACCAGATTAAAAAAGAATTTTAATGAGTTTTTTATGCACAATTCTTTAGTCATGGCCTGGAATAGGAATTGCCCCCCTACCCGTGAAATAGTCCATATATTTCTCCCGAACCTCACGGACATTTTGGGGGGGCAAGCCAGGACGGGCAGATTCGAGGTCCGGCAGGGGATTGGCATGGGAAAGTCCAGCCTCAGGCAATACTGAGGCCATATAAGTACTTGATTTTCGGCACAGAAAATGATGGAGCACACAGCAGCATAAAACGACATAGTTTATCTTGTACCCCGCCAAGTGGATGGGAGTCATAAAAAGGCAGAACCGGCTGGCCATTATGCCGAAGGCATTTTCAACGACTCTTCGGCCCCTGGCCAGCCGGTAATTGAATACCCTCTTCTCTGGGGTCAGGGTCCTCTGTGGAAATGGCCTCATGAGGTGCGGTCCAAGTCCGAAGGCTTCATCAGCCAAAAAACAAAGGGGAGTCCTTCAACATTCCCTGCATCCGGTGGCAATGCAAGGTCGTCACTCTGGAGACGGAGGGCAAACTCCGTCTGGATGAAGGATCCCCCCATCGGACATCCGGCCATTCTTCCCTACATCAACATAGAGGAATTCATACCGTGCTGACACCACCGCCATCAGCACAATGCTATGAAACCCCTTGTAATTGAAGTAGTAGGACCCAGAACGGGGTGGCGGCACGATGCGGACGTGCTTCTCGTCTATGGCACCACCGCAGTTGGGGAAGTCCCACCGCGTGGCAAACTCCGATGCCACAGTCTGCCATTCCTGTGGCGTGGAAGGAAGCTGGGGAGTCAAACAAGATGAAAAAAAAATTGAAATTTTAAATAGAACATTGCAAGCAGATTAGAAGAAAATACATTAGAGGCCAACATCAATAAAAATCTCAGTTTAAGGTGTTTTTAATAAGTATAATGGAAGGCTCATGTTTCATATTCATCACCCCCTGTGATGGTCCATTCTAACAAAAATTGGGGGGGGGTTGATGTGTTTGGCCACAGGATAGCATTGCAGTGGCGGTGCGTCCAGAGTGGGCGCTGGAGCACTGCCCCCTCTCACCTGTGCCCGTCACTCAGAACAATACATAGGTTCATGCCTTGCATGAACCTATGTATTGTCAATGCCGCCTACTATTCAGGTGGATGGCCCCCTGTTGAGCGACGGCCATATGAATAACTGCGGCATTTAGGGGGTGAAAATTGCATATCAGAAACAGGGGGCAAATAGGCTTGCAAAATCCAGCCTGAGGGATGTAATTGGCTTGATAAAAGTAAAATAGGGGACGCAGGGGGGGGGGGGGACATTCCTTGGGTAAACACTGACAGGCTGCTCTGCCAATCATGTTCACCAAGTCTGTTTTACGGTTACATGATTGGCTGATGCAACATCGAGGGCAGGAAAAGACATCAAGGACAGAAGAAGGATGGTGCTGACCAGAAGAAGGTAAGTGCAGGGCTGGGGACAAAATGGCTGCATTGGAGGGGACAAAATGGCTGCATTGGAGGGGACAAAATGGCTGCATTGGAGCGGACAAAATGGCTGCATTGGAGGGGACAAAATGGCTGCATTGGAAGGGGCAACTGGTGGCGTTTAATAGGCACAGTCGCTAAAAAGGAGGAAGTTTAGTTCCTAAAATTGGGGTTGGACCCCCAAACATTTGGAGCAACAGACGCCCCTGCTGGAAAGGTTAGTGAAGGGAAATATGCATGGAGGAGAAAAAAGAGGCATTTAAAAGCTTCCAGCATGCATGAGAACAAAGGGGACATTCTCAGCATATTACAATCATGGTAATTAGGGAAGGATGAAAGAAATACAATACATTAGCATACATGAAATACATAAAATGTGATGTTAATGGAGAAAACTTACCCTAATATAGTCCTCCTGCAGGACTTGTATAATGGCAGAACAGGTGTCTGGGATTATGAGGCCCAGAGCCTGGGGGGAGATGCCTGTCGTAAACTTCAAGTCCTGAAGACTTTTCCCTGTCGCCAGGTAACGTAAGGTGGCGATGAGCCTCTGCTCAGCACTGATGGCTTCCCGCATAACGGTGTCCTTCCTGGTAATATAGGGGGACACCAAAGCCAACAAATTCTGAAAAACGGGGTCAGACATCCACAGAAAATTCCTGTAGTCCTCAGGATTATTCTCGACGATCTCCCGCAGCAGAGGCATATGGCAGAATTGGTCCCGCTGGAGCAACCAATTCTTGATCCATGAACTCCTCCTCACACCGTTCATGGACTGGTCTTGGTCCAAAACAAGCAGACCAACACCAAGCGCACGCACAGCATGAACTCGACGACGAGAACGTACAGGCGACATGGCTAGGAAACGGTCGTCTTATCAGACCGTACAGAACAGAACGCACTTTAGAACAGCAAGGCCTATGAATAACGAACTGAAAATCAGAAACGAACGGGCAAGAACGCACTGTAAAACAGATACGACCTGCCTAGATGCCCTGAAAGACAAGATACGAACCCACAAGCACAAACTGAACCGCAGAAAATGAACTGAAAAGCACGAAGACTGAAAAGCGTGAATCGTCTCTTCCCAAACTTTTACTTCACACGCGGTAACACGAGATCAGCAAAAGCAGCCCAAGGGGTGGCGCCAGGGAAATAGATCTTCCCCTTTATAGTGCTGTCGTACGTGCTGGACGTGACCACGGAGAACAACGAGGAATTTGGGAAATGTCAGTGTGTACGCATGGAAAGCTTGACGAGAAAATCGTCAAGGTTAACAAGAATCTCGTCGAAAAAAACTACATGTTTTTTACGACGAGAAAATCGGCCGTGTGTACGAGGCTATATACAAGTTTTTTCTTGCTGCCCATAAAAAATCTCCTGAGCATGGATTGTAAGAATTTGAAAAAAACTTGCTGGTATACAGACTGGTAGGGTCTGAAACAAATATAGTACTCTATCTATAATTGTATATACTGTAGAATTTAAGGTTGGTGTAAGCTATACACCAAAATCCCATTTAAATGTGTTATTTCTTTGCGTAATGGATAAAGTATGATCTGTGAGGGATAGATTCATCGCTTCAGATTTTCTATAGTTTATTTTGAAATTGGACACGTAACTGTAATGTGTGAAAGCGAGACAAAGGTTAGGCATAGTAATGTGAGGTTGTGTTATAAAGAACAGCAAATCACCTGCATAAGCCGCAGATTTGCATGTTCTGCTGCTGACTTTTTTTTTAAATCAGAAAAAGTTTTATTGAATGTTGCCAAACATACCATACACATTGTACATGAAAAAAGTCCATGAATAAAACAGAAGCATCACATTAGAATCGTCACAGTGTATTGCACAGATTCAGAACATTCCTCATAGTGCAAAGAGAAAGAAACAAAAAAAAAATTTTTTTTCAGTGTATGTAACAACAAAATATCAGTCAAACCTTACAAAAAGTACATTAAGGCACATATCCTACAGTTAACCTCTCTCTCTTCTCCCCCCCTCCCCTCCAAATGGTGTCATAAAGCCATAATCGAAGAAAACACAAGGGTGATCACTCCGCACGTGCACCCCCCGCCCTCCTTCAAAGTATGTGGTTCCAAAATGCCCATCACGATCTATGAAATCAATCCCCCCTCTAGTTCGGCAGCGCTTTTAGCATTGTAGTAGTCTGTCTTTAACCAATTGGTGAGGTGCTAACCCCGGGACATCAAGCCAGGCCTGCCACATTGAGTTAAACTTACGCGGTGCATTCCTATGCTGATAAGTCAGTTTTTCTCTAATTAGTAGTTTGTTTACCTGATCAATCCACTGTCCTCTGGTGGGTACCCTGGGAGTAATCCAAAGCTGAGCTATCAGCTTGTGTGCCACATAAAGTAAACGGATAATTGCCGTAAAAACTGGCGGAGATAGGAGTTCCTCATCCAGGGCACCCAGCAGACATACAACGGGTGATCTCGGGACAGCGAAGGCGAACACCTGTGTAATCACATCAAGCACCTCAGTCCAGTATCGGAAGAGTTTGGGGCATTTCCAGAACATTTGCATGAGGTCACCATGATCTCTCATGCACTTGGGGCACAGTGGGGAGTCTCTGAGCCCCCAATCATGTAGCCTGGCCGGAGTTCTATATACCCTGTGCAGCAGGTATAAATGTGACAGCCTCTGAGGGGAAGACACCGAGACCATAGGAGCAACCATCAAACAGACATCCCACATTTCCCCATCAATAGGCCCCACATCTTCCTCCCATTTAGCCCTACATGGTAAACTAGTTGGATCTTAGAGCGCGTTGAGCAAAATATTGTAGCCCCTTGAAATCATACCCTTTTTTTCTCCTTCCATAAAAATCCCCTGGATTATGGCGTGGTCCGTTAGTCTAAGTGGCCTCTGCCTGGATTGTTCCTGTAGTGCATGACGCAGCTGCAGGTATTTAAAAAAGTGAGAGCAAGGTATACCAAACTCAGCCTGGAGTTCCAAAAAGGATTTGAGGACCCTGCCATTGTAAAGTTGTGCTAAGTATCTGAGCCCCGCAGCTTCCCATTGTCTAAATCCTGTAAATTTGTATAATTCTTTATAATGAAGATTACGCCAGATTGGGGTGAGTGGCAGGAATCCCCCAACACCCAATAGTCGTTTAACAGAAGTCCACAGAGTTTTTAGTAGGATCAGAGAAGGGGTCCCACCCAACAAATGTGCATGGCCAGCCTCCAAGCCAGACAACGCTGGGGCCTCGTCTGTCGGAGTGGCCAGAAGTCTACGGATAGGGTCCGATGTATCTACCAGTCCCCAACCTCCCAGCTGCTGTAGTTGAGCCGCTAGAAAATAGGTTCTGGCGTGTGGAACCGCCAAACCCCCCTCACCCTTGTTATACTGTAAGGTAGAGAGTCTAATCCTCGCCGTTTTCTTGCGCCAAATCAGTTCTCTAAATTGGGAGTCAATCCTATCAAACCAATAGCGTTGAATCCACACCGGGGAATTATGACTTATGTATAATAATTGAGGCGCCCACACCATTTTTATAAGGTTCACCCTCCCAACTACCGATAAGGGCAATTTACACCAGGCACTACACTTGACCCTAAATTTAGCAAGTAACGGGGCGAGATTGAGAGGAATGTATTGAGAGATGTCCGGGGACACCTGCACCCCCAGATAGCGGAAGGATGATACAATTTGTACCATCGATGCACAGTCCGGGAGGGGCACCGTCAGGGGATCTAACGGCATGAGTACCGACTTATTCCAGTTAATGGAGAAGCCAGACAATGCACCAAAGGTCTTGATGCAGTGCATAACAGTGGACAAGGAGCCCTGCGTATCACCCAGGTATAGTAGGGTATCATCTGCATATAGAGAGATAACATCCGTCACCGTGCCATGCCTGAATCCCACTATCGCACTATCCCCCCTTATACGTGCGGCAAGAGGTTCCAGTGCCAGGGCAAACAGCAGGGGGGATAGCGGACACCCCTGCCTAGTGCCTCTGAACAATGGAAATGGGCCCGAAAGCTCCCCATTAACCCTGACTTTGGCCGATGGGTTAGCATACAGTAGTTTGACCCAATTAATAAAGTTAACACCTAACCCTGCCCGTTCTAACACCTTCCACAGATAGGGCCACTCGACACTGTCGAAGGCCTTAGCTGTGTCCAGTGAAAAAATAGACCTGTTGCCTGTATTCTCCACTGGCAGCTGTAAGTTTAAGAAAGGTCACCTTATATTTTGAGCTGTGGATCTAGTAGGTATGAATCCCGACTGGTCCACATGGACCAGCTTGTGGACCACCTGTGACAATCTCGTTGCCATCACCCGTGCCAATAACTTGACATCAGTTGTAAGCAAAGAGATAGGCCTATAGGAGTCAGGCTGTGAGGCTTCCTTACCGGGTTTCAGCAGAACTATTATAACAGCTTCATTCATTGAGTCCGGAAGAACACCCTCTCTAAGTGCCTCATTATAGACCCTTACGAGCATAGGTAACAATGTGGCAGCATATCGTTTGTATACCTCGGATGGGATGCCATCTGCCCCCGGAGATTTGTTATTTTGAGTCTGTTCTAATGTGGTAGCCAATTCGTTCTCCGATATAGGGGCATCAAGCAGAGCTGCGTCCGAAGCAGACAAACGAGGTAGTTCACATTCCCCCAGAAATCCTAGTATGTCTTCCTCCGTGGGCCGTACCTTTTTGAAGTGTATAGATCAGCATAGAATGATCTGAAGATTCGCGTTATCATAGAAGTTTGGGTGTGGGCTAGCCCCTGGGAATCGCAGAGGGTCGAAACCATTGAGGTAGACCTCTGTGTCCTAGCCAATAAGGCCAGCATGTGGCCAGTCGACTCCCCTTCCTCAAAATGGGATTGCTGCAGGAAAAAACGCTTGTTTTCAGCAAGCTGCAGAGCCAGCTGAGTTGACATTGCCTGTGCCCCTAACCAGACCCTCTTTGTGTCCGCAGTGGGGTTAGAAATATATGCCTCCTCCGATTCCCTTAGTGTCCGGCAAACCTCCCCCTCCCAGGCCTTTGTGTCTGTTTTTATCTTGTTAATAGTGGTAATAAATTGCCCTCGCAGAAAAGCCTTAGCAGTATCCCAGACAAACCCCACCCTGGCGGAGTCTATATTCTCCTGTAAGAACCACTTCAAGTTCTCCCTTATCGGGTCTGGGCTCGGGAACAGAGAAAGCCAGAACGGATTCAGTTTCCAGCTTTTAGGTTTTACAGTAGTAGGTAGGCTTGTGCAATTCGTTTCGTAACGAATCGAAATTCGTCCGAATTTAGCAACTTTCGGACATTCGGAAGCATTCGAATTTCCGAACAAAGCAATTACGAATAAGACCGAATCCGAAATAAATTATACCGCAAATAGCGAATGCCCGAATGTCTTCGGCATAATTCGTTATGAAAAAGTTACGAATGTACGAATCCATACGAAGCACAATAACACTCACTCTGCTCTGCTCTCTGCTTCTCCCACACCGTGCTGAACTCCCTCTCAAAATGGTGTACAGGGGCGGAGGCTATAGCCGCATGAAAAAACGAAAGTAAAATACGAGATTTCAAATCCATTCGAAGCACAATAACACTCACTCTGCTCTGCTCTCTGCTTCTCCCTCACCGTGCTGAACCCTCTCAAAATGGTGTACAGGGGCGGAGCCTATAGCCGCATGTAAAAAACGAAAGTAAAATACGAGATTTCGAATCGTTACAAATAACCGCTATGTATTTAGAAAAGTACAAATCCATTCGAAGCACATTAGGCATAATAGGCAGCGTCGTTGTGAGAGAGACACGGAAAATTCCGAATCAACGAACCCAAAAAAAGTTACGAAAGTAGGAGTTGTGTCCAGAATCAACGAAAAACAACGTACTCTACCGAAAGTACGAATTATAAAGCAACAAAAAATTCAACGAAAAATGTCGCTTGCAAAAATACGAATGAGTCCGAACACGAAAAATCCCGTCTAGCAAAATTACGAATGATTACGAATCAACAGGACCGGAAAGAAACGAACCGAAACGGAACAAATTTTTCCGTTGTGCACAAGTCTAGTAGTAGGTAGCGTAATCGTAACCCACATGGAGGAGTGGTCAGATATATGTCTGTCTCCGTATCCAGAGTCAATAACCAGCTGTAACAATGGGGCATTACCTAATCCCATATCAATTCTAGATAGGCTCCCATGTGCTGTGGAACAGCAACAATACTGTTTAACCTGAGGATGACTCACTCGCCACACATCCGTCAGCCCAAGCTCCTCAAGTAATCTGGCAAAGGATGTGGACCCATCATTTCGGATGGACACATTGGCTGGCACTGGCAGTTTGTCCAGATTGTGGTTAATATAATTGTTAAAGTCACCCACTGCCAGCAGCGGAACATCTGGAAACCGCGCCATAAAGTTTGCCAGACACCTGAGGATCTCGGCCGAATAAGGAGGTGGGATATACATACCCGCTACAATACATGAAACATGTGATATAGTACACAATAAGAACACATATATTCCCCTGGGTCAATGAGCTTTTGTATGCATTGGAACTGTACATCCTGACGAATCAGAACGCTCACCCCCCTGGCATAGGCAGAGTAAGTAGAGTGAAATTTTGATATATATATACCCGGGGACTAAAGCTGGGAGTGCTATCTGAGGGCAAGTGTGTCTCCTGTAAACATACAATACCCGCCCCAGCAGCTTTTAGATGTCTAAGGACTGCCAATCGTTTCACAGGACTACCCAATCCCCTGACATTCCAGGACACAATTTTAACATTCGCCGACATAAGGGTATAGCATTAGGAAGCGGAGGGCCCCTCTAGGACCCCCTATAGAATAACAACTAAAGTCATAAGGGGTACAGTTGCCTGTAAAAGAAAAACCAACATGAGTTGTCCAATGGTAGCGTGACCTGAGATACCTTATACCGTTCGGTGTTGTCCAGCCAGGCAGGGGGCTAAGTCCATACAGCAGGGGGCTCCGTGCAGAAGCCAAGATCATTGCAAAGTCTGGTAGAGAGAGGGTTAGAGCAACACAATCAAGAAAATAAAAATAATAAGACAACTGTAAAATCAAACTTGGAGCCAACCGGGCTCTCAGCCACTTGGACCGAAGTGCAAAGATCCCTCAGAGAAATGATCCGGGGGGGGGGACAGCAGTGGAAACTCCCACAGAAGTATTTTCTGGGTGGTAAGTGGTGTTTCACATTTGCAGTCAACATGTAGTAAACAGTGATATAAAAGTCTCCATATCCTCCATCATCCGCCTGAACTAAGAAAATAAATAAAAGGCTCCTCCTTATAGCAGCATCTTATTCCTGGGCAGGACGTTGTTGTCTGGCAGCTCTAAGCGCTCTGTCCTCACGGTCTAGCCATTGCGCGGCCGCGGATGGACGATCAAAGAAGTGGGCTTCTCCCAGGGCAGTTACTTGGAGCCGAGCAGGGTATAGCATGGCATATTGCAGGTTGAGGTCCCTGAGTCTCTTCTTAACTTCATTAAAGGTAGCCCTCCTCTTTTGCAGTTCCGCAGAAAAGTCAGGGAATAAAGATATTTTGGAATTATCAATCGCCATTTTCCCAGCTGAGGTTCTGGCCTTGGACAGAATAGCATCCCTGTCTTGGCACTCTGTGAGCCCTCTCTACAGCAAAGAGGGGTGAGAAAGCGTCCCTACCAAACGTGGTTGTAAGCCACTGTTCAATAAAGTCCACAGGGTTTTTACCCTCGGCACGTTCAGGAATGCCCAGGGCACGGATATTACTGCTCCTCATGCGATTCTCCATTTCATCGAGCCGCGCTGCATGCGCTTCAATGAGGTGGCAATTATGTGTCAAGTCCCTTTGCATGGGGGGTAAATCATCCTCCACTGTACTCAATCTGCCCTCAAGTGCAGCGGTTCTCTCCCTCAGGTTTTGCATGTCATGGCGCACATATGTAATTTCAGCTTTTACCCCCTTAATGTCATCAGGTAAAAGATAAAGCAGTGATAGACAGGTTGCAGGATGTTATCACTGTGAGTATATCTCTCAGCGTGGGTTCTGCAGCATCTGAGTCTGGGGAGGTAGTCTGAGGCCTAATGGTAGTGTCTTTAGGAGTACTCACTGCGTGCCACTCAGGCGACAATCCATCCGCATCCTCCAAGGGGACCGAATCATCTGCCTCCATTGTGCTCCCAGAAGATTCTCCACCAGCAGGGGAGTTAGCCAGCATATCCTTGTAGGATTTTCCGCCAAACAAACGTTTTTGTGCGGCCTCCATGTGTTGTAGCTTTGCTGCACGTTGCTGGTCGGCGCCATCTTGGACATGTACTTCAGCCTGAGTCTTCCCAGAATTTGTCCTCTTAGACATGGTTCCAAGCATTGCGGAGGGTGTCGCCAGGATCCGGCCGTCTCACTGATGTCGGAACTGCGATGTGCGGTGCTGTTAAATGTCAGGATCAGGTAGGAGAAGGATAAATGCACGGATGGCCAGCGGAGCTGGAGGTGCACACGTCCTTCTACATCTGCTGCTAGGCCACGCCCCCTGCTGCTGACTTTAAATCCATGTTTGTATGGATAGGGATTTGTTGACAGTTCGTATAAGGTGTTCCAGTGTTAAAATAAAAAGTAATGGTGAAAGGGGGCAGCCTTGACGTGTTCCATTATACATATGTGTACAGTATGTGAGAGCGTGCCATTGATTTTTTATTTCGCTTTGGGATTTTGATATTAAGTGGATATCCATGTGAGCATATGGAGTTTTTTAAGCCTATATGTGAGCAGGTAGCTAACAAAAAATCCCATGAAGATCTAGCCTCTGACAGGGATATTGACTAGTGGTATTCACCCTTCCACGCAGCTTACAAAGGTGTGATCAGGGCTGGACTGGCCTACCGGGATAACGGGACATTTCCTGGAAGCCGCCTGCCCTGGGGCCGCTTTGAGCTATGTCGTGGCTGCAGCGCTCCCCTCCTCCTCCTCCCCCTCCTCTTGTCTGTTTGTCACACAGCAGGAGACCGCTGTGTCACAGAGCTGAGTGTGAAATGTTCGGCCGCGCTGTGACAAAAGTCCTGCCCTCCTCCTAGACCAGCTCGTGTGATAGACAGAACACTGCATCTATCACACGAGCTGGTCTAGGAGGAGGGCGGGACTTTTGTCACAGCACGGCCGAACATTTCACACTCAGCTCCGTGACACAGCGGGAGATGCCCGCAGTGCGTAATCCACTGGCACTGACTGGTGAGGCTACATTGATTGGCACGGTGAAGCTGCAATGATGGGCACCGTTAGGCTGCAATGATGGGCACAGTAAGACTGCAATGATGAGCATGGTGAGGCTGCAATTATTTGCACAGTGAGGCTGCAATTATGGGCACAGTAGGGCTGCAATGATGGGCATGGTGAGGCTGCAATGATGGGCACAGTGAGGCTGCAATGATGGTCACAGTAAGGCTGCAATTATGGGCACAGTGAGGCGGCAATGATGGGCACGGTGAGGCTGCAATGATGGGCACTGTAAGGCTGCAATTATGGGCACAGTAAGGCTGCAATGATGGGCACGGTGAGGCTGCAATTATGGGCACGGTGAGGCTGCAATGATGGACACGGTGAGGCTGCAATGATAAGCACTGTGAGGCTGCAATGATAGGCACAGTGAGGCTGCAATGATGGGCATGGTGAGGCTGAAATTATGGGCACAGTAAGGCTGCAATGATGGGTACGGTGAGGCTGCAATGATGGGCACGGTGAGGCTGCAATGATGGGCACAATGAGGCTGCATTGATGGGCAGTGAGGCTGCATTGATGGGCATAGTGATGCTGCAATGATGGGCACAGTGCGGCTGCAATGATGGGCAGTGAGGCTGCATGGATGGGCACAGTGAGGCTGCATGGATGGGCACAGTGAGGCTGCATGGACGGGCACAGTGAGGCTGAATAGACTGGCACAGAGGCTGCATTAATGGGCACAGAGAGGCTGCATTGACGGGCACAGTGAGGCTGTATTGATGGGCACAGTGAGGCTGCATTTGATGGGCACTGGTGAGGCTGCATTGATCTCTTGTATCGTGTCCGCAGTCTCTGACCATCTCTTGTACCATGTCTGCAGTCTCTGACCATCTCCTGTATCATGTCTACGTTCTCTTACCATCTTTAGTATCATGTCCTCAGTCTATTACCATCTCCTGTACCATGCCTGCAGCCTCTGACATCTCCTGTACCATGCCCGCAGCCTCTGGCGGTCTCTGGTCACCAGAGTCGTCCCCCGCCCACATTTCCAGAGTCCCAGGTGACCCCCTTGATTGCTCCACTTTTATTACCTTTTAACTGAAATTTGCTGTTTTATATATATATATATATATATATATATATATATAAATAAATGTATATATATATATTTATATATATCCCTAGCCCTATGTGCTTTCATATCTGTCTTATCTATATATAATATTCTCTTCAAATGTACCTTAAAATGCATGGTTTTGCCCTTTATGAACAAGAAAATAATGACGCTATGCTGTTGGGCTGGTATAATAATGCTATAGGGCTGGTATAAAATTATTTCCAGGGCTGTTTTTTTTTTTTAACATTTTCCTTGTGAAGGCTAATGTCAAAGTTATGTCTAGATGGTATTTGGTCCATCTCCGTTGGCTGAGGCTTTATAGGTCGTCTTTGGCCCTATGCTTCAGAGGTTGCGAAGCACTTGGCAGTGTGTACCATATATGGTGGGAATGTCTGAAGTTGCAGGGTTTTTGGAACAGGGCCTTTGCCCTGATTCGGAAAGTTTCAGGGGTTCCCGGTTCCTCAGCAACCACTTATTGCTTTGTTAAACAGACCTATTGAACACTTGCCTCGCTCTAAACAGCGATTGATCTTTTTTATGCTCTTAGTGGCCAAGTTCTTTAAAGCCCGATCCTGGAAGAAGGCCTCTGCGAGCATATTGTATAAACTAAAGGTTTATTGAATCATGCTCAATGAGCAAATCACTAGTGTAGTTAATGATACTGCAAAAAGGTTTGAGACCATCTGGAGCCCCTGGGCCGACTTTGTCCAAGTGAGGCTCTAGAGGACCTGTCTATTTTAATCCCATCCTTGAGGAGCTCCACTTCCTTGCTTCCTCTCTGGGTTCTCCCTTCTCTCTCCATTTCTCACTCTTCCTTCCCTTTTGCTATTTCTTTCTTTTCTGTCCTTTTTAAGATTATTGAATGCGGGACTCCTTTCCTAAGAGATATAGCAGTTGAAATATCTGCTAGTTTGTCTTCTGGTATTGATTTCAAAACGGTGAGAAGATTGTACTACAGTGCCTTGAAAAAGTATTCATACCGCTTGAAATTTTCCACATTTTGTCATGTTACAACCAAAAATGTAAATGTATTTTATGTGATAGACTGTCAGGTCACCTGAGGCCAGGTGACAGAGGCACCCCGTTGGGGTCAGGAGTGCACCACTAAGGTAGTGGACCCTACAGCTGACTACTACGGATGGAGCTCTGGGTGGTTCAGGAAAGCAGGTACTCTGGAGCACCAACACGGATCACACCGGGAGCTAGAGCATGAGATTTCCCAGGACGCGGAATCTAAGAGCTAGCAGGTGTTCACCAGGAGCCCCTGAAGGTGGGGATGGATTTTGCTGCAGTCTGGCTCCAGGTCGCGGCCCCCAGGGTCTCCCAGCTCACGCGCACAGTAGGCTACTGGGGGATAGAGATAGTTGGGAGATAGCCAAAAGATCAAGGCAACAAGCAGATAAGGATAGTCAAGAACACGCCAAAGGTCGGGATGTGAAGCAGACAAGGACAGTCAAGAACAAGCTAAGATCAGTAACCAGAATCAGACGTATAGCATACAGCAAGACACACACACGCAGGAAGCCAAACACACAATATTGATCAGCAAGGCTGGCTTGCAGTGCACAGGTTAATACAGTGTTCCCAGTCAGAGGCTGGGGCGGAGCCATGCTTGAGGGGAGATTACTTAAGCAGCCAGGTGAAGGGAGGCTGGTCTTTTAAGCTGAACACACATAGAGGTAAGCAGACAGACATGAACATTACTGCAGATCCATGACAGTACCCCCCCCCCCCCTCTTACAAGGCCTCCCCCTCCCCCGCTTGGGCCCAGGCTTGGAAGGAAAACTCAGATGAAACCTCCTCAACAGACGAGACGCAAAGACATCAGATACAGTGATCCAAGACCTCTCCTCAGGACCAAACCCTTTCCAGTGCACGAGGCACTGTAGAATGCCTTTACAGAGCCGGGAATCTAGAATTTGACTAACCTTGTACTCCTGATTATCCTCAGAAACCGGGGCTGTGGTAGGGAGAGGACGAGGGAACTTATTGAGGACTGAAGACTTCAGAAGGGAGAAATGGAAGGAGTTAGAAATGTTGAGGTTTTTAGGAATCTGAAGTATGAAACAAACCGGATTCATTTTAGAGGTTATAGTGTACGGGCCAATGAATCTTGGGGTAAACTTCAGAGAAGGAACCCAGAGCTTGATGTTTCTGGTGGAGAGCCAGACTTTGTCCCCTGGTTGTAGAGAATGCGGTTTACGCCTGCGACGGTCGGCAAAACCTTTGACTTTGTCAGCAGCTGCCCGGAGGGAATCATGAACGTTACCCCAAATAGAATTGAAAGATTCCTGAGCCATAGCCAGAGCGGGAATGTCTGGAGAACAGGTCATAGGTAGAGGGAGCTGAAGGTGTCTTCCATAAACTGTAAAAAAGGGGGTCTTCTGAGAACTGGTGTTTACATGATTATTGTGAGAGAATTCTGCCCACGGAAGTAAATCGGTCCAATCGTCATGATGAGCAGAGACTAAGGTGCAAAGAAAGACCCCTAACTCCTGAATAACCCTTTTAGTCTGTCCTTGGATTAAGGGTGGTATGAAGAGAAAAGTCAGAGCAACAAGCAGATAAGGATAGTTAGGAACAGTCGGGATATGAAGCAGACAAGGACAGTCAAGGACAAGCCAAGATTAGTAACCAGAATCAGACGTAGAGCACACGGCAAGACACACACGCAGAAAGCCAAACACACAATATTGATCAGCAAGGCAGGTTTCCAGTGCACAGATTAATATAGTGTTCCCAGTCAGAGGCTGGGGTGGAGCCATGCTTGAGGGGAGCCAGGTGAAGGGCGGCTGGTCTCTTAAGCTGAACACACAGAGAGGTAAGCAGACAGACATGAACATTACTGCAGACCCATGGCATAGACCAACACAAAGTGGCACATAACTGTGAAGTGGGAGGAAAATAATAAATGGTTTTCCAAATTTTTTATAAATAAATATGTTAAAAATGTGGTGTGCATTCAGCCCCCCTGAGTCAATACTTTGTAGAACCACCTTTCGCTGCAATTAGAGCTGCAAGTCTTTTTGGGAATGTCTCTACCAGCTTTGCACATCTAGAAAGTGAAATTTTTGCCCATTCTTCTTTTCAAAATAGCTCAAGATATGTCAGATTGGATGGAGAGCGTCTGTGAACAGCAATTTTCAAGCCTTGCCACAGATTATCAATTGGATTTAGCTCTGGACTTCGACTGGGCCATTCTAACACATGAATATGCTTTAATCTATTCTAAACCCTTCCATTGTAGCTCTGGCTGTATGTTTAGGGTCATTGTCCTGCTGGTAGGTGAACCTCTGCCCCAGTCTCTAGTCTTTTGCAGACTCTAACAGGTTTTCTTTTAAGATTGCCCGGTATTTGGCTGCATCCATCTTCCCATCAACTCTGACCAGCTTCCCTGTTCCTGCTGAAGAAAAGCATCCCCACAACATGATGCTGCCACCACCATGTATCACGGTGGGAATGGAAGTAAAATTTTGGTCTTATCTGACCAGAGCACCTTGTTTGCTGTGTCCCCCACATGGCTTCTCGCAAACGGGACTTCTTATGGCTTTCTTTCAACAATGGCTTTCTTCTTGCCACTCTTCCAAAAAGGCCAGATTTGTGGAGTGCACGACTAATAGTTGTCCTGAGGACAGATTATGCAACCTGAGCTGTGGATCTCTGCAGCTCCTCCAGAGTAACCATGGGTCTCTTGACTTATTTTCTGATTAATGCTCGCCTGTCCGTTTAGGTGGACGGCCATGTCTTTGTAGGTTTGCAGTTGTGCCATACGCTTTCCATTGTCAGATGATGGATTGAACAGTGCTCTGTGAGATGTTCAAAGCTTGAGATACTTTTTATAACCTAACCCTGCTTTAAAGTTCTCCACAACTTTATCCCTGACCTGTCTGGCGTGTTCCTTGGCCTTCATGTTGCTATTTTTTTTTTTTGTTCAATCAAATAGTTTTTATTTTTGTTTTTGCTATTGCTTGTTCTATACAAAAATTTAGAAAAGGTGTATGTAGCGTCCTCACCCTCTCTCTCTTCTTTAGCGGTTACTTTGGCTCCGGTCAAGGGGTACTTTGAAGGGGAGAGCGAGGTGCGCCACGGCCCATGTCCTCTAGATTACAGCATGTAGAGGTGAAGGCCAGCACCAGATTACCTTCGGGCTGTGTATACGCTCAGAGCCAAGTCTGTTCTGCTGATAACCCCCTTTGCTCCCAGTAATTGGAGTACCACACACTGAAAAGGTCCAACACTTATTTATTCCATAACGGCAAACAAATAGTCCTTTGCGAGCAGACAGTTTGAGACCCAAAGAACAGTTCAGTATTGGTGGGGAGTAGGTCAAGGCACAATCCTCAAAGAAAACTAAACCGTTGAGGTTTCACCAACGGTTGCTAAGCACAGTGGCTGTAAAACTGACTTTTTGGCTTCAGAGTCTTTTCCAGCGACTCTAATGAACAGGAACTGGAGTTACCTTCGCTATGTTGCAGCCCCTGTCAGGGGGAAGACATCCCTCCAAGAGAGTTACCAGAGGCCCCGCCGTCACCGGATTAATGCTGTACCGGGCTATTCGGAAGGGTTACACTCCCCGGCCTCCTCACCTCAGATACGGGTCCCAACACCTTAGGGCCCCTCAGACTCCTCCATCCTCGCGGAACCCAGTCGAAGTTCCGGGGCCCTAGGCCTTGGTCATAGTACCCACCCCAGGCTTAAGGTGCCTGGGATGGACTCCATTTCTCGCTCCGGCCAGGTCAAGGGCACCTGGGCCCGGAACTGCAGAATGCCAGCACCCAGGCTGAAGGTGCCTGGGCGCGGCTGCGTCCTCCAACTCTGAACCCCAAGGTCAGGGCGTCCGCCCCTTTTATCTCCTCTCCCTTTGCGTCACAGCGGGTTCCCCGCCCCGCTGTACCAGTGCCAGGAAAGGACAAAAAGGAACAGTCTTGCAGTGCAGGTTCAACTCCGGCCCAGGGCGACAACGCCACCTGCAGGCCGCAGGGAACCTTGCACCACCAGAGTCCTCCAAGAACCACAAAAGGGATTCTCAGACTCCCTAACAATCAGTACATCTGGGTTGAATAACCCAGATGCTCCCCCCCAAATTTTAAATGCCCGCTACACTCTCCCCCTGGTGATTTGACACTGGTCCCCAGTGTCTGGTCCGAACTCACATCCCACAAAAGTGGTGACATAAGCTCCGCCCAGAAACTAAACCCTACAATTCAGTCCTGAATTGTGCCAAGACTTAGAATGGGAAAGGGAAAACATAAAACAGTAAAACTATAAAACTTTCAATGAGACACTTCTGACATTTACACAAGCACAATCCGCCCCCTGGCTATCTAAGGACCACCCATTCTCAGCAGCCTTGACAGATGAATCTCCTGCAGAAGGGAAAAAAAAAAACATCCTACCACAATGTGTGCTTTCTTGGAATGAACGGGCCTGTCCTTGAAAAGGCCCATTCGCTCCAATGAGTATGGTGGTTGAAGTGTAAAAAAAAAAAAACTGTCGTTGCGCAGCACTGCCATCTGGTGACAGTGCCACGGTAATGACACTTGGCCAAATCCTCCAGACAACTTTCCTTCTTCTTTCACTGTGTCTACACTAACTACACCCCAAAGTCATTATCTTCTTTGCAGTGCAGGGAGAAAGAGGGAGAACAAACAGTAACAGCTCCCATTTCTCCAAAGAGTAAAACGCCCAAATAAAAAAAAAACTAGGGCACAGTCCTTGTGTTCCGGCAAGTTCAGTAATGAACAATAAACAGAGCATACAGGAGTCTTTTCCTCCTAAAGGTAGAACTTTGGGTGCGGCAGGAACAGGGGCTTCAAGTGCTTATCGAAAGTCTCCACATTATATTCAATGTTCTCTCCATCTTTGCGACAAATAAGCACCCTGTCCGCATGGATGTGCCGACCCAACATCCACTCCGCTTTACAGTCTTTGAACTTCTTAGACACGGGGGATGAACACGAAAGATATCGGCGAGCATGGGGCACTTTGAGCTTTTCCCAGACAAACTCATCATACCATCGCTGCCGCAGGACCTCCACTTCAAAAAGCAAGTCCCGGGGTAGGTATGGGTACTCCCACCCATACTCACGGGCAACTCTCTGACAGAAGAGCCGCTGTAGCTGGGCCAGAGGTGGCATTGTAGCACGGTCTCCTTCTCCAGGCTGGACAATGGACTCAGGGTGCCGAGGTACTTTAATTACCTCCGTTGGCTTGGGCCTAGGAGCCCGCAGTGATGAACGTTGCGTTCCCGTCACCGGAACGGATGAAGCAGTAGGTGATCCGGAGGATGGAAGGGTAGGCAGGAGGCCAGATTTCTCCCCGGGCTCTGGGACCTCCAGCCGGGGTGTACTATCCCCTGTAGACATAGGCAGATCCCTTGGCGCACGGAGCGCGGGTAATGGCATCCTGTCCCAACCCTTGCGGTGAAAGACCTCATCGATCTCGCCGTCATCGCCAGCATCTGACAGCGACTCTAGGTCGGAGGTGCAAAAATGATGAGAGACCTTGGACTGCCGCACTCCAAAAAAATATATTTTGTTCTTTTATTTAAAATAAAAACAACAAGTACATGGCACAGCAAAGGAAACAGCTAATAACTTGTTGTTTTTATTTTAAATAAAAGAACAAAATATATTTTTTTGGAGTGCGGCAGTCCAAGGTCTCTCATCATTTTTGCATTGCTATATGCATTGGCTGCACCCTTGGTTCTGGATCCTGTGAGGAGATCATCAGCTGCACATGAGCGGTAACCTCCCTAGGTCAGAGGTGTCGTACATTTCTGCGGGCAGGTAATTCCCAGTGGATACGGAATCACCCTCCCTTACGGGCTCCACCGACAGTGGACTCCCGACACCTCCAACCACACACACAGTCCCAACCCCTGGCTCACCTGGGCCTTCAGAAGAACAGGGATGTCCAGGGCTCTTGCCTCCGGATCCATCCAGGCCAGGCAAGCAGCGGGGCGAAGCTCTTCCATGACCATAGGATGCCTGTACCAGGCTGACTTTCCTCTTCGGAGGTGGGAGCAGGGAGCTTGTGGTGATCGAAGCAGCATCCTCAGATTTTTCTCTCTGAGGCCTCGTACACACGACCGATTTTCTCGGCAAGAACCAGCAAGAAACTTGCTGGCAGAGAGGTCTTGCCGAGTAAATCGGTCGTGTGTACGCTGCTATCGGGTTTCTCGTCGAGAAAACCGACAAGAAACCTCGACGAGAAAAAAGAGAACCTGCTCTCTATTTTCTCGTCGAGATTCTCGTCGGCATGTTTCTCGACGAGAAAAGTGAGTGTGTGTACACTTACCTGTCCTCCCGGAAGCCCGCGCATGTTCGAAATGAATTCGACGCATGCGCGGTAGCTTCCTAGGCATACGTAGGGTATACCAAGATGGCGGCGACGGCATCGAATGTGACGAGCGCATGCTCGACGTAGTCGATGACGTCACCGCGTACGCTCCTTTCAAAGAACCGCGGGTTCTTTGAAACAAGCGTGTGTACACTCGGCCGGGACAAGTTTCTTGTCCAAGAATCTCGTCGAAAAAAACGACATGTTTTTTTCAACGAGAATCTCGGCCGTGTGTACGAGGCCTCAGTCTCTAGTTGGGCACTCTCTTTGCCCTGGTCAGTGCGCACAGAAATCTCTGCAAAGGCCTGGATCTCCCCTTCCGGAGTGGCGGTACCTGTGAGGCAGTTGAGGTGGAAGGCTCGGGGCCTTTCTGTGAACGGCTCCACCTCAAAAAGAAACTCCTTGCAGGCCTCACATCGCCCGAATGGCTTCAAGTTGACCACCAGTCCCGAGCAGCCGGGACAGATCACACCCAGGGCCTCTATGTCTCTGCATACATACAGAGCCAAACGTCCTCGGGGCCTAAGTCTTATTCCTGTGTCCGTTATGGAAGCAGCAAAGGAAGTCATCTTCGTGGGGTAAGGAACCAAAATCCACGGGGTACTTGAGGTCATCCCGACTGTCTGCTGCTCCATTGCGCACCGACCAATTCGTGCCGGAATCCCCACGTGACTACTTCCACATGGCCAGACTCCTCCCATACTCTGCACTTGTTCGTGGGCTTTCCCTTCTCCCCGCCCACGAACTGCGCAGTTATGGTGTGCCTCATGGCGCGCTTGCCAACATGGCCGACCTACTCGGAACTTCACTGGGCAGCAAAGTCCAAACACAGACGTTACCAGCTCCATACACGAAACACACATCCCGGACTTGTGAGCCCCCACGTGTAGCGGCCTCATCCTCTCTCTCTTCTTTAGCGGTTACTTTGGCTCCGGTCTAGGGGTACTTTGAAGGGGAGAGCGAGGTGCGCCACGGCCCATGTCTTCTAGATTACAGCATGTAGAGGTGAAGGCCAGCACCAGATTACCTTTGGGCTGTGTATACGCTCAGAGCCAAGTCTGTTCTGCTGATAACAACCTTTGCTCCCAGTAATTGGAGTACCACACACTGAAAAGGTCCAACACTTATTTATTCCATAACGGCAAACAAATAGTCCTTAGCGAGCAGACAGTTTGAGACCCAAAGAACAGTTCAGTATTGGTGGGGAGTAGATCAAGGCACAATCCTCAAAGAAAACTAAACCGTTGAGGTTTCACCAACGGTTGCTAAGCACAGTGGCTGTAAAACGGACTTTTTGGCTTCAGAGTCTCTTCCAGCGACTCTAATGAACAGGAACTGGAGTTACCTTCGCTACGTTGCAGCCCCTGTCAGGGGGAAGACATTCCTCCAAGAGAGTTACCAGAGGCCCCGCCGTCACCGGATTAATTCTGTACCGGGCTATTCGGAAGGGTTACACTCCCCGGCCTCCTCACCTCAGATACGGGTCCCAACACCTTAGGGCCCCTCGGACTCCTCCACCCTCGCGGAACCCAGTCGAAGTTACTGGGCCCCAGGCCTTGGTCATAGTACCTCACCCCAGGCTTAAGGTGCCTGGGATGGACTCCATCCCTCGCTCCGGCCAGGTCAAGGGCACCTGGGCCCGGAACTCCGGAATGCCAGCACCCAGGCTGAAGGTGCCTGGGCGCGGCTGCGTCCTCCAACTCCGCCCCTTTTTATCTCCTCTCCCTTTGCGTCACAGCGGGTTTCCCGCCCCGCTGCACCAGCGCCAGGAAAGGACAAAAAGGAACAGTCTTGCGGTGCAGGTTCAACTCCGGCCCAGGGCGACAACGCCACCTGCAGGCCTCAGGGAACCTTGCACCACCAGAGTCCTCCAAGAACCACAAAAGGGATTCTCAGACTCCCTAACAATCAGTACATCTGGGTTGAAAAACCCAGATGCCCCCCCCCCCAAATTGAAATGCCCGCTACATGTAGATAAGCATAAAAGTTATAACCATTTCATTTCATTTCTAAATATACACAAAATAATTAAGTAATTCAGGCACTATAATAGTTATCTACTCTACAAAAAACATCTAACAAGACAAAACAACAACAAACATACACCGCTAAGTTGGTTTCTGATTCCATTTATATTATACTATTCTCCCCTTCTTAATTTGTTATAAGTCAATCTCCTCACCCCCGCCTATCCCCCCCCTCCTCCTCTTCCTCCTATCCCCCTACCCCTCCTCACATGAGCCATCATACAATAAATGACTAGAGTCAAGCCAATAGGACCATATTTTATTAACTTTTTGGGGAACTCCTCTATGTTTATATGCTAGTCTTTCTCTTTTTAATACATAGTTTATTTTGTTGCATCATTGTTTATGGGTTGGTGGGGTTGTGGCAATCCACTTTTGTAGAATGAGCTTACGAGCAAGATAGAGGGATCTAGTCCACATTATATGCAGCTCTACAGGTAAGGCTCCGTCTGGAATTATTCCCAATATTGCTAGTTTAGGGGTACTTGTTGTTTCCATCTGACATATTGTATTCAGGGTCAGAAACACTTTCTCCCAATATCTATGGAGCTTGGAGCAGCGCCACAGCATATGAATAAGGGAACCGTTGGATACGGAGCATCGCGGACATAAAGGGGATGTGTATTTTCCCCAGGCATGTAATTTTTGTGGAGTGTAGTGAGTTCTATGTAAAATAAAAAGCTGGGTCAATTGCTGAGATGGTGAACTAGATACCTCAGGTAAGATCTCCATAGCCCATTTCCATTCTTCTTCATTAAGATCTATCAGGTCTTTTTCCCAATGGATGAGACTATTCGCCTGACCGTCTACCTTGTCTGCATTTAGCAGAATCAGGTAAAGATCCCTTATTAATCCTCGTTTCATAGACCGTACTGAAGTTGCCTTCATCAGGATCTCTGATGGATTGTATTATAGTTGGAATGTTAAGGTCTGGCTTTGTAGAGCATATCGTATTTGAAGATACTGATAGAAATTACTATTTGATAACTGGAAGCGATCTTTCAATACATCAAAGGGCAATAGTGTATCCCCTTCAAATAACTGATAGAGAAAAGTAAACCCGGCTTTTTTCCATTCTAAAAGTTCTGGTAGTTAATTCAACTCAGATAAACAATAATTGTCCCATATTGGCATATGTCTTGTATAGCCCTTATGACGCGTAATAATACGTATTGTTTCCCATAGCCTATGAATTAGTGAAAGGTTGGAATCTTTCTCTTCTTATAAAATTGGTGAGAGACTATTTGCTGTACTAATGGTGATGGTTTAAATTGAGTCATTAGTATATTCTGTACGGGATCTTGGTTATCTAACTCCTCCCATCCACACCAATGTTGAAGTTGTGCTGTCATGAAATATAATCTTGAATTAGGGACCGCTATTCCTCCTCTATCCTTTGCCTGTTGCAGAGTTTCTAGTTAAATTCTTGGTTTTCCATGTTTCCATATAAGATCTCTAAAAGTCGCATCTATTGTCCTAAATAATTTTGATGTCAACCAGACTGGGCAGTTGTGCAATAAGTATAACAATTGGGGCAGCCACACCATTTTCACCAGGTTTGCTCTCCCTATCATAGTCAATGGAAATTTGCACCAGGTTTTACCTTGTTGCCTAAATTTACCTACAAGAGGAAGTATGTTTTTGTCTATATATTCATTGACATTTGGAGTGATTATCACCCCTAGATACTTAGATGATGAGACATGCTTCATCTGGTGGTCCTGGTGTGGGAGTTCCAATTGTCAATAGGGTCAATAGGCATTATTACGGATTATTACGGATTCATCCCAGTTGATTTTAAATCCTGAGAATGTACCGTAGGTATCGATAAGTGAAATGACTGTAGACAGACTGTATATGTATCTCCTAGGAACACTAGGGCATCATCTGCGAAGAAAGCTATTTTTTCCTTGCCCATACGTCACCGAAACCCCACAATATCTGGACAACCACGAATAGTCTCCGCCAGGGGTTCTACGGCCATTGCGAAAAGAAGCGGAGACAGGGGACAACTCTGCCTTGTTCCTCTTTTCAACAGAAATGGTAGTGAAGTGGATCCATTAATCTATACTTTTGCACTCGGAGCACTATATAGCAGTTGTATCCACTTTGTGAATCTTGGTCCTATTCCAAATTGTTTTAGGCAGGTCCATAGGAAGTCCCAGTCTATACTATCATATGCTTTGGTCGCATCCAAAGACATAATAGCTCTATTTCCTGTATTATCTACGGGTAATTGTAAATTTTAAAATAATCGTCTAATATTATTAGCTGCTGCTCTGTTAGGGATAAATCCTGACTGATCACGATATATTATTTTACCAATGTACTTTGAAAGTCTGGTTGCCATTACCTTTGCCAAAAGTTTAACATCTGATGTCAACAATGAAATTGGGTGATATGCATCGGGCCTAGTTGAATCTTTACCTGGTTTCAGAATAGAGATAATCACTGCTTCATTCATGTTGCTATTTGTTCACTAAGGTTCTCTAACAAACTTCTGAGGGCTTCACAGAACAGCTGTATTTATACTGAGATTAAATTACACACAGGTTGACTCTATTTATTAATTAGGCGACTTCTGAAGGCACTTGGTTCCACTAGATTTTAGTTAGGGGTATCAGAGTAAAGGGAACTGAATACAAATGCATGCCACACTTTTCACATATATAAACCATTTATCATTTCCCTTCCACTTTACAATTATGTGCCAGTTTGTGTTGATCTATCACATAAAGTCCCAATAAAATACATTTACGTTTTTTGGTTGTAACATGACAAAATGTGGAAAATTTCAAGGAGTATGAATATTTTTCAAGGCACTGTATTCTCTGTTAACCACTTAACGACCACCCACTGTAAATATACGTCGGCAGAATGGTACGGACAGGCAAAATCACGTACCTGCACGTGCCTGCCTTCGTATGGGTGGGGGGTCCAATCGGACCCCCCTCCGGTACAGTGGGCGGCCGGGATCGCTTCGGGAGCGATCCGTGATGAGGGGGCCGCCATTTGATTCTGGCCACCCCCTCGCGATCGCTCCCGGCGAATCAAATGCTTCCTCTGCCTGTGTAATGTTTACACAGGCAGGAGGAAGTGATGTCATCCCTCATGCGGCGCTCACATATACCGAGCGCCGCATGAGAGAAGACACAAAGGTTAGTGCACATAACAGCACACTGACACCACACACATAGGTACATAAATCGCCCCCCCAGACACCCCCAGATCACCCCCAGCCCACAGTCACAGTGTCACTGATTGCAGTGACCATTTATTTACTGATCACTGCAATCAGTGACATTTGTGACTGTAAAAGTGTCACTACAGTTAGTGTTAGGTCCAGTGTAGCCCCCTAACCCCCCCTAATAAAGGTTTAACCCCTTGATCGCCCCCCAGGTAACCCTTTCACCCCCTAGCACCGCCCTCACTAAGCGATCGTTTTTCTGATCGCTGTTTTAGTGTCAGTGATGCCGATCGGTAGCCAGTTATTTTTTTTAGGTTCGTCGCAGGTTTTTATAGCGTCGGGTACCCCCATATATTACCTATTAAAGGTTTAACCCCTTGATCGCCCTCCCCAGGCAACCCTTTCACCCCCTAGCACCGCTGTCACTAAGCGATCGTTTTTCTGATCGCTGTTTTAGTGTCGGTGATGCCGATAGGTAGCCAGCTATTTTTTTTAGGTTCGCCGCAGGTTTTTTAGCGTCGGGTACCCCCATATGTTACCTAATAAAGGTTTAACCCCTTGATCGCCCCCCAGGTAACCCTTTCACCCCATTTTGCCAGTGTCACTAAGCGATTGTTTTTCTGATCGCTGTCTTAGTGTCGGTGATGCTGATAGGTAGCCAGTTATTTTTTTTAGGTTCGCCGCAGGTTTTTATAGCGTCGGGTACCCCCATATATTATCTAATAAAGGTTTAACCCCCTGATTGCCCCTAGTTAACCCTTTCACCAGTGATCACCATATAAGTGTTACGGGTGACACTGGTTAGTTAGTTTGCTTTTTATAGTGTCAGAGCACCCGCCATATATAACCCAATAAAGGTTTAACCCCCTGATCACCCGGCGGGTGATATCAATTAGGTTTTAGCGTCAGAGAGGGTCTGCGTCACACCCCAGGCAGCGTCAGGTTAGTGCCAGTAACGCTAACACCCACGTGTGAAGCATACACCTCCCTTAGTGGTATAGTATCTGAACAGATCAATATCTGATCTGATCAGATCTATACTAGCGTCCCCAGCAATTTAGGGTTCCCAAAAACGCAGTGTTAGCGGGATCAGCCCAGATACCTGCTAGCACCTGCGTTTTGCCCCTCCGTCCAGCCCAGGCCACCCAAGTGCAGTATCAATCGATCACTGTCACTTACAAAACACAACACACATAACTGCAGCGTTCGCAGAGACAGGCCTGATCCCTGCGACTCCAGTGCTATAGGAGGTGATTTCACCACCACAGTTAAAAAAAAAAGCATATATGCCGAAGCATTGGGGCAGCAGGGGCGGAGGAGCGGAGGAGCGATTTTGCTCCTAATGCCGCGTACATACGGTCGAAATTCCGACAGAGGCATGCCCGTGGAAAAGTCCGACCATGTGTGTGCGGCATAACTTTTGCGGGAGGATGCCCCCATGCTTCGGCATATATAAATGGTGCATGTATGCCCATCATTAGAAGTGGGTGGATGAAGGGCGGTATTCTAATGGTGGGCATACCCACCAATCAATCTCTTTTTTCATTCAGCCAACAGGCTGCATGAAAAAAAAGATTACAATACATGTCCAACAAGGACCAGCATGTTGCTGGACTTTGAATGGTTATACCAGATTGATGCCTGCGGGTTTAGGTATCATCTTGGTATCATTCTTTTCAGCCAGTGGCCGGCTTTCATGTAAAAGCAATACTAGTGGCTAATTAGCCTCTGGACTGCTTTTACAAGCAGTGGGAGGGAATGTCCCCCCCCCCCGGATATAAAAAGCGCCATTGGGAAATTGGGAAAGCATTTTATCACACCGATCTTGGTGTGGTCAGATGCTTTGAGGGCAGAGGAAAGATCTAGGGTCTAATAGACCCCAGTTTTTTCAAAAAAAGATTACCTGTCACTACCTATTGCTATCATAGGGGATATTTACATTCCCTGAGATAACAATAAAAATGATTAAAAAAAAATACATGGAAGGAACAGTTTAAAAATAAAATAAAAAAGCAAAGCGTCGGTCTGGCGTCACATGTAAACAGCAATTGCACCATGCATGTGAGGTATCACCGCGAAGGTCAGATCGAGGGCAGTAATTTTAGCAGGAGACCTCCTCTGTAAATCTAACGTGGTAACCTGTAAAGGCTTTTAAAGGCTTTTAAAAATGTATGTAGTTTGTCGCCAATGCGCGTCTGTGCGAAATTTTAAAGCATGTCGTGTTTGGTATCTATGTACTCGGCCTAAGATCATCTTTTTTATTTCATCAAACATTTGGGCAATATAGTGTGTTTTAGTGCATTAAAATTAAAAAAAGTGTATTTTTTTCCCAAAAAAATGCGTTTGAAAAATCGCTGCGCAAATACTGTGTGGGAAAAAAAATGCAACACCCACCATTTTAATCTGTAGGGCCTTTGCTTTAAAAAAATATATAATGTTTGGGGGTTCAACATAATTTTCTTGCAAAAAAAAAATGTTTTCATGTAAACAAAAAGTGTCAGAAAGGGCTTTGTCTATAAGTGGTTAGAAGAGTGGATGTAAGCTTCCTAATGTTGTGTATAAAATGCCAGAACAGTTCAAAACCCCCCCAAATGACCCCATTTTGGAAAGTAGACACCCCAAGCTATATACTGAGCGGCATGTCGAGTCCATTGAATATTTTATATGTTGACACAAGTTGCGGAAAAAAGACAATTTATTTTTTTATTTTTTATTTTTTGCACAAAGTTGTCACTAAATGATATATTGCTCAAACATGCCATGGGAATATGTGGAATTACACCCCAAAATACATTCTGTTGCTTCTCCTGAGTACGGAGATACCACATGTGTGAGACTTTTTGGGAGCCTAGCCGCGTACGGACCCCAAAAACCAAGCACCGCCTTCAGGCTTTCTAAGGGTGTAAATTTTTGATTTCACTCCTCACTGCCTATCACGGTTTCGGAGGCCATGGAATGCCCAGATGGCACAAAACCCCCCCAAATGACCCCATTTTGGAAAGTAGACACCCCAAGCTATTTGCTGAGAGGTATGGTGAGTATTTTGCAGATCTCGCTTTTTGTCACAAAGTTTTGAAAATTGAAAAAAAAAATATATATTTTCTTTCTTCATTTTCAAAAACAAATGAGAGCTGTAAAATACTCACCATGCCTCTCAGAAAATAGCTTGGGGTGTCTACTTTCCAAAATGGGGTCATTTGGGGGGGGGGTTTGTGCTATTTTGGCATTTTATGGCCTTCGAAACTGTGATAGGTAGTAAGGAGTGAAATCAAAAATTTGTGCCCTTAGAAATCCTGAAGGTGGTGCTTGGTTTTCGGGGTCCCGTACGCCGCTAGGCTCCTTAAAAGTCCCACACATGTGGTATCCCCGTACTCAGGAGAAGCAGACAAATGTATTTTGGGGTGCAATTTCACATATAACCATGGCATGTGTGAGCAATATATAATTTAGTGACAACTTTTTGTAATTTTCTTTTTTTTTTTGTCATTATTCAATCACTTGGGTCAAAAAAAAAATAATATTCAATGGGCTCAACATGCCTCTCAGCAATTTCCTTGGGGTGTCTACTTTCTAAAATGGGGTCATTTGGGGGGGTTTTGTGCTATTTTGGCATTTTATGGCCTTCGAAACTGTGATAGGTAGTGAGGAGTGAAATCAAAATTTGCGCCCTTAGAAATCCTGAAGGCGGTGCTTGGTTTTTGGGGGCCCGTAAGCAGCTAGGCTCCCAAAAAAGTCCCACACCTGTGGTATCCCCGTACTCAGGAGAAGCAGCAAAATGTATTTTGGGGTGCAATTCCACATATAACCATGGCATGTGTGAGCAACTTTTTGTAATTTTTTTTTGTCATTATTCAATCACTTGGGACAAAAAAAAAATATTCAATGGGCTCAACATGCCTCTCAGCAATTTCCTTGGGATGTCTACTTTCCAAAATGGTGTCATTTGGGGGGGTTTTGTACTGCCCTGCCATTTTAGCACCTCAAGAAATGAGATAGGCAATCATAAATTAAAAGCTGTGTAAATTCCAGAAAATGTACCCTAGTTTGTAGACGCTATAACTTTTGCGCAAACCAATAAATATACGCTTATTGACATTTTTTTTACTAAAGACATGTGGCTGAATACATTTTGGCCTAAATGTATGACTAAAATTGAGTTTATTCGATTTTTCTTATAACAAAAAGTAGAAAATATCAATTTTTTTTCAACATTTTCAGTATTTTTCCGTTTATATCGCAAAAAATTAAAATCGCAGAGGCAATCAAATACCATTAAAAGAAAGCTCTATTTGTGGAAAGAAAAGGATGCAAATTTCGTTTCGGTACAACATTGCATGTCCGCAGAATTTCCAGTTAAAACAGCGCAGTGCAAAATTCTGAAAACACCTCTGGTCCTTTAGCTACAAAATGGTCCGGGGCTTAAGTGGTTAAGACAGTGCCTTTCAAGTGTCTATGTTTACAACTTACTGTTTTTATAAGCCTGCGCCTGGGTTCTGGCTGCTATTTTGTGTATATTGATCTCGCTTATTCTGATTGCCAATTTTCAATATTGATAATAATAAAAATTATTGAAAGTAAAAAATCCCATGAATAGAGGTTAAACGCTTTTTTCAGCATCGGTGGATAGCACCATTCCTTCAAAGCCACCAGTATGTGCCCTGTGAATTATATTTAAAGCCTTTGTAATGTTGTCTCTAGCCTCTCTGCCTGGCATAAAACCCACCTGTTCTGTTGCAATCAACTTATGTAAATTCAGTGCATTCCATTTCGCAAAATTGTGAATCTCTGAAGATCCAGATTAAGTAAAGAAATCGGTCAATAGTTGGTACAGTCTACTGGGTCTTTGTTTGATTTGGGAACAACTGTAACATAGGCCATCAAGAATTCGTCAGGGATGCCCTGCGGGTCTGGTAGATGATTAAATGTGTTCAGAAGGTGTGGTATCAAATGTTTAGCAAAAGTCTTATGCCGCATACACACGATCGTTTTTCATGCCGTTAAAAATGCCATTTTTAAAAATGGCCATTAAAACCGATCGTGTGTATGCTCCAGAGCATTTTTAACGGCGTGAAAAACAGCCATTAAAAATTTCGAACATGCTCTATTTTTTCACGTCGTTTTTCATGTCGTTTTTTTTAACGACGTGAAAAACGATAGTGTGTATGCTTTGACGAGGTGAAAAAAAACGCGCATGCTCAGAATCAAGTATGAGACGGGAGCGCACGTTTTGGTAAAGCTAGCGTTTGAAATGGAGATGGCACATTCGTCACGGTGGAAATAATAGCATCGTTTTAATGCTGTGCATTACGTTCTTCTTTTGATAATGCTTAAATAATTACCTTCTTTTGCTAATGATATTCAGAGTTATGCCAAACTTGTTTCTTAAGTAATTCCTAATTGATCTAATGATTGTAAAATATTCTTGTTAAGCCAGATCTCCCTCATAAATTCATAAATAAATGTAAAGATCACAAAAAAAATTTTTGGGGTGTTTGTGTTTTTTATTTTGTTTTTTTAAGTTAGATTTCTTAATTTATTTTGGGCTTCTTTGATATATTTAGGCTTATTTTTTTATTTTAGATTTCGTATTGTATTTTTTATTTATAATTATTTGTGTGTAAAGTTACCACACCAACCTTCTAAATTTGTCTAATTGTGCCTCAAGGAGGTTTGTGTCGCTTGTTAATAACAATAATATTATTAGAAATGTCCCTGCCTACTCCCTAGCAAACTCTCTTTTAAAATAGAAATCACATAGTCAAGTATTTTAAGCAAAACAAAAGAATCCTTTTTTTTAGGTACATTACAAATTAAAGGGGAAGGCAGCACTGGAGAGTCTGCTTGCATTTGTGCATCCTTTGGACCCCACAACCACCATCCAAGATGTGAAAACCAAACTCTTGAATTCATAAAAAAAAAAGGAGCCCAATCTTGGCTTGAACTCCCAGAGGTCAGGAACAGCAGCAGATAAGTCAGATATGTCCCCAGTCTGTGATACTACAGCAGTCATTATTTTTTCCTCTTCCTTGTAGCCTTCTCTCCAGCCTTCTCTGCAGCCTTTGTTGCTTGCTTCCTCGGAGGCTGGGGATCAGGAGGAGAGGTTGTGGCAGGAGGAGTAGTAGGAGGAGGAGGTGGAGGAGGAGGGACAACCTCAGTTATGTCTGTGAACTGGGTCAGTTCACCTAGCAACCCCCTGTTGATGATCTTAAGCATCAGGTTCTCGCTGTATAGGCGTTGCCTTAAGTCCATCTGGCTTAATTTATGGGCCAGGACTGCGGCATAGCCCTACTCAGCAGAGGATGCCTGTCTGAGGGCCGCAGTAGCCTCTCTTAGGAAGGCTCTGGTTTCCTTCTCCACCTGCCTAGCTCTCCTTGGCCCTTGTTGGATTAGTTTCAGGGGAGGCATCTGGGCTCTTGTGCTGGGCCCAGCCTCCTACCGTGTGCCACTGGGCCCTGCCTCCTCCTGGTCCCCAACATCACACTCTTCCTGGCTCTGCTCTGGCTGAAAAAAAAAAAAGGGACATTCTTTAGTTTTTGCCACCATCAATCACACACATTGTTCACCTCCAGACATTTTTAGATTGAATGGCAAAAGGGATTTAAATTCCATAGATTCCGACTCCTGATATTTTTGGCTTGTCCCCATCAAATTTGACCAGTACTGTCTATTGCTCTGTAAATCCTTATTTTTTCAGACATTCAATACATAACAATACTAACATCAATTTTAAATCATCACTTTTTTAACATATAAATGTAGATATCAATACTATACCTGGCTTCATATATACAAATCTGCCTCCTCAAGGACCTTTGCTTGATCCTCAGAGGAAGCCAGAGCAGGGTTGCAAGGAAGGCTGGAGGGCTGGCTGCAAGGAAGGCTGCAGGGTTGGCTACAAGGAAGGCTGGATTGACCTCTGGGGGGAAGGGTGGACAGAGATTCCCTCACTTCCAGCTGGTCATCCAGAAAAGATAACTTGCTGTAGTACCACAGACTGGGTTTATAAACATCATCTGCTGCAGCACCTGACCTCTGGGACTTCAGGGCCATATTCCTGTGGGTCCTGTATGTCCCCCTGATGGTAGCAAGTTTGGTTTTAACATCTTGGATAGTTGTTGTGGGTATCTGGGTTTGGACAAATGCAAGCAGGCTCTCCAGTGCTGCTGTCCTGGCCGCTTTATTTTTATTGGACCCACTTTTGGTCTGCCACAGGATAGGGAGTTCCTTCCATCTATCGATGAACTCCCCCATAAATTCAGGATTTTTAAAACTGTTAATTTTCTCTGTAAAATCAAGAACCAAGAAAATACATTTGTTTCAGGCAACATTCATCAAATTATCATTTTGGACAGATATAAGCCCCAAATCTCATCCTCTGAAGAAACCCAAATCCTTAAAATGTTATGTACCTTGGTGAACACGTTCGTTGCTAACTCCCTCTCCCGGGAAATGGACGTATTTTCGCCAGATGGATATTCGCTTTATATACACTGCGCATGCGTGAAACTCTGCACGCTTTCCCCGCCCCTGACTTTCGATATTGTACTTTCCCCGCCCCTTCTCGCTCGTCGTAGTGCTAAACAACATGGCGGAGACACAGGTGGCTGAGATTACCTCTACAGAGGAGGAAATTCCTGAGGAACCCAAATCCAGAGGCCGGAGATATAAGGCATCCAACATGTCATTCGAGGAAATGGTGGAGATGGTCGCCATTCTGAGGAGGGAGGATTATGATGCCAAGCATGGGCCGTATAAAAGGCCTGATCTTGTCAAGTCAAAAATTATGGGCAAAGTGATCAAAACTCTTCACCAAAAATTCAGGGTGTGCAGAACAAAGGAACAGCTCCGAAAACGATGATCTGATCTGAAGTTGCGGGAGCCCGACCAATACAAAAGAATAAAGAAAGTTTTAGGAAAAAGTAAGTAATTTTCATACATTCTCCCTGCTAAAGATTATTACTTGTATTAAGTAGTGTATTTTTGACTTTGATATAGTACAGTGAAAGATGATAACTTTCATGTTCGTCCGCACTGTAAACGGACGTAGTAAAGCTCTTTCTTCGTACACTTCTTAATACAATGTTTTTGGATCGTCCAGTGTGAACACCAAAATGTCAAAGTTTTTATTGGGGAGCTAATTTTGGAAACAAGTTGAATTATTTTTTTTATATAACTTTTATTTTTGAATAATTAAAAGGGTATGCATTGTAATGTTAAAGGAAGAGAATTCTCAGCAGCTGATTAAACATAGAAGTGTGGCCCAAAACCAAAAGATTTTGAGGGTGTCACACACAGGTGATCCAGTGTATATACTTTGGAGTGTTTCAATGTGTCAAACTTTATTAAATAAAGTAGATGTTCTTGTTTTGGCAATGTATCCAATCATGTGTTCAGGTTGTCACTGGGGGTATATTTAAAATTGGACCACACTTCCAAATAAGCTTTATAAATTCCCTTTCAGGGTATTTTTTGGTATATAATTAATATTTAGAAATTAAACTAAACCTTTTTTTGCAATCTCCATAGGGCTTCAAAAAGCTACGTCAGATGAGCCTATAAATTCAACACCTTCAACAAAACCCCCAGAACCACATGATGTAGAGGAACGTGAAGTAGAGGAAGTGGAAAGTGGCACCACAACAGGTCAGTGTCAAACCAGACAGATGCAGTTTAATAGATGTAGGCCTACATATTCTATAGTACATGTTCTTTTTTTATTTAGGTGCTGTTCTGGCCGAAGACCCCGAAAAGTTTACACATCACAGTGCCCAGATCCTGATCCAATACCTAATGGTCTGTTGTCGTGACCTTGAAAAAATAAAGGGAGACTTGATAGAGATCAGGCAAAATACCAAGCGGGTGGAGGAAAGGCTACAAAATATCATGGCTGTGCTTGGGCGTGTTTAATTTTTTAACTCAAAAGAACGTTGACCTTGCTGTGTTTTTGCAGGTTTTTGTTTCTTTTCAGCTTTAATGAATAGTACATGTTTACATTTCAATTCAAGTTTTTTAGATTGTTTTTTATGCATGGCTGTTCATGCATTTTACACCCCAAAATAATTTTGATACATTTACAAGGAAGTTTCCTAATTTTTTTTTAAAAAAGGTATTTTATTAACAAGAATTTGTGGCTTCATTATGTAAATGTTGTGCAAAGTGAACTAATCAATGTTTTGTGTTTACACTGACAATGAAGGCTATTTAAGAATGCTAAATACACATGGCACTACAAGTGCACTAGGTAAACCTACGAGAAACATAAAAGAATACAAATCTAAAACACAATACCAATATTTTCTCAAAAAAAAGCTTTATTTAACCAAAGAATAATTTTATGCATCCTCAGGCATATCAATGGCCCCCCTACCCACAAAATATTCGACATATTTTTGTCTGACATCACGTCCGGTTTGGGGAGCCAAGCCTGGACGGCCAGCTTCCAGGGCCACTAAATTCTCAGTATCAACTAATGAGGCCTCAGGCCCACTCAAAGTCAGGTAATTAGAAGAATGCACCCTCAAAAAATTATGGAGCACGCAACAAGTCATTACTACATGGTTCCATTTATAGGGGGCAAGGTGGATGGAGGTGAGGAACAGGCGGAATCGGCTGGTCATGATGCCAAAGGCATTTTCCACCATCCTTCTTGCTCTGGCCAGCCGATAGTTAAACACCCTCCTCTCAGGGGTGAAGGTGCGTTGAGGGAATGGCCTCATCAAATGGTGACCCAGGCCAAACGCCTCATCCGCCACAAAAACAAATGGGAGTTCCTCCACATTCTGCTCCGCTGGTGGCAAGGCCAGCTGATCCAATAGGAGCCGTTCCCCAAACTCGGTCTGTGCAAAGACTCCTCCATCTGGCATCCTGCCATTTTTGCCAACGTCCACATACAGGAATTCGTAGGTGGCCGACACCACTGCCATCATGACGATGCTGTGGAACCCCTTATAATTATAATAAAAGGATCCCGAATGGGGTGGTGGTACGACCCGAACATGCTTGCCGTCGATGGCCCCTCCACAGTTCGGAAAGTTCCATCATTGGGCAAACTCAGATGCCACATTCTGCCATTCATGTGGCGTAGAAGGGAACTGTGGAGTTAAATTAAAAATAAATTAATACTTTGAGACAGAAACATTGCAAGCAGATTTTAGAAAACCATTCATGGGCAATATTAGGATAAACAGACAAATTAAAACATTATTAGTAAGCAACAAAAAAACAAAAACAAACCCCAAAAAAAAACTGGGGGGGGGGGTTGAAGATGAGTTGGGGAGATCACAAATGAAGGCTGTAGCACTCTGTATGAAGTTTAACTAAATGTAACATTCCTAGGCAATCTTTAGGGTGCGTTTAGGGTAAAGCACTACAATGGAGCATAGAAAAAAATAAATGGAAATGACTAGGCAAGGTGGGTATGGCCCCAGGATAGCATGCTGGAGAGGTTAGGTAAGGCAAATTTAAATGTAGGCCTAAAAAAAACATCCTAAAAAAAAAAAAAAAAAAAAAAGGCATGTTGAGAAAGGGGACATTCCCTGCAGCTAAAAGAATCATGGGAATTAGGGACTGATAATAAAACCCCAAAAAAATATTAAGCAAGAAATACATACAATGTGATGTTTTAAATAAGAACACTTACCTTAATATAGTCCTCCTGCAAAACTTGAAGGATGGCAGAACACATCTCTGGTATAATGATACCCAGAGCCTGGGGGGATATGCCTGTGGAGAACTTTAGGTCCTGCAGGCTTCTCCCAGTCGCCAGGTATCGCAACGTGACGATGAGCCTCTGCTCAGCACTGATGGCTTCACGCATAACGGTGTCCTGCCTGGTAATGTAGGGGGACACCAAAGCCAACAGATGCTGAAATACGGGGTCAGACATCCTGAGAAAATTCCTGTAGTCCTCAGGATTATTCTCCCTGATCTCCCGCAACAAAGGCATGTGACAGAACTGGTGCCGCTGGAGCAACCAATTCTTGGTCCATGGACTCCTCCTCACCCTGTTCATGGCCTGGAGTCAGGATACAGCATGAACCCCTGCACCAACTACAGCACGAACTCTACGACGAGTACGTAGCCGCAACATGGCTAGATAACGGTCGGCTGCTCAGAACGAACTAGAAGAACGCACGGAAGAACAGCAAGGCCTATGAAGAACAAGCTGAAAAACAGGAACGAGCAGACAAGAACGCACTGAATAAACAGATACGAACTGACTACAAGCAATGCAAGACAGATACAAACCCACAGGCACAAACTGACCTCCAGAAAACGATCTCCAAAGCACGAAGACTGAAAAGCGCGAATCGTCTCTCACCAAACTTTTACTAACACGCGGTAACACGAAATTAGCAAAAGCGTCCCAAAGGGTGGCGTCATTAGAACGGAACTTCCCCTTTATACTGCCGTGGTACGTGTTGTACGTCACTGCGCTTTGCTCGAGCGTTTTTTTTAATGATCGTGTGGATGCAAGACAGGCTTGAGAGGAAACATGAAAAAAAATGACGACAAAAACGTTGGTTAAAAAAATGGCATTAAAAACGTACGTGTGTACGCCGCATCATAGTAATGGGCTGTAAAGTAATCAGGTCCAGATAATTACACTTTAACCTGTTACAGAGAATGACAATGAGAATCTGATAGGGGCTAGGGGTAACAGAAACTGGCCTTCTCCTTCCCCCAAACACTTAATACGCATTGTCCCCACTTCTTTGTATAGAGTCCCCGATGCATTGGTTTAGAACCACCAGTTCTGTTCAGCTTAAGCTGTACGCTGGTAAAGAGTCAATTGACATACTGCCAAACATATGTGTTATGTGTTTTTTGGAGGCAGTTTATAAATAGACAGTTACAGCTAGATATATATATATGAAAATTGCAAGTAATAGCCAAAATGTCTTTCCCCTGGTACCCCAGCCCTGACTCTGACTATCTGTGACCCTGCAATGCTCCTCCTCTTGGCTCCCTAACGTCAATTAAACACATTACTGGAATTCCATTCTGTGTGCGACCTCCTTCAGCACATCCCTCCCTACTAATCATTGCCTAAACTCTTTTCTTACATAAAAGCCTGAGAAACAAGGTCACTTCATCTGTATGCATGCTGAAAGCCAAGATAAAAAAATACATTGCTAAAACTAAACACACATGCAGAGCAGCATTAATGTATAATGTTACACTATAACCACCAGGTTATCCATTCTTTTATGTAGTTGTGCATAAAGTATCTTTGCTTGTATGGCATCTCTATGTACCTACAGAGTGTATTCCAACACATAGTTTTTTGTTAAAGCAAATAGTTATGTGTACAGTGCTGTAGCCCATAACAACTCATTAAAATTCGTTTTTCACTACTTCACTGTTCAGCTATTAAAGTTCTGATCAAGCAAATACAGTACCCTGTGTGGTAAGGGCAAGTCTGCCAGACAGAGACCATAGCTCCCAACTGTCCCTCATTCGGAAAAAAGTCCCTCTTTCCTCCTCATTTGTCCCTCATTTTAGTCTGATCTACAGTTGTGCTCATAAGTTTATGTAGCGGGTATTTGAATTTAGGGGAGGCATCTGGGTGGTAGTGTAACCCAGATGCACTGATTGTTAGGGAATCTGAGACCATTTTATGGTTCTTGGAGGACTCTGGTGGTGTGAGGTTCCCAGCGGCCTGCAGGAGGCGCTGTTGCCCTGGGCCAGAGTTGAACCCTCACCACAAGACTGCATCTCTTTTTGTCCTTTCCTGGCGCTTGTATGGCGGGGCAGGGAACTTGCTGTCACGCAAAGGGAGAGGAGATAAAGGGGGCGGATGCCCTGACCTGGGTGTTCAGAGTCGGAGGACGCAGCCGTGCCCAGGCACCTTCAGCCTGGGTGCTGGCGTTCCGGAGTTCCGGACCCAGGTGCCCTTGACCTGGCCGGAGCGGGAGATGGAGTCCATCCCAGGCACCTTTAGCCTGGGGTGAGGTACTAATGCGGAAGCCTGGGACTCAGTTCCTTTGACTGGGTTCCGCGAGGGTGGAGGAATCCGAGGGGGCCCTAACGCCTTGGGTGCCCGTGTCTGAGACGAGGAGGCTGGTGAGCGGAACGTCTCCGGAAAGTCCGGCGCAGCATTTGCCGGTGACGGAGAGGCCTCCGGTAACTCTCTTGGACAGATGTCTTCCCTCTGACAGGGGCTGTGATAGTCGGTGGCAGTGACTATACATCATAACCATTGGTGACACCACAGTGGTTAGCTCTACTAAAAGGATTGTGCCTTGACCTACTCCCCACAAATACTGAAGTGTTCTATGGGTCTCAACCTGTCTGTGCTGTATGACTATTTATTGCTGGAAGAGAATAAATACGAATTGGACCTTTTCAGTGTGTGGAACTCTGGTTACTGGGAGCAAAGGGAGTCATTTCGGAGAAAGGATTTGACTCTGAGACATACACACAAAACCCGATAGTTCTGGCTTTCACCTTCAGTCTCTCTGGAGGACATGGGCCGTGGTGTATCGCATCCCTCCCCCCAGTACTAACCCCCTAGACAAAACCAACAAGCCGAGAGTGAGAAGGGGTGAGAGGGGTGAGGTCGCTACACGTGGGGGCTCGTCTGGGATGTGTATTGTGTCTGAATTTGAACTTTGCTGTCCGGAGGAGTTCCAAGTAGTTCGGCCATGTTGGCCAACGCGCCACGAGGCACACCATAGCTGCGCAGTTCGTGGGCGGGGAGAAGAGAAAGCCCACGAACAAATGCAGAGTATGGGAGGAGTCTGGCTATGTGGAAGGACACACGTGGAGATTCCGGCGCGAGTTGGGCAGTGTGCAATGGAGCAGCAGCAGACAGTCAGGATAACCTCAAATACTCCGTGGATTTCTGTTCCTTCTACAGCGGAGATTACTTCCTTTGCTGCTCCGATCACGGACACAGGAATAAGACTAAGGCCCTGGGGGCGGTTGGCTCTGTATACCTGCAGAGACATAGAGGCCCTCGGTGTGATCTGTCCCGGCTGTTCGGGACTGGTGGTCCACTTGAAGCCGTTCGGGCGATGTGAGGTCTGCAAAGAATTCCTCTTCGAGGTGGAGCCATCCACAGAAAGGCCTTGCGCCTTCCACCTCAACTACCTCACAGGTACTGCCACTCCGGAGGGAGAGATCGATGCCTATGCGGACATTCCTGTGCGCACTGATCAGGGCGAAGTGACTGCCCCAGCGGAGAATAAGAGAGAGAAATCCGAGGATGCTGCCTCGGTCACCACAAGCTCCCGGCTCCTAACCGCCAAAGAGGAAAGTTGGCCTGGTGATGGCATCCTATGGTCGTGGTAGAGCTTCGCCCCGCTGCTTGCCTGGCCTGGATGGATCCGAAGGGAAGAGCCCTGGACATCCCTGTTCTTCTAAAGGCCCAGGTGAGCCAGGGGTTGGGACTGTGTGTGTGGTTGGAGGTGTTGGCAGCCCAGAGTCGGTGGGAGCCATTCAGAGGAGTGATTCCGTGTCTACCGGGAATTACTTTCCAGCGGATTTCTATGACACCTCTGACCTAGAGTCATTATCTGATGCCGGTGATGACGGGGAGATAGATGAGATCTTCCACAAGAAGGGATGGGACAAGATGCCGCTACCCTCGTCCCGTGCAACAAGGGACCCACCCATGTCCATTGGGGATAGTACACCCCGGGTGGAGGCCTCGGAGCCTAGGGAGGAATCTGGTCCCCTGCCTACCCTTCCACTTCCTGAATCAACAGATGGGTTACCTGCTCCTGTTGTGGGAGTGCATCACTGCGGGCTCCTAAGCCCAAATCTTCCGAGGTAGTGAAAGTACCTCGTCACCCTGAATCCATCGTTCTGCCTGGAGAGGGAGACCGTGCCACAATGCCACCTTTGTCAAGGCTGCAGCGTCTCTTTTGCCAGAAGGTTGCCTGTGAATATGGGTGAGAATACCCGTATTTACCCCGAGAATTGCTCTATGAGGTGGAAGTTTTTCGACAGTGATGGTACAATGATTTTGTCTGGACAAAGCTTAAGGTACCTCACGTACGCCGATACCTCTCGTGTTCCCCTACAGTTACCAGAAAATTCAAGGACTGTAAGGCGGAGTGGATGTTGGGAAGGCACATCCATGCTGACAGGGTGATTATCTGTCGGAAGGATAGAGAGAACATTGAGTACAATGTGGAGGCTTTTGACAAGCATTTGAAGCCTTTGTTCCTGCCGCATCCAAAGTTTTACTTATAGGAGGAAAGGACTCCTTTGCATTTCTTTTATTGCTGAAATACAGGGACTGTGCTCTATTTTTTTTTGGGATGTCTTACTCTTTGGAGAGTTGGGAGCTGTTATTGTTGTTGTTCTCCCTCCTTCTCCTCCAATCAAGGAAAATAAATCAGTGACTTTGGGGAGTAGCTAGAATAGGGTCACAGCACAGAGAAGTAAAAGTTCATCTGGATCTGACAAGTGCCTTTACCGCGGCATTGCCACCAGGTGGCGGTGTTGCGCAACGATTGTTTTACACTCTGCACTATACGTATTGGAGCGAATGGGTTTCTTTACGGATAGACCCATTCCTTCCAAGAAAACACATACATTATGTTAGGATGTGTGTTTCTTTGTTTTTCTTCCCCTGTGCAGGAGATTAATCTATCAAGGCTGCTGAGAGTGGGGTGGTTCTTAGATAGCGAAGGGGGAAATTTCAATGTGTAAAATCATTTAAAGTTTTTGATACCAAGTTCATTGTTTTATAATCCTGTTTCCCTTTCCCGTTTTAGGTCCTGGCACAATTCATGACTAAATTGTGAGGTTGGATTCTATGTGTAGTTTGGTCTCTGGGTCGAGCTCATGTTACCACTCTTTGAGAGACATGGGTTTGCACCAGACACTGGGGACCAGTGTCAAATCACCAGGGGAAGAGTGTAGCGGGTATTTGAATTTAGGGGAGGCATCTGGGTGGTAGTGTAACCCAGATGCACTGATTGTTAGGGAATCTGAGACCATTTTATGGTTCTTGGAGGACTCTGGTGGTGTGAGGTTCCCTGCGGCCTGCAGGAGGCGCTGTTGCCCTGGGCTGGAGTTGAACCCTCACCACAAGACTGCATCTCTTTTTGTCCTTTCCTGGCGCTTGTACGGCGGAACGGGGAACCTGCTGTGACGCAAAGGGAGAGAAGATAAAGGGGGCGGATGCCCTGACCTGGGGGTTCAGAGTCGGAGGACGCAGCCGCGCCCAGGCACCTTCAGCCTGGGTGCTGGCGTTCCGGAGTTCCGGGCCCAGGTGCCCTTGACCTGGCCGGAGCGGGAGATGGAGTCCATCCCAGGCACCTTTAGCCTGGGGTGAGCTACTAATGCGGAAGCCTGGGACTCAGAACCTTCGACTGGGTTCCCGCGAGGGTGGAGGAATCCGAGGGGGCCCCAACGCCTTGGGTGCCCGTGTCTGAGACGAGGAGGCTGGTGAGCGGAACTTCTCCGGAAAGTCCGGCGCAGCATTTGCCGGTGACGGAGAGGCCTCTCTTGGACGGATGTCTTCCCTCTGACAGGGGCTGTGATAGCGAAGGTAATTCATGCTCTTGTTCTATATAGTCGGTGGCAGTGACTATACATCATAACCATTGGTGACACCACAGTGGTTAGCTCTACTAAAAGGATTGTGCCTTGACCTACTCCCCACAAATACTGAAGTGTTCTATGGGTCTCAACCTGTCTGTGCTGTATGACTATTTATTGCTGGAAGAGAATAAATACGAGTTAGACCTTTTCAGTGTGTGGAACTCTGGTTACTGGGAGCAAAGGGAGTCATTTCGGAGAAAGGATTTGACTCTGAAGCCTCGTAAACACGACCGAGAATCTCGTCAAGAAAAAACACGTTGTTTTTCTTGACGAGATTCTTGGACAAGAAACTTGTCCCGGCCGAGTGTACAGACACTCCATTCAAAGAACCCGCGGTTCTTTGAATGGAGCGAACGCGGTGACGTCATCGACTACGACGAGCGTGCGCTCGTCACATTCAATGCCATCGCCGCCATCTTGCTACACCCTACCTTTGCCTAGGAAGCTACCGCGCATGCGTCAAAGTCATTTCGAGCATGCACGGGTTTCCACGGCGAAAGGTAAATGTACACACACACACTTTTCTCGTCGAGAAACATGCTGACAAGAATCTCGACGAGAAAATAGAGAGCAGGTTCTCTATTTATTTTTCTCGTCAAGATTCTTTTTGGTTTTCTTGACGAGAAACCTGATAGCCGCGTACACACGACCGAGTTACTCGGCAAGAAAGCTCTGCCAGCAAGTTTCTTGCTGGTTCTTGCCGAGAAACTCGGTCGTGTGTACGAGGCTATCAGGATTCTCGTCAAGAAAACCGACAAGAATCTCGACGAGAAAAATAGAGAACCTACTTTAGACATACACACAAAACCCGATAGTTCTGGCTTTCACCTCCAGTCTCCCTGGAGGACATGGGCCATGGTGTATCGCATCCCTCCCCCCAGTACTAACCCCCTAGACAAAACCAACAAGCCGAGAGTGAGAAGGGGTGAGAGGGGTGAGGTCGCTACATTTACATACCCTGGCAGAATTTATGATTTCTTGGCCATTTTTCAGAGAATATGAATAACACAAAAACTTTTCTTTCACTCATGGTTAGTGTTTGGCTGAAGCCATTTATTATCAGTCAACTGTGTTTACTCTTTTTAAATCATAATGACAACAGAAACTACCCAAATGACCCTAATCAAAAGTTTACATACCCCAGTTCTTAATACCATGGATTGCCCCCTTTAAAATCAATGACAGCTTGAAGTCTTTTGTGGTATTTGTGAATGAGGCTCTTTATCTTCTCAGATGGTAAAGCTGCCCATTCCTCTTGGCAAAAAGCCTCCAGTTCCTGTAAATTCTTGGATCATTGTCATGTTGGAATGTCCAAGTACGTCCCATGCGCAGCTTCCTGGCTGATGAATGCAAATCTTCCTCCAGTATTTTTTGATAACATACTGCATTCATCTTGGCCAAAATTTTGACCAAATTTCCTTTGCCTTTGTAGCTCACACATCCCAAAAACCTCAGCCACCCACCTCCATGTTTCACAGTAGAAATGGTGTACCTTTCATCATAGGCCTTGTTGACTCCTCTCCAAATGTAGTGTTCAGTGTTGCCAACCCACTGAAGTGAAATTTACTGGCAAGGATGGCAAAATTTCTGAACGGCACCAATTTCTTACTGGCAAAAATAATAAAGATTACTGGCAGAGCCGCATTTTTTACTGACGGTGCAAAAAAGTACCTAAAATTACTGTTTTTAGTGCTAAACAGTGCAAATATCAATATTTCAACTATAAACACACAGCTAATGCTAATAGCAATGTGTTTAAGTTAAACAAAAGTAAAAAAACATATTTCTCAATTTACATGAAGGTTAGGTTACTATAACTCAGCCAGCACAGATTTCCCACTTACATCAGAGTCTGCAGGATGCCCCCTTACAGTGCAAGGGAACTCTTATGTAAAGGGGAACGCTGCAGATCATGATGTAAGGGGGAACTCTGATGTGGAGGGGGGCTCTGGTGAATAGAGACCACCTTCCACAGAGTGAATACACTAAGGTAAAGGGGGGGGGTACTAATATAAGGGGGAAACCTTTATATCAGTGCCCCCTTACATTATTGTATTCATTCACCTCCTTACATCAGTGACCCCCCCCCCTCAGAATGGCCTGGCGGCACTGTCACTGACCTCCTCTCAGGTGCACAGTGTGGGGCCCAGTCAGACGGCTCCAGCTTGGTGGCTCTGATCTCCTCTCCCCAGTCCACACGTCTGTTTCTTCCCGGGCCGTAACCCCTATCCCGGCGGCACTCCCACTCTTGACTCCTTTCTAAGATCCTCTCAGAGACTGTAGACATGACAAGAGATGGTCAGAGGCTGCGGACATGATACAGGAAGTGGACAGAGACTGCAGACACATTACAGGAGGTGGACAGAGGCTGCGGACACACTACAGTAGGTGGACAGAGACTGCAGACACACTACAGGAGGTGGACAGAGGCTGCGGACACACTACAGGAGGTGGACAGAGGCTGCAGACACACTACAGGAGGTGGACAGAGGCTGCGGACACACTACAGGAGGTGGACAGAGGCTGCGGACACACTACAGGAGGTGGACAGGGGCTGCGGACACACTACAGGAGGTGGACAGAGGCTGCGGACACACTACAGGAGGTGGACAGGGGCTGCGGACACACTACAGGAGGTGGACAGAGGCTGCGGACACACTACAGGAGGTGGACAGAGGCTGCGGACACACTACAGGAGGTGGACAGAGGCTGCGGACACACTACAGGAGGTGGACAGAGGCTGCGGACACACTACAGGAGGTGGACAGAGGCTGCGGACACACTACAGGAGGTGGACAGAGGCTGCGGACACACTACAGGAGGTGGACAGAGGCTGCGGACACACTACAGGAGGTGGACAGAGGCTGCGGACACACTACAGGAGGGGGACAGAGGCTGCGGACACACTACAGGAGGGGGACAGAGGCTGCGGACATACTACAGGAGGTGGACAGAGGCTGCGGACATACTATAGGAGGTGCCGGTGGAGACAGGCTGTGGACATGATGGTGCCCTCCTCACCCCCTCACAGTAGCCTCCTCCTCTGTCCACCACCATATTACTTCTCCACATCATCAGTGTGCTGTGTCCTCCTCCTGTGCCCCTTTCACCACTCCACAGGTCAGGGCAGCACTGTGCATTACTGCGTGTGCGCCGCCCGGCCGAGCGCGAACAAGTTTCCCTGAGCTCAGCCGGCTTCGGAATGGCGCATGCGCAGTTGTATGGCCGGCTCGCGGCCATCTTTTTTGGGCGCCGGTGCCCATAAACGGACTTTAACGTACACCCCGAAAAAGGGGTTAAATCGCGGGATGTACGTAAATAGACGTACGGTTGGCAACACTGGTAGTGTTTATGGTTGTGGCCAAAAAGTTTAATTTTGGTCTCATCAATCCAAATGACTTTGTACCAGAAGGTTTGAGGTTTGTCTCTGTGCTGTTTGGCATATTGTAAGTGGGATACTTTGTGGCATTTGCATAGTAATGGCTTTCTTCTGGCGACTCGACCATGCAGCTCATCTTTCTTCAAGTGCCTTCTTATTGTGCATCTTGAAACAGCCACACCACATGTTTTCAGAGAGTCTTGTATTTCACCTGAATTTATTTGTGGGTTTTTTCTTTGCATCCCGAAAAAATTTCTTGGCAGTTGTGGCTGAAATCTTAGTTGGTCTACCTGACCGTGGTTTGGTTTCAACAGAACCCCTCATTTTCCACTTCTTGTATAGAGTTTGAACACTGCTGATTGGCATTCTCAATTGCTTAAATATTTTTTTATATACCTTTCCTGTTTTATACAGTTCAACTACATTTTCCCGCAGATCCTTTGACAATTCTTTTGCTTTCCCCATGACTCAGAATCCAGAAATGTCAGTGCAGCACTGGATGAAAGATGCAAGGGTCTGTCAGGAGTCCAGAAACGCATTGACCTTTTATGCACACACACGAATTACAAGCAAACAGATCACAGGTGAGGATGGTTACATTTAATAGCCATTCAAACCCCTTTGTGTCAACTTGTGTGCATGTTATCAGGCCAAAATCACCAGGGTATGTAAACTTTTGATCAGGGCCATTTGGGTAGTTTCTGGTGCCATTATGAAAAGAGTAAACACAGTTGATTGATAATAAATGACTTCAGCCAAAAACTAACCATGAGTGAAATAAATGTTTTTGTGTTATCATTCATATTCTTTGAAAAATGGCCAATGAATCATAAATTCTGCCAGGGTATGTAAACTTATAAGCACAACTGTATATAGCTGTATATGTAGCACCCTGATGTCTAGGCAGGGTTGCTCTTAAATTTACTTGCTAGGTGTGTAGCGCACAGACCCCCTTTTACCTGTCTGCTTCGGCTCAGGAAAAAGGGGCACACCACACCACAAGCCCGTACCCTCCTGTGTTAAGAGGTTAGGCTTTGTTGATTTTGGGCCTTGTCTGCAGCCAGAGTATAAAGTCCTCCTGAGTATGATTCTCACCTCTACAGTGTGTAGATGCAAGCCCTTGACTTCCCCAGAAACGTAAATGTCCACACCAGCTGAAAGTCCAACTCAATATTTATTTTTCACTTGCACAACACATAGTCCCTTGAATAGAAGAAAGCTTGGAGCAAAGGCACAGGACAGCTTTAAGGTGTGGAGGAGGTCCAGGCACAAACGTAGCTCAAACTCTTCTGACTGTTCAGGTTTCTCAAACAGTTTTGGCGCATGGTCTCTGCCACAGACCATGAGGTTGGTCTCTGCCACAGACCTTGTGAATAAGGTCACTGCCACTGACCTGGCGAACAAGGTCACTGCCACTGACCTGATGACCCTTGGTTCCTTCCTAGGACATAGCCCCTTTCAGGGAGAAGACGTCCCCCCAGAGAGTCAACAGACCCCTTCCTTCACCGCGTCCACAGCACCGGTCCTTCGGAACAGATCCTCCCTTCTCTTAGGGTGCGGGTCCCCTCGCAAGGCGGCACCCTGGCCTCCTCGATCCCTTGTGGACCCCAGCCGAAGGCTGCTGGGCTCCGGGCCGTTACTGCAACTCCTGGGCCTCCGTGCCCAGGCGAACAGGAACGGTGATGTAGTACCTCACCCCAGGCTAAAGGTGCCTAAGGTGGAACCGGAACAAGGCCTCCGGGCCTAGGGCACCTGGAGACGACACACACACACACCCAGGCCGAAGGCGCCTGGGTGTGGACGAACCACACACACCCAGGCTGAAGGTGCCTGGGCGTGGACGAACGAACCCCTCTCCAAAGTTGTCTGCCCCTTTTATACCCTCTCCCGGCATGCACAGCAGGTTCCCCGCCCCACCGTACGGCTGCCAAGAGGGGACACAAAAGCCCCAGCACTGCGCTCGCGGTTCAACCTTGGCCCAGAATGGCAGCGCCACCCACCGGCCACAGGGAACACATCACCAGCATTAACCCCTAAGAACAAAAATGGTCCATGAATCCTATCAATTTAATGTGTCTGAGCCTGGTTACCATTTAGACACTTCCCTTAAATTGAACACCCCGCTACAGGTGTATTTGCCTTCGCCAATTGTTAGGGATCAATTGAGTTCAACCTAAGTCTGAAATTGCAATACAACAAAATTTACCCATGGGACTTTAACCACTTAAAGACCCCTCACTGTATATATACGTCGGCAGAATGGCTCGTACAGGCACAATCACATACCTGTACGTGGCCCTTTAACTGCTGACGTCGGGGTTGCGCGCATTGCCCTGCCTTCCCCGTAAGTCGGACCGCGGGTCCCGCGGACTCGATCAGCGCGGGGATCCCCGCGATCGTCTCACGGAGGCATGGAGCGTGGAGATGTTAGTGTAAACACAACATCTCCCCGCTCCCCTACTGACAATGTCAGCGATCTCCGCTCTGTGTAATCAGAGCGGAGATCGGTGACGTGTCACTAGTAGCCACGCCCCCCTCAGTTAGAAACACGCCCCTAGGCACACTTAACCCCCTCCAGCGCCCTTAGTGGTTAACCCCTTCACTGCCAGTGTAATTTTTACAGTAACCAGTGCATTTTTATTGCACTGATCGCTGTAAAAATGACAATGCTCCCAAAAATGTGTCAAAAGTGTCCGATGTGTCCGCCATAACGTCGCAGTCACGAAAAAATTCGATGATCGCCGCCATTACTAGTAAAAAATATTTTTTATAAAAATGGCTTAAAACTATCCCCTATTTTGTAAACGCTATAATTTTTGTACAAACCAATCAATAAACGGCGATTGCAATTTTTTTTACCAAAAATATGTAGAAGAATATGTATCGGCCTAAACTGAGGAAAAAAATAGTTTTTTTATATATATTTTGGGGATATTTATTATAGCAAAAAGTAAAAAATATGTCATTGTTTTCAAAATTGTCGCTCTATTTTTGTTTATAGCGCAAAAAATAAAAACCGCAGAGGTGATCAAATACCACCAAAAGAAAGCTCTATTTGTGCGAAAAAAAGGACGCCAATTTTGTTTGGGAGCCACGTAGCACGACCGCGCAATTGTCAGTTAAAGCGACGCAGTGCCGAATCACAAAAAGGGGCTTGGTCCTTATGCTGCGTATTGGTCCGGGGCTTAAGTGGTTAAATGAGGTAAACAGTAAATGGAGTAAGTTGAGTAAGTAAAATCTCAGAATTTATTGGCGTAAAAAATATATACATAGACCTGAATAGCAAACTTATTGAAAAAGCATAGTGCAAGTTGTGAACAGCCATACGCATGGTAATATGCAGTGGTAGTAATACCAAAAATGCATATACATCTGTATACTCAATGCGTTTCGCAAGCTCAGCTTGCTTTTTCGGGAGTTGATGTCTGTTTATGCAAATTTGTCTGTAAAGTAAATAACAATAAGATAGGACATGCTATTGGTTGTGGTCAGACAAAAAGCAGGGGGCCTAATAGGACATCCCATACCTACATTGGAAGATTGGGTCCAAAGGCTACCCCCCACATGGCAGCAGCGAAAGGCATTCCAACCGGGAGCTGAAGAAGCGGGACCCCACGCACCCAGACAGAGACCAGGCGGAGGGTGAACGTGGCAGGAAAATGTGTGAAAAGAGAGTGTCCCTTGAAGTCCCCCATTGGCCATATGCAGCATAACAATAACAAAACATTGTATGAGTATATGTAACTGAGTCCGTTAATAACTACTAAAGGGTTATCTAGGAGTCAAAGTATATGAAAGTATCCATGTACTGAAGTCTGCAACAATATGGGCAGGGATACACAGGGGAAAGAAAAAGTGAGAAAGGGAATGGTGTAAGGAAAAAGTAACAGGAGAGAGTCAGAAAATAATAGGAGTCATCATGAAGAAGAATATACATGATTGAATGATGCAGGGAGTATACGTGTCTGATTCACACAACATGTGTGCATCAGTGGAAAGTGTAGGAATCTTGCCATCAATGACCAGTGTAATAAGTGAGATAGTGCTTACCAGAGGGAAATGACCTCACATCTGCAAGGTAAAAAGCCAAATGGAAAAGAAAGTCTGGGTGGACATATGTTGTGCTGTCCGGGCTGCTAGGCTGGAGTTTGGCTGTCTGAGGGCCTATCCAGAAGCAAAAGAGCAGCGTAGGGTTGGGATTGCGGCTTGCAGTCCAGCCAGAAGTGACCGTTCTGCTGGCCGGAGAACCTGTCGTGGTCGGAGGTAGAGGGGAAGCTATCACTACTAAGGGACCAACTACCTTGTTAACCAGGGACCACAGTGAGCAGCTGAAGCAAGTACCGAAGCAGTATTCTAACCAACCGCGGACGGTGAAGAATCTGGAAACTTCAGCAGGTGCTAAGCCAGGGACCCAGCCAGTGGGGTGACGCTTGAGGAGTATCTGGAGTGCCAAGCCAGGGACCCAGCAGGGAAGCAGGTGTGACGCTTGAGGAAGATACTAAAGTCAGAAGATTAGAAGAGCGCACGGGATTCAGTGGCAGTGAATCAGCAAGTCTAGTGAGAGAGACTAGGAGCTCAGTGGGCTGAGCGTCTACAAAAAGTGACTGTATAAAAGTAAAGTAGTTCATTACAATTTGTGATAGGAACTGTTCTAGGACTGTTCCCATAGGAGACAGCGCTCCTACACATGCAGATGTGGTGTCTTGCTGGATGCCTTTCCCTGCATGGCTGTCTACCTGTAGAAGTCTCGGAGTCTGCTAATTGACATTGCAACTACCTAAGGGTGTCCTGGCCCTAAACCCTCTCTCCCACTGTTCTGTTCAAGAGAAAATAAATCTCTTTGCATTCAAGAAGTGTCTGGCACCCATGAATCTACCTTACACTACACCCACTATGCCTTGCAACCCACTCTATACAGAAGGATGTCAGCTGTCCCTGGCTCTGGAGGTTCTCATTAGACTAAAAGAGGCCTGGGCCTTTGCTACATATATAAAATGCACTATTTATCTATCAAAAAGTGTTTCCCAGTGCTAAACCTTTTATCCAATTTCTAAATTGCTGCATTTGTAAATTCCAAAAGCCAATATAAAGGAATAATAGTGGTAAAAAAAGCACTTGTGGGTTTAACCAATCATTCTGTTTTGTACAATTCTCCTTTAAGGAGTGCATGGCAGGGGGTGTGTCCTATGTCTACATACTTTTGCTAATAGGTGTCCTTTATTCCCATCTCAGAAAGTTGTGTAGCGCACCCACCTATCCCCCTCCTGCATTTAACTCGGCTCCTCATAGGGGGAGAAAGGCACACCGCGCTATCAGCCCGTACCCTCTTGTGCAAAAGGTTGAGCGGTGTTATTGTTGGGTCTTGTCTGCAGCCAGGTTAGAATCCTCCCGAGAATGATTCTCGCCTCTACCGTGAGTAGAGGCAAGTCATTAACTTCCCCAGTAACATGAATGTCCACACCAGCTGAAACTCCAATTTAAGATTTATTCTCGCTTTAAAATACACAGTCTCTTGGATAGGAAAAAGGTTGGAGCAAAGGAACAGAACAGCTCAAGGTGTGGAGGAGGAACAGGACAGCTCAAGGTGTGGAGGAGGTCCAGGCACAAACGTAGCTCTTCACTGTACCACTCAGATTCTCGAGCAGTATACTAGGCGCACAGTCTCTGCCACAGACCGTGAGTTTGGTCCCTGCCACAGACCCGGTGAATAAGGCCACTGCCACTGACCTGTTGAACGTGAACTTCCTTCTTAGAACATGGCCCCTATCAAGGAGAAGATGTCCCCCCAGAGAGTCAACAGACCCTTCCTTCACCATGACTCTCGCATCGGTCCTTTGGAATGATCCTCCCTTCTCTGAGAGTGCGGGTCCCCTCGCAAGGCGGCACCCTGGACTCCTCAATCCTTAGCGGACCCCAGCCGAAGGTGCTGGGCCCGGGCCCTCTCCGCATTCCCTGGGTCTTCATACCCAGGCAAACAGGACAGCAGGGTAGTACCTCATCCCAGGCTAAAGGTGCCTGAGATGGAACAGGAACACAGCCTCCGGGCCTAGGGCACGCGGAGATCAACCGCACGCACTCCCAGGCTGAAGGTGCCTGGGGGTGGACTCCGATCAGGAGATGTCTGCCCCTTTTATACCCTCTCCCGGCATGCACATCAGGTTCCCCGCCCCACCGTACGGCTGCCGAGAGGGGACACAAAAGGCACAGCACTATGTTTGCGGTTCAACCCCGGCCCAGAATGGCAGCGCCACCCACAGGCCACAGGGAACTCATCACCAGCATTATCCCCTGAGGACAAAAATGGTCCATAGCCACTAACAAATCAAGGTGTCTGAGCCTAATTAAAACAAGTGGGGGGGGGGGGGGATTTTGCGCTAAAGTATATAAATACAACACATAAAACACCTCTGTGACAGAATAAAACTTATAAGTGTATAACAACTGTCAAAAGTTAAAAGATGGATGACGATGGTGATAAATAAATAAACAATATATCAAATGTGCTAATTAGTGCTAGTATTCAATATAAAATTAAGTGCAAGTGCATGCATAAACTGCCAAGATGCGTGCAAAAAAGTTCAATAATGCAGTTGGTGGTAATCGATGAAATTAAATGTCCAAAAACATAGGCCAATTGGATCTCACCGGTGTTCCAGATGGAGTCAAATTTATGTATTTATTGTACAAATTGGAGTATTGAACCGGTGGTGAATCCTACACCTGTCTCCCAATGCTCTCACCTCATATAATTAGGTAACTGGCATAAGAGATAATCTTGTCTCTCCTCTGTGTCTTCTCCACTATGGATTTTTATATGTCCACCGCCAATCACACTCCCTTCACATCACTCCAAACAGCTACTCTACCGGAAATACACTGACTGACTAATTACCACTCAGAGACTCCCCCTAAATTGACCACCCCGCTACAGTTGGAAGGTATGCAGAGACTGTCTGATCGAAAACAATGCATGGAGTTTACATGTTCTTGTGGGTTTCCCCTGGATACTCTGGTTTCTATCCACACTCTAAAGACATGCTAGTAGGGTAATTGGCTCCTGTCTAAATCGGTTCTAGCAGTACGTGTATATATATATATATATTATATATATACATATATATATATATATATATATATATATATATATATATATATATGTAGCGCTACCCCCAGTTAAGAGAGCCGCTGGATTTGTTTTCGGGCCCTATGTGCAGCACCACCAACCCCCGGCAATCTTATGCCCCATACACACGATCATTTTTCATGCCGTTAAAAATGCCATTAAAAAAAATGGACATTAAAAATGATCGTGTGTATGCTCCAGAGCATTTTTAACGACGTGAAAAACGGGCATTAAAAATTTCGAACATGCTCTCTTTTTTCACGTCGTTTTTCATGTCGTTTTTTTTAACGACGTGAAAAACGATAGTGTGTATGCTTTAACGACGTGAAAAAAAATGCGCATGCTCAGAATCAAGTATGAGACGGGAGCGCTCGTTCTGGTAAAACTAGCGTTCATAATGGAGATAGCACATTCGTCATGCTGTAACGGACTGAAAAGCACTAGACTGAAAAGAGCGAATCGTCACTCAACAAACTTTACTAACATGAAGGGTGGCACCATTCGAACGGAACTTCCCCTTTATAGTGCCGTCGTACGTGGTGTACGTCACTGCGCTTTTCTTGAACATTTTTTAAAATGATGGTGTGTACGCAAGACAGGCTTGAGAGGAAACAAGAAAAAAAATGACGAGAAAAACGTCAGTTTTAAAAATGACATTAAAAATGATCGTGTGTATGGGGCATTACTCGACCCACTCTGGCACAGTTAGTCTAGGGTTATCTCTGTATCACATTCAAATAGTATTGCAAGGAGTAATCTCTTAGCAGTAAGACAACACACTGAGGCAAGAGATTAAATATAACAGTTTACTCTTATATTAAAGGTAGCATAGGCAGAACACAACACATGCAATTGGCTAGCAGAGCCCTGCAGAAATCAGTACAGCATACAATAATGGCGCTGCGCGGTACTTCACCACGTGTAGCTAATATGGTATGCGCACCCTATGGCGCACTAAACAATATCTTAACTTCCCACCCCGGTCAGGCCTGACATGGAGTAAATCTCAGTCACCTCCTATAGGGATTTCTTCGCATGCCAGCTTTCGGTGGTGCACTTGATGAATAGTACTTTGTAATCCACAACCAGACAATAACTTGGAACACTATACTGGGGGGGACACTTCAACTCTGTCCTGCTACCGGTCCCCCCGGGGAACAGCAGATAAACGAAACTGTGGACCTATGCAGTCTATAGGCCTGAACACGGCACAGTCTATTGGTCTGGGCAGGTGCCCGCTCACCACTCCGGACGCGATCCCAGTCCGGAACGTCCACCCTGCTGTGTATCCTCACACAGCGTCTGCAACGATCGGATCCCCGATCCAACTGATGTCCTCACTCGACAAGTCAGATGCCACCTAGGCTCCGCAGTGGGGTGGAAGGCTCTTTGGAAGTTGCACAAGGACCAGGCTTCAGGCCTTGCACTGCAGCAGATCCGCACAGGAAGAAACTCTTGCTTGCAGCGCGGTGTCCAAAGAGGCCGAGCTCCGCCTCGCCTCCTCCTTAAATAACCCCTCCCATGAGTCTCTGCGATGTCTAACTGCACTCTGGGTGCCGAACAGTGTTCTGGGTAACGTAGTCCCGGGGCCTTAAAGGAGACCCCGCTACACACTCCCCCCACTTAAACTCTTTGGTCCCCAAAGATAACATAAACTTAAATCACAGAACGTACAACATCAATCAAACTTTCGTATGATGTTGGCAGAGGAAATTCCCACCAAAACCGAGGCGGTGAACTCCCCTGCCCACAGGTCACACTATCATTAGTGTCCTGCCTAACTGTGCCAGAGAGTGAGCTGGGGTTGCCCCCCACTAAATGAACAGTGGGAGGGTCAGGCTGTTCCCTACTCCTTCTGGCAGTAACCACAGTGTCTTCCGCACTTCTCCCCATCTGTGGGTAAGTTAATCTTCTAGGAGGCTTTATGGCTCTTCGCTTCCTCTGTCCTCTTGGGCTCTCTGTTAGAACAGGTTCCTCCTCTGGATCCAACTCAGGAATTACTTCTGGTTCGGGAGCACTGGACTCCGGGGCAGGGAGGTACAGGGACTCCCTTTGATCTTCTTCTGGGGGTAAGTCACAAGCACTCTCCCAAGAATCCGACCAAGGACTGGATGGAATGAACTCAGTAGCTTCTGCATTCAGTGTCTGATCTATGGTGTCTTCTTCAGGTGGAAGATCAATAGTAGAGGTTCCTGGGGCATGTGAAGGCCAAAGCCAGTCAAGGTCTTCTCCCTCATCTTCACTCATCTCCGAGGTCTCTGTATCCCCAATCTGAGGGGTCTGAGACCGAGTGTTCGGCCTGGGAGTATCCAGGATGGAACTTGGTTCAGGGGAATCCGCCACAGGGGGTATCCGAACTGCCTCCGCTAGTGGAAGTAGGTGGTTCCGATGCCAGGTCTTCAAGGGCCCCACCTTCCCTTCTGGTTTAAGACTGTAAACGGGTAGGCCCGGCAGTCTTTTGCAAACAACATAAGGTTCAGGTCTCCATCTGTCTGCAAGCTTGTGTTTTCCAGGGATCCCCAAATTCCGCAACAACACTCTGTCTCCAGGTTGTAGATCCTGGATCCTAACTTTTAAGTCAAAATTTTTGTTGTTGGGGGCCCCCCTTTGCTCTGAGGCCGTCGGGGCCTGTTCATAGGCCAATTTCAAATTGCGTCTGAGCCTATCGACATATCCCTTGTGGGAAGCAGCAGAACAATGGTCTATGGAAGTGCCAAAGGCCAGATCTACGGGTAATCTTGCTTCTCTCCCAAACATAAGTCGATAGGGTGAGTACCCTGTAGCATCACTGGTGGTGCTGTTGTATGCATGCACAACTGCCGCTATGTGGTTGCTCCAATGTTGTTGCTTCTTTTCACTACTTAGGGTCCCCAGCATGTTGAGCAGGGTTCGGTTGAACCTCTCCGGCTGAGCATCACCTTGTGGATGATAGGGGGTAGTTCTTGTCTTCTTGATCCCCAAAGAATCCAGGAGTTTCCGGATCAATCGACTTTCAAAATCCCTTCCCTGATCTGAATGGAGCCTTTGTGGTAGCCCATAATGTACGAAGTATTTCTCCATCAGCACTTTGGCCACGGTGGAAGCCTTCTGGTTCTTGGTTGGGAAGGCCTGGGCATACCGGGTGAAATGGTTGGTTACTACCAGAACATTTCCTAGTCCACTCAGGTCGGGTTCGAGGCAGAGAAAATCAATGCATACCAGATCAAGTGGGCTTTGACTTTGCAGATGGCCCATTGGGGCAGCTTGATGAGGTAAAGTCTTTCTCTGGATGCATCGTGCGCATGAGTGGCAGTATTCTTCAACTTCAGCCCTCATGCAGGGCCAATAGAAACGGTCCCTAACGAGTTGGAAAGTCCTTTCCGCCCCTAGGTGACCATGGTTGTCGTGCAGAGCAACCAGGACTGTCTCTCGGTGCTTCTCAGGCAAGAACAACTGCCATTTGTCTTCTAGGTCATCAGAGGGGCCCCTTCGGTAGACCACTCCCTGATGCACCTGTAACTTGTCCCACTCTTTCCTCAACAGGCGAGCTTCCTTTGAAGGGTGGCGTAAGAGTCTATTCGGGTCCTGCTTCTCCAGGGCCTCTAGGACCAATCTCCCCATAGGGTCTTCCAATTGGTCGGATCTCAGCTCCTTCTTAGACAGTTTTGGCAAGTTATCTTCCCCCAGTTGGGTTACTCCACAGTATTGCTTGGGAACTCCTACTATGGTAACCCCTATCTCTTCTGCTCTTGAGCCGCCACTGGCTTGGAGTTCAGCCCCTTGACAGAGGGCCCGCACCCCGTCGGGTGCCACTTGGGCCCAGTCTTCTGTACTGCAAGTGGGGACATGAGATCTTCTAGACAAAGCGTCTGCATCTCGGTTTCCAGTCCCAGGTCTGTACTTCAGGCCGAAGTCGAAGGCAGACAGCGCCGCCAGCCACCTATGTCCTGTGGCATCCAACTTTGCTGTGGTGAAGAGATAGGTGAGGGGGTTGTTGTCAGTTTTCACTGTGAATTCTGCCCCAAATAAATAGTCTCTAAGTTTGTCAACTACAGCCCACTTAAGGGCCAGGATCTCCAACTTATGGGTGGGGTAGTCCTTTTCGGAGGGAGTCAGACTTCTGCTCACATACGCAACAGGCCTCAGTTGCTCTTCATGCTCCTGGTACAGCACTCCCCCCAAACTATCATGACTGGCATCTACATGAAGTTCATAAGGCTTCTTAGGATCTGCGTAGGCCAGGACAGGGGCAGTGGTTAATGTCTTCTTCAACATCTGAAAGGCATTCTCACACTTCTCGTTCCACTGGTCCTTGACTGACTCCCCTGGCTTTCTGGGGCCTGTGTCATCCTCTTCCCCCTCCGTCTTTAGCAGCTCATTCAGAGGCCTGGCTATCCGAGCAAACCCCTCCACAAACCTCCTGTAATAGGAACAGAACCCCAGAAAGGATCTGAGCTCTGTCACCGTGGTGGACCTGGGCCAGGAGGTGACTGCCTCCAGTTTTTCGGGGTCTGTGGCTACCCCATCTTCAGACACTATATGTCCCAGATAGTTGACTGATGACTGATAGAATTGGCACTTTTCAGGTGAGAGCTTGAGTCCTTCCTCACTCAGTCTCTTCAAAACTTTCTCCAGTCTCTCCTCATGCTCTTCCAAGGTTCTTCCAAAGACAATGATGTCATTAAAATATACGAGGACTTCGATGAGGTTCATATCTCCCACAGTCTTCTCCATGAGACGTTGGAAGGTGGCTGGAGCTCCAGACAGACCTTGAGGCATTCGTTTGAATTCAAAGAACCCCACCGGGGTTATGAAAGCCGTCTTCTCTTTGTCTTCTGGATGCATTGGGATCAGGGATGAGCCGAACACCCCCCTGTTCGGTTCGCACCAGAACCTGCGAACAGACAAAATGTTTGTGTGAACTTTAGAACCCTATTAAATACAATGGACTCGAATGTTCGAAATCTAAAGTGCTAATTATAAAGGCTTATATGCAAGTTATTGTCCTAAAAAGTGTTTGGGGACCCGGGTCCTGCCCCAGGGGACATGTATCAATGCAAAAAAAAGTTTTAAAAACGGCCGTTTTTTCGGGAGCGGTGATTTTAATAATGCTTAAAATGAAAAAATAAAAGGGAAATATTCCTTTAAATTTCATACCTGGGGGGGGTGTATGATATGCATGTAAAGTGGCGCATGTTTCCCGTGCTTAGAACTGTCCCTGCAAAAAATGTAATTTTTGAAAGAAAAAAAGTCATTTAAAACTCCCTGGATTTTACCGCTGGAATGTTTTTTTTTTTTAATAAAGGACTTTTTCAAGGTGTTTGTGTGTTTTTTTAAACATTTTTTTACGCTTTCTTCATGAAATGGTAGGGGTACAATGTACCCCTTACCAATTCACATAGGGGGGGCGGGATCTGGGGGTCCCCTTTGTTAAAGGGATCTTCCAGATTCCGATAAGCCCCCCGCCCGCAGACCCCCACAACCACCGGGCAAGGGTTGTGGGGATGAGGCCCTTGTCCCCATCAACATGGGGACATCCTCCCCATGTTGAGGGCATGTGGCCTGGTACAGTTCAGGAGGGAGGGGGGGCCGCTCTCTCGTCCCCCACTCTTCCCTTGCGGCCGGCCAGGTTGCGTGCTCGGATAAGGGGTCTGGTATGGATTTTTAGGGGGACTCCACGCCATTTTTTTTTATTTGGGGCGGAGTTCCCCTTAAAATCCATGCCAGATCTGAAGGGCCTGGAATGGATATTTGGGGGAACCCCACGTAATTTTTTTTTAAATTTGCGGCAGGGTTCCCCTTAATATCCATTCCAGACCTGAAGGGCCTGGTAATTGAATTCTGGGGAACCCCCACGCTTTTCTTTTTTTTTTTTTTTTTTTATCAATGACTTTTGTATGTATTGCCGGGAGCCGACAATTCAATAATAGCCGCGAGTGAGTTTTAAATGACTTTTTTTCTTTCAAAAATGACATTTTTTGCAGGGACAGTTCTAAGCACGGGAAACATGCGCCACTTTACATGCATATCATACACACCCCCCAGGTACGAAATTTAAAGGAATATTTCACTTTTATTGTTTCACTTTAAGCATTATTAAAATCACTGCTCCCGAAAAAACGGCCGTTTTTAAAACTTTTTTTGCATTGATACATGTCCCCTGGGGCAGGACCCGGGTCCCCAAACACTTTTTAGGACAATAACTTGCATATAAGTCTTTATAATTAGCACTTTAGATTTCTCCCATAGATTTTTCGAATTTGCCGCGAACACCTCAATTTGTTCGCTTTTCGGCGAACGGGCGAACAGGCAATGTTCGAGTCGAACATGAGTTCGACTCGAACTCGAAGCTCATCCCTAATTGGGATCTGATAGTACCCGCTCTTGAGGTCCATAACACTGAACCACTTGGCTCCAGACAAGCTCTGTAGGGCATCCTCTATCCTTGAAGTGGTATATTGATCAGGTATGGTTCTCCTGTTAAGGGTCCTATAGTCTATGCACAGCCTCAGTGACCCATTCTTCTTCCGGACCACCACTATAGGGGAGGCATAGCAGGGGCGGATCCAGGGGGGGCAACAGGGCAATTGCCCCCCCCCCGAGACCATCTGTCACACTCACTTGCTTGCTCAGTTTTTTTTTTTTGCGCCTGATCTCCCGGACTTTGGGGACCCGTTACCGGCCGGTCGTAAGTCCCCTGGACCCCAACCTTAGTACACATGTAGCCCCATGTCTCCTCTATAAGTGTACAAAGTTTGGTGTCTGGGAGACCTACGGCCGGGGAGCACTGATTTTTTAAAGCCAGGAACCCCTTCCATAGACTCCAATGTTAAACGGTAATTTCTCCGGTGATTTTGCGGACCCGCTACTGGCCGGTCGTAGGTTCCCTGGACCCCAAACTTGGCACACATGTAGCCCAATGTCCCCTCTACAAGTGTGCAATGTTTGGTGTCTGGGAGACCTACGGCCGGGGAGAACCGATTTTTCAAACCCGGGCACTCCTTCCATAGACTCCCATGTTAAACATCAGTCTAGTCATGGGCACAGTGAAGCATGGGCACAGTGAGGCATGGGCACAGTGAGGCACAGTGAGGCATGCAGATGGACACCCTAGGCTTATACTCGAGTCAATAAGTTTTCCCAGTTTTTTGGGGTAAAATTAGGTGCCTCGGCTTATATTCGGGTCGGCTTATACTCGAGTATCTACAGTACTTGTTCTGCGTCTGCCGCTGCCTCTCTGAGTCTCTCTCTCAGTTTCTCACATCAGCCGATCAGCGGCGCAGAGAGAGAGACTCGTCTAATGTAGTTACGCGTCGCACTGACACGATACCAGGAGCAGAGGAGGAGGTGGGTAGGAGCCTCTTCCCTGCACGCTTGGCGTCTAGCAATGGGTGACGTCAGTGAGTCACGTCGGGCCGCTCTGTGGGCAGGTGCGATAGCGTGCGGCTCCACAGACGGGTAAGAAAGCGGGCTGCTCTGCTTGCGGCGGGGTTTGTGGGCGGGCGGCGCGGTTCGTGGGCAGACCGTGCTGCTCAGTGTGTTGGCAGCGCAGGTGAGAGTGAGAGAGCAGGCTCAGTGTGGCAGCTGGCCAATCAGCTAGCCAGAAGCAGGGGATCAGAGAGATGAGATTATCTCTCACCGCCCGTGCCTGCCCTGCAGTGACTTCTGCCCTCACTGTGCAGGCAGCAGAGAGATTACATTATCTCTCTGCTGCCTGACTCTGGGAGTCTGGGACACAGCAAGAGACAACCAAAACTACACCTTAGCAGACAAGTTAGTGACAATCCGCAAGGTGTGGCAGGCGCCGTGGCAAGTGACAATCCGCAAATTGTGTCAGGTGACGTGGCAAACGAAAATCTGCATCTGGTGGCAGGCAAGTGACAATCAGCAAGGTGTGGCAGGTGACGTGGCAAGTGACAACCCGCAAGGTGTGGCTAGTAACAATCCGCAAGGTGTGGCAGGTGATGTGGCAAGTGTCAATCCGCAATGTGTGGCAAGTGACACGCTCAGGGCTCCCACTAATTGCAGGCGACGGTGGCAAGTGACAAACTCTGGGCTCCCGCTGATTCTGCATTGAACTATTTAATTTTATATTACAATGTAATAATAGAAATAATGCGCTTCAATCATCCTGACACCATAACAACCATGGTGCCGGGATGATTGAAGCGCTGACACCAGCCATTTCCCCGATAAATTTCCCACAAAAAAAACATATTTTTTGGCAGTGCCCCTCCCGAGAAAAGACTCTGGATCCGCCCCTGAGGCATAGGGACTTCTAGATTCTCGAATCACCCCTGTTCGCTTGAGCTCGGCGAGCTGCTCCCTCAAGTCTTCGAGGTCTGCTAACGGAACCCGCCTAACCCTTTCCCTGAAGGGTTTGTCTTCCTGGAGGCGGATCCGGTGGGTGACACTCCTAGCACACCCCACATCAAATTCATCTGGAGAAAAGATCCTTTCCCACCTGGTCAACTGGGCCTTGGCTCTCTCTTTCCAAGCCCTAGGCAGATTTGGATTCTCCATGGAAAGTTTCTCCCACACAGATCTTTGCATTTTCCCTTTTGACTTTCCATTTCTCTTTGGACTTAAGTCTCTCTTGGGCCTGGTATGCATTGATCTCCCTCCTTTTGGTGGGTGTAACTACCCGCTGAGGGACACTACTCTCTTTCTTTGGGGTGCGTTCCTTCTGAGGAACTTTACGTTTCTTCTGAGGGGTCTTCTGTTCCACTCTTTTCAGTTTGGAGCTCACTGGAAATGATGGGCACACGGTTGACTCCTTCACCGGGGCCCGCTGAAGTTTTCCGGCGGCTTGCATCTTTTTTTTCTTTGGACTGGTACATACTTTGGCCGCATGACCAACCCCTCCGCAGTTGAAACAAGTCATGTCCCCCCAATCTTGTAGGGATGCGGGTGCGGAGGTATTTGGAAACAGCTCCCTCCTCGGACTTTCCCTCTCCGGTTCCCTTGACTTCTTTTCCATGAGGGAGGTCAGTATCCCCAATACTTGGGACATCTGCGACTTCAAGGTATCCACCTCTGAGTCTCTTTCCAGGGTCATGGCCGTCCTGACCATCACCGGAGGAGGATTTACCGACTCAACTGGTTGGTTCTTCCTTTTCTCCTCCAGCATAGCTTCTTTCTCTCTGACCACTCGAATCAAGTCAGGGTACTCAAGGCTCTTCCCGTCCTGTCTGGTGCGTAGCGCCAATGCGATGGGGTCCAGGGGCTGAGATCCTCTCATCACCTGTTGAACACGGGCCTCATCCACCTTCCGTGGGTCAATCCCCTTCTTAAGAATCATCTTATGCAGGATCTTATCCAGGCGCCTCATGAACTCTGACAGCTTCTCTCCTGTCTTCTGGTAGCAGTGCTCCAGCTGATAAGTGAGCTCAGTGATTTTCTCTGTTCCACCGAACACATTCTGCAGAATGTCCAGATACTCCTGAGCATTACAGTCTGTCTTACTCATCTTGAGGTTGCGTATGGCCTCTAGCGCAGGCCCCTTCAAGCTCTCAGCAATTCTCTGCTTCTTTCTGTGGTCTGGGACTTCCCATTCTTCTAGGGCCTGAGTGGCACCGTCCAACCACTCCTCGAACCCCTCTTCACCAGAGGGTACAGGTTTCCTTCCTGAGAATATTCTAAGTTTTCTGTATCCTGACATCTGGTAATCTGTAGGATCTTTCTTACACTGTGCCACAAGTTCCCCCAGGACCGCGCACAACTCCGCGCCGAAAGTGGAAGATGGCGACCCGGGACTTTCCCTTTTCACCTGTCTTTCTACTTTTGGGGTGGGTGATGGAGATAGTTTCGGTGTCTGAGACCGTCCTCCTGGCTTGAGCGGCAGCGCGTGTATAAGGCTATAAGTCTGATCATCTATAGCTTCTATACTTGGATTCTTGAAATGTTCTGGGACTCCGTCCTTCCATTCCACTAATGCGTGTGTCAGTGAGGAATTCATCCTGACATCCACCACCCACACCTTCTCATACGGGGACAGTGACCTCACTAGCTGCTTCACCGCTTCTTCTTGCCAGATCCCTGGGAGTTCTGGATCTGTGCCGACCGTTTTACACCACTGTCCTACTTCTAGTGGGTCCATGCTGGTACTTTTGGTGCGTTACTTGCTGCAACAGGATCCCGGACGAGCCCCCACGTGTAGCGCTACCCCCAGTTAAGAGAGCCGCTGGATTTGTTTTCGGGCCCTGTGTGCAGCACCACCAACCCCCGGCAATCTTACTCGACCCACTCTGGCACAGTTAGTCTAGGGTTATCTCTGTATCACATTCAAATAGTATTGCAAGGAGTAATCTCTTAGCAGTAAGACAACACACTGAGGCAAGAGATTAAATATAACAGTTTACTCTTATATTAAAGGTAGCATAGGCAGAACACAACACATGGAATTGGCTAGCAGAGCCCTGCAGAAATCAGTACAGCATACAATAATGGCGCTGCGCGGTACTTCACCACGTGTAGCTATTATGGTATGCGTGCCCTATGGCGCACTAAACAATATCTTAACTTCCCACCCCGGTCAGGCCTGACATGGAGTAAATCTCAGTCACCTCCTATAGGGATTTCTTTGCATGCCAGCTTTCGGTGGTGCACTTGATGAATAGTACTTTGTAATCCACAACCAGGCAATAACTTGGAACACTATACTGGGGGGGACACTTCAACTCTGTCCTGCTACCGGTCCCCCCGGGGAACAGCAGATAAACGAAACTGTGGACCTATGCAGTCTATAGGCCTGAACACAGCACAGTCTATTGGTCTGGGCAGGTGCCCGCTCACCACTCCGGACGCGATCCCAGTCCGGAACGTCCACCCTGCTGTGTATCCTCACACAGCGTCTGCAACGATCGGATCCCCGATCCAACTGATGTCCTCACTCGACAAGTCAGATGCCACCCAGGCTCCGCAGTGGGGTGGAAGGCTCTTTGGAAGTTGCGCAAGGCCCAGGCTTCAGGCCTTGCACTGCAGCAGATCCGCACAGGAAGAAACTCTTGCTTGCAGCGCGGTGTCCTAAGAGGCCGAGCTCCGCCTCGCCTCCTCCTTAAATAACCCCTCCCATGAGTCTCTGCGATGGCTAACTGCACTCTGGGTGTCGAACAGGGTTCTGGGTAACGTAGTCCCGGGGCCTTAAAGGAGACCCCGCTACATATATATATACATATGTGAGTTAAGCTGGCCATACATGGGTCAGTTTTTTTTAGTCAGCCAGTGGGTTGAACAAAAAAAACTGAATCAACTTCCACATCCACACATTCAATCTGGAAGGGGAAATCTTAATGAACTGGTATGTGTTTTTTTTTTTTTTCCATTTAACCTGGCAGGCAAAACGGAAAAAACCTGAGAGGCCACCATATTAAAGTGGAAGTAAACCCTCCTATCATTTCCATGGCAAGGAAGCTGCCATCTTGGCCTCTGTTTAATCTTCAACTGCCATGATGCGGCACATGTGATCAGTTATGACACCAGCCATTGGATGGTTTGACAGTTTGGTTGAGAGCACAACCAATGTGACAGACGAAGCTACGCCACAGAGCACGGCGAAACGCGTTGACGTCACATCTCGCACAGTCACGTGACGTTGTCCTGAACGGAGTGGGTGGATCGACATGGCTCGGGGAACGTAAGCCCCAGTCAGTACCTACGATAGCGGCAACGACCGCGGCTACTGACATCAGGCACTTCAAAAGTAGCCACATTGGATTCCTTCCTGATACCGGTGAAGGTAACGCTCGGGGGACCTGGACTTCACTCCAATACCTGCTTCGGTTACCGGCCATCACACCATACAGGTTTGGCATAAACAACATCTTCAAATCAGCTGTTGATGTCAGGTAACTTGGGACCCATCTAAATACAAGAATTGGCTAAATCCAGTTCCAACATGGAGACGCCCAATGGTAATGTACTTTGATTTATGGGTTGAAGTTGAGCTGCAGATAATGATAATGGGTCCAATTACACACTGTCTAAATGTGCATACCAGAGTTATGTTGTAAGAGCTACGCCATAAAAGCATTACAGATTTCTGTACCAATAATTATATTGATGAACTTCTTTTGCCAACAACTCTTGGAGGACATTTATCCATTTACCAATACAACAGCCTTCTTACCAACATCAACTAACCCCTCCAACCCTCAAGGAAACTTTCTATTTGTGGACTCCCATTATGTACCTAATGCAAACCTTGCATCTAGGACATTTGTACTAATCCATACATGTCCTAATGGTTGCCCCCAGCGCTATTACCCCCCTTCCCTGGTTTCCCCCTTCCCCCACCCCATCAGGCTCAGCCTTATACTAAATGTAAAACCCATTTGACTTTAATAATAAATCCACTTACGTGGTTTAGATTACCTTACATCCTCTGGTGGACGGTAATTAACACAATAAATACTATTCTTTACTGGGTTACATATCAATATAAGACTGAATCATACGTCCGGACAAGTGTGTTGTTACATGTTTAGTTATTTGTTTGTCCTGTCTGTCTATTAGGTGTTTCCAATTAATTTATGTACTGTATGACCATTCACTTTTGATAATAACACTGCACCTTTATATGTTCCCTTTTACATATATTTAAAATGATAATAGGAATAAATGATTAAATTTTATAATCATTTCCGTTTCTGGATCTATAATCTGTTGCTTATAGTAACCGCTTTTCGGTCTGCTCTAAACAGACTGATTCCCTTCCCTTTCCTTTCCCTTTCCCTAATTCCCCTCCCCCTTCCCCTTTCTATCACTTAATTATGTATGCCTATATGGTTACAGCAACAACCTCATCAGGTAGATGATCCACAGTGGGTGACATTTTTCTTTACCCACACATAAACGGAACTTGCGCAAATCCCCATCCCCAAACCCCAATTTGTTTACAATGTGACAGTTGGCATTCCCGGCATGCCAAATCGATGGGTTTACTTCCGCTTTAACTATATGTTAGTACAGCAATCTCCCCCACTGTGCTATTTTGTTCTGACAGGGGGACTGTCCCCCTACCAAAACACATCGGTCAGAGCTCACAGCCATTGACTGGAGGCGCTGAATGGATGCTGATCAGCTGCTGGTTTTCCACCATGCTCAATCGACAGAAGCTGGTCCTGAAATTGGCTTCTATTTGACAAGCAGCTGTACACACGGGCCGAAAGTCAGATGGTTTCTACTGGAACAGCAGATTTTGGACGGAATTCAGCCCGTGTGTACAGGGCTTTACATGCTGTCATTGTATTCTGCCAGTAGGGATGCTCCCTTGTCATCAGAATACACAGATCAGTGCTGCAGCCTATTGGATTGGATTCAATGGATTGGTAGATCGACTTCTGATCAAACACAGTGGCCACATGGATCAAAATTCGACCAGTCCCTGCTGAATTGGCTGCATTTCGATCCATGTTTAGCCAGCTTTAGGGACATTTAATGGTAAGCTCCTTGAGGGCAGGGACTGATGTGAATGCACAATACATTTCCATTGGAATGAATGAATGAATGCTCAATGGCTAAACGAGTCTCACATTTACATTTAGGTGCATCAAGCAATTTTTCTGCTCAAAAGCTCCTATCCTAAACACGCTGGTGATGGGCTTTTTTCAGCATGTATATGCTCCTCTTCTAATATGCCTGTAAACGCCTGTGTGTGCATAGACACATAGGCTAACATAGAGGTGATTTACAGGGTGAAAAAAACATCAAAATCACATAAAAACTGTGTTTTTAAGCCCAGTGTACACGAGGCACTAGGCTTTAGAGTAAGTTTAAGTTGAGTGAGTTTAAAGGCAGCTTTATTTTTTAGCGGAAAGAAAGATCTACACTTTTGCACAAATAACAATGTGATTTGATGGTAATCACATTTCCTTTTACTCTATGTGAAGTATGAGCCTTAAAGTGGATGTAAACCCACTCTCATCCTTTCTAAACGATTGCCATAGTTAATGGCATGTAAATCTATAAGGATTTACATGCCTCCTGAATGTATCTGTAGTGGACCCCTAAATTTGGGGGTCGCTATGCCTGAAATTTAGAGGGTAGCCTGAGCAATAGTTTGGCTCAGGCTGTTTAATTTCCTTAAATTGGACTCTGCTCTGCTGTGGTGTTGCCTGGGTGTATAGTTCCCCTTTGACCTGTAGGTGCCATTGCGGCGTGATTGGGTGTCCTCTCTCGGCAGCTGTGAAGCGGGCGTGGTCTGTCTGCTGTGCATGCTGAGAGGGGGTACATAAGGGGCAGACGCCATGCGTTAGGGAGTTCCGAGTCAGGCCATTTAGCCCTGCTGGCCAGGGGTGCATGAGTTGGTTCAGTCCCGGGCACCTTTGGCCCGAGGCTGCATCGTTTCAGGTAGGCCCAGTACCTTCAACTGAGGCCTACAAAGCCAAACCACAGGAATCCCAGGGTGCCCGTAGGAGGGTTACTCGCTCTGAAGGAGAGGAAACCAGGGGAGGACCTGTCCGGAGGATCGGTGAAGGAAGTCACTGTCTCGGGAAAGGCCTGGTTACCTGTCAGAGGGAAGGATTCTGTGATCCGTGTAACAGCCCTGTAAAGTGCCCCATTGGCACCTACGGTCTCTAAAATTACAGGTGCTAAGGAGTTCTGGATTTAAGAACTGAAAGATTCTGTGGCAGAGGATCTTCTGAAAAGTAAATGTCCGTGTTTTACTCCGGCTGCTAGAACCGTGAGAGGGATCTGTCCGGGTGAGCAAAACCCACTCAGGCTTGAGTGGCGACGAGGGTAGATAAGTGCAGCGTGCCTGAACCTACTTCTCTAACCAACTCTATCTCTATCTTCAACTTTTCCTACTAAGATACAAGCAAGAAAAAGAAACTCATCTGTTGGAGTTTAACACTGTCTGGACATTGGCCTTCTTTAAGAGAGAGAATAGACTTTTCCCTACACTCTAGGGATGAGAACCAACGGAAGGAGGTAACTCGCTGCAGGACCCAAAAAAACTATTAACACCGCTCACCCTCTACAATATGGAGAATGCTGGGAATGTGGCATGGTGTGTTCTATCCTGCAAGTGAAGGTAAGCAGGACAGGGATCTGTGTGCTACATATCCCCTCTGTCTGTTATGAGACCCGAAAAACTGCAGATTCTGTGGACAGGCCTGTTGTCTGGAGCTCGGTGGGTGGAGTCGTGCTGTCAGTAGACTCCCCACCTACCTCTACACTCCCCTTGGCCAGGCATCAATATTTCTTATACTGAACTTCTGCTGGATTATGCCCCATGATCATTAACATCCAGAAGAAAGGAGGGGGGATGGGAAATACACAGAATGTCTATATCACACTCGTGCATGAGATATGTAAATCACCTGTCACTCACAGCAAGGGGAAACTGACTACTGTTTCTCTGTCTGTCAGTTTTTATCTTACTGAAAAAGATAAGAGGATTTCTCAGAGCTGGAATTAAAGTGGTTATAAACCCACTTTCAAAAAAATAAATAACACCTGTGTAGCGGGTGGTTACATTTAGGGGGAAGCATCTGAGTGGTAGCCAGGCTCAGATGTACCAATTGTTAGGTCTCATTGACCATTTCTATCCCTGGGAGATAGTATTGGTGGTTAAGTTCACTGGGGCCTATAGGTGGCGCTGTTGCCGTGGGTCCCGGGTTGAACTGCAGTACGAGGTTGTGTCCTTTTTGTCCCCTCTCGGCAGCGGTGCGGCGGGGCGTGGAACCAGCTGTGCCTGTCGGGAGAGGATATAAAAGGGGGTGGCCATCTTCCAGAGGGGTCGTCGGTTCCGCGCTCAGGCACCTTAAGCCTGGGTGCTTGTGTGTCGTCTCCGGGTGCCCTAGGCCCGGAGGCCTGTCGGGTAATCTCTGGGTGCTCTAGGCCCAGAGACGGAGCTGCTGTTCCATCTCAGACACCTTCAGTCTGGGGTGAGGTACTTCAAGAGAGGCCCGGGGCTCAGTACATTCGACTGGGTCCCACAAGGGATGAGGGATCCTAGGGTGCCCCCTGGAAGTGGGTGCCCGAATCTAGGACGAGGAGGCCAGGGAGGTGACCCTTCCCGAAGACCCGGCGCGGTATCGCTGGTGACGGTGGGACCTCTGGTAACTCTCCGGATGGATGTCCTTTCCCTGACAGGGGTCAATACTTTTAGAAGGTAATTCACGTTCTCATGGTCTGTGGCAGAGACCCATCGTGAATCTGGTCGGTGGCAGAGACCCAACAACCGGGCCTGTGGCAGAGGCCCTATTCACCTGGTCTGTGGCAGAGACCCCTCATGGTCGGTGGCAGCGACCGTGCGCCAAGCCTGTTAGTGCTATTTAGAACAGGAGAAACCCAAATTTAAGTTTGTGCCTGGACCTCCTCCCACCTTATCTGACCCGTGTTTGTCTCAACCCGTCTGCTCTAAAAGAGACTGTTTATTGTGCAAGAAGGAATAAACAAGTGTTGGACCTTTCAGTTGGTGTGGACAGCTGCTTACTAGGGAAGGTTAAAGACTTGTTCTGATTACTGCAGAAACAAGGTCAGCACTGGAGGCCTTTTTACACCAGTCGCAAGCAGGCCCGCAAAACTAACACCGCTCAACCTCCCTATTCAGGAGGGTATGGGCTTGTGGTGCGGTGTGCCTCATTCTTTTTCTGCGGAGGAGCCAAGCAGAAGAAAAGCAGGTAAAGTCTGGGGTTGGTGCGTTACACCTGCAAGACAAAATCATAATGAGCTTGTATGCATAGCATACTAGTTCATTATGTAATACTCACCTGGGATCGAAGCCCGAGCTGCGGTGCCCGGCACAGCACCGGCCGGCGACATGTCCCAGAGTTACTTCCGGGTTATTGCGGCTCCGCGCTGTGATTGGCTGAAGCCGCAATGATGTCACTCCTGTGCGGGAGCCATTGGTAACGGCACAGTCACTGAAAACAACGGCACGTACGTGCCATTGCTTCAGTGCGCATGTGCCGATTACATCAGCACATGCAAATACAGGGTTGTAAAGTCTCAAGATTTTTCACCTTAATGCATACTATTCATTAAGGTGAAAAACCTTCTGTGCTGCAGCTGCCCCCAGAGGCCCCCCCTTTTCTTACCTGAATCTGTTTGTTCCAGCGACGAGCACGAGCACGAGCCCAGCGGCTCTAGCCGCTGTCTCTGTCCTCATTGGCCATTGGCTCCTGCTGCTGTCAATCAAATCCAGTGACACGTGTCTGTGTCAATGGACCCAGCAGAGGGACTCGTAAGCACGCCCGCACTGGTGCCCCTATGGAAAGCGGCTCTCCATGGGAGCACCTGATGAAGAGGAGGGGCCAGGAGCCCAGAAGAGGAGGATCAGGGCTGCTCCGTGCAAAACCCTTGCACAGAGCAGGTAAGTATAACATGTTTGTTATTTTTAAAAAAAAAAGAACCCTTATGCCGCGTACACACAAACGTAATTTCCGCTAACAAATGTTCGTTGTGAGCTTTTGGTCGGATATCCTGACCGTGTGTAGGCTTCATCAGACATTTGCTGTCAGAATTTCCACCAACAAATGATTGAGAGCAGGTTCTCTATTTTTCCGACGGGAAAAAGTGCTGCGCATGTTCGGAATCAATTTGACGCATGCTCGGAATCATTGTAATTTTCTCGGCTCATCGTTGTGTTGTACGTCTCTGCGTTCTTGCCATCGGAATTTCCGAGCAACATTTGTGCGATTGTGTGTGTGCAAGACAAGTTTGAGCCAAAATCCGTCGGAAAAACCAACCACGGTTTTGTTGTCGGAAACTCTGATCGTGTGTACGCGGCATCACAATCACTTTAACTGTGTGCCTAGCTAATGTTTCAGTGTAGTGGGGGAATTGCTTCAATTAGTGGAAGAAATGGATCCATGTCCCTGCTTTGCAGGAACACAAGATCCATGCCTTCCTTATTAATAGAACGGCAATCTGCCTTGTTTACATTCTATCAGTGTACCGAATGATAAGCAGGTGCTGGCGGACATCGGGTCTGTGGGACCCATTGATCAGCTCCCTCTGTGTATAATCACAGCGGGAGTGAGCCACCAGCGGCGTACACTCGCGCCCGATACCCAGGAGTGCAGGATCACGTATATATAAGTTATCCTGGGCAGCACGTCCGCCCTGTAGCAGTAAATCTGCTATGGGGTGGTCAGCAAGTGGTTAAAGTGGTTCTCAAGGCAATTTTCTTTCTAGAAAGGACCCTGGACGACGTAATTCTTTTACGAACCACGTGGGGTGGAGCGACGTGCTGACGTCACCTCATGTTACTGATCGTCTACCCAGAAGGACGGGTTTGTCTGATCGTGCGCCGGCCGGCACATGAAACTTCAGGCTTTTACTGATGCAACTTTTGTAAGTGTGATTCCGCGTACACACGGACGTTTTTCTCGTCGAGAAAAACGACATTTTTCCCATTCGACGAGGAAAACGATCGTCTGTGGGCTTTCTGACGTTTTTTTCGACGAGAAAAACGGCATTAAAAACGACGAGAAAAATTAGAACATGTTCTAATTTTTCTCGTCGTTTTTTTCGACATGTTCTCCGCGGCAGTGTGTCCCATAGGGAAACACTGCCGCGGAGCCCACAAACGGTCGTTTTTTTCGACCCAAAAAAAAATGACATTTAAAACGGCCGTGTGTGGGGGGAACAAGCTGTTCCTCGTTTTTAACGTCGATTTTCTCGACGGTGTTTTTAACGTCGATTTTCTCGACGGTGTTTTAACCGTCGAAAAAATCGATCGTGTGTACGCGGCATGATACTTTGTTTTAACTTTTTTAAATAAACCTAAAGGTTTTACACTATTGGAGCATTTATGTCTCTTACATGCCACGTCATCCACTCATGGGCTCAAACATCAATGAAGCGATCTGATTAGTGGTGAAGCACGCCCGGTGCGCTCTGGAAACAAGCTGTGATTTACTACATGCCTTCCCTGATCCTCTGTAACGGGGGATATCGCGGATATCCGTTAAGAAGTGATTCTCTCTATAACGGTGGTGGAATCTACACTGGCTTTTTTTCATCAGTGTTTGAAGCAACGCTGTATCCTGGCCTAGGCCAACAAGGCCCAGGCCTAGGGCAGCACTTTGCAGGGGGGCAGCACCAAAAGAGTCCCCGCTGGCTTGAGCTACACTGTTAGTGTAGCACCAGTCTTATGGGGCGGACTGGGCAGAGAGGCAAATTAGTCTAGCGCCCCCATAAATCGGCCGCACTGCTTTCGGTATGCGGCCGGCATTCCGCAACTGTGGGGGGGGGGGGGGCTGTGCTTCTAATTTTGACTGTCCTATCATCCTGGACCACAAACCTTCCTCAAGTGTTATATGTGTTCTGCTGCATCATTGGCATGGTTATATCTTCTTAGTCCTCTCCATAAAAGTATCAGAAATTTGTGCTTAAATTAGAACTATAGGCAACATTTTTTTTTTCATTTTGGATAGAGTAAGGGAGGGTTATAGCCCCGGTCAGTTTATTATTTACCATCCCTGTCCCATTACAGAGATTTCCCTTTACTTCCTGCCCCATAGCCAAACAGCCAAACAGGAAGTGAGAGGAAAGCTATGCAAATTAAGGGACTCCGTTTCCCACCCCCCCAGGCCCTCAGAACTAGTATCCCCACTCGAAATTTTCAGGACGGGTCTTAAACAGCACAGGGTGTGGCTTTGACAGGAAGGGGTGTGTCATATTTAAATTAGGGGGTGCACAAGTTTAGTCAGGCCTAGGGCAGCACAAAACCTAAATACACTACTGGTTTGAAGAGGTCTTTTCATTTATGGATGGACTTTACCCATTAGGTTTTGCACGGGTGGATATTATACTGATTTAACCTAACACATATAGACTTTTTGTTTTGTTTTGACACTGTATGATCTCATTTATTCATTGTTCACAATTTTCTACATATGTTTTTTTCAAGTTATTCAAGGAATTCACATACATACATTTAGTATTCCATTTATGTGATTCATATCGAATCCCGGATGTGTTTCACACACTGGTGTTTTTCATTTGAGTATTCAAGATTCACAGGTTTAGCGCGATTTTCTTTTCTTTCTATATTTTGTTCACTGTACTAGTGTTATACAGGAGAATCGCTGCTTCCATCACGTTTTTATAAAAACTCTTATGGCCCCATAAGTTTGTTTTACAGTTCTTAGCGCAGTTTCTTTTTTCAATTTATTTTTTTACCCTAATGCATTCTCTGCATTAAGGTAAAAAACCTTTTAACTGCAGTCATCCCCCCAGTCCTGTATCAATCCAGCACTGTGCCTATCTGCAACTCTTTTCTCCTCTCTCCCTCCGCTCACAAGCCACACAGAGAGCAGCGGGAGCCATTGGCTCCTTCTGCTGTCAGTCAAATCCTATGAGGAGGGAGCAGGGGGGGGGGGTCAAGCCACACTGTGTGTGTTTATGGACTCACACAGCCTAGTTCAAGAGCGTCCCTGCACAACTTCCTCCACAGCAGCCGGCTTGTTATGGGGACACTCGGGGAAGAGGAGGAGCAGAGATCACCGGTGGGGGGATCCCAGAAGAGGAAGAGGAAGTAATACCATTTTACAGGGCAGGTAAGTATAACATGTGAAGCACCCTGATAGTAGGCAGGGTTGCTAACAAATTTAGCTTGCTAGGTGGTAACTAGCCTGGCTGATTGATAGGGGATTCACTGGCTTTTCCCTAACTCTGGATTAGATGCACCTCTCTCTTCTGTCACTAGGTGGAATTGTTGCCTGTGGCAATAGAATAATAAGGGCATGGGGAATCCAGGCTGGGAGTGAATAGGTTGACTTGGCAGGGGTCTCCCTTGGCCTGCTGGGCATGCCTATTTATTTAGGAGGAGTCAGGTGATCAGGGTTCTGTGCCACCTACATGGCAGGCCGGGTGGACACGTGTCACAAGGCTCCAGGTTACTAGACCAGAAGCCTGAGGCCTATCCCGGGAGCACATGGCTGCTAGGCTGTCTGAAGCCTATCCAGGTTTGAGAGAAGCAGCGCAGGGTTGGAGCTTTCAGCCAGAAGCCCAACCAAGTTGCAGAGGTTCCACCGGACAGAAAAACGCATCAATGCCAGCGGTGAGGGACAAGCAGTTGCCACATGGGACAACCACTCCAGTTATCAGAAGCCAGTTATGGAAGTCTGAAGAAGTACCAGAGCAGCCTTATTCACTAGCCAGGGACAATGAACAAGTTGGAAAGCTTCAGCAGAGTGCCAAGCCAGGGACCCAGCGGGTTAGCAGGGGTGACGCTTGAGGAAAATACAGTGGGTTAGCTGTGGAAGAGCTCAGGGGATCCAGTGACGACTGGGATCTTGAAGTCAAGCGAGAGACCGTGTCATAGAAATCCTGTCAGCTACAGGATTCCTGGACTTCCTGATTCCGAATCTCGGGCACGTCCACGCGCGCGGGCACGCGCGCGTGCGATGGCGAGCACGTGCGCGCGCACGCGCTTAGCGGGGGCGCGCGCACGCTCCACAAAGCGCGCCAGAAGAGCTATTTAAACATGCCTGTGACAGACAGTCCCTGCTGTCTGCTCTACAGCGTGTAGTACCCAAGGAGACCTGATTCGTGTATTTACCTGTATCCGACCCGGCTTGCCTTGACCCTTCCAGTTTCCTGCCTGCCTCTGACCCCCGGCTTTGTTTGACCAATCTTCTGCCTGATCCTCCAGTACCTTGCCGTCAGCCAATACTACCGACCCGGCTTGTCCGACCAATCTCTCCAGTTGCTGTGTCCTGGTTCCAGTCCAGTCAGCCTCATCAGTTCCAGTCCAGTTGCTTGTTCCTGGTTCCAGTCCAGTTGCTGTATCCTGGTTCCAGTCCAGCCAGTCTCTTCAGTTCCAGTCCAGTTGCTGTGTTCCTGGTTCCGGTTCAGCCTGCCATACTTCCTGGGTGCCTGGATCCGTCCCAGTCTTCAGACTCTACTCTACCTTGATCCATCCTGCCAGGCACTCGTACCCCTTCTACCTCCGTGCCTCCTGTCTTCAGTACCAGGGGCCGCCGGTGGAAGCCGTAAGAGAGGCCTCCCTCTGCAGATCCGGGCTCGTCACCGTCAGGTACGTGACAGTAGCAGACAGCCATGTCTGAGCCCGGGCAGGGAGCCTCACCTATGGAGGAACTCTGTCGGCACCTGGCAGGTTTGTCTGAAGCAGTCAAGAGTCTTCAACAAGGATACACCCGCTTGGAAGAACAAGTGCGGGTCCTCACCAATCCCTCTGCCATCCAAGAGGGGCCCCACGCCTCTGCTTCCACAGCCGGAACAAGTTCCTCACCCACAGTGGTCATGCTTCCTCCTGAACCTAAGGTTCCTACACCCGAAAGATTTTCCGGGGATCGGAGCAAGTTTAGGGCCTTCCGGAATTCGTGTGAACTGTATTTTGCCCTACAGCCCCGTACCTTTTCTCTAGAGGCCACCAAGGTGGGCTTTGTGGTCTCTTTGCTCGCTGGAGACCCTCAGAGCTGGGCCCACCGTCTCTTTGAACAGAAGGATGTATCACTAAACAACCTCGCTGCTTTTTTCGATGCCCTGGCCCAGCTATACGAAGATCCCCAACTCTCAGTAACCGCAGAAGCCGTCTTGCGTTCCCTTCAACAAGGACGCAGACCAGCGGAGGATTATGTGGCAGAATTCAGGCGGTGGAGTGCGGATACCAATTGGAATGATGCCGCCCTCCGCCATCAGTTTCGCTTAGGACTTTCCGATTCCTTGAAGGACGAGCTAGCTAGAGTTGGTGTACCACAGACACTCAACCTGTTGATTGATCTAACCATCCAGATTGACCGACGTCTGAGGGAACGGAGGGCTGAGAGGACCACTGGCTTCTCCCGCCCAACCTGGATGCTTCCTCGGGCTCCTAGTCACCTGTACTCGGCTCCTGCTACACCTCCAACTCCCACATCTGACACGCCTGAACCAATGCAGCTCGGGCTCCTTCGTCCATCCCTCGCTCCTGAGGAACGCCAGCGCCGCCGAATAAATAATCTGTGCCTGTACTGCGGGGACCCCGGACATTTCGTTAGAACCTGTCCCCTGAAGCTTCGTAAGTTTCTTTCAGTTTCTTCTAACATGACTAACCTACAAGCCAAAACCACATCTCACCTTGCCCTCTCTGTTTCATTACAGCTCCCAGGAAGGACTTTGCAAGTACCCGCCATTATTGATTCCGGAGCATGCAGCTGCTTTATGGACTCAGCCTTTGCCATTAAACACCAAATTCCCCTTCGTACCAAGACCCACGGACTTCGTGTCCATCTGGCTGATGGTTCCGTCATTAAGTCCGGACCTGTGACCCAGGAGACCACTCCTATACCCGCTACCATCTTTACCACCTCTGGAACCCACCAAGAATGCTTGTGTCTGGACATCATCTCTTCCCCGTTGTTTCCCTTGATCCTTGGTATGCCTTGGTTACAAGCCCACAATCCCACTATCAACTGGACTACGGGAATAGTTGCCTTTCCTTCTTCCTATTGCCAACAGTCCTGCGGCTCATATAAACCTCCTGGGCCGGCCTCGTTACTATGCATTGACACCGAAGATGGCACCCGTCAATCCATCCCAGAAGTTTACCACGACTTTCTTGACGTATTTAGTAAACAAAAGGCAGAGACTCTACCACCCCATCGGGCCTACGATTGCCCCATCGACCTACTTCCTGGAGCAAAGATTCCGTTCGGTAGAGTCTTCCCTTTAACGGAGGTGGAACAAGGGGCTTTAAAAAATTATGTTGATGAGAACTTGCAAAAAGGGTTCATCCGCCCTTCCACATCCCCAGCAGGCGCAGGCATCTTTTTTGTAGAGAAAAAGGACCACACCCTTCGACCTTGTGTGGATTACCGGGAATTGAATAAAATTACAGTAAAAAATCGCTACCCTCTCCCCCTGGTACCAGAGTTATTTCAGAGACTAGGTACTGCCACCATCTTTACCAAACTTGACCTCCGCGGAGCCTACAACTTGATCCGTATCAAAGAAGGTGACGAATGGAAGACCGCCTTCCGTACCCGGTATGGACATTTTGAGTACTTGGTAATGCCATTCGGGTTGTGTAACGCCCCTGCCACTTTCCAGTATTTTATCAACGATGTTCTACGGGACTTCCTAGACCTCTTTGTTATTGTTTATCTTGATGATATCTTAATTTTTTCTTCCTCCCTTGATTCTCATCGCAGACATGTCAAAAATGTGTTGGGTCGGCTCCGCCAGCATGGCCTGTATGCGAAGGCCGAAAAATGCGAGTTCGAGCAAGAGAGTATATCATTTCTGGGGTTAATCATTTCCAGCGAGGGCATCAAGATGGATCCTCAAAAGATTACCGCAATCCTGGACTGGCCAGAACCGGTGGACAAGAAGGGAATCCAACGTTTCGTTGGATTCGCCAACTTCTACCGCAAGTTCATCAGGGGGTTTTCAGCTATTATCGCACCCATTACTCAACTCACCAAGCAAGGAACACGTTTTCACTGGTCTCCTGAAGCCCAAGAAGCTTTTGAACGCCTGAAGGCCCTATTTACCTCAGCCTCTATCTTGAAACACCCAGACTCCTCACTACCATTCGTACTTGAGGTAGACGCCTCCGAAATAGCGGTAGGAGCAATACTGTCCCAAAGACAGGGAGTCAAAGCCTTGCTCCACCCAGTAGCCTTCTTCTCCCGCAAGCTTTCTGCAGCAGAGAGGAACTACGACGTGGGGGATCGGGAGCTACTAGCGATCAAGTCTGCACTAGAAGAATGGCGGTACCTGCTGGAGGGCGCGGCTCATCCGATCCTAATATTCACTGACCACAAGAACCTGGAGTACCTGAAAGCCGCGAGAAGATTGAATCCACGACAAGCCAGGTGGGCACTCTTCTTCTCCCGGTTCTCTTTTCATGTTACTTATCGTCCTGGAGCCAAGAATATTAAGCCTGACGCCCTGTCTCGGATGTTCCATAAGTCCAAGGAGACTTCTCCGCCTGATACCATCCTTGCCCCCGGAAATTTCCTTCTTCTACAGGAGAACCTGTTCACTCAAATCAAACAAGCTTCCACCGGGCAGAGACAGTTCTCCGAGCCGGAATTGCAGGTTAAGGATGGACTATTGTGGTACCAAGACAGAATCTACGTACCTGAGAAACTAAGAGTAACCGCATTAGAACTCTGCCACGACCACGCCCTGGCCGGGCATTTTGGCTTTGCCAAGACCACTGACCTGGTACAGCGCACCTTCTGGTGGCCTCGAGTACGTGAAGACTGTAGGAGGTTTGTAGATTCTTGTACAACTTGTACCCGAAACAAGGGTTCCAGATCCAAGGCCTGGGGACTACTAAAACCCTTACCCGTTCCAGATAGGCCCTGGAGAATGTTGTCCATCGACTTCATTGTCGAGTTACCCCCGGCCGAGAACCATTCCACCATCTTCGTTATTGTGGACCGTCTGTCCAAGATGGCACACTTCATCCCTATGAAAGGGACTCCCTCCGCTCCTGAAACCGCACAGGTATTCATCAGAGAAATAGTCAGACTCCACGGGGTACCAGCCAATATTGTTTCCGATCGCGGGGTTCAATTTACCTCTCGATTCTGGAGATCCCTTTGCAAAACCTTGAAAATCGAATTATCGTTTTCCTCTGCTTACCATCCACAGACCAACGGACAGACGGAGAGAACGAATCAGACGCTCGAGCAATACCTGCGATGCTTCTCCTCTTTTGCTCAGGACAACTGGGTTTCCCTACTTCCGTTGGCCGAGTTTGCGTATAACAATTCCATCCACTCCGCTACCTGCCAGACTCCTTTCTTTGCAAACTATGGTTTTCATCCTACTTTTCTGCCTAACTCCCTTCCTGAGTGTCCTGTACCTGCAGTCCAGGAAAAGTTAAATTTTTTCTCGGTCAATAACCAGCTTTTACAAGAGACCATGACCAAGACTCAAGAACGCAACAAGACAATTTATGACAAGAAGAGACGGGGTGAATTAGTGTTGGTACCCGGCGACCAAGTATGGCTATCTACCACAAACCTAAGAATGGCATGCCCTTCTAAAAAACTGGGCCCCAAATTTTTAGGTCCATTCCCTGTTAAGAGGAAAATTAATGAAGTAGCTTATGAATTGGAACTTCCTGACTCTCTTAGAATCCATCCAGTTTTTCATGTCTCTCTCCTAAAACCCACAGTCTCTAATCCGTTTCCAGATCGGAAGCCGGATCACCCTGATCCGATCATTATTGACGGTGAGCAGGAATTCGAAGTAGAAGCTATCATGGACTTCAGGAGAAGAAATAACCAGAACCAATTCCTAATTAAATGGAAGGGCTACGGACCTGAGGAAAACTCATGGGAACCCGAGGAGAATATCCATGCCAGGAGTTTGATACAGGCTTTCAAAAGGACTCACCCTGGAAGGTTCACCCGGCTGGGCATCCGGAGGCTGCCCCTTGGGGGGGGGCAATGTCATAGAAATCCTGTCAGCTACAGGATTCCTGGACTTCCTGATTCCGAATCTCGGGCACGTCCACGCGCGCGCACGATGGCGAGCACGTGCGCGGGGGCGCGCGCACGCTCCACAAAGCGCGCCAGAAGAGCTATTTAAACATGCCTGTGACAGACAGTCCCTGCTGTCTGCTCTACAGCGTGTAGTACCCAAGGAGACCTGATTCGTGTATTTACCTGTATCCGACCCGGCTTGCCTTGACCCTTCCAGTTTCCTGCCTGCCTCTGACCCCCGGCTTTGTTTGACCAATCTTCTGCCTGATCCTCCAGTACCTTGCCGTCAGCCAATACTACCGACCCGGCTTGTCCGACCAATCTCTCCAGTTGCTGTGTCCTGGTTCCAGTCCAGTCAGCCTCATCAGTTCCAGTCCAGTTGCTTGTTCCTGGTTCCAGTCCAGTTGCTGTATCCTGGTTCCAGTCCAGCCAGTCTCTTCAGTTCCAGTCCAGTTGCTGTGTTCCTGGTTCCGGTTCAGCCTGCCATACTTCCTGGGTGCCTGGATCCGTCCCAGTCTTCAGACTCTACTCTACCTTGATCCATCCTGCCAGGCACTCGTACCCCTTCTACCTCCGTGCCTCCTGTCTTCAGTACCAGGGGCAGCCGGTGGAAGCCGTAAGAGAGGCCTCCCTCTGCAGATCCGGGCTCGTCACCGTCAGGTACGTGACAGACCGGGAGCTCAGTGATTGAAGATCTACATATAAAGAAAGAAAATACTGCGCTAATCTAAAATAGTGAATAAAAATAAAGCTGCTACATAAAATGTGACTAAAATTAATAAACATGGAATGAAGATGTAGATTGAAGATCTACAGTAGGATACTGTGAGATGTGAGAGAAGATCTATAACGGGTTGCTGTGAGTTACGTGTATGGATCTCTATTGACTGTTCAAAGTTCAGTTGCCATAGGAGATAGCAGTTCTACAAATACAGTTGCTGCATCCAGCTTAAAGGCCCCCTACCTGTATAGCTGTCTGCCTATTATTTGTCTCGGAGTCTGCCAATTGCTATTGCATCCTGGCCCTAAACCCTCTCTCCCTCAGTTCTTGTTAAAAGACAATAAATCTCTTTTGTTTGCATTCAAAAAGTGACTGGTGCCCATGTTTTCAACTTGCATTACACCCACCATGCCTAGTAACTCATACTGTAAAGAAGGATGTCAGCTCGCCCTAACTCTGGAGTAGGGATGAGCTCGGTGTTCGAGTCGAACATAGGTTCGACTCGAACATCAGCTGTTCGCGCGTTCGGCGAACAACGAACGATTTGGGCCGTTCGCGCCAAATTCGAGTGACGCGAACGGCCCACAATACACTGCGCCATCGCAGTGTAATCCCGGCGCTGTGATTGGCCAAGCATGCACTGTGACCCTGCATGCTTGGCCAATCACAGCGCCGGCAGCGAGGAGAGCAATGATTGGCCACAGGCAGGATGCCTGTGGCCAATTATAGCTGAGGGGGTTTAGTACACGCCCCACACTATAAAAGGCCGCCAGCACGGCGGCCTTGTGTAGTGTTTTCCGGAGCAGGGAAAGTGAAGGATAGGCAGGGACAGTGTCAAATCTTGTCAAATCTATTCTTTGCTAAACCTTGTGTGTAGGGACAGAGAAGGATAGGCAGGGAGAGTGTCAGTGTCATATTCTTTGCTAAACCTTGTGTGTAGGGAGAGAGAAGGATAGGCAGGGAGAGTGTCAGTGTCATATACTTTGATAAACCTTGTGCGCAGGGAGAGAGAAGGATAGGCAGGGGACAGTGTCAGTGTCATATACTTTGATAAACCTTGTGTGCAGGGAGAGAGAAGGATAGGCAGGGGACAGTGTCAGTGTCATTGTTGCTAAGCCTCCTGCACATTATACACCTGAAGTTAGCCCGTATTGCTGCTTTTTCCTGGTGTGTTACACCAACAGGATTTTGCAGCACTTACAGCGGGCGGGGTGTACCTCCTGACCATATTACTCCTTAACTTAGCCTGTATTGCTGCTTTTTCCTGGTGTGTTACACCAACAGGATTTTGCGGCACTTACAGCGGGCGGAGTGTGCCTCCTGACCATATTACACCTTAACTTAGCCTGTATTGCTGCTTTTTCCTGGTGTGTTACACCAACAGGATTTTGCGGCACTTACAGCGGGCGGAGTGTGCCTCCTGACCATATTACACCTTAACTTAGCCTGTATTGCTGCTTTTTCCTGGTGTGTTACACCAACAGGATTTTGCGGCACTTACAGCGGGCGGAGTGTGCCTCCTGACCATATTACACCTTAACTTAGCCTGTATTGCTGCTTTTCCCATTTCCCTGCAGGCCATTAGAATGTCTGGAAGGCAAACAAGGAGAGGCAGACAGTCAGGAGGCAGCCTGGTCGTGGACGCAGTGCATCGCCATCAGCACGTGGCCATGGGACACGCTTGTCCTTCTTTTCGGCAGCTGGACGTGTTGAGCCGCATCATGCCGAAGACTTGGTAGAGTGGATGACCAAGCCCTCCTCATCCTCTCTCACCCAGGCTCAGGGTACTGGCAAAGAAGCTGCCAAAGCGTCCTCTTCCCTGGTATCAATGTCATCATCAGTCACTCCTTCCCTAGACCAACCATGTCCTCCTGAGGAGTCCCCCGAACTGTTTGAGCACAGTGTTGGGTACATGCTCCAGGAGGATGCCCAGCGTTTCGAAGGGTCTGATGATGATACCCAGCTAGAGGAAGGCAGTAGCGTGAGAGCAGAGAGAGGGGATGCTCAAGAAGGACACCAATCTGGCAATCATGTTCCAGCAGCTGCAGCATACTGCCAGATTGGCTCCAGTGATGAGGAGGGAGGGGATGATGAGGTCACTGACTCCATGTGGGTGCCTAATAGGAGAGTGGAGGCGGAGGAGGAGGAGGATGAGGAGGAGGCACATCTCCAACGAGGCAGGATGCCCTCGGGGGGCCAGCGTAAGGGCAGCACACCGACGGAATCACACCGCAGAGCTCCGCCTGTGCAGGGCGCTGCCTCTGCCCGTTATTCAAAAAGTTCTTTGGTGTGGGCCTTTTTTGAGTCGAGTGCATCAGATCGCACAGATGCTGTTTGCAACATATGTCTCAAGCGTATATCGCGTGGCCAAAACATCACCCGCTTGGGCACCAAATGCTTGACCAGACATATGTTGACCTGCCATGCAGCTTGTTGGCAAGCCTACCTTAAAGACCCACACCAAAGAACAAAGCTGACCTCTTCTTGCACCGCATCAGCTGGAATCTCCAACCCCACTATACCTTCAGTCCTCTCTGAAACCTGCTCTGAGAGGAATGAAGGTGTAGAATTAGGTGTGTCACAGCCAAGTACTTGCGGCCACTCTGCTAGCAGTACACCAACGTCCGATTCTAGCAAGCAAATTTCCCTGCCCCAGCTGCTGGACCGTCGAAAGAAGTTCACTCCCAGCCATCCACATGCCCAGCGGTTGAATGCTAGCTTGGCTAAATTGCTAGCGCTTCAACTGCTGCCTTTTCAGTTGGTAGACTCGGCCCCCTTCCGTGAGTTTGTGCAACGTGCGGTTCCTCAGTGGCAGGTTCCCAAACGCCACTTTTTCTCACGGAAGGCGATTCCGGCTCTCTACCGGCATGTGGAAGGCAATGTCTTGGCCTCGCTGGACAGGGCGGTCAGCGGTAAGGTGCATATTACCGCTGACTCATGGTCCAGCAGGCATGGACAGGGACGTTACCTTTCTTTCACGGCCCATTGGGTCACTCTTTTGGCAGCTGGGAAGGATGCAGGACAAGGTGCAGTAGTGTTGGAGGTTGTTCCACCGCCACGCCTCCAAAATGCTACTACTGGTTGTGACACACCTCTGTCCTCCACCCCCTCCTCTTCTTCTTCCTCCGTGGCCTCTTCCTGTGCTTTGTCCTCGGAACCAGCGGTGCTCCGTAGGCGTTCAAGGGGCTACGCAAATACGCAGGCAAAAAGATGCCATGCCGTGCTTGCGCTGGTGTGTTTGGGGGACAGGAGCCACACTGGGGTAGAGGTTCTGTCTGCTCTGCAGGGGCAGGCCGAGAGGTGGTTGACGCCACGCCAGCTTAAGCCAGGAATGGTAGTTTGCGACAATGGCACCAACCTCCTCTCCGCTCTCCGATAGGGACAACTGACCCATGTGCCCTGTGTGGCTCACGTCCTTAACCTGGTGGTGCAGCGGTTCTTGGGCAGGTACCCGGGCTTACAGGATGTCCTGAGGCAGGCCAGGAAAGTCTGTGTGCATTTCCGCAGATCTTATAATGCCAGTGCTCGCCTGGCTGAGCTGCAAAAGGAGTTGAACCTGCCCAAGAACCGCCTTATATGTGACATGCCCACCAGGTGGAACTCAACGTTGGCCATGCTGCAGCGGCTGCACACGCAGCAGAGGGCCATCAATGAGTACCTGTGCGACTACGGCACCAGGACAAGGTCAGGGGAGCTTGGTTTTTTTTCACCACGCCAGTGGGGCATGATCAGGGATGCATGCACTGTCCTGGCACCATTTGAGGAGGCCACGAGGATGGTGAGCAGTGACAGTGCATGCATCAGTGACACTGTACCTGTTGTCCACCTGTTGGAACATACGCTGCGTGGAATAATGGACAGGGCACTTGAGGCAGAACAGAGGCAGGAAGAGGAGGACTTCCTTGCCTCTCAAGGCCCCCTTTACCCAGACAGTGTTCCTTCTGTCCCACCCATCGCACAGGAAGAAGAGGAGGAGGAGGATTGTGTCAGCATGGAGGTGGAGCCTGGCACTCAGCATCATCAGCAGCAGTCTTTTAGGGATGATTTACAGTCCCAAGAAACCAGTGGACTTGTACGTGGCTGGGAGGAGGTGGCTGCGGATCATGTCGTCCTTTGTGACCCAGAGGACTCCGGACTGAATGCCTCAGCTAACCTACGCTGCATGGCCTCCCTGATCCTGCAAAGTCTGCGGAAGGATCCTCGTATTCTTCGGATCAAGGAGAGGGACCATTACTGGCTGGCAACTCTCCTTGATCCACGGTACAAGGGTAAGGTTGCGGACCTTATCTTACCGTCGCAGAGGGAGCAGAGGATGAGACAACTCCGGGAGGCCTTGCAGAAAGGTCTGTGCAATGCGTTCCCAGAGACTGGGAGGTTAGAAACTCCTGGTCCTGGACAACGAGTTGCTGAGTCTTCGGTCAGTCAAAGAAGGAGCGGTGGGGAAGGTGGCCGTCTGACCGAAGCGTTCAGACAATTCTTTAGTCCGCAGCCCCAAGGTATGATCAGTTCCAGCAACCATCGCCAGCGTCTGATATACATGGTGCAGGAATACCTAGGGGCAAGGTCAGACTTGGACACCTTCCCCACCGAAAATCCTCTGGCTTACTGGGTCTTGAGGATGGATCACTGGCCAGAGCTTGCACAGTATGCAATTGAGCTACTGGCCTGTCCTGCATCCAGCGTTCTTTCAGAACGCACATTCAGTGCTGCTGGAGGATTTGTCACGGATCACAGGGTGCGCCTGTCCACCGACTCTGTTGATCGACTGACCTTCATAAAGATGAACCAGTCTTGGATCACCACCAGCTACCAAACACCTGAAGCTGATATAACAGACTAATTTATTTTCAAATGTCACATCCCTTCAAGACTGATGCTGATGCTGAGAGACTGTCCTGTTATGTTGACTGACTATCCTCCTCCTCCTCAATGATCCGATTGACGATGATAGCTTGGAAGAACATTTTTGTTTCTGGGTGCCGCCACCAGTGGCTAAGGCCCAATTTTTCAGCCCCTGTTTAACAGGGGCGTGTAATTAAAATTTTTGATGCAATACTTTGCAACAGGGCTCATTGCTGTGCTCCAAGTACAGTATCTGTGAGGGGTTGCAGTGTTGTGGCACCACCACCAAAAGCCCAATTTTTCTGCCCCTGTTCAACAGGGGCATGCAATTACAATTCTTGATCTAATAATTCACAGCAGGGCCCATTCATGCGCCCACCAAGAGTAACTGTGAGGGCTCACAGTGTTGTGGCAACACCAACATGTAAGGGGAAAATTTCAGCTGAGTATATACGGCAGGCCCCTACTTTCAAACATCCAACTTACAAACGACTCCTCCTTGCAAACGGAAGGATACAACAGGAAGTGAGAGGAAATCTACCCCTAGGAAGGCAAATTCTCTCCTGTAAGAGTTAATATGGGAAAAAAGTGTCTCCTCTCCACTGATGCTTTATCACCAATTCTTGTTTCAATAAAAACCACAAATTTTCAAAAAACATTTGTCTTTAGGACGGAAAGTGAGGTGAACTGTTCTGAACAGGTGCACACTGCACAGACAGCAAAACAAATGTTACAGGGGTGATAACCCTTCCCTATGTTTTCCAAAAAGCTTAAAAATAGATTTTTTGGCTGGAGCTACACTTAAACAATGTACCTGTTCAAAATTACAAACAGATTCTACATAAGAACAAACCTACAGTCCCTGTCTTGTATGCACCGCCTGTATACGGCTGTTCAGAGTATATAGGGCCTTTTTTATTTTGTGTGCGGGATTCCCCTTAATATCCATACAAGACCCAAAGGGGCTGGTAATGGGCTGGGGTAGGGGGGGGGGGGGTGTGTGATGGGGTAGCTATGCCATTTTTCTTAAAGATTTTCATCCATATTACCGGGACCAGACATTACATTAAAGCCGCAAGCAGTTTTAAATGGCTTTTTTTTCTTTAGAAATGTAATTTTGTGCAGGGCCAGTTCTAAACACAGGAAACACGTGGCACTTCACAGGCATACTTTAGACACCCCCCAGGTACGATATTTAAAGGAATATTTGACTTTTTTTTTTTTCACTTTATGCATCATTAAAATGACTGCTCCCGAAAAACGGCAGTTTTTAAAACTTCTTTTTGCATTGATACATGTCCCCTGGTGCAGAACCCCGGTTCCCAAACCCTTTTTAGGACAATAACATGCATAATAGTCGTTATAATTAGCACTTTAGATTTCGAACGTTCGCATCCATTGTATTTAATAGGGTTCTAAAGTTCGTGCGAACTTTCGGTCCGTTCGCGGGTTCTGGTGCGAACCGAACCCGGGGGTGTTCGACTCATCACTACTCTGGAGGTCACCTTTAGGCCTTTGGAGGTCGGGGATGCTGCTACACGTATTTATTATTTTGAGAAAAAAAACTGCCTTTACAATCACTTTAATGTTTCCTGACTACTCTCAATATGCTATGAACACACTTTACCCCTAGAGTTCTTTCTCGTGTTGATTGTAGTCACAAATGTCCATAGGTGGCAAAAAGAAGGAAACCAAAAAAATAAAGTTACCACATTTGGTAACATTTAAAGGATAAGTATGGCCAAAGCTATATTTGCCCATACTTCTCACAGGAGTGCACTTAGTTCTGTACTCCTGTGACCCATTTTCAACCAACAGCAGGCTAAAAGTGTCACTCAGCCGGTCCAGCCTCTGTTAAGATCCCAACTTTAAAGTCGAGATGCACCCAGAAGCAAGGACCAACAGCTGGCTCAGCGAGCCACTGAGGGCCTGAGCCAGCCGCTCCTGTGCCTCCACAACCTAGTATTTCAGTGAGTGCTGGAGGGGCAGAGCAGAGATGCTGCATCCAACTAGATGAGTATCATTTTTTTTAAAGAACCCCATACTTCTCTTTTAAAGCTGGGTGCTCTGCCCTACCCCTAAACCCTGCTACCCTAGGCAATGATCCTTATAATAAATATCCTCTTGTGTGTGGACATGAATAAAACCTTCATAAGCAAAGTACTTGCAACACTACACTCCTATGCACAAACGTTATCTTTTGCCTGTAAATGGAGGAACACAATAATACTCAACACTCCCTCTTCCCCCTATAGTTCTTACTTCCAAAATCCAATTATTCTCTTTTGACAAAAATGTGAGTGCATTTATCTAATTTGGATTAGATTCATTCAAAGTGCTCAAGTGTTGAGGCGAGCTACCTTACTAGGCTAGCCCCACAAATCCAGTCCAGCAGTGTCTAGGTAAAGCCTTCAAAGCTCAGCTAAGGAGCTATAGCTGCTATATAGAGACCAACTCAGGTACAGTTGAGAACGCATACCAAGGAATTTGATTGAAGTCACAGAGGAAAGAAAAGAAGGCTGGTAAAAAATGTTAACAAAAAGTGTTAAACACCCACACCATGGTAAATTTGTTAACGGTGATTGAGCTGCTGCTATAAATGCTATCCCCTCATGTGAGCCAATGTGAATGAATGCGCTTGCCCCACCTTAAACTGATATAAAGTACCACTGCTATGATGGTGTATACTGTAAATCTATTACTATACCAATATTGTTACATAATAGCAAAAACATGAACCGATATTGTATTGTGTGTTAGAAAATATTAGGAATAATTAATTCATAGTTTAAAGTGACTGATATAGTGCATAGAGTGATAACTGTGCAAAACTACGTATTTTTTCTGTAGAATAAAGTGCTGTTGTGCTCTGTTTCCAAGTTGATGTCTGTGCATCCACCTCGTGAAAAACTGTAAACACTCCGCACTCACCAGACTCACCAGATATCATGGACTCCCTTACCTTATAATAAGGAGAGTCTGCTGAACTTGTAGGTCTTTATTGGGGGAACTATCCTACTGCAATATCCTCTAGTGACCTACAAGCTCAGCAAACTCTCCTTACTAGAGATTAGGACGTCCATCATACCTGGTGAGTGTGGAGTGTTTTTCACGAGGTGGATGCACAGACATCAACTTGGAAACGGAGCACAACAGCACTTTAGTGTACAGAAAAAAGACTTTATTTTGCAGTTATCACTCTATGCAATATTTTTGTCACTTTAAACCATTAATTGCTTATTCCTAATATTTTCTAGCACACGATACAATATCGGTTCATGTTTTTGCTATTATGTAACAATATTGTTATAGTAATAGATTCACAGTATACAACATTATATTAGTCTAAGGTGGAGCAAGCGCTGTCTGTATTTCATGGTAAAAAATGTTAGATGTTTTTTCAGCAGAGCTGAAAAGCCATCTAACCTCCAAGGACACAAGCAAACAACTGAAGCATACTGGGTAGAGGACAGGGACTGGCTTGTAATTTTTCTGTTTGCCAGTATTCAGACTTTCTGTAGACCACAGTATGACCAAATAGTATCTGAATTCCTGTACCCCTCAATGAATGAGAAAAAAAAGTGTTCTGATGTTAGCTCTCTTTAGATTCCTCAAAATATTCTTCTAATATTTTTGACTTGCCTTGTTGCAACTTCTGCTTGCTTTGCGTCCTCTGTATTTGCAGAAAAATTCTTTGCAAACGGTATATTTAATGCTTGTAAAAGAACTCACGCATTTCTACTTCATGCATGACATTGAGAAAAAATTACAGAATTTATTTTATTGGTCAAACCACGAGGCACTTTTACACAAGTATTAATATGAAATCTAGTGTGCTTATCATGAGAGGGAGAGAGGGAGGGAAGAATGGAGATTTTGTCTTTACGGTGTAGGATTCAGTGAAATCCACCACAGATAATAATCTTCAAAGTTTTGCTCAGAACCTACAAAAAGAAAAAAAATAATAATTACCAGTATACGGACAAAAGGAAGGGGAAAGGTGGAAACTGGTGATGGAAAGAATTCATTATACACTGAGAAAGGCTTGAGCGAAAGCAATTCTTAATCACAAAACAAGGTTGCTGGTGGAAAGAATGGATCAATTCAGAAAAAGCTGGATTCTAAATGGTCATTCTTAACCACATAGAATACTATGAAACATGCTTAGTCTTATTTCTATTTTGGAAACCATTCAGATGTCAAAATACTGCATGCTTTGTGAGAAAGGGAAATACAATTTTCCACTTAAAGGACAGTATGTGGCATGATTCAATTCCATGCCAGGTCTTTATGGGCCTCTTAGATTCCAGTGGTGGGATCACTTCCCTTCCCAGGAAAGCCATCACAAACTGAGCTCAGCTTTTTCACTTGAGCTATGGGAATCGCCATTCTGAGTTCTTCTCATACTCCAGGGAAGGATCTACTAGAGAATGCATGATCCAATATATTTTTTCCCTTTCCCCCTCTAATCTATTAAGCATAAAAAGACATGGGGAATTTGCTAATGTCTGTGCCTGTGATAACTGTAGCTCCGCTAGAGAGCCAAACATAACCTGGCCATACACTTTTATTTTTTATTTTCGGCAGGCTGAAAAAAAAAAAGCTAACAGATTCCTCCCATCAGCACAAACGAGGTGGATGGAAGAATCCACCCCCCCCCCTCCCCAACAGGACACTGTATTCTGACAGCAGCACCCACAGCTGATTGACTACAGCCACCGATTGAGAAAAAAATTCCAATATATTCCTTCGACAGAAGTTAAACGATTGACTTCTGTCAAGTGGGACAGCCACGCACTGATCAAAATTCGTCCAGTCGCTGTTGTCAAATGCTCTCTGAAGAGAGATCTGAATGAGGATCTCTCTTCAAAGAGCACCTCAAGTGTAAACAAGGCCTAAAGCATCCTTTCTCAACCTTTCCAATATGGAGGACCCCTTGAAATAACTTACAGGTCTCAGGGAGCCCCTGGCAATAATTATGGTATTTACAGCTTACAGTACATTAGTCTAGTGAGAAGAATGCTTCTTAAATTGGTGGTCATTGGGAATAATGATCCTTACATTGATGATCAGTGGGAAGAATTATCTTGGGGGTCAGAGTGAAGAATGATCCTTTCATTGGTGTTCAGTAGGAAGAATGATCCTTACATTGGTGGTCAGTGGGAAGAATAACCCTTACATTGGTGGTCAATGGGAAGAATGATCCTTACATTGGGGGTCAGTGGGAAGAATGATCCTTACATTGGGGGTCAGTGGGAAGAATGATCCTTACATTGGGGGTCAGTGGGAAGAATGATCCTTACATTGATGGTCAGTGGGAAGAATGATCCTTACATTGAGGGTCAGTGGGAAGAATGAGCCTTACATTGGTGGTCAGTGGGAAGAATGATCTTTACATTAGTGGTCAGTGCGGGGATGCTCTCCTTACAAATAGCTAAAAAGATCTTTGGTGTCAGAAGTTACATATCCAAGAAGGAAAAAATGATCATTGCTCAAGGAACCCCTAGCAACCTCTGGTGGGACCCTAAGGTTCCTGTAGTTATAACCTTATACCCTTACATTCCATAGCTGTAAGAAAAATAAGCAAAAAACCTTGAAAAGCATGTTTATTGTAGCTCTGAACATTGTTAATTTGATCTCTGCCAACGAATGGTGGACCTGGAGGTTATTAGTACTGTTAGGTAGCTATAAATTAATGGTCTGAAAAGACAACAAAAGCAGACAGGTGAACATTACAGAACAAGAAGAGAGTAGTGATGCATTAATATATTAGGAATATTAAGTGTGTGGACATGAAAAAAGAAAAAAGTAATAAAAGGATTCTCACTGTGTGATACGGCAGTTTGTGGCTGACGCGTATCGTCCTGTATAGTGGATATTACAGCGCACCACATTATTGGTAAAATCTGACTCCAGCACTAGATATTTGGGATTCACCACAACCTACAAGACAGAAGTAAACAATAAAATATTTGAGAGACATATTTGTAAAAGGGATGAAGTATAAAAGGTCAATCTTCTCAGTCTTCACAAAACTGGTATTTTATTTATGGGTAACCTTTGGTGGGCTAAATCTCCCTTCTAATAGCTCTTTAAATGCTTTTCCATATATTATAGCCTGGTGCATAAAACTCCAGTGTTTAGGTGCGGGTGGAAGGCACAAATGCGCATCATCTAGACCACTACTGGTAATTTGTTAAACTCTATGAGAAGCTGACAGCGGCTGTGGCTTAACGGTGCGTTGAGCGATACCAATGTTTGGGGCAGTATTAACCCAGGGAAAAATGCCTGGATCGCAAACTGCTTTCTTGACATTGGTCCCAGGGCGCATACAGCCCTAATTGTTAGAATTTCTCAGTGCCTCCTCCAGCCCCGTGCAGCCACTTCAGCTTTTAGGCTGCCGGCAGAAGTGGCTGGATGATTGCCATGTGCCTTCTACCCACACCTAAACGGCGGAGTGTCATGCACCAGGGCTAAACAGCCAGTGTGCAAGAGGCCATAGGATCTTTCCCACCAATAGGATTTTCCATCAGGAGATCCCTATTAGGCCCTGTCACAGATTTATACACTCTGATGCATTATTTAATGTGTAAACTAAATACAAAACTCAGCAGGAGCACAAGGGCCTTTGATAAAGCCTCCAATAAGTGGCAACTTGGCATCTCAATGTAGTGATCCCACTGCAAGAGTCCCTGAGTGATATATTTGAACCCCAAACATCTATCCAAAACTGAAATATCTGTTTTGGGTGGACTTATCCTTTAAAGTGTACTTCCAACTAATGCCGCATACACACGGTCAGAATTTCCGACAATAAAAGTTTGATGTGTGCTTTTCGTCGGAAATTCTGCCCGTGTGTATGCTCCATCGGACTTTTGCTGTCCGAATTTCCACACAAAAAAAGATTGATAGCAAGTTCTCTATTTTTCCGACGGAAAAAGTTCCTATCGGAAATTCCGATCGTCTGTAGCAATTCCGATGCGCAAAATTCCTACGTATGCCCGGAAACAATTTGACGCATGCTCAGAAGCATTGAACTTCATTTTCTTGGCTCGTTGTAGTGTTTTACGTCACCGTGTTCTTGACGGTTGAAAGTTCCGAGAACTTTTGTGTGACTGTGTGTATGCAAGCCAAGCTTGAGCGGAATTCCGTCGGAAAAACCATCAAAGGTTTTTCCGACGGAAATTCCGATCGTGTGTACGCGGCATTACACCTAACTATCTTTAAAGCGGAAGTAAACCCATCGATTTAACAGTTTCAAAAAAGCAGTTACATTCCCGGCATGCCGGGAATGCCAACTGTCACATTGGTTGTGCTCTCAACCAAACTGTCAAACCATCCAATGGCTGGTGTCATAACTGATCACATGTGCAGCATCATGGCAGTTGAAGATTAAACAGAGGCCAAGATGGCAGCTTCCTTCCCTGAAAATGATAGGAGGGTTTACTTCCACTTTAAATGGTCCATTCCCCCCTCTTATCACCTATGCTAACTAACCTATGTATGAAAGATGTATATACTTATTTTCAGGTTGCTTCTGTCCGGTCACTTGATCCGTCTCCCTTGTGTCAGCCAGTGCAGCTCCAGGGGAGAAGAGGGAGTGCCAACAACAGATGGGCGCCTATGGGTGACGTCACTGCTCAAGGCTTAACTAGATGTCAGCGCCAAAAGCCCAAGTCCCTGCCTCACTTCTCTCCTTGTTAGAACAGTGACCCTCCTTCTTGGGGCTGTACCCTTCATCATATTGTGCCCCATTCCACACCAGAGGCCTCCACACAGCATTCCTGGCCCTTTATATCCCCAAGGAAGGAATGTCCACAAATAAATAGGGTTGCTGCACTTTATGGGTGCTACTTGGAAAATGGCCCAACAGTCACATCACATCGACATACTATTTAGGATCGCTTGAGAGTACATTGTCAATCACATTTAGTGGACAGTCCACAGTAGTCACATGTAAAACTAAGATGCAGCATTTTAAGTAAGCCACCTTCCCTCTGACAGTCTCTCTCTCCACCCGGAATCATTAGTACTCACTGGAATAGGATCTCTGCAGCCACCTCCTCCATAAGTACGCCTGTTTCGGGACCCTCCAGGGGGATAGCCTCACTCAGGGAACTCTTGGCATGGCCAAGAAGGGCTTTCTCAACCCGCTGTAGCCCCCACCTCCATAAGGGTAAAGAAGTCCACAGCCAGCTCTACTGGGTGCAGGTTTACCTCTCCTCGGTCTCCAGAACTATCCAGGGCCTCCACTTGGTGGCTAAATCTGCATAGGTGTGGTGTGTTTGGCTCCCATGCCCCAACTGCACTATGGGTCCTCACAACCTGGCTTATAACTAGGCACTGACTCATCCATGACATCACTACAGGAGGGCTCTAACTAAAAGGGGCCTAGCACCTGATGGCTCTCTCTTCTGTAAGCAGACACTATTCTGGAGCAGAGCCACCTAGTGGCAGACTAGCTAGCTGCACCTGCCTACAGGCTTTACTAGTGATTGTCGGAGCGCTCTCTCCTGCCCTGCAGCCACTTCCGGCTGACTCAGATGGGATCATGTGACTGTAACGGCCTGAAAAAAGGGCAAGTATGTACAGTACATCTTTCTTACACAGGTTAGTTAGCATAGGTGTTTGGAGGGCAAAAGGAGCATTTTTAGGGCTAGTAAGGTGTAAGATGGAATTCCATTTTATATTACACTAAAATCAACATCAATAGAATTCTGCATCAACTTACCTTGAGTATGTAGTTTCCTGGCTTCACTTCAGTTATATCGATCCACTGGCAGTCAATGTCCGCGTTGTATGTGTCATAACAGCCGGGACTTAAACCCTGAATGAGGGGCACAGATTGAGGGATAAGAAAGAGTGTGAAGGAAGAGAAAGAGGAAAGAGGTTTTTTTTTTCTTAAAGAAAATGAGTTTGAGAAGGTAGTAGCAGGATCTGAATCACTATATGTAACGGGTCTACACAAATAAAAATAAAAGTTACTCACTTGAGTGTGTGAGGTACATGCATATCTCTTGAGGTTCCCAAAGTCACAGGTTGTATCCTCTAAGCAAAAGCTAGCCTTATGTCCCTCTGCTACTTTTCTCCCTGTTGTTGCATCTAGTAGGTCATAATGACTGAATTCATCCATGCTGTGATAGTGTCTGGAATTGAAAGCTTGCATGTCATTTTTTTTTTATACACATTTTTTTTTTTTTGTAGCTGAATAAAATATTAGATAACATTTAAAGTAGTATTAAAGTGGAGTTCCAGCTTAAAGTGGTTCTAAAGGCTGAAGTTTTTTTTACCTTCATGCATTGTATGCATGAAGGTAAAAAAACCTTTTGTGTGCAGGGCCCCCAGCCCCCCCAATACTTACCTGAGCCCCCTGCGATCCAGTGATGCTCTCGATAGCCTCGGCTGTATGGGGACTCTACCTCCTCATTGGCTGGGTCAATCAAATCACAGCCAGTGAGCCAATAAGGAGAGAGGGGGCGGAGCTTCTCTATGGGGGAGATTTACAAAAAATGGTGCAGTTGTGCATAGTAACATAGTAACCAATCAGCTTCTAACTTCAGCTTGTACAAATAAGATTTGACAAGAAAACTTGGAACCTGATTGGTTACTATGCACAGCTGCATCAGGTTCTGTGTACACCAGTTTTAGTATTTCTGCATTTTTGGAAAGGGTCAGGGACTTTCTTTTTTCCCCCAAAATGCAGCGTTTTGCATGTAATAGACTTCAATGGGCCCACATCCAAAACTCAAGTACCGCGTTTTTACAGCGATTTTGCCGCGATTTGCGTTTTGCGACTTGAGTTTTGTTTTTTGGGTTGTACATTCACTGTATATAACTGATTGATAAGGGGGGAAGCCGGCCGCCGCGTCCTTAACAACTGATGAGTTATCAGCTGTCAGCGGGCTTCCCCGCTGACAGTTAAATATAAAAAAAAAATTGCAGTCAAAAAAAGAAATCATGAAAAAAAACAGTGTGGTGCCCCCCCAGGTCCATACCAGGCCCTTGGGTCTAGTATGGATTCGGAGAGGACCCCCACGCCAAAATGTAAAAAAAAATATGGTGTGGGGTCCCACCCAAAATCCATACCAGACCCTTATCCGAGCATGTAGCCTGGCAGGTCAGGAAAGGGAGGGGACGAGCGAGAGCCCCCTCCTGAACCATACCAGGCCGTATGCCCTCAACATGGGGGGATGGGTTCCTTTGGGCAGGAAGGGCTCGCTCTGCACCCCCACCCCAAAGCACCTTGCCCCCAAGTTGATGGGGACAAGGGCCTCTTCCCGACAACCCTTGCCCGGTGGTTGTCGGTGTCTGTAGGTAGGAGGCTTATCTGAATCTGGAAGCCCCCTTTAACATCCTGGCCTCCCCCCTATGTGAATGTGTATGGGGTAGAAGATGGAGAAAGAGCGGAGGTAGAAGATGTGGCAGAAGATGGAGGAAGAAGTGGGGAAGAAGAAGATATTTTTAATAAAAGACTTGTCAAAAACTGTCTACTGTATTTTTTCACACTACACTACATTTTTGTGGTGAATGGGTACAATGTACCCCATACTCATTCACATAGGCCGGGATCTGGGGGCCCCCTTGTCAAAGGGGGCTTCCAGATTCCGATAAGCCCCCCGCCTGCAGACCCCGCCAACCACCGGGCAAGGGTTGTGTCACGTACCTGATTGGAGTCTGAAGTGACGAGGTCAGCCTCTCTTGTATCTCCGGCCCCGGCTCCGCTGAGAGTGAGGACAGGAGAAACCAAGGGACCAGAGGAACACGAGTGCCTGCAGAAGTAGCCCTGGAAGCCTGGAACAGATGATGCGACTCTTGGATGGCAGAAGGTCGCAGCAGGTCGCAGGAACGAAGTTGCAGATACCAGGGAAGCAGAGTAGAGCCAAACAGGAGACAGAAGGGTAGTCACATGGAAAGCCGGGTTCAGTAGCAGACGGGCAGCAGGGTACACAGACATTAGGCAGGAGCAAGGTCAAACAGGAAGCCGGGATTAGGAACCGATAATCAGAGAAGTAGTGAAGTCCAGCAGCAAGGTCAGGGAAAGCCAAGATTCGGTGGCAGGTACAGGCAGGTAATAGCAAGGTAGGGGTACAGGAACAGCTGAAGACCCATTAGCATTAGACTGGGGTCAGTGTGACCCTTAAATAGGCCGTTTGGCGCCACAGGAAAGCGTGGACCCGCTCCCACGGACATGCGCGCGCCTCCGCGCATGCGCATCTGCGCGTCTGGGATCTGCTGAGTTCCTAGTGTGCATGTGCGTGCGTGAGTGCCATTTTTAGAACCAGGACGGAAGGTAATGTGGAATATGAAGCGGGAGAAGAACAATGCCCATCTTGCCTGCCGGGGTCTTAGTCTTTTGGCTATTCTCAAGTACTCCAAGTTTTTGTGGTCAGTAAAGATGAGGATAGGGTAAGCGGCTCCCTCCAACAAGTAACGCCATTCCTCAAGCGCTGCTTTAATGGCTAACAATTCCCGATCTCCAACATCGTAGTTCCTCTTTGAAGGATTCAGTTTCTTGGAGAAGAAGGCTACGGGGTGCAGTAAAGATTTAGGCCCTTGTCGCTGAGACAAAATAGCCCCTATGGCACTTTCGGAGGTGTCTACCTCCAAAACATAGGCCAGAGACGGGTCAGGATGTTTCAGAAAGGGAGCTGAAGTGAACAGAGTCTTTAATTTCTCAAAAGATACTTGTGCTTCAGGGGTCCATTGGAAAGGCACATACTGTTTGGTGAGTTGGGTAATAGGAGAGATTATGCCAGAAAAGTTTTTAATGAACTTTCTATAAAATCTAGCAAATCCCACAAACCTTTGTACCGCTTTCCTGTCTGTGGGAGCCGGCCATTCCAGGACTGCAGCAACCTTCTGGGGATCCATGGAAATACCATCAGCGGAAATGACAAGTCCAAGAAATTGTATAGTCCGTTTCTCGAAGTCACACTTCTCAGCCTTGGCGTAGAGGTGATGTTCACAAAGTCTACTCAAGACCTTCTTCACATGGGTGCGATGTAATTCAACAATATCAGAGAATATAAGGATATCATCAAGGTAGACTATGATAAATAGGTTGAAAAAGTCCCAAAAGACGTCATTAACCAGGTGCTGGAAGATGGCTGGGGCATTGCAGAGACCAAAGGGCATAACTAGGTACTCAAAATGCCCGAAGCGTGTTCTAAAAGCTGTCTTCCATTCATGACCCTCTTTGATCTGGACTAAATTGTAAGCACCCCTGAGATCAAGTTTGGAAAATATCCGAGCTCCCCGCAATCTCTGGAACAACTCAGGAATCAGCGGGCGTGGGTATTGATTCTTGACAGTTATTTTATTAAGGTCCTGATAGTCAATACAGGGTCTTAGGGAGTGATCTTTCTTTTCTACGAAGAAAATACCAGCCCCCGCTGGTGAGGAGGAATGCCGAATAAACCCCTTCTCCAGATTCTCATCTATATATTTGCGCAGGACTTCTAATTCAGGTTCCGAGAGCGGATAGATTAGACCGAAAGGGATTTCAGATCCTGGTAAGAGTTCAATGGGACAATCATAAGTCCTGTGTGGAGGCAGGGTATCTGTGCTTTTCTTATTGAACACGTCCAAGAATTCATGGTAAGCAACGGGTACCAGTTTCACAGTCTCGGGGTCCGGTAGATACTGAGGAGAGAAGCAGGGTTACAAGTCCTTTCCAGCAAACAATATACCTGGCAATAGTTGGATGAAAAGGAGACAACTCCAGTGAACCTGTCTATGTGAGGATTATGGGCTTGTAACCAAGGTAGCCCCAGGATGATAGGGAACATGGATGAGGTGATCACATCCAGACGGAGAAGTTCCTGGTGCCCAGAGGAAGTTTGGCAGGGAATAGGTATAGTCTCTTGAGTTACTGGCCCGGACTTGAGACCAGAGCCGTCCGCCAGATGAACGGCACACCCCTTAAACTTGGTGCATAGGGGAAGCTGGTGTAAGGTAGCAAATGCTGAATCCACAAAGCAACTGCAAGCTCCAGAGTCTATAATAGCAGATACAAGAACAGTCTTTCCTGATAACTGGAGCTGGAGTGGAAGTGAAAGGTGGGATTGGCCTCTTCCAGGAAGATGCATCAGATAGGGCTTCAGAGAAGCGGATTTGACAGGTTTCACAGGGCAAGTCTGTATGAAGTGGCCAGTTTTCCCACAATAAAAGCAAAGTCTATTATGTTGTCGCCAAAGGCGTTCAGAAGAGGACAGAGGTGGTCTTGGGGAGCTTCCTCTAGGAAAAACTTGGTACTCTTTATTCTTAGTGGGCACTCCCGGTGACCCGTCAGGAACTGCAGAAATGGAAGAAAAGGTACTTGAAAATGCAGGTGGCTTGGTATTGATCCTTTCTCATTGTCTTTCTCGTAGCCTTCGATCGATCTGAATAACAAGATTAATCAGATCTTCCAGGGAATTGGGTATCCCCACACGGGCAAGCTCGTCTTTTAATGTATCAGAAAATCCGAGACAAAATTGATGGTGGAGAGCGGCCCTATTCCACTGGGTATCCACACTCAGAACATGAAAGTCTGATACATAATCTTCGACAGACCTTGGGCCTTGCTGGAGTCTGCTGAGCGTGGATTCCGCAGACTGCTGGAGAAAAGAATCAGCGTATAGCTGGGACATAGCAGAGAAGAAGGAGTTAGTAGTTGTTAAGGCCGGATCATGTTGTTCCCGTAGATGATGAGCCCTGGAAAGAGGGTCCTTAAATAATAAAGTAATGATGAACCCTACTTTGGTATTTTCAGAAGAGAAAGTTTGGGGCAACAAAGAAAAGTACAGTTCACAAGCATTTCGGAATGTACTAAACTGTTTGCGATTTCCTGAAAAATGCACAGGCCATGGCACTCTGGGTTCAGGAGGCGGGGTGGCCGCACATAGCAAACTGAAGTCCGTTTGCACAGAAGAGTTCACCACAGTCGGAGAGGAAGAAGCAGGTGAGGCAACAAGCTGACCTTCCATCTGGTTTAGGTTGGTTTGAAGACTCTGTACAGTATGGGATAGTGCAGAGAGGGATTGGCGAATGTCCGTAAAAGATGAGGCCTCCCTTTCAGACTCCATTGCTGGCTGACGGATACTGTCACGTACCTGATTGGAGTCTGAAGTGACAAGGTCAGCCTCTCTTGTATCTCCGTCCCCGGCTCCGCTGAGAGTGAGGACAGGAGAAACCAAGGGACCGGAGGAACACGAGTGCCTGCAGAAGTAGCCCTGGAAGCCTGGAACAGATGATGCGACTCTTGGATGGCAGAAGGTCGCAGCAGGTCGCAGGAACGAAGTTGCAGATACCCGGGAAGCAGAGTAGAGCCAAACAGGAGACAGAAGCGTAGTCACATGGATAGCCGGGTTCAGTAGCAGACGGGCAGCAGGGTACACAGACATTAGGTAGGAGCAAGGTCAAACAGGAAGCCGGGATCAGGAACCAATAATCAGAGGAGTAGCCAAGTCCAGCAGCAAGGTCAGGGAAAGCCAAGATTCGGTAACAGATGTCAGGCAGGTAGAAGCAAGCTAGGGGTACAGGAAAAGCTGAAGATCTGTCAGCATTAGACAGGGGTCAGTGCACCCCTTAAATAGGCCGTCTGGTGCCAAAGGAAAACATGGACGCGCTCCCGCTGACGTGCGCACGCCTCTGCGCGTCTGAGATCTGCTGAGTTCCTAGTGCGCATGTGCGTGCGCGAGTGCGCCCAGAGCACGCTGACAGTTCTCTTACAGGTTGTCGGGAAGAGGTCCTTGTCCCCATCAACATTGGGGCAAGGTGCTTTGGAGCGTTCCCTTCCTTTCCTGACCCGCTGGGCTGCATGCTCGGATAAAGGTCTGATATGGATTTTGGGGGCGACCCCACATCATTTTTATTTAACATTTTTTTTTTACATGCGGATCCATACTAGACTCAAGGGCCTGGTATGGACCTGGGGGGGGGACCCCACGCTGCTTTTTCTCCACGATTTTTATTTTAGCCGGCAATTCTTCTTTTTTTTTAATTCAGCTGTCAGCGGGGAAGCCCGCTGACAGCTGATGACTCATCAGTTGTTAAGGAGGCGGCGGCCGGCTTTCCGGCCCCTCCTTTGCAACCAACTATATACAGTGTGGAAAAAAAACGCAAAACGCGGCAAAATCGCAGTAAAAACACGGGTTCAAAAACATGTGTCAAAAAATGCAAAAAGCACCGCAGAAACGCTCAAAAGCAACATGCATAGATGTAAATCAAGCCTTAACTCCTTACCAGGGCAGAAGAATCAGGCGATAAGACCCTTCTGTTGCTTGCCTAATCTCAGTGCTATTAGACACACAAGAGCTGTCAGCCCTAAAATAGAAGCTTTGTTAACTTGATAGTGTCACTTTTCAGTGCATGGTTGCCCTGCAGACACACTGAGCTAACATTTTTGCACTATTCTGGACTGGTTTCCCTTAACATATTGTGCTTTAAACTTGGTTCCTGGACATACATGTGTAGATAACTGTCCCTGTGCATATTTAAACAGTTGTCCTCTTTTCATAAAGCTACAGTACTCACTGATGGCAGCTGTGCCACTCCCATGCTTGGCGTGGTCGTGTAGGCAAAAAGTCTGCTGTTCCTTGGTTCTTCACTCTCTGTGGGAATCGAAGCAGAACTCTCACATCATAATCTGAAGTGTCCGCTGCATATGCAGAGCTGTGGAGACAGAATACAGCTAATAATTTATTTGGAATTCATAACATAAACTATAGTCATTTATAGATTTTTGTTTCTCTTTTCATTCTATCTCAATGTGTATTTCCAGATGATCTTCCGATAAATAGCTAGACACAAAAGAAAGGGAAATATGGGAACAGATTTACCTGTCACAGGATTTATAATGCAGTGTAGCCAGCTTTGTGATTTAAACACACCTGCTAGGGAGCATAGCCAGTTTCCCTGCCTCCAGTGCAACAGAACGATTTTATTATGAGTACACTATGAAGGGATAGCAAAACACTGGCGATCCTTCTCTCTAATCGCTATGCTGTCTTTTTTTTTGTGTGTGCTGACCCTCCCTCTCCCAATCCTGCTGTACAGATTAAAGAAGACCAACATCAAAATGAGTCCAGGTGACTAGATTAGTTGTACCTTTTATCGATTTAACAATACACCCAGGGCTAAAACATAGGTGGTGGTGCAATGCTGTTATGTGGTTGTTCCATAATACACGTTGAAGCACATGATGTGCATTAGGCCCCTTTCACATGGGCTGTTCGATCAGGTCCGCCTGTTTTTCAGGCGGGTCTGATCGGACCCTCCAGTCCCTTCTATGAAGCAGCGGATTTCACCCGCCGCCATCCGATCCTGTCCGCCAAAAACAGACGGATGGTGGTCTTATTCCCCATCCATCTCACAGATGGCATCGGTTGGAAACAGACAGGCGGTCTTTTTCCATCCGATTGCCCCATAGAGGAGAGCAGGACTGTGTCCGTGTCCGCTCTGCATAGCGGAGCAGACATGGACCTGTCACTAGGGTGACCACATTTCCAAACTACCATTCAGGGACACCCTCCCTTCCCAAAAATCAGCTTGTGCTGTAACGAATCACAGCACAGTGATTGGACACAAGATTTATGATTTCTCCAATCACAAGCAGGGGGCGGGGATTGTGCTTCTCCAGGCATTCCCGGCCAGGACAAGTACTGTCAGTGAGTAAAGCAGTGATGTGGCTGCCTTTTTTGGGGGCATCTGATTGGCCAGGGGGGTGGCTGTGTCAGTTTCATTCCGGGACACTGTATTGTCCTGGAATGAAGGTGCCCGGGACAGACCTGCAAAATGCGGGACTGTCCCGGGCAATCCGGGACATGTGGTCGCCCTACCTGTCACCTGCCTGCTCAAAAGAGATCCGCTGAGAGATCCCCTGCTGAGAAAGTGAGATGTTGTGCTGTTCATTTTTAAACGGCACCTCAATTCATTAAGGCTGGGTTCACACGAGTGCAAATTGAATGCGGGTTTCCCTGCATCCAATTTGCACATCAGGAGACAGTGACCGGCTCTCAATGGAGCTGGTTCACACAGATCCGGGACGGGTCCTGTGCATCTTCTGGTCCGTTTCAGGTCCCAATCCAGCCAAAAATTCAGGCCTGATTCATCCCTGAAACAATGAACAGGGACGCACCGGCCTAGGGCAATGCAGATCCGATGCACATTTATAACAGTGCGCCACAATGCACAGTAACGCACTTCTGTGCATTGTGGTGCACTGGAAAATGCTGCATGTCTGTTTTTTGATCGTTGTTGTCATCTGGCGGCCCACTCAAAATTTAATAAATTGTAAACGATCACCTTGTAAAACAACCCGTTCAGTTTAAAATAAAAATGAAAGGCAAAACATTTGTGTATAGATCAAAAAAAACATTATAAATATATTTTTTCCCTATTTTTTTAAAAGACCCATTTCACACTGGGGCGCTTTGCAGGTGCTATGACGCTAAAAATAGCGCCTGCAAAGCGCCCTGAAAGAGCTGCTGCTGTCTCTCCAATGTAAAAGCCCCGAGGGCTTTTTACACTGGAGCGGTGCGCTAGCAGGACGGGAAAAAAGTCCTGCTAGCAGCATCTTTGGAGCAGTGAAGGAGCGGTGTGTATACCGCTCCTTCACCGCTCCTGCCCATCAAAATGAATGGGCATCGCATCGGTTTTAACCCTTTCTCGGCCGCTAGCGGGGGTAAAAGCACCCCGCTAGCGACCGAATAGCGCCACGAAATTGACGGTAAAGCGCCGCTAAAAATACCGGCGATTTACCGCTGACGCACCCACCGCCCCAGTGTGAAAGGGGCCTAAGTGATAACATTCCCGCTGTTCTCAGCTGCATAAGAGCTAGGGGGGGGGAGAAGAAACAGCACACTGAGCTTTACAATGAATGGATGTGCAGTGGGGGCGTGTCAGGACAAGTCTGATCATTGGAGGAGAGTACACTGAGTCAGTCACATCAGTCTCTCCGCCGGGTGGTGCTGTTCTGCAAGGTGCTGCTGGCTCACTCTGCTTTGGTCTCAGCTGGGAGAAACATCAAGCCTGTGTCTGTCCTGCAGGCTTCTCCCCCAATCACCATGCAGCAGATTGGGGGAAGATGAAGGTGGAGAGTCTCCAGAGGCACTGAGGCCTACACCATGTGCTCAAGTTGAAATGGATCCTGGGCTTGTCCCTATGCAAGGGGAGTACTTACCAGCCTTCCAGGATAGGGTGGTAAATCAACTTTGCCGTATTACTAAGGAGGAACAGAAGCTTGCTGTCCTGAAAGCAGATTTTCAGGAAAACAAAATCTTTGCACAGTAAGACCGGAAGCCGTAAGAGGGAAGACTCCAAGCTGAAGTCTCTGGAGGAAGCATTGAAAAAGCATGAGAAGCTGGTCGCTTCTCTAAAGGGAAGCAGTGGTGTGTTCAGAGAAATGTATGAGAATGAGGAGAGATTCCAACAGATGGAGAGTGCCTGTGCCAGTACCAGCCAGAGGGTGGATGTCAGAGCAACGGCAACAGTATGGATGGGGGGTAAGTAAGTGGCTTCAAGTAGTGGCCCCAGTACTACCCCTGTCTCAGGATCTGTCATGTCTGAGTCAGTATCTGCCCCCCTCCTCAGCAGCCTGGGCCATCTCAGGATGAGGTTGAGGAACATGCTTCAGGCCATTACTGACATAGAATCTCCCTTGAGTGGCAGGAAGTTTCAATTTTCCACCAACTCATCAGATGAAGATGAGGGGGATGTCCTCCTTCAGCCTGTAAGGGAGAGAGTTGTGGAAAATGTTCATTTGTGAAGTCTGACCAAAATGGCAGCAGTGCTGCAGTGTCTGCAAATGGAGGACATGCTAAAGCTGTTCCAGTTCAGGAAAATGCTGGTGAAAGAGTGCTTGTTGAGAATCTCTCTCTCAGTGTATGGATGCCATTCCTGTGATTGCTGCTATGGACAAAGAGACTGCGTCAGCCAAGGGATACTTGCACACGGCAAGGAATGCAGGAGGAGATGGCAGTAAGCCAGACAAAGAAGTTCCTGTTGTCTGTGAGAACAAGGCGCAGGAGTCCTACATGGACACTAATGCCCCTGTACACATGATCAGATTTCCAATGGAATAAAATCCGATGGAATTTTCCGTCGGAATTCCGATGAAGCTGACTTCCATCATACACACCATCAGACAAAATTCCGACCGTCCAAAACACCGTGACGTACAACACGTACGACGGCACTATAAATGGAAAGTTCAAATCCAATGGCGCCACCCTTTGGGCTGCTTTTGCTGATTTCGTGTTACCGCGTGTTAGTAAAAGTTTGGTGTTAGCCGATTCGCGCTTTTCAGTCTCCGTGCTTTTCAGTCCGCTACAGCATGACGAATGTGCTATCTCCATTACGAACGCTAGTTTTACCAGAACAAGCGCTCCCGTCTTCTAATTTAGTCTGAGCATGCGCGATTTTTTTTTTTTAAATTTAAAACATGTTCTATTTTTTTACACCGATGGAAAAAAGTCCGATGGGGCACACACACAATCGTTTTTTCCGATGAAAAAAGTCCATCTGACTTTTTTCATCGGAAAAAACGATCGTGTGTACAGGGCATAAGACTGCAGAGCAGGAATGCCGCATGGACACTAAGACTGCAGGGCAGGAGTGCCGCACGGGTGGGTGGTCAGTGTCAATGAGGTTGAGAGTGTGTGAGAATGTGGTCAAGCATTTGCCCTCCTCTGCATTTATTGGTAGATATAGGCTTACCATCTTCTACACTGGTCATACTAAGCTGTGCCATAAATGTGGAGAAAGGGACATTTCTCGTCTTCCTGTCCAGAACAGAAGTGCTTTTTGTGTCAGGAATAGGGATGAGCTTCGTGTTCGAGTCGAACATACGTTCGACTCGAACATCGGCTGTTCGATCGTTCGACGAAGATCGAACGATTTGGGCCGTTCGCGCCAAATTCGAGTGACGCGAACGGCCCACAATGCACTACGCCATCGCAGTGTCATCCAGGCGCTGTGATTGGCCAAGCATGCACTGTGACCCCGCATGCTTGGCCAATCACAGCGCCGGCAGCGAGGAGAGCAATGATTGGCCACAGGCAGGATGCCTGTGGCCAATTATTGCTGAGGGTGTTTAGTACACGCCCCACACTATAAAAGGCCGCCAGCACGGCGGCCTAGTGTAGTGTGTTCCGGAGCAGGGAAAGACAAGCATAGGCAGGGACAGTGACATTTATTTCTTTCTTGCTTAACCTGGATTCCTTTAGTTTAGGGAAAGAGAAGGATAGGTAGGGAGAGTGTCAGTGTGTTTTACTGTGCCAGTCCTTGTTTCTAGGGACAAAGAAGGAAAGTGAGGGGATTTCTCCTTGTGCTATAGTGTGCTTTAAAAAAACATTTTTTCTAGGGACAGAAAACTGTAGGTAGGGAGAGTGTCAGTTTCTTTCACTGTGCCAGTCCTTGTTTCTAGGGACAAAGAAGGAAAGTGAGGGGATTTCTCCTTGTGCTATAGTGTGCTTTAAAAAAACATTTTTTCTAGGGACAGAAGACTGTAGGAAGGGAGAGTGTCAGTTTCTTTCACTGTGCCAGTCCTTGTTTCTAGGGACAAAGAAGGAAAGTGAGGGGATTTCTCCTTGTGCTATAGTGTGCTTTAAAAAAACATTTTTTCTAGGGACAGAAAACTGTAGGTAGGGAGAGTGTCAGTTTCTTTCACTGTGCCAGTCCTTGTTTCTAGGGACAAAGAAGGAAAGTGAGGGGATTTCTCCTTGTGCTATAGTGTGCTTTAAAAAAACATTTTTTCTAGGGACAGAAAACTGTAGGTAGGGAGAGTGTCAGTTTCTTTCACTGTGCCAGTCCTTGTTTCTAGGGACAAAGAAGGAAAGTGAGGGGATTTCTCCTTGTGCTATAGTGTGCTTTAAAAAAACATTTTTTCTAGGGACAGAAAACTGTAGGTAGGGAGAGTGTCAGTTTCTTTCACTGTGCCAGTCCTTGTTTCTAGGGACAAAGAAGGAAAGTGAGGGGATTTCTCCTTGTGCTATAGTGTGCTTTAAAAAAACATTTTTTCTAGGGACAGAAAACTGTAGGTAGGGAGAGTGTCAGTTTCTTTCACTGTGCCAGTCCTTGTTTCTAGGGACAAAGAAGGAAAGTGAGGGGATTTCTCCTTGTGCTATAGTGTGCTTTAAAAAAACATTTTTTCTAGGGACAGAAAACTGTAGGTAGGGAGAGTGTCAGTTTCTTTCACTGTGCCAGTCCTTGTTTCTAGGGACAAAGAAGGAAAGTGAGGGGATTTCTCCTTGTGCTATAGTGTGCTTTAAAAAAACATTTTTTCTAGGGACAGAAAACTGTAGGTAGGGAGAGTGTCAGTTTCTTTCACTGTGCCAGTCCTTGTTTCTAGGGACAAAGAAGGAAAGTGAGGGGATTTCTCCTTGTGCTATAGTGTGCTTTAAAAAAACATTTTTTCTAGGGACAGAAAACTGTAGGTAGGGAGAGTGTCAGTTTCTTTCACTGTGCCAGTCCTTGTTTCTAGGGACAAAGAAGGAAAGTGAGGGGATTTCTCCTTGTGCTATAGTGTGCTTTAAAAAAACATTTTTTCTAGGGACAGAAAACTGTAGGTAGGGAGAGTGTCAGTTTCTTTCACTGTGCCAGTCCTTATTTCTAGGGACAAAGAAGGAAAGTGAGGGGATTTCTCCTTGTGCTATAGTGTGCTTTAAAAAAACATTTTTTCTAGGGACAGAAAACTGTAGGTAGGGAGAGTGTCAGTTTCTTTCACTGTGCCAGTCCTTGTTTCTAGGGACAAAGAAGGAAAGTGAGGGGATTTCTCCTTGTGCTATAGTGTGCTTTAAAAAAAAAAAATTTCTAGGGACAGAAGACTGTAGGTAGGGAGAGTGTCAGTTTCTTTCACTGTGCCAGTCCTTATTTCTAGGGACAAAGAAGGAAAGTGAGGGGATTTCTCCTTGTGCTATAGTGTGCTTTAAAAAAACATTTTTTCTAGGGACAGAAAACTGTAGGTAGGGAGAGTGTCAGTTTCTTTCACTGTGCCAGTCCTTGTTTCTAGGGACAAAGAAGGAAAGTGAGGGGATTTCTCCTTGTGCTATAGTGTGCTTTAAAAAAAAAAAATTCTAGGGACAGAAGACTGTAGGTAGGGAGAGTGTCAGTTTCTTTCACTGTGCCAGTCCTTGTTTCTAGGGACAAAGAAGGAAAGTGAGGGGATTTCTCCTTGTGCTATAGTGTGCTTTAAAAAAACATTTTTTCTAGGGACAGAAAACTGTAGGTAGGGAGAGTGTCAGTTTCTTTCACTGTGCCAGTCCTTGTTTCTAGGGACAAAGAAGGAAAGTGAGGGGATTTCTCCTTGTGCTATAGTGTGCCAAAGCATTCCTCATCAACCATCTTTGAAATCCTTGTTTTTTGGACAGTCAGGGAAATTGTCGTTGTGCTATTCTGTGCAAAAGCAATAATCCTCAACCATATTTAGAAATCCTTAAGTAAAGGGACAGAGAAGGACACCTGAAGGTAGCCCTTATTGCTTTTTTCCCATCTCCCTGCAGGCCATCTATTAGAATGTCTGGAAGGCAAACAAGGAGAGGCAGACAGCCAGGAGGCAATAAAAGAGGGCAAGCAGGCTCTGTGTCTGGGGGCAACAGTGCTGGTCGTGGACGCGGTGCATTGTCATCAGCACATGGCCATGGGACACGCTTGTCCTTGTTTTCGGCAGCTGGACATGTTGAGCCACATCATGCCGAAGACTTGGTAGAGTGGATGACCAAGCCCTCCTCCTCCTCCTCATCCTCTCTCACCCAGGCTCAGGGTACTGGCAAAGCAGCTGCCAAAGCGTCCTCTTCCCTGGTATCAATGTCAGACTCATCATCAGTCACTCCTTCCCTAGACCCACCATGTCCTCCTCCTGAGGAGTCCCCCGAACTGTTTGAGCACAGTGTTGGGTACATGCTCCAGGAGGATGCCCAGCGTTTCGAAGGGTCTGATGATGAAACCCAGCTACAGGAAGGCAGTAGCGTGAGAGCAGACAGAGGGGATGCTCAAGAAGGACACCAATCTGGCAGTCATGTTCCAGCAGCTGCAGCATACTGCCAGATTGGCTCCAGTGATGAGGAGGGAGGGGATGATGAGGTCACTGACTCCACGTGGGTGCCTAATAGGAGAGAGGAGGAGGAGGAGGAGGAGGATGAGGAGGAGGCACATCTCCAACGAGGCAGGATGCCCTTTGGTGGCCAGCGTAAGGGCAGTACACCGACGGAATCACACCGCAGAGCTCCGCCTGTGCAGGGCGCTGCCTCTGCCCGTCATTCAAAAAGTTCCTTGGTGTGGGCCTTTTTTGAGGCTAGTGCATCAGATCGCACAGCTGCTGTTTGCAACATATGTCTCAAGCGTATATGGCGTGGCCAAAACATCAGCCGCTTGGGTACCACATGCCTGACCAGACATATGTTGACCTGCCATGCAGCTCGTTGGCAAGCCTACCTCAAAGACCCACACCAAAGAACAAAGCGGACCTCTCCTTGCACCGCATCAGCTGGGATCTCCAACCCCACTATAACTTCAGTCCTCTCTGAAACATGCACTGAGAGGAATGAAGGTGTAGAATTAGGTGTGTCACAGCCAAGTACTTGCGGCCACTCTGCTAGCAGTACACCGACGTCCGATTCTAGCAGGCAAATTTCCCTGCCCCAGCTGCTGGACCGTCGAAAGAAGTTCACTCCCAGCCATCCACATGCCCAGCGGTTGAATGCTAGCTTGGCTAAATTGCTAGCGCTTCAACTGCTGCCTTTTCAGTTGGTAGACTCGGCCCCCTTCCGTGAGTTTGTGCAATGTGCGGTTCCTCAGTGGCAGGTTCCCAAACGCCACTTTTTCTCACGGAAGGCTATTCCGGCTCTCTACCGGCATGTGGAAGGCAATGTCTTGGCCTCGCTGGACAGGGCGGTCAGCGGTAAGGTGCATATTACCGCTGACTCATGGTCCAGCAGGCATGGACAGGGACGTTACCTTTCTTTCACGGCCCATTGGGTCACTCTTTTGGCAGCTGGGAAGGATGCAGGACAAGGTGCAGTAGTGTTGGAGGTTGTTCCACCGCCACGCCTCCAAAATGCTACTACTGGTTGTGACACACCTCTCTCCTCCACCCCCTCCTCTTCTTCTTCCTCCATGGCCTCTTCCTGTGGTTTGTCCTATGAACCAGCGGTGCTCCGTAGCCGTTCACGGGGCTACGCAAGTACGCAGGCAAAAAGATGCCATGCTTGCGCTGGTGTGTTTGGGGGACAGAAGCCACACTGGGGCAGAGGTCCTGTCTGCTCTGCAGGGCCAGGCCAAGAGGTGGTTGACGCCACGCCAGCTTAAGCCAGGAATGGTGGTTTGCGACAATGGCACCAACCTCCTCTCCGCCCTCCGACAGGGACAACTGACCCATGTGCCCTGTGTGGCTCACGTCCTTAACCTGGTGGTGCAGCGGTTCTTGGGCAGGTACCCGGGCTTACAGGATGTCCTGAGGCAGGCCAGGAAAGTCTGTGTGCATTTCCGCAGATCTTATAATGCCAGTGCTCGCCTGGCTGAGCTGCAAAAGGAGTTGAACCTGCCCAAGAACCGCCTTATATGTGACATGCCCACCAGGTGGAACTCAACGTTGGCCATGCTGCAGCGGCTGCACACGCAGCAGAGGGCCATCAATGAGTACCTGTGCGACTACGGCACCAGGACAGGGTCAGGGGAGCTTGGTTTTTTTTCTCCACGCCAGTGGGGCATGATCAGGGATGCATGCACTGTCCTGGCACCATTTGAGGAGGCCACGAGGATGGTGAGCAGTGACAGTGCATGCATCAGTGACACTGTACCTCTTGTCCACCTGTTGGAGCACACGCTGCGTGGAATAATGGACAGGGCACTTGAGGCAGAACAGAGGCAGGAAGAGGAGGACTTCCTTGCCTCTCAAGGCCCCCTTTACCCAGACAGTGTTCCTTCTGTCCCACCCATCACACAGGAAGAGGAGGAGGAGGAGGAGGAGGAGGAGGAGGAGGAGGAGGAGGAGGAGGAGGAGGAGGATTGTGTCAGCATGGAGGTGGAGGCTGGCACTCAGCATCATCAGCAGCAGTCTTTTAGGGATGATTTACAGTCCCAAGAAACCAGTGGACTTGTACGTGGCTGGGAGGAGGTGGCTGCGGATCATGTCGTCCTTAGTGACCCAGAGGACTCCGGAGCGAATGCCTCAGCAAACCTACGCTGCATGGCCTCCCTGATCCTGCAAAGTCTGCGGAAGGATCCTCGTATTCTTCGGATCAAGGAGAGGGACCATTACTGGCTGGCCACTCTCCTTGATCCACGGTACAAGGGTAAGGTTGCGGACCTTATGTTACCTTCGCAGAGGGAGCAGAGGATGAGACAACTCCGGGAGGCCTTGCAGAAAGGTCTGTGCAACGCGTTCCCAGAGACTGGGAGGTTACAAACTCCTGGTCCTGGACAACGAGTTGCTGAGGCTTCGGCCAGTCAAAGAAGGAGCGGTGGGGAAGGTGGCCGTCTGACCGATGCGTTCAGACAATTCTTTAGTCCGCAGCCCCAAAGTATGATCGGTTCCAGCAACCATCGCCAGCGTCTGATAAACATGGTGCAGGAATATCTAGGGGCAAGGTCAGACTTGGACACCTTCCCCACCGAAAATCCTCTGGCTTACTGGGTCTTGAGGATGGATCACTGGCCAGAGCTTGCACAGTATGCAATTGAGCTACTGGCCTGTCCTGCATCCAGCGTTCTTTCGGAACGCACATTCAGTGCTGCTGGAGGATTTGTCACGGATCACAGGGTGCGCCTGTCCACCGACTCGGTTGATCGACTGACTTTCATCAAGATGAACCAGTCTTGGATCACCACCAGCTACCACACACCTGATGCTGATATAACAGACTAATTGATTTTAACATGTCACATCCCTTCAAGACTGATGCTGATGCTGAGTGCCTGTGCTGTTATGTTGACTGGCTATCCTCCTCCTCCGAGTCCTCAATGATACGATTGATGATGATAGCTTGGAAGATCATTTTTGTTTATGGGTGCCGCCACCAGTGGCTAAGGCCCAATTTTTCAGCCCCTGTTTTACAGGGGCGTGTAATTACAATTTTTTTAGCAATAATTTGCCATAGGGCTCATTGCTGTGCTCCAAGTAACGTATCTGTGAGGGGTTGTAGTGTTGTGCCACCAGTGCCTAAGGCCCAATTTTTCAGCCCCTGTTCAACAGGGGCATGCAATTACAATTCTTGATCTAATAATTCACAGCAGGGCCCATTGCTGCACCCACCAAGAGAAACTCTGAGGGCTTACAGTGTTGTGGCAACGCCACCACCACCACCACGAAAGGCCCAATTTTTCAGCCCCTGTTCAAAAGGGGCATGTAATTACAATTCTTGATCTAATAATTCACAGCAGGGCCCATTCCTGCACCCACCAAGAGTAACTCTGAGGGCTTACAGTGTTGTGGCAACACCACCACCACCACCACCACGAAAGGCCCAATTTTTCAGCCCCTGTTCAAAAGGGGCATGTAATTACAATTCTTGATCTAATAATTCACAGCAGGGCCCATTCCTGCACCCACCAAGAGTAACTCTGAGGGCTTACAGTGTTGTGGCAACACCACCACCACGAAAGGCCCAATTTTTCAGCCCCTGTTCAACAGGGGCATGCAATTACAATTCTTGATCTAATAATTCACAGCAGGGCCCATTGCTGCACCCACCAAGAGTAACTGTCAGGGCTTACAGTGTTGTGGCACCAGCACCACCATCAAAGGCCCAATTTTTACTACCACTGTTCAACAATTATATGTAATTAAAATTCCTGATATAATAGTTGACAGCAGGGCGTTCCAGCACCAACCAAGAGTAACTGTGAGTGCTTACAGTGTTGTGCCAACACCAACAACTAAGGGGCCTATTTCTGCAGAGTATATACGGCAGGTCCCTACTTTCAAACATCCAACTTACAAACGACTCCTACTTGCAAACGCAAGAAGACAACAGGAAGTGAGAGGAAATCTACCCTAGGAAGGAAAATTCTCTCCTGTAAGAATAAATATGGGAGAAAGGTGTCTCCTCTGTACTGATGCTTTATCAGCAATCCTTGTTTCAAGAAAAACACCACATTTCAAAAACAGTTGACATTGGGACGGAAAGTGAGGTGAAATGTTCTGAACAGGGGCACAGACAGCAAAACAAATGTTACAGGGGTGATAACCCTTACCTATGTTTTCCAAAAAGTTTAAAAATAGATTTTTGGGCTGGAGCTACACTTCAACAATGTACCTGTTCAAAATTACAAACAGATTCTACATAAGAACAAACCTACAGTCCCTGTCTTGTATGCACCGCCTGTATACGGCTGTTCAGAGTATATAGGGCCTTTTTTATTTTATGTGCGGGGTTCCCCTTAATATCCATACAAGACCCAAAGGGGCTGGTAATGGGCTGGGGTAGGGGGGGGGGGGGGGTCATGGGGTAGCTATGCCATTTTTCTTAAAGATTTTCATCCATATTACCGGGACCAGACATTACATTAAAGCCGCAAGCAGTTTTAAATGGCTTTTTTTCCTTTAGAAGTGTCATTTTGTGCAGGGACAGTTCTAAACACGGGAAACACGTGGCACTTCACAGGCATACTTTAGACACCCCCCAGGTACGATATTTAAAGGAATATTTGACTTTTTTTTTTTCACTTTATGCATCATTAAAATGACTGCTCCCAAAAAACGACCGTTTTTAAAACTTCTTTTTGCATTGATACATGTCCCCTGGTGCAGAACCCGGGTTCCCAAACCCTTTTTAGGACAATAACATGCATAATAGTTGTTATAATTAGCACTTTAGAATTCGAACGTTCGCATCCATTGTATTTAATAGGGTTCTAATGTTCGTACGAACTTTCGGTCCGTTCGCGGGTTCTGGTGCGAACCGAACCCGGGGGTGTTCGGCTCATCACTAGTCAGGAACTGGGGCATCTGGTGAGAGACCGTAAGATCATTAAATGTAACTTGTGTGATAAGGTTGGTCACCCTTATAAGCCAGTGCCCTGAGGTTTTGCACAATAAGCCTGAGTTAGTGGAGGAATTCTTCCATCTGGATAGGGAAGAGTCTGGGTTGGCTAAGGTTGTGTCAGGGGATCCTAGTGTCTGTCCCATCAGAATTTGTGTCTGTGAGGTCGTCTGTGGTGTCAGTGTCCCCCCAGTCTGTGGTTGCCCAGTCAGTGTCAAAAAGTGTGGTTGTCAAGTCTGTGTCTGCCCCTATTGTTTCTACTAGAGTAGTGAAGGCAGTGGAGGGTGCTGGACCAGCGTGTATGGTTGTGCCAACCCCTCTTCCTCGGCATGGCAGAAGTGCAGCTGGAGGTCGGCAGACACCAAGGGGTGGAGTGGGTGATGGATTGTATGATAGTTGGGGGGGGGGGGGGGGGGTGGGAAGGGGAAGGAAATGAGAGTGGCTGATGCAAAATACAAGGTGAATGATGTGGAAGTTGGGGTAAAAGATGTGGAAGTTGGGGTGAATGATGTGGGGAGAGGTGGTAATGGTTTTTGTTGAGGATGTCCATGGGGCAGGGGTTCTGTTGTCAGGCTTGTCAAATGAGGATATGGAATGGTTGGAGGCTAAAAGGAAAAAGGGTAGGAGGCGGAAAAGGAGAAACGATGTCAGTGCTACTGAACCTGGGAGGGTGGTGGTGGCAAATGCCTTTGAGGTGTTTTCTGAGGTGGAGGGTGGAAGTTCTTCTGGTGATGAGTCTGTGATTTCTATGTAGGAGGAATTACATGGAACATTGAAGCGTGTAGGGTCTCCAAGTAGGGAGGGGGGTAAGCAGGCTAAGAAACGTATACCCCAATCATCCTGAGGGCGGTTCCCACTCCATTGAAGGTGGCGACCCTTAATGTCGCCAGCATAAAATCAGTAAGTGCTCATACCACGGCCTTATTTTTGCTCAGCAGGTTTAAAGCTGATATTTTCTTTTTGCAAGAGACTCGGTTGTCTAGTTTGGTTGATATTCATCTGGCGGAGAAGGAGTGAAGGTGCGGCCCCTCCTTTTGGTCTTTTGCGGCCGAGCCTTACACTGGAGTTGTGGTAATTTTCCCGGCATGGTAAGCTGTCGGCGAATTATTGAGGTAGTAATGGGGAGATGCATGGTCTTGGATGTCTCCATGTACAGGTGATTGGCCCCTCTTACCAGTCGCCTCAAACATTCATCATTATGTCACATATATTTTTTTTTTTGCTCTTTTAGATACATCAAACATGCATCTACCCCTGAGGAAGCGAGCTACAGTCTCGTAGAAACGAGTTGGGTCTTTTGATGCCTGTGCATACTGTATGACATTCATGCATTAATGTTAATTTACTATGTGCAATCCAGTTGGCTTAGCAATTGCTTACATCACCCATGTATGTATATTATCTTTGAATAAATATTTTTACTGCATTTACTCTTGTTACTTAGAGGCCCCAGGGTGACATCTTGTATATATTTGCTATTGTTAGGGTTAGAGGTGTGTCACTGGTGACACCAGACCTTTTCTTTTTGTTTAAGGTTACTCTGGCCCCATATTTGGTGGATGTTTTTAATGTCTGTCAGAGAGGGTTCGCTCTCTCTCCATGCAACAATCTGCGGTTATTCCTCAGTCGAAGGGTAAAGACTGTTCGAGAATTGAGAATTGGCAGCCCATTAGCCTACTCAATGTTGATAGGGAGATACTGGCAAAAATAATTTTCTGGCGTTTATCGTCTGTAGTGGGCAATCTACTTTCTTGCCACCAACACTGTTCGGTTCAGGGTAGAAGCACCTTTTCAGCAGTGTTAGATGTCCGGGAGGCTCTGGAACGGTGCAGGACTGCAGGCTGGAGAAAGTACCTGCTGGCATTGGATCAGGCTAAAGCTTTTGATCGGGTCAATCATACCTATGGCTGCTTCTTGGCAAGTATGGCCTGGTGGGGGGGCTTTATCGATTGACTGAAGACCTTGTACAGAGGGGCTGAAAGCTTCATACTTGTGAATGGTTGGATCGAATGGCCCTTTGAGGTTGGCTTGGGTGTACGTCAGGGGTGTCCTTTGAATCCTCTGCTATATGCGTTCGCAATTGATCCCTTCATCAGGAGGTTAGAGAGCGGACCATTGTTCGGGGTGCCTTTGGGCATTCCTGGTTAGCCTCCTCTGAGGGTCATGGCCTATGCTGATGATGTGTCTGTTTTCATCTCTGGGACAGAGGAGGTGGTCTCAGGGATGGAGCAGTATGCTAAGGCATCTGACTCAAAGATCAATCAGGATAAAAGCGACGTTTTTTTGGATGGGAAAGGAAGGCGATGGCTTAGAGCTTCCGGATACCTTCCCAGAGCCCCGGCAGGAAGTTAACGTTTTAGGCATCAAATTTGGTCCTGGCAATTACGGCCTTGCCAATTGGATGCTAATGCCAAGGTTGCCAGCTGGAAGGATTGGAACCTTTCTTACAGGGAAAGGATTGAACCAATTAAAACTTACCTGATCCCGATATTTCTGTATGTCAGCTTTGTCTGTGTTTTTCCAGTGTCTCTATGTGAAGATCTACAACTGTTTCTTCCAGCTGTTATGTTGGAACAAACTGAACCTCATTAAGAGGTCTGTAACCTACCTTTCCAGGCGGATGGGTGGCCTAGGTATGGTCAACCTGGTGGTATTCTTTTCTCTGATGTTTTTGAAACATAATTTTGGTAACATGTTGCCTGGATGGGTTGGTATTTTTCAGTCCTGGTTTAGGCCTGATTCACACCTATGCATTTTTTTGTGCTTTTTTAGTTTTGCAGAAAGACACTACAGTCCATTTAACATCGTTTTCTATGGGTCACTTTCACATCTATGCATTTTATGGAAAGGGTCAGGGTCTTTTTTCTGGTTTTTGGTTTGATAGACTTCATTGGATCAAAAATATGTATTGAAAAATGCAAAATGCACCTGGAAAATGCAAACTGCGACATGGTAAGCTCCCGGTTTACGTTGCTTCGGCAGTGGCGAGTGACAGCAGAGGAAATTAAGTCTCTTCCTAGGAAGGCCCTGGAGAGGAGGGTTGTTGAATCTGCCTTAGCAAGCCACTGGCCTTGAGGGATTGCCCATACCCTCTGAGGGAGGGTCTAAGTTTGATTAATCTGGAGAGAATCCCTTTAAAGTTTCAGGATTTGGCCTTGCTCTCATTCCATGGCAGACTCTATATGAAGGGCAACTTGAAGCATCACTCTGCGGAGAACCGTGGTTGTCCAAACGTGGAGTGTGGCGGTGTGGAGGAGACAATGGACCATTTCTTGCTTCAGTGCCCCTTCAATATAGAATTCTATAAGCGGGTGGGTGGGCTCTGGGTATCTCTTTCCTTTACCGCTTGAGTTATGCAGCGTGGTCGCAAGGGTCTTTTGAGTCGCATTGGGATTTTGATTTTGAGACACTTTTTCTAGTTTGCTTGGTAGTCCGTTACTACAGTGGAATGCACAGTGTCAAGTTTCTATTTGGAAAAAAGTCCTTCCTGTCGAGGTGGTGGTGCACAACATTCTGGGTGAGGTTGGGAAGATTTGGGGTTTTGAGAAGGACAGGTGGCGGCCCGCGGGCCTGGACAAAGGCGTGGAGGAATGTCAGGTCCCCGATTTCACATAAAGGAAGCAATACAAAGAGAACAGGATACTTTCTCGTACAAGTACATGGTACAGCAGACACATATCAGGAATAGGCAATGTTGGGCAGAGGGGGCTCTCTAATTAGGCAAATTAGGCGGTCGCCTAAGGCCTCGCACTTACAGGGGCCTCGCGGCTGCCTAATTTGCCTGTGATCAATACTAATGTCGGCGTCATCGGATCTCTATATTACCCCTCTCTCTTTCTCACCTCCCCCTCTCTCCCACCTCTTGCATTGGCTGAATATATCTGATGGGCGAGGAGGGTGCCCTGGAAGTGGTGCTGATCACCTGTGTGCTAGATCCGTGCATTTTCTGCAGCCATTTTTCTTGCTTGAATTATTTTTCCCATTATGGGCGTGAGTGGGGCCTCATGTCTAAGTTTTGCCTAAGGCCTCACAAAGCCTCTGATGTTGGGGTAACAATCGCTTTAACCCAACAGACGTTAACATGCAACACAAGGTTAAGTGTGAATAATAAATGATTTTTTAAAAGTATAATAATTGGCTTGTTCGTGTCCACAGAGTTCAGCTTTAAATGTAAAGAGTAACGGGTTGTGTACACGGAAACATTTACTTTAAATTTGTTGGCCCTTTAATTATTTTTTTTGTCTGGCATTTTTAACCAGATGCTTAAAAAAAGTGACTTCCTTTCACACGCTGATGTAGCAATAGGCTTTCAACCAAAACAAAGTTTCTCACAGGCACAGACGCATTATTGAGAAATTACATATACCATGTGGAATGGGACAGACAAGATCTAACCGCTCTACAAACATTGAATTCATATCATTTTCTTTCAACTCCATTCCACGCTCATTCCACAGTTCCCCAAAACTAAACAAAAAAAATCTCTGCAAAGGGAAACATGTAGGCTACCATAGCTACCTTATTCTACTATCTGCCTGGCTATCTCTGGTTTCTTCACTAATGCTGCGTACACATGATCGGAATTTCCGTCGGAAAAACCTTGGATGGTTTTTCCGACGTAATTCCGCTCAAGCTTGGCATGCATACACACGGTCACACAAAAGTTCTCTGAACTTTCGACCGTTAAGAACGCAGTGACGTACAACACTACGACGAGCCGAGAAAATGAAGTTCAATGCTTCTGAGCATGCGTCAAATTGTTTCTGAGCATGCGTAGGAATTTTGCGCTTCGGAATTGCTACAGCCGATCGGAATTTCGGATATGAACTTTTCCCGTCGGAAAATAGAGAACCTGCTCTCAATCTTTTGTTGGCGGAAATTCCGACAGCAAAAGTCCGATGGAACATACAGGTACACACGGTCGGAATTTCCGATCAAAAGCTCACATCAAACTTTTCTTGTCAGACATTCCGACCGTGTGTACGCGGCATAAGTGTTACTCACCTGAACAAGCATGCAGCAAGTGAAGTCAGAATTCCTGATCTGCATTGCTTCTATCAGGTCAATGGCTTGAAGTGCTGAGGTGACTAAGTTAGCATGACGGCCAGGGAATTAGCGTTTTCGAAAAGTAATGGCAAGTCTCAAATTTTACTCCGTTCCATTAACCCCTTTGTGACTAAAGGTCATGAAAGCTTAGATGCCCAGACCTAATTTAGCAGCTTCAGTATGCATCAGTTAAAGCCTAACGCCAGGTTTCTTGTGGCTTTAACCACTTCAATACGGGGCACTTTGACCCCCCTCCCACCCAGGCCAATTTTTAGCTTTCAGCGCTGTCGAACTTTGAATGACAATTGCACGGTCATGCAACACTGTACCCATATGAAATTTGTATTATTTTATCATTTCTTTTGGTGGTATTTAATCACTACTGGGTTTTTTATTTTTTGCTAAACATATGGAAAAAAATGAAAATTGAGAATTTATTTTTATTTTTCTTAGTTTCTGTTATAAAATGTTACAAATAAGAAATGTTTCTGCTTCACTTATGTGCACTGATGAGGTTGCACGGATGGGCACTAATGAGGTTGCACGGATGGGCACTGATGAGGTTGCACGGATGAACACTGATGAGGCGGCACTAATGGGCACTGATGAGGCGGAACTGATGGGCACTGATGAGCTTCACTAATGGGCACTGATGAGGCTGCACTGATGAGGCAGCACTGATAAGTTGTACTGATTGGCACTGTTGAGGCTGTACTAGAGATGCCATCTTTTCTTCAAGCCAAACCCTTTAGCAGCCTGGGACACCTTTGGGTTGCCCAAGGAGAGTAGTACTGTGGTGCGCATAATGTGCCGCAGCGAACAGTGATTGTGGCCAAATTGCTTTTGCTGATATCATCACCCAGTAATGCCGAACCTGCCCCCAGACAGCCGTCCGCAGCTCCCGAACAGCAACAGATTTGTGTGTGACTATCTCGGTTACTTTCGGAGCCATAGCTTGGTCTGAATAATGTGTCCGGGTTTCAGTCCGTCTGAAATCCAGACACATGATTCAAAACCCAAACTGTCTGGATGACACCCAGACAGGTAGCAACCCTAGGCTGCATTGATAATCAAGGCACTGGTGATCAGTGCCCTGATTATCCGTGTAAATGTGCACTGTCAGACCTGCTGGTTACCAGCTCCCCTCCCCTCATGCTGTGATAGCGTGTGAGGACAAAAATGTGAATAACCGGCAAGTTTGTTTACATGTGATGAGCTGTGATTGGACAGAGCTGATCACATGGTAAAGGCCCTTTACCTTGATTACAGAGTGTGCCCGATGCGCGCCACAAGGGTTCTGCGGGAGGCATGTTCTGGGAGGACATTCATGGACGCCCTCCCAGAGCAACAGAGCCAAGCTGTAGCCGCCTTTTGGCTATGGTGCAGTATTAAAGTTGTTAAATAGTTTGTTAGAACCAAGTTGATCCAAAGGAACTGTTGCTTCACTAACAGATGCGCCAACTGGGAGCACAGTGTAAAGTGTATGTAGCATCAGCTACTGTATATACAGTATATAGTGCTGTGTTCCAGCAGTGGGATGGGGATTTCCCATCCTGCCCCTAAAACAAAATTGAGTCGGCTTTATTCATAGAATACAAAGCTTCCTGTGAATGGTTAAGCAGCACCCAGCCCAACTCGATTTTGTCCCAGGAGCGAAAACACTGTACTTAATGTGGTATATATATATATATATATATATATATATATATATATATATATATATATATATATATATATATATACATGCAGAATTGTGTTCCACTATAGCCAGTGGGTTTTACAATTCTTTTCACTACCAGTTGTGTCAAGGGAGGGTTCGAGCCAGTTAAGGGGTTGAGAATCAGAGGGCAGGCCCAAACAAAACCAGCAGCTCCTACGGGGGTAGTGCTGCACGTGGGGGCTCGAGTCCAGGATTCTGTTACTCTGAAATCAACTTTCCCCAGGCAGGACCCTTGTCCTTATCAAGATGGACCCCTTTGTTGTAGTCCAGTGGTGCAAAAAAGAGGGCGCCCGCTGAAGCGCGAGTGTAGCTATTGAGCTTCCTGGAGAACATTGGGATAAGAAGAAGGTGGCTGACATCATAAAGGTATTGTCTCCACAGAGGAGAGCACGGGTAGTCGCTCTAAGACCGGATCGGGGAGCTTATACCACTCATGCCTACTTAGAGTGGAAAGAGGGAGTACCGGAGAGCTTCAAAACTCTAGATAGTGCACCCGAAAGTTCCAGGAGGAGGAGGAGCATGACCAGGGACCAATATCCTCCCCTCCACCCTTGAACATGATTAGGCCAGACCTTCTTAGTGCTCTAGGAGATTTTGTATCAAAGTGTCACAAAAGCAACACAGTGTCTGTGGAAGCTGGGTACAGGAAGCTGAGGATCTTCTCAGGGAAACAGCCTGTGCCAGTCGGTGAGGAAGAGTTTTATGTCAGGATAGAGCAAGCCATGCAAGCTCTAGAAGGATGGGAACTACCAGAGGCCCAAAAGAAACAACGCATAAGTGAGAGTCTAAGAGGAGCCGCTGCAGAAGCTGTCAAGAATCTGAGGTTTAGTAACGCCACCTGTACTGCCTATGATTACTTGGTTATGCTACAAGAGGAGTTTGGGCGACTGGAGAAGGCGGCTGAGCTGATATATCAATTTGAACACACCCTCCAACAGCCAGGGGAACGACTTTCTGAGTACATCCGGAGGTTGAACAAGATGTTATGTCAGATTGTACTTAAAAAAGGAATGGAACCCTCTGCTATAAATCAAGCCAGGATGCAACAAATTCTAAGAGGAGCCCTGCGCTCTGATCCAGTTTGGCTCCATTTAAAGACCTCAGGGGGTGTCATGTCACTGAGCTACCCTGACCTAATCCGGGTAGTAAGAGATGAGGAAGCACTGCTGAATGATCAACAGTCAACTACTCCATTGAAATCTATCCCCTTTGCTGGAGTTAGGTCGGCAATGACTCATGAACAGGACTCTGAGGTAAAATCACTGCTCCCAAAATAACGGCCGTTTTTAAAACTTTTTTTTGCATTGATACATGTCCCCTGGGGCAGGACCCGGGTCCCCAAACACTTTTTATGACAATAACTTGCATATAAGCCTTTATAATTAGCACTTTAGATTTCTCCCATAGACTTTTAGAATTTGTCGCGAACACCCCAATTTGTTCGCTGTTCGGCGAACGGGCGAACAGGCAATGTTCGAGTCGAACATGAGTTCGACTCGAACTCGAAGCTCATCCCTACTCTCCACGGAAACTTCCAGATAAACTTGTAGGGCCCTCTCCAATGATCTCAATCCAGGTAGAAGGAATCTACACAAAGGCCCTTCTCGATACTGGAGCCCAGGTGACTCTCCTATATTGTGACTTCTACAATAGGCACCTCAATTATTTACCATTACAGAAGCTGGAAGACCTGGAGATATGGGGCATTGGAACGCAGAGTTTCCCCTATGATGGGTACATCCCATTTAGACTCACCTTTGATCCCTCAGTGGCGGGAGGAACGGAGACGTTTGACACTCTGGCTGTGGTCTGTCCTAGGCCACCTGGGGGACAACAAGAGCTCTCTGATCATAGGAACCAACACTGACTTGGTAAGGAGGCTGTTGACCACCTTGATTGAAGAACAAGATACCCTGACCGCAAGGGTCCACCCCTTGTTGCAGCAAGTTTACCAGCGCTTAGTGATGGAGAAAAAGGCCCCAGGAGAGGGGGGTTGGGAAAGTATGGAAGCTGGATAAAACAGAAAAGGTACTACAGCCAGGAGAGGTGACCTGTTTGAGAGCGTCTGTAAAACTCACATGGAAGCAAGCCGGCCCTTTCATCATCCTTGAATCTGGCCCTTGAGAGAAGGAAAGGGGAATAGAGATAATTCCCGAAGTGATCCCACTGAAGGCCCTAGAGTTGAGTCATGGGAAGATTTCAGTGAGTGTCAGAAACACCTCCTCCACCCCTTTGAGGGTATCAGCCAGAATGCTGTCTGGTCAGGTGAACCAAGCCTCCCAGTGGGCCCATCTGACTTGAAGAAGCCACAGGGAGAAGAAGACATAATAGGGAGGCTCTGTCCTGAGGACAAAAACCTCCCACCAGCTTGGAAAAAGAGAGCCAGGGCCCAACTTGCTCGATGGCAGAAGATCTTCTCAAGGGATGAATTAGATATGGGGTGTGCGAAGAGTATTAACCACAAGATTAGCTGCAGGAGGATAAGCCATTCAGGGAGATAGTCCGACAGGTTCCTCTAGGAGACCTGGAGCAACTGTCCGAATTAAAGAGGACAGGCATAATTCAGGAGAATGGCTCTCTGAGGCTGTGTATTGACTACCAGACACTGAACGGAAGAACTATACCGGATCAGTACACCACTCCCCCGATAGAGGATGCGCTACAAAGTCTGTCTGGAGCCAAGTGGTTCAGTGTGATGGATCTGAAGAGTGGCTACTACCAGATCCCCATGCACCCTGAAGATCAGGAGAAGACAGCCTTCATCACCACTGTGGGGTTCTTCGAGTTCAACCGGATGCCTCAAGGGTTGTCAGGAGCCACTGCTACTTTTCAAAGGCTAATGGAAAGAACGGTGGGGGACATGAATCTGATAGAGGTGCTGGTGTATCTGGACGACGTCATTGTGTTCGGGAAAACCCTAGAGGAACATGGAGAGGCTGGTGAAAGTCTTGAAGAGGCTCCATGAAGAAGGCCTGAAACTTTACCCGGAGAAATGTCAGTTCTACCAGTCCTCAGTTCATTACTTGGGCCACATTGTATCTGCAGAAGGGGTAGCCACAGACCCTGAGAAGCTGGATGCTGTCACTTCCTGGCCGAGCTCTGGTCATTTCTGGGATTCTGCTCCTATTACAGGAGGTTTGTGGAGGGGTTTGCCAAAATAGCCAGGCCCCTCAATGAATTTCTAAGGAATGAAGGAGAGGATGATGGAGAGAATTCAGACCAGCCAGTGAAGTCTACCATGGGGCCAAGGAAATCTAAAGAGTCCATCCAGGGTCAGTGGACCCCCAAGTGTGAAGAGGCCTTTGACCAGCTGAAAGAGAGTCTGACCACTGCCCCTGTATTGGCCTATGCAGATACCACCAAACCTTACGAGCTGCATGTGGACGCCAGCCGAGATGGGCTTGGTGGGGTGCTATACCAGGAGCGCGATGGTCACCTACGGCCCGTTGCCTATGTGAGCAGAAGCCTGACACTTGCTGAGAAGAATTACCCCACCCACAAGCTTGAATTCCTGGCCTTGAAGTGGGCTGTGGTAGACAAATTGAAAGACTACTTATACAGGGCTGAATTTGTGGTCAAGACTGATAATAATCCACTTACTTACCTTCTGACCACCGCCAAACTGGATGCCACAGGACATAGGTGGCTGGCTGCCCTCTCAAGTTTCACATTGAAACTTAAGTACCGACCAGGAGTTGGAAATAGGGATGCGGATGCCCTGTCCAGGAGATCCCATACTCCCACTGATCTCACCGAAGAGTGGGCCCAGTTGACCCCAGAGGGAGTGCGAGCCCTATATATGGGGACGGAACTTCAAGCCAAAGGAGGATCAAGGGCCGAAGAAAGTGGGGTCTCAGCTGCTGGAGTACCCAGATGTTACTGCAATGTGACCCAAGTCGGAGAAGAAGGCTTGCCCAAGTTATCCAAGAAGGACTTAAGGAGGGACCAATTGGAAGACACGTTAGGGAAGCTAATACTGAAGGCCTTGGAGAACCAACGCCCTGAATTGCTCCTAACCAACTCTTCCAGAGAGGCCCGCTTATTGCACAGGGAATGGGACCGGCTACAGATACGTCAAGGGGTGGTCTACCGAAGGGGCCCCTCTGATTATCTGGAAGAGAAGTGGCAGTTATTCAGTCAGCGACGGTGGTTCAGTTTGTCGCCACATCTAGCTGTCACTGGTCGAGCAGCTGTCAGGAGATGTCTAATCAGGCTTTTTTTAATATGTTTATAGGAACCCGGCCGGCATAGACAACACAGTAATTTAAGATTTGTTGGGGATTCGGTCACCTATTAATTTTCCATACTTTATCCCAGAAAGGGATGATCAGAGGGCACGTGCCCCAGATGTGGGTCATAGTGCCAGAAGCCTGTAAACATCTCCAGCATGTGAGATAGTAGGATCTATTTTACGTAAGATTGTGGGGCATCGCTACCATCTAGACTGTATACAGTAGTCGTGTTCTTGGGCATGGGAAGAAACAGACAGTTTATAGCTAAGCACCAGAATTTTTTTCCAATCAATGACATCAACTGGAACATCTACTTCCTGTTACCACATAGCCAGGAAAAAAAGCGGTTAGTTTCTTTTAGTAAAATTTGGTAAATCAAAGAAATTGCATGCTCAGGTCTAGTAACTGATAGAGCAGTGACAATTTAAGAAAATGTTGGCGCATTTACGCGGGCAGGAATAATTATTGCGACATGGCGCATGCTGTTGACTTGCGCCGGATTCGTGGAATAGTTGTGCGTACGGGCGCAGACACATTCTTAAATATGAAACAGACATCGGGCACTTGCTTATTGTAATGCTGATCATGTTAATGAGCTTTTCCTTATCACATGGAGAATATTACTTCCACTTTTATTCCTTTCATTCACTTCTTTTTGAAACAACTCAATATTCATTCTAGAGATCTTCCTCCTATCAACAACTGTGCAGATGTTTACTGGAGTTGTAATTGTGCATTTTATGGTGATAGTCTATAATCATTGGTGGAGCCGAAACTTCCATGAAAATATCTTCTCAATACATGTCTGTGTATTGTGCATTCTGGACAATTCTTTCCTCATACACTGTACACTGTCCAAGCAATATTCTCCATGTGATAAGGAAAAGTTCATTAACATGATCAGCATTACAATGAGCACAAGCTCAATGTATAAGCAGTTGTGCACTCTGGAGAACGCCGTATTTAACAGGCGAGCAGGCGAGCATAAAATGGTGTGCTTAGTCAATGCACATGTGCAGTTGAGTAAGCTGAAAGAAGGGTGTAAAAAGGCTTGAGTAGTTGTAAGACAGATCTACATGTTCTGGACAGAATTTGTGCATTTAAACATTATATACATACTTTTTAGCCTGGTAACAGAAGATGGTAAACTAGTAAAGTTATCTACAGTATTCAGACAAAAATGTTGAAGATTACATTGGCTGCGCTTGCTAATGGTAGGCGCGAAAGATTACGCAAGTGCGCAACAGCGCTTCCTATGTAAATATGGTTTGGTGCATATAAGTGCACCACAATTTTTGATAAATGTTTTGAGTCCAGTTTTTTGTGCAATTGCTCCAATTTCTCCACTGCACCACAGGCGCAGGTCTTTAGTAAATCACCTCCAAAGTCTGTTTGGGGTCTGGTTAGGGGATCTGTAGATGGCCTGGTCTCATTCTGTTATATTCCAGTGAAAGCAGTTTGCTAGATTGATAAGGGCAAAAAAATACCCAAATGATCCTGCCAGAAATCTTGTTAGTTTATAACATCCAGCGCTTTCAGCCTGTGCTGCACTCTTATTAGTCACATTGTTCCCAGCTATCTCTGAGGCCTACATCTATGTGTTATGGAGAATAGACGAAAGGAGGTGTTCTGTAGTCCTGTCCTAGGCTGACTTCGCTGCTTTTAGTTAGTGTACAGTGAGTGTGCTTTGTTACCCTAGAACAGAAAGTACCGTATGTTTCTGGCAGCATTGCCATAGGAAAATAAATTGTTGTGATGTTGTAGGCAGATTGCCTGCAGAATGTTAGGCAGTTGGCTGGCCCAGGCTGGGGAAGGGGTTAATGTTTTGTACCTCTGTTCCCGCGCTTTTTGGAACCAGCCTGTAACGCCGAGCGCTCCGGGTGTCCCATCCATCCCGGAGCGCCCGCGGCGTCTGTCTCCCTGCAGCGCTCCGGTCGGCTCCTCTGTAGGGATGAGCCGAACACCCCCGGGTTCGGTTCGCACCAGAACCTTCGAACGGACCGAAAGTTCGCGCGAATTTTCGAACCCTATTCGTTATAATGGACGCGAACGTTCGAAATCAAAATTGCTAATTACAACGGCCAATATGCATGTTAATGTTATAAAACAGGTTTGGGGACCCGGATCCTGCCCCAGGGGACATATATCAATGCAAAAAGAAATTTTAAAAACTAAAGTTTTTTCGGGAGCAGTCATTTTAATGATGCATAAAGTGAAAAAAAAAAAAGTGAAATTTTCCTTTAAATACGGTACCTGGGGGGTGTCTAAAGTATGCCTGTGAAGTGGCATGTGTTTCCCGTGTTTAGAACTGTCCTTGCACAAAATGACATTTGTAAAGGAAAAAAAGAAGCCATTTAAAACCACTTGCGGCTTTAATGTCATGTCTTGTCCTGGCCGCCATATGGCTGAAAATCCTTGAGAAAAATGGCATGGCTACCCCATCACCCCCCCCCCCCACCCCAGCCCCTTTGGGTCTTGTATGGATACTAAGGGGGACCCCGCACCCAAAATAAAACCCTATACCTACAACCCTATATACTCTGAACAGCAGTATATAGGTGGTGCAAACAAGACATGGACTGTAGGTTTGTTCTTAAGTAGAATCTGAACAGGTACATTATGAAGTGTAGCTACATCCCAAAAAAATCAATTTTTAAGCTTTTTGGAGAACATAGGGAGGGGTTATCACCCCTGTAACATTTGCTGTCTTTGCACATCTGTTCAGAACATGTCACCTCACTTTCCGTCCCAATGACAAATGTTTTTGGAAAAGTGGGGTTTTAATTGAAACAAGGATTGGTGATAAAGCATCAGTAGAGAGGAGATACCTTTTTCCCAAATTAAATCTAACAGGATAGAATTTTCCTTCCTAGGGGTAGATTTCCTCTCACTTCCTGTTTTCTCTTGCCGTTTGCAAGTAGGAGTCGTTTGTAAGTTGGATGTTTGAAAGTAGGGGCCTGCCGTATATACTCTGCAGAAATTTGCCCTATTAGATGTTGGTGTAGCCACAAGACTGGTGGGCACAGGAATGGGCCCTGCTGTGAGTTAATAGATCAAGATTTGTACTTGCATGCACCTGTTGAACCGGGCAGAAAAATTGGGCCTTTGGTGGTGGTGGTGGTGGTGGTGGACGGTGTTGCCACAAGACTGTAAGCCCTCACAGTTACTCTTGGTGGGTGCAGGAATGGGCCCTGCTGTGAGTTATTAGATCAAGATTTGTAATTGCATGCACCTGTTGAACAGGGCAGAAAAATTGGGCCTTTGGTGGTGGTGGTGGTGGTGGACGGTGTTGCCACAAGACTGTAGGCCCTCATAGTTACTCTTGGTGGGCGCAGGAATGGGCCCTGCTGTGAACTATTAGATCAAGATTTGTAATTACACGCCCCTGTTAAACAGGGGCTGAAAAATTGTGCCTTAGGCATTGGTGCTGGTGCCACAACACTGCAACCCCTCACAGATACTGTACTTGGAGCACAGCAGTCACACCTGTTGCGAAGCATCTTTTTAAAAAATTGTAATTACACGCCCCTGTTATACAGGGGCTGAAAAATTGTACCTTAGGCACTGGTGCTGGTGCCACAACACTGCAACCCCTCACAGATACTGTACTCTGAGCACAGCAATGAGACCTGTTGCAAAGCATTGCCTAAAAATTGTAATTACACGCCCCAACAGGGGCTGAAAAATTGTGCCTTAGGCACTGGTGCTGGTGCCACAACACTGCAACCCCTCACAGATACTGTACTCTGAGCACAGCAATGAGACCTGTTGCAAAGCATTGCCTAAAAATTGTAATTACACGCCCCAACAGGGGCTGAAAAATTGTGCCTTAGGCACTGGTGCTGGTGCCACAACACTGCAACCCCTCACAGATACTGTACTCTGAGCACAGCAGTCACACCTGTTGCGAAGCATCTTTTTAAAAAATTGTAATTACACGCCCCTGTTATACAGGGGCTGAAAAATTGTGCCTTAGGCACTGGTGTGGTGGCATGGATCATTGAGGAGGAGGAAGAGGATAGTCAGTGAACATAACAGGACAGTCACTCAGCATCAGCATAGGCAGTCTTGAAGGGATGTGACATTATAAATTATTCCGTTATATCCGCTTCAGGTGTCTGGTAGCTGGTGGTGATCCAAGACTGATTCATTTTTATGAAGGTCAGTCGATCAACCGAGTCGGTGGACAGGCGCACCCTATGATCGGTGACAAATCCTCCAGCAGCACTGAATGTGCGTTCGGAAAGAACGCTGGATGCAGGACAGGCCAGTAGCTCAATTGCATACTGTGCAAGCTCTGGCCAGTGATCCATCCTCAGGACCCAGTAAGCCAGAGGATTTTCGGTGGGAAAGGTGTCCAAGTCTGACCTTGCCCCTAGGTATTCCTGCACCATGTATATCAAACGCTGGCGATGGTTGCTGGAACCGATCATACCTTGGGGCTGCGGACTAAAAAATTGTCTGAACGCATCGGTCAGACGTCCACCTTCCCCACCGCTCCTTCTGCTACTGACCGAAGCCTCAGCAACTCGTCGTCCAGGACCAGGAGTTTGTAACCTCCCAGTTTCTGGGAACGCGTTGCACAGACCTTTCTGCAAGGCCTCCCTGAGATGTCTCATCCTCTGCTCCCTCTGCGACGGCAAGATAAGGTCCGCAACCTTACCCTTGTACCGTGGATCAAGGAGAGTGGCCAGCCAGTAATGGTCACTCTCCTTGATCCGAAGAACACGAGGATCCTTCCGCAGGCTTTGCAGGATCAGGGAAGCCATGCAGCGTAGGTTAGCTGAGGCATTCGGTCCGGAGTCTTCTGGGTCACTGAGGATGACATGATCGCCAGCCACCTCCTCCCAGCCACGTACAAGTCCACTGGTTTGTTGGGACTGTACATCATCCCTAAAAGACTGCTGCTGCTGATGCTGAGTGCCAGGCTCCACCTCCATGCTCACACAATCCTCCTCCTCCTCCTCCTCCTCTTCCTGTGTGATGGGTGGGACAGAAGGAACATTGTCTGGATAAAGGGGGCCTTGAGAGACAAGGAAGTCCTCCTCTTCCTGCCTCTGTTCTGCCTCAAGTGCCCTGTCCATTATCCCACGCAGCGTATGCTCCAACAGGTGGACAAGAGGTACAGTGTCACTGATACATGCACTGTCACTGCTCACCATCCTCGTGGCCTCCTCAAATGGTGAGAGGACAGTGCATGCATCCCTGATCATGCTCCACTGGCGTGGGGAAAAAAAGCCAAGCTCCCCTGACCCTGTCCTGGTGCCGTAGTCGCAAAGGTACTCATTGATGGCCCTCTGCTGCGTGTGCAGTCGCTGCAGCATGGCCAACGTTGAGTTCCACCTGGTGGGCATGTCACATATTAGGCGGTTCTTGGGCAGGTTCAGCTCCTTTTGCAGCTCAGTCAGCCGAGCACTGGCATTATAAGATCGGCGGAAATGCACACAGACTTTCCTGGCCTGCCTCAGGACATCCTGTAAGCCTGGGAACCTGCCCAAGAACCGCTGCACCACCAGGTTGAGGACGTGAGCCATACAGGGCACATGGGTGAGCTGCCCCTGTCGCAGGGCGGAGAGGAGGTTGGTGCCATTATCAGAAACGACCATTCCTGGCTTAAGCTGGCGTGGCGTCAACCACCTCTCGGCCTGCCCATGCAGAGCTGCCAGAACCTCTGGCCCAGTGTGGCTCCTGTCCCCCAAACACACCAGCGCAAGCACGGCATGGCATCTTTTTGCCTGCGTACTCGCGTAGCCCCTTGTACGCCTACGGAGCACCGCTGGTTCCGAGGACAGAGCACTCGAAGAGGACATGGAGGAAGAAGAAGAGGAGGGGGTGGAGGAGAGAGGTGTGTCACAACCAGTAGTAGCATTTTGGAGGCGTGGTGGCGGAACAACCTCCAACACTACTGCACCTTGTCCTGCATCCCTCCCAACTACCAATAGAGTGACCCAATGGGCCGTGAAAGAAAGATAACGTCCCTGTCCATGCCTGCTGGACCATGAGTCAGCGGTAATATGCACCTTACCGCTGACCGCCCTGTCCAGCGAGGCATGGACATTACTGGCATGTGGAAGGCAGAGAGACGGAATCGCCTTCCGTGAGAAAAAGTGGCGTTTGGGAACCTGCCACTGAGGAACCGCACATTGAACAAACTCACGGAAGGGGGCCGAGTCTATCAACTGAAAAGGCAGCAGTTGAAGTGCTAGCAATTTAGCCAAGCTAGCATTCAACCGCTGGGCATGTGGATGGCTGGGAGTATACTTCTTTCGACGGTCCAGCAGCTGGGGCAGGGAAATTTGCCTGCTACAATCGGACGTCGGTGTACTGCAAGTACTTGGTTGTGACACACCTAATTCTACACCTTCAGTCCTCTCAGAGCAGCTTTCAGAGAGGACTGAAGATATAGTGGGGATGGAGATCCCAGCTGATGAGGAGCAAGGAGAGGTCCGCTTTGTTCTTTGGTGTGGGTCTTTTATGTGTGCTTGCCAACGAGCTGCATGGCAGGTCGACATATGTCTGCTCATGCTTGTGGTGCCCAAGCGGCTGATGTTTTGGCCACGCGAGATACGCTTGAGACAAATATTGCAAATAGCAGTGGTGCGATCTGATGCACTCGTCTCAAAAAAGGCCCACACCAAAGAACTTTTGTGATAACGTGCAGAGGCAGCGCCCTGCACAGGCGGAGCTCTGCGGTGTGGTACAGTTGCTGTGCTGGCCTCTAGCTGGCCTCCAGGGGGCATCCTGCCTCGTTGGACATGTGACGCTGCATCCTCCTCCTCCTCCTCCTCTCTCCCTTCAGGCACCCACGTGGAGTCAGTGACCTCATCATCCCCTCCCTCTTCACCACTAGAGCAAACCTGGCAGTAAGCTGCAGCTGGTGGAACACTACTGCCAGATTGCTGTCCTTCAGCATCCCCTCTCTCTGCGCGCACACTACTGACTTCCTCAAGCTGGGTATCATCATCCGAGCCTTCGAATCGTTGGGCATCCTCCTGGAGCATGTACCCAACACTGTGCTCAAACAGTTCGGGGGACTCCTCAGGAGGACATGGTGGGTCTAGGGAAGGGGTGGCTGATGATGCCATTGAGTACGCGTTGGCAGCTGCTCTGCCAGTACCCTGAGCCTGGGTGAGAGAGGATGAGGAGGATGAGGAGGGCTTGGTCATCCATTCTACCAAGCCTTCGGCATGATGCGGCTCCACATGTCCAGCTGCCGAAAACAAAGACAAGCGTGTCCCATGGCCACGTGCTGATGACGATGCACGACCACGTCCACGGCCAGCACTGTTGTCTCTAGAAACAGAGCCTGCCTGCCCTGTGTTCTTGCCTCGGCACGCTCTGCCTCTCCTTGGCGGTCTTCCAGCCATTGTAGTCGGTAGTGTATATAGTATAAAAAATAGAACTCCTATGTGTGCTCACAACACACTGTAGGTCCTATGGGTGCTGACACTAACACACTATAGGTACTATGTGTGCTGCTGACAAGAAAATATAGGAGCTCTGTTTGCTGCCACTAACACACTAGAAGTCCTATGGGTGCTGCTGAGAAGAAAATATAGGAGCTCTGTTTGCTGCCACTAACACACTAGAAGTCCTATGGGTGCTGCTGAGAAGAAAATATAGGAGCTCTGTTTGCTGCCACTAACACACTAGAAGTCCTATGGGTGCTGCTGAGAAGAAAATATAGGAGCTCTGTGTGATGCCACTAACACACTAGAAGTCCTATGGGTGCTGCTGAGAAGAAAATATAGGAGCTCTGTTTGCTGCCACTAACACACTAGAAGTCCTATGGGTGCTGCTGAGAAGAAAATATAGGAGCTCTGTTTGCTGCCACTAACACACTAGAAGTCCTATGGGTGCTGCTGAGAAGAAAATATAGGAGCTCTGTGTGATGCCACTAACACACTAGAAGTCCTATGGGTGCTGCTGAGAAGAAAATATAGGAGCTCTGTTTGCTGCCACTAACACACTAGAAGTCCTATGGGTGCTGCTGAGAAGAAAATATAGGAGCTCTGTTTGCTGCCACTAACACACTAGAAGTCCTATGGGTGCTGCTGAGAAGAAAATATAGGAGCTCTGTGTGATGCCACTAACACACTAGAAGTCCTATGGGTGCTGCTGAGAAGAAAATATAGGAGCTCTGTTTGCTGCCACTAACACACTAGAAGTCCTATGGGTGCTGCTGAGAAGAAAATATAGGAGCTCTGTGTGATGCCACTAACACACTAGAAGTCCTATGGGTGCTGCTGAGAAGAAAATATAGGAGCTCTGTTTGCTGCCACTAACACACTAGAAGTCCTATGGGTGCTGCTGAGAAGAAAATATAGGAGCTCTGTTTGCTGCCACTAACACACTAGAAGTCCTATGGGTGCTGCTGAGAAGAAAATATAGGAGCTCTGTTTGCTGCCACTAACACACTAGAAGTCCTATGGGTGCTGCTGAGAAGAAAATATAGGAGCTCTGTGTGATGCCACTAACACACTAGAAGTCCTATGGGTGCTGCTGAGAAGAAAATATAGGAGCTCTGTTTGCTGCCACTAACACACTAGAAGTCCTATGGGTGCTGCTGAGAAGAAAATATAGGAGCTCTGTGTGATGCCACTAACACACTAGAAGTCCTATGGGTGCTGCTGAGAAGAAAATATAGGAGCTCTGTGTGATGCCACTAACACACTAGAAGTCCTATGGGTGCTGCTGAGAAGAAAATATAGGAGCTCTGTGTGATGCCACTAACACACTAGAAGTCCTATGGGTGCTGCTGAGAAGAAAATATAGGAGCTCTGTTTGCTGCCACTAACACACTAGAAGTCCTATGGGTGCTGCTGAGAAGAAAATATAGGAGCTCTGTTTGCTGCCACTAACACACTAGAAGTCCTATGGGTGCTGCTGAGAAGAAAATATAGGAGCTCTGTGTGATGCCACTAACACACTAGAAGTCCTATGGGTGCTGCTGAGAAGAAAATATAGGAGCTCTGTGTGATGCCACTAACACACTAGAAGTCCTATGGGTGCTGCTGAGAAGAAAATATAGGAGCTCTGTTTGCTGCCACTAACACACTAGAAGTCCTATGGGTGCTGCTGAGAAGAAAATATAGGAGCTCTGTTTGCTGCCACTAACACACTAGAAGTCCTATGGGTGCTGCTGAGAAGAAAATATAGGAGCTCTGTTTGCTGCCACTAACACACTAGAAGTCCTATGGGTGCTGCTGAGAAGAAAATATAGGAGCTCTGTGTGATGCCACTAACACACTAGAAGTCCTATGGGTGCTGCTGAGAAGAAAATATAGGAGCTCTGTGTGATGCCACTAACACAATAGAAGTCCTATGGGTGCTGCTGAGAAGAAAATATAGGAGCTCTGTTTGCTGCCACTAACACACTAGAAGTCCTATGGGTGCTGCTGAGAAGAAAATATAGGAGCTCTGTGTGATGCCACTAACACACTAGAAGTCCTATGGGTGCTGCTGAGAAGAAAATATAGGAGCTCTGTTTGCTGCCACTAACACACTAGAAGTCCTATGGGTGCTGCTGAGAAGAAAATATAGGAGCTCTGTTTGCTGCCACTAACACACTAGAAGTCCTATGGGTGCTGCTGAGAAGAAAATATAGGAGCTCTGTGTGATGCCACTAACACACTAGAAGTCCTATGGGTGCTGCTGAGAAGAAAATATAGGAGCTCTGTGTGATGCCACTAACACACTAGAAGTCCTATGGGTGCTGCTGAGAAGAAAATATAGGAGCTCTGTTTGCTGCCACTAACACACTAGAAGTCCTATGGGTGCTGCTGAGAAGAAAATATAGGAGCTCTGTTTGCTGCCACTAACACACTAGAAGTCCTATGGGTGCTGCTGAGAAGAAAATATAGGAGCTCTGTGTGATGCCACTAACACACTAGAAGTCCTATGGGTGCTGCTGAGAAGAAAATATAGGAGCTCTGTGTGATGCCACTAACACACTAGAAGTCCTATGGGTGCTGCTGAGAAGAAAATATAGGAGCTCTGTTTGCTGCCACTAACACACTAGAAGTCCTATGGGTGCTGCTGAGAAGAAAATATAGGAGCTCTGTTTGCTGCCACTAACACACTAGAAGTCCTATGGGTACTGCTGAGAAGAAAATATAGGAGCTCTGTTTGCTGCCACTAACACACTAGAAGTCCTATGGGTGCTGCTGAGAAGAAAATATAGGAGCTCTGTGTGATGCCACTAACACACTAGAAGTCCTATGGGTGCTGCTGAGAAGAAAATATAGGAGCTCTGTTTGCTGCCACTAACACACTAGAAGTCCTATGGGTGCTGCTGAGAAGAAAATATAGGAGCTCTGTTTGCTGCCACTAACACACTAGAAGTCCTATGGGTGCTGCTGAGAAGAAAATATAGGAGCTCTGTTTGCTGCCACTAACACACTAGAAGTCCTATGGGTGCTGCTGAGAAGAAAATATAGGAGCTCTGTGTGATGCCACTAACACACTAGAAGTCCTATGGGTGCTGCTGAGAAGAAAATATAGGAGCTCTGTGTGATGCCACTAACACAATAGAAGTCCTATGGGTGCTGCTGAGAAGAAAATATAGGAGCTCTGTTTGCTGCCACTAACACACTAGAAGTCCTATGGGTGCTGCTGAGAAGAAAATATAGGAGCTCTGTGTGATGCCACTAACACACTAGAAGTCCTATGGGTGCTGCTGAGAAGAAAATATAGGAGCTCTGTTTGCTGCCACTAACACACTAGAAGTCCTATGGGTGCTGCTGAGAAGAAAATATAGGAGCTCTGTTTGCTGCCACTAACACACTAGAAGTCCTATGGGTGCTGCTGAGAAGAAAATATAGGAGCTCTGTTTGCTGCCACTAACACACTAGAAGTCCTATGGGTGCTGCTGAGAAGAAAATATAGGAGCTCTGTTTGCTGCCACTAACACACTAGAAGTCCTATGGGTGCTGCTGAGAAGAAAATATAGGAGCTCTGTGTGATGCCACTAACACACTAGAAGTCCTATGGGTGCTGCTGAGAAGAAAATATAGGAGCTCTGTGTGATGCCACTAACACACTAGAAGTCCTATGGGTGCTGCTGAGAAGAAAATATAGGAGCTCTGTGTGATGCCACTAACACACTAGAAGTCCTATGGGTGCTGCTGAGAAGAAAATATAGGAGCTCTGTTTGCTGCCACTAACACACTAGAAGTCCTATGGGTGCTGCTGAGAAGAAAATATAGGAGCTCTGTGTGATGCCACTAACACACTAGAAGTCCTATGGGTGCTGCTGAGAAGAAAATATAGGAGCTCTGTTTGCTGCCACTAACACACTAGAAGTCCTATGGGTGCTGCTGAGAAGAAAATATAGGAGCTCTGTTTGCTGCCACTAACACACTAGAAGTCCTATGGGTGCTGCTGAGAAGAAAATATAGGAGCTCTGTTTGCTGCCACTAACACACTAGAAGTCCTATGGGTGCTGCTGAGAAGAAAATATAGGAGCTCTGTGTGATGCCACTAACACACTAGAAGTCCTATGGGTGCTGCTGAGAAGAAAATATAGGAGCTCTGTGTGATGCCACTAACACACTAGAAGTCCTATGGGTGCTGCTGAGAAGAAAATATAGGAGCTCTGTGTGATGCCACTAACACACTAGAAGTCCTATGGGTGCTGCTGAGAAGAAAATATAGGAGCTCTGTGTGATGCCACTAACACACTAGAAGTCCTATGGGTGCTGCTGAGAAGAAAATATAGGAGCTCTGTTTGCTGCCACTAACACACTAGAAGTCCTATGGGTGCTGCTGAGAAGAAAATATAGGAGCTCTGTTTGCTGCCACTAACACACTAGAAGTCCTATGGGTGCTGCTGAGAAGAAAATATAGGAGCTCTGTTTGCTGCCACTAACACACTAGAAGTCCTATGGGTGCTGCTGAGAAGAAAATATAGGAGCTCTGTTTGCTGCCACTAACACACTAGAAGTCCTATGGGTGCTGTTGGGGTGCAATGCTGTGCTAACAGCACTGCGGTTGGTACTACTGCAATACTGTACTAACAGTAAGCACGCACCAGACTAATCCCCAGCAGCAGCTAATAACACACTAACTGTGCAATCAGCAGCAATGAACGATCAATGACTTAGGTAGCAATGGTTTAGCAAAGAAATAGCCAATGGTTTAGCAAAGAAGAGCAAATCTTTCAGTATCAAGCAAAGACAGAATCAGCAGACTAATCTCTCCTAAAGCCGGAACTCATGTGACCGGGGCCGATGGCGTGGCGGCCTTTTAAATGGTGGGGCGTGTACTAAAGCCCCTGAGCTGTAATTGGCTACAGGCGTCCTGCCTGTAGCCAATTATTGCTCTCCGAGTTTCGGGCGCTGTGATTGGCCAAGCATGCGGGGTCACAGTGCATGCTTGGCCAATCATCAGCCAGCAATGCACTGCGCCGGCCGCGCCGGCCGCAATGCATTGCGGGGCCGCTCGCATCACACGAATGTGATGCGAACGGCCCAAATAGTTCTGGGCTCGACGAGCGAGCGAACGCCCGATGCTCGATTCGAACATGGGTTCGAATCGAGCACCGGGCCCATCCCTACTCCTCTGACCGTGAGCGCTGCTCTGATGCTGGCGGGGATGCGATCCTTGCGGCGGCACCTGTCCGCCCGCGGATCGCATCCCATTCTGCTCACCGGCCTCCTCCTCCTGCTCCGTCCCGGCGCGCGCGGTCCCGCTGCTCTCTAGGGCGCGTGCGCGCCGGTCTTCTTAAATTTAAAGGGCCAGTGCACCATTGATTGGTGCCTGGTCCAATTACTGTGTAACACTCCAAAACACTTAAAAACCGACTCCCCCTTCCTGTCCTTGCCGGATCTTGTTGCCTTAGTGCCCTGAGAAAGCGTTTTGTACTTGCCTTTCCAGTGTATCTGACCTTCTGCCGTTGCCCCTGACTACGTACCATTGCCGCCTGCCCTGACCTTCCGCTACGTCTGACCTTGCCTCTGCCTAGTCCCAGTGTACCGTGCCTATCTCAGCTGCCAGAGAAGTCGAGCCGCTACTGGGGGACACGACCTGGTTGCTACCGCCGCAGCAAGTCCATCCCGCCTTGCGGCGGGCTCTGGTGAAAACCGGTAGCTACTTAGAACCGGTCCTCCAGTGCGACCCGTGCCTTCACCTCTCTGGCACAGAGGATCCACCTCCTGTGTCCTCACTAGCCGCCAGTCCGGGCCCTGACAGTAGATCCGGCCATGGATCCCGCTGAGGTACCGCTGCCAAATCTCGCTGACCTCACTACCGTGGTTGTCCAGCAGTCGCAACAGATCGCACAACAAGGACAGCAGCTGTCGCAGTTGACCGCCATGGTCCAGCAGCTTCTGCCGCCGCAGCCTCCAGCATCTTCCCCTCTCCGAGCTGCCGCTACTACCTCGAGAATTCGCCTGTCTCTTCCGGAGAAATTTGACGGGGATTCTAGGATGTGCCGGGGATTCTTGTCCCAATGTTCCCTGCATCTTGAGATGATGTCTGACCAGTTTTCCACAGAACGGTCTAAAGTGGCATTCGTGGTCTCTCTGTTGTCTGGAAAGGCCTTGGCCTGGGCCACGCCACTCTGGGACCGCAACCACCCTGCTACAGCCACCGTTCAGTCCTTCTTTGCTGAGGTTCGCAGCGTTTTTGAGGAACCAGCCCGAGCCTCATCCGCTGAAACCGCCCTGCTTAACCTTGTCCAAGGAAACTCTTCTGTGGGCGAATATGCCATACAGTTCCGCACACTGGCCTCAGAGTTAGCTTGGAATAATGAGGCTCTCTGCGCGACCTTCAAGAAGGGTTTATCCGGCCACATCAAGGATTGTCTGGCCGCACGAGAGATACCCTCTTCCTTGACGGAACTCATCCATTTAGCTACCCGCATCGATATGCGTTACGTCGAAAGACGCCAAGAGCTTCGCCAGGAGAAAGATCTTGTTCGCACCAGGCGTTATCCGCGCCTGGCTCCTCTCTTTCTGAATCCAATGCATCCTGTTACCGTGCCTCCCGCCGAGGAGGCCATGCAAGTGGACCGGTCTCGCCTGACCCTACAAGAGAGGTCTCGCCGTAGGAACGAGAACTTATGCCTTTATTGTGCGAGCTCTGATCACTTCCTAAAAGACTGCCCTATTCGTCCTCCGCGTCAGGGAAACGCCCGCACCTAGTGAACGTGGGAGAGGCGTTACTGGGTGCGGATTTCTCCTTCTGCTGGCTCCCTCTTCCCTGCGGTGGCCTTCCTGGACTCTGGTTCTGCAGGAAACTTTATTGAAGCCTCTTTCATCAACAGGTTCAACATTCCTGTTACCCGTCTCATCAAACCCTTCTTCATTTCCTCTGTAAATGGAGAGAATTTGGATTGTACCGTGCGTTACCGCACCGAACCCCTGCTCATGTCCATTGGTGTTCTTCACCAAGAAAAGATTGAATTCTTTGTTTTGCCGAACTGTACTTCTGACATCCTTCTTGGCCTACCCTGGCTCCAGCGTCACACTCCTACCCTCGACTGGACCACTGGGGACATCAAATCCTGGGGTGACTCCTGTCACAAGCATTGCCTTAAGTCTGTACCGACCTGTCAAGTCCCCATCACTACTCCTTTGCCTGGCCTTCCAAAGGCCTATCAGGACTTTTCTGATGTCTTTTGCAAAAAACAGGCGGAGGTCTTACCACCACATAGACCCTACAACTGCCCCATTGACTTGCTCCCAGGTACTACACCACCCCGTGGCAGAATTTACCCTCTCTCCTCTCCTGAAACCAAGGCTATGACTGAATACATTCGGGAGAACCTCAAGAGAGGTTTTATTAGGAAATCTTCTCCAGCCGGAGCGGGCTTCTTCTTCTTCGTGGCCAAGAAGGACGGATCTCTACGCCCTTGCATAGACTATCGTGGTCTCAATAAAATCACTATTAAAAACCGCTACCCTCTGCCTCTCATCTCGGAGCTCTTTGACCGTCTGCGCGGAGCAAAAGTTTTTTCTAAATTGGACCTCAGGGGCGCTTATGACCTCATCAGAATCCGTAAGGGAGATGAATGGAAAACCGCATTTAACACCAGAGACGGTCACTTTGAATATCTCGTCATGCCGTTCGGACTTTGCAACGCCCCTGCCGTCTTTCAAGATTTTGTCAACGAAATCTTCCGGGACCTACTGTATACCTGTGTGGTTGTCTATCTTGACGACATCCTAGTCTTCTCTGCCAACCTTAAGGAACATCGGCTCCATGTCCGTCAAGTGCTCCAGCGCCTCCGCGTAAATCATCTTTACGCTAAATTTGAAAAATGCCTTTTTGAGCGCAGCAGTCTTCCTTTCCTAGGATATCTGGTCTCTGGACAAGGTCTCCAAATGGACCCTGACAAACTCTCCGCCGTCTTGGGTTGGCCACGCCCCTCCGGACTTCGTGCTATCCAACACTTCCTTGGTTTCGCCAACTACTATCGTCAGTTCATACCCCACTTCTCCACCATCGTTGCTCCTATAGGGGCACTGACCAAAAAAGACGCGAATCCTAGGTCCTGGCCGCCTCAAGCGGAGGAAGCTTTTACTCGCCTTAAGACCGCCTTCTCCTCTGCACCTGTCCTGTCTCGGTCAGATCCTCTAAAGCCGTTCTTCCTTGAAGTCGACGCCTCCTCGGCAGGAGCCGGAGCTGTGCTTCTTCAAAAAAACGCTAAAGGGAAAAACGTCACTTGTGGTTTTTTCTCCAAAACTTTCTCCCCTCCGGAAAAAAACTATTCCATAGGTGACCGTGAACTGTTGGCCATCAAGTTGGCATTAGAAGAGTGGAGACATCTCCTGGAAGGATCCCTTCACCCTATCTCCATCTACACTGACCATAAAAATTTGTCCTACCTTCAGTCCGCTCAGCGCCTAAATCCAGGCCAGGCGGTCATTGTTCTTTGCCCGCTTCAACTTCCAGATCCATTTTCGGCCCGCAGACAAAAATGTCAGGGCTTATGCTTTGTCCCGTCTCTCCGATACCTCGGAAACCGAGACTCCTCCTCAACACATCATACCCCCCGAGTGTCTGATTTCCTCTGCTCCCGCTTCTCTCGTGCCAATTCCTCCAGGAAAGACTTTCGTTCCTCCACGCCTTCGGCTTAAGATACTCAAGTGGGGCCATTCCTCCCATCTAGCCGGTCACGCTGGGATCAAAAAATCCATACAATTGATTGCCAGACACTATTGGTGGCCTACCCAGGAGGAAGATGTGACTGACTTTGTACGGGCCTGCACTATCTGTGCACGTGACAAGACGCCTCGCCAGAAGCCTGCAGGTCTTCTCCTTCCCCTACCTGTGCCTGAACAACCATGGTCCCACATCGCCATGGATTTCATCACGGACCTCCCTTTGTCTCGTAGTAACACTGTCATCTGGGTGGTCGTTGACCGCTTTTCTAAAATGGCTCATTTTGTCCCGCTCCCTGGTCTGCCTACTGCACCTCAGTTGGCGAAGCATTTTTTTCTTCAAATTTTCCGCCTCCATGGGCTGCCCTCACATATCGTCTCGGATAGAGGTGTTCAATTAATCTCAAAATTTTGGAGAGCTCTCTGTACTCAACTAAAAATTACGTTGAATTTTTCTTCCGCTTATCACCCGCAGTCCAATGGACAGGTGGAGAGAGTTAACCAGGTCCTTGGCGACTACCTACGATATTTTGTCTCCGCCCGTCAAGACGATTGGGTCGACCTATTGCCCTGGGCAGAATTCTCATACAATTTCAAGAACTCTGAATCTTCCTCCAAGTCGCCTTTCTTTGTGGTCTACGGCCGTCACCCATTGCCCCCCCTCCCCACGTCTTCTGGAGTTCCGGCCGTGGATGAATTTACTCAGGACTTTGCCTCTATCTGGAAAGAGACTCAAAAGTCGCTCTCACTGGCCTCTGCCCGCATGAAGAGACATGCAGATAAAAAAAGAAGAATCCCTCCTGTCTATACCCCTGGTGACAAAGTGTGGCTCTCCTCCAAATATATTCGGTTTCGGGTACCTGGCTACAAGCTGGGCCCTCGTTACCTCGGGCCATTTAAAATCAAAAACCAAATCAATTCTGTTTCTTACAAGCTCCACCTTCCTCCTTCTCTTCGTATTCCCAACTCTTTTCATGTGTCTCTTCTTAAACCCCTCATTCTTAACCGCTTTTCCCCTAAGGTCACTGCTCCTGCTCCTGTCTCTGGTTCTTCTGATGTCTTCTCGGTGAAAGAGATCCTCGCCTCCAAGGTCATCCGAGGTAAAATATGTTTTTTAGTGGATTGGGAGAACTGTGGTCCTGAGGAAAGGTCCTGGGAACCTGAGGCCAACATTTTAGATAAAGAGCTCGTCCGAAGATTCTTGGGTTCCAAGAAGAGGGGGAGACCTAAGGGGGGGGGTACTGTAACGCCGAGCGCTCCGGGTGTCCCATCCATCCCGGAGCGCCCGCGGCGTCTGTCTCCCTGCAGCGCTCCGGTCGGCTCCTCTGACCGTGAGCGCTGCTCTGATGCTGGCGGGGATGCGATCCTTGCGGCGGCACCTGTCCGCCCGCGGATCGCATCCCATTCTGCTCACCGGCCTCCTCCTCCTCCTCCTGCTCCGTCCCGGCGCGCGCGGTCCCGCTGCTCTCTAGGGCGCGCGCGCCGGTCTTCTTAAATTTAAAGGGCCAGTGCACCATTGATTGGTGCCTGGTCCAATTACTGTGTAACACTCCAAAACACTTAAAAACCCACTCCCCCTTCCTGTCCTTGCCGGATCTTGTTGCCTTAGTGCCCTGAGAAAGCGTTTTGTACTTGCCTTTCCAGTGTATCTGACCTTCTGCCATTGCCCCTGACTACGTACCATTGCCGCCTGCCCTGACCTTCCGCTATGTCTGACCTTGCCTCTGCCTAGTCCCAGTGTACCGTGCCTATCTCAGCTGCCAGAGAAGTCGAGCCGCTACTGGGGGACACGACCTGGTTGCTACCGCCGCAGCAAGTCCATCCCGTCTTGCGGCGGGCTCTGGTGAAAACCGGTAGCTACTTAGAACCGGTCCACCAGTGCGACCCGTGCCTTCGCCTCTCTGGCACAGAGGATCCACCTCCTGTGTCCTCACTAGCCGCCAGTCCGGGCCCTGACACAGCCTATCCGCTCTGCAATATAAATAAGGGGGAAGGCTGGGTTCCAGAGTTTTGGTCAACTCCGGAAGATGCTGTGACTGCTGTGGCACACCAAAGGGGGGACTGCTGCGCCCAGCAGTCCGTTGGAAGACGCCGGGAGTCCGGAAAACCACTAAGTCTTGGAAAAAAACATGAATAGACTATCACCTTGTTGAGGTATGCCTGGGCAGCCTAGTCAAGTTAGTTAGGGAATGTTGCATTGTATTGGTTATGTTGGACTGTACCTCAAAATGTTTGAGTAATGTTGCATCAACTATTCTAAGCCTGGTCTAAAGTAATTTAAAGGGGTGCATGGAAGTTCCTGGTGTATGAAAGAACTAGAGTCAGTAAAGCACATGTTGGGTATGAAGCAAAGCCACTACAAAAGGTCTACTCGGCAAGACAAGCAGGAGGAATAATGTAGTTGCTATGGGTAATTAAGAACTAGTGCAAGGTACATTGTAGCCAGTCGTGAAGTGTAGTGCCTGGTGTAGGTGACAGGTCCTCCGGAAGCAGGGGGGTCAATGTCTCGCTCCCTCCCAGCAGTTGGTTTCCCAAAGCAACTGGGATTGAACCTGTGTTACGGAGACATATAGCCTGGAAGGAGGTAACAAGTGCATGCATGAGGTCCATGTTAATTGCACAGCAGGACCCCATTCTGTCACTGGGAGTGAGGTGACAGGGGTATGCTGGACTGGTGGAGGGGGCACAGGCTCAGCAGTGTCCCTCCTAAATGCAACATACATCAAGCTAAAATGTGTGAAGTGACATGGGACAGAGCTTTACAGAGTGCACATGGTGTAAGGTTCATCTCAAAGCTGGGGAACCACCATAATGTTTGATGACTGTAAGTCAGTAAAGCACATGTAGGGTATGAAGCAAATCCACTACAAAAGGTCTACTTGGCAAGACAAGCAGGATGAGTAATGCAGTTGCTATAGGTAACCAAGAAGTAGTGCAAGGTACATTGCAGCCAGTCGTGAAGCGTGGTACCTGGTGTAGGGGACGGGTCCTCCGGTAACAGGGGGGTCGATGTGTGACTCCTTCCCCAGCGGTCAGTTACCCAAAGCAACGGGGACTGGACCCACGTTACAGAGACCCATAGCCTGGCCGAATGGTATGGGAGTGAAGGAGGTAACAAGTGCATGCATGAGGTCCATGCTAAGTGCACAGCGGGACCCCATTCTGTCACTAGGAGTGAGGTGGCAGGGATACGCTGGACTGGTGGATGGGGGAATGGGCTCAGTAGTGTCCCTCCTAAATGCAACATACATCAAGCTAAAGTGTGTGTAGTGACATGGGACAGCGCTTTTACAGAGTGCACATGGTGTAAGGTTCATCTCTAAGCCGGGGAACCACCATAATGTTTGACTGCAGTCCCAACCTAGTCCTAGGCATTGATGAGTGCTTTCCGTGTGAAAGGTATCCCTATGTGCAGGGTAAGTGGTCCTGGCCACAACGTCATCCACCCACCTCTCTATCCAGTCATTCAGAGGAAGCCTTGTATACATTGATAAAAAATAAAGGCTTCCGTGAATGGCTGAGAAGCAATCGGCCCATCTCACTTTTGTTGCTGCGGCAGATGAGAAGTCCCTATTCCGCAGTCAAAACACAGCACTGCAAAAAAAATAAAAAAATAATAATATTTTGTGATTAAGTCCTTTAAGTGAAAAATTCCATGAATATTCAGGAGGGGAGATAATTGACTAGATAGATAGAAAAAAATATCAATTCATCTGTTAACTACCAGGCTCTGTGTTTTTCTAAATCAGAGCCGGAGCAACATTTTTCAGATACTGCTAAACCCTCCTTGGTTCTCTTGCCATCAATAAAGCACACTGTGAATGTATGATTTTCAAACATTATAAATGTTTAATTCTTCCTGGTCTGCCGCTGGCTATGTGACAAGATTTCATCTTAAGAAAAAAAAAAAATACCATTGCTTCATAGATAAAAAGCACTTAAGCCTCAGAAGAAAATCAATTTTTGATTCTTCCATGTACAGTGCCTTGAAAAAGTATTCATACCCATTGAAACTTTCCACATTTTGTCATGTTACAACCAAAAACTTAAATGTGCACATTAATGAAAAAATAAGTGTGACAGTGGGGTCACTTTGGACACGGGGTGAATAAAACCCCCGATATGGTCTGTGATAGCCATATTCAAGGCTGTATATACATTGTATATAGATTGGATGTATACTGTATGTGGGGGTTAAGTATCATTGCTGTGAGGAATTAAGTTGTTTTGCATTTCTATTGTTCATTTAAGTCTGTCCTTGTGTGTATTGTAAAGTGCCAGACAGACTGGCTGCCAACCCTTTGTGAAAAGATGTGTATTGGAGATCGTATATTCTATTGTGTTGGGATCTTTTGAAGCCTAGCAGACGTCAGGATGAGGTGTTGAGTCTTGGGATGTGTGGGTGGAGCTGGGCCCTTGTTCATGTTAAATCATGTGCCTTGAATTGTGTATAAAGTTACAATGTTTCTCAATAATAAATTCATTCCTACTACAGAAGAGACAGAGTGCGTCTCGTCTTCTTCCAGAGGGGTCGGCTCCTATAGGAAAGGGTCGTTTAGCTGTGGATATCGGTAGCGAGTGGATGTGTGTCTAGGAGAGGGAACATCGTAAACAGCGTTATACCCCTGGATATTGGGGTGCCGTTACATTGGTTGGCAGCAGCGGGATTTTCCCTCCAGTTCCTGGGACACTCCAAGCCACCACAATGAATGACCAAGCTATGCAGCCTGCAGGAAAGTCACGCTGAAAGACTTACTTGAGAGCCGAGATGAACCAGAGGAATGGTGATGCAGGACCCCGGTCAGTTGAAGATTTGTTTCAGCAACGAGTTCGAGAGCGCTTGGCATTATATGGTGCTAACCCATCAGAGACCGCCATACAGGAAGCCATTAGAGAAATCGAGCGGCAGGATGAGCGACAACATGAGCAGAGAATGGCGGAAATACGGCAATCAGAGACAACACCTAAAAAAGCAGCACCAACTGAAAGGAGAGGAGAGATACAGATACCAGCCGACATGGAAAAGGAATGCAGAAGGAGGTTGCGAGAGATGCAGATACAGCATAGAGGACCAGTATAAGAGGAGGTCCTGCTGGGATGGTCGGATTCGATCCGCTGCGAACTCTGGAAGAAAGTGCTAGCCCTCGAGCAGCAACACCAGGGAAAAGTTCTCCCCTCCATCCATGTAAGGTACTGGTCGCAGTATGAAGTACGAATGCTTTTATTGGGGGAACAACCGAAGCAGGAGTGGACAGCTGAGTTAAGCAGGCTGATCCGGGCAGAGATGTGGTTGGACGAGAGCTACAGAGCCCTCCGGTGGTATGTAGCCCAAGAGTGCCCATGGTCAGCGGATGACAGCCCCACGGAAGGCTTTGACTATAATGGCCTGGGATTGTTGTATTGGAGGCTGTCCGAGGACCCTGACTTTGGGAGTGATCAGGAGTGGCGTTTGGAGGAAATAATGGAGCACAGAGAACAAAGACTGAATGTCTCGGAAGGGCACTTGGCACAGGAAGATTTGGAGTTTCTGGCCGTTCAGGAATGGGAGCTGGAGATTGCCTACAAACAGCTGCTAGACTCTGCTCAGCAGCAGGGTGGGGCTCCCTTTGCCTGGGACTATCAGGAATTACCAGTTGACAACTATGAAATCCTGGCTGAAGAATCAGCAGTGGAAAATCTGAAGATTGCCCTCCCTAAAGCCGAAGTGAATGATATAGAGTTGCAGGGAGTTAGCCTGGCTGAAGAATCGGCAGTGGAAAAGATGAAGATTGCCCTCCCTAAAGCCGAAGTGGATGATATGGAGTTCCAACCCTTTGTGAAAAGATGTGTATTGGAGATCGTATATTCTATTGTGTTGGGATCTTTTGAAGCCTAGCAGACGTCAGGATGAGGTGTTGAGTCTTGGGATGTGTGGGTGGAGCTGGGCCCTTGTTCATGTTAAATCATGTGCCTTGAATTGTGTATAAAGTTACAATGTTTCTCAATAATAAATTCATTCCTACTACAGAAGAGACAGAGTGCGTCTCGTCTTCTTCCAGAGGGGTCGGCTCCTATAGGAAAGGGTCGTTTAGTTGTGGATATCGGTAGCGAGTGGATGTGTGTCTAGGAGAGGGAACATCGTAAACGGCGTTAATCCCCTGGATATTGGGGTGCCGTTACAATAAGCAAGCATAAAGTCCAAAGTGAACTATCAAAGCAACTATATGGGAAGCACACAAAGCCTTCATCAGGGGAATATTGATTTCTATTGGGGCAAGAAAAAAGAAGGAAAGAGAAATAACCATGGGAAAAATCATAAAAGAAATACATGAATTGGAACAAAGTAACAAAAAGCAAGCGGAAACGGAAATACATCGGATTTTAATTACCGTATTTTTCGCTCCATAAGACGCACCTGACCATAAGACGCACCCAGGTTTTACAGGAGAAAAACAAGAAAAAAAATATTCTGAACCAAATGATGTACTAAAATATTTAATATTATATTACTACTATAGGTGGGTGGTAGACACACAGCAATATCAGCCCCCCTATCAAATAAGCTCAGCTACACTATACCTGGGTGGTGGTGGACACACAGCAACCCCCCCCCCCCCCTTCCCAGATCAGCTCAGGGTGGCAGGGCAGACACAAACACCCCCTCAGCCTCTCATATAACAACAGCTCAAATGATGAACAGTGGATACCATCCCACACCTCCCACCCCCTTATCACTCACCTCAGGCAGTGGAGGACACTGCCATTACAATCCACAACCCCCTCTGGCTGGCTCTCAGCATCAGATACACCCGGGCAGCAGCTAGGAAGGAGGACTGAGGACATAATTTGCAGCAGCAGCAGCGGCAAGTCGAGAGAGGCAGGAAGTGAGACTGGACCAGACCAAGGCGCCGGGGGTGTTCCAGCTGAAAAAAAAAAGCCATCCAGGGCTCTTGTCGTTTGCAGGATGGGGTCACATCTGGTGGGTGTCAACTTACCTGGGTGCGGAGTGCACCATTATAGCAACAACACTGACAACCCCCATGTTTTGGCACCTGGGGCAGACCGTCTCCCCCCGCTCCCCCTTGGTATGCCCCAGCAAGGATATGCCTCACATCCTGTCATCTCTCCTCCACAGAGAAGCCGAGTGTCTGTATTCTGACACGGCGGCGGCGATGGGGGGGGGGGGCGGAGCCTGCTCAGTATTCGCTCCATAAGACGCAGGGACACTTTTCCCTATTTTTTGGGGGGGTAAAAGTGTGTCTTATGGTGCGAAAAATACGGTATAGAAAGAGACCAACTGAAAGACCTGATGGAACAGGAAATAAGTGTAGAGCCCATCCCCTTTTAGGGGTGCTATATACCTAAATTTAGGGGGCTGGTCTGAGTTAGTAGTTAGGCTCAGACCGTTCTCATTGATAGGTTGTGCTACTTTGTTTCTGCAGGTGGTATACTGGTGTGCAGTTCCCTGTGGCCTGTAGGTGGCACTGCCATGACAGGTCAGGGTTGAACCACTAGTAATAGTGCTGTGCTTTAGGGTGTCCTCTCTCGGCAGCGGTACAATGGGCGTGGTTGGCCTGCTGTGCATGCTGGGAGAGGATACAAAAGGGGCGGACGCCGCCTGGAAGAGGAGCGAGAGGCGAGGAGCCAGGGGTCGGGAGTCCGAGTCCAAGTGTGCGGCGCCCGGCCCTCCAGGCCATGGGGCCGCGTGCGCATCAGTCCCAGGCACCTTTAGCCCTGGGGCTGCAACTTCAGCACTGGGTCCAGCACCTTTAGCTGGAGCCCACTTCTGGGAAGAGGAATCCCAGGGTGCCCCTTGCAAGGGAGCCCGTTCTAAGAAGAGGAGGCCGGGGGAGGACCATTCTGAGGGACCGGTGAGAGTTCACGGTGAAAGAAGGGGCCCGGTAACTTTCTGGAGGGATTCGTCTATCCACCAAGGGCCTAGTAATGTGCTGTTGCTGGCACCTGTCCTTGTATTGCAAAAGCTGAGAAATTCGGGATGTGATAGATTCTGTGGCAGAGGGTCACCCGATCGTATCTAAAGCCTCGTACACACGGTCGGACTTCCATCTGACTTTTCCGTGGATTTTTGTCCGAACGGAGTTGGCCGGGCACACCCATAGCATACACACCACAGGACTTTCCTGCAAACTTTCCCTAAACTTTTTCCAACATCACGTGGTTTTTCTGCTCTTTACCGCCACCCTTTGGTCAACTTCTGCTATTGTTGGTTGATTTTAACATTATTTGTTTTGTCCATCGGACAAAAGTCCGATGGTTTTCTGTACATACGGTCGGACTTTGCTCCATCGGACTTTTGTTGGCCAAAAGTTTGTCCGTTTGCAGACCGAACTTTTGTCCGATGAAAAGCAAAAAATTTGTCCGATGGAGCGTACATACGGTCTGATTTTTTGTCAAACTTGCTCAAAATGAAGTTTGTTGGCAAAAAGTCTGACCGTGTGTACGTGGCTTTAGAAAAGAACCTAATTAAGTGTCCGAGCATCACTGCGGCTGCTAGGAACCACTTTGACAGGAGACTATCTGGGTGAACCGAACCCACTCAGGGATTGAGTGGTGATTGTGAGGCCTCGTACACACGACCGATTTTCTCGTCGTAAAAAACACGTCGTTTTTTTCGACGAGATTCTTGTTAAGCTTGTCGATTTTCTCGTCAAGCTTTCTATGCGTACACACTGTCATTTCCCAATTTCCTCGTTGTTCTCTGCGCTCACGTCCAGCACGTACGACGGCACTATAAAGGGGAAGATCTCGTGTTACCGCGTGTGAAGTAAAAGTTTGGGAAGAGACGATTCGCGCTTTTCAGTCTTCGTACTTTTCAGATCGTTTTCTGCCGTTCAGTTTGTGCTTGTGGGTTCGTATCTTGACTTTCAGGGCGTCTAGGCAGGTCGTATCTGTTTTACAGTGCGTTCTTGCCTGTTCGTTTCTGATTTTCAGTTCGTTATTCATAGGCCTTGCTGTTCTAAAGTGCGTTCTGTTCTGTACGTTCTGATTAGACGACCGTTTCCTAGCCATGTCGCCTGGACGTTCTCGTCGTCGAGTTCGTGCTGTGCGTGCGCTTAGTGTTGGTCTGCTTGTTTTGGACCAAGACCAGTCCATGAATGGTGTGAGGAGGAGTTCATGGACCAAGAATTGGTTGCTCCAGCGGGACCAATTCTGCCACATGCCTCTGCTGCGGGAGATCGTCGAGAATAATCCTGAGGACTACAGGAATTTTCTGAGGATGTCTGACCCCGTTTTTCAGGAACTGTTGGCTTTGGTGTCCCCCTATATTACCAGTAGTGATGAGCCGAACACCCCCGGGTTCGGTTCGCACCAGAACCCGCGAACGGACCGAAAGTTCGTACGAACATTAGAACCCTATTAAATACAATGGATGCGAACGTTCGAATTCTAAAATGCTAATTATAACAACTATTATGCATGTTATTGTCCTAAAAAGGGTTTGGGAACCCGGGTTGTGCACCAGGGGACATGTATCAATGCAAAAAGAAGTTTTAAAAACGGTCGTTTTTCGGGAGCAGTCATTTTAATGATGCATAAAGTGAAAAAAAAAAGTCAAATATTCCTTTAAATATCGTACCTGGGGGGTGTCTAAAGTATGCCTGTGAAGTGCCACGTGTTTCCCGTGTTTAGAACTGTCCCTGCACAAAATGACACTTCTAAAGGAAAAAAAAGCCATTTAAAACTGCTTGCGGCTTTAATGTAATGTCTGGTCCCGGTAATATGGATGAAAATCTTTAAGAAAAATGGCATAGCTACCCCATGACCCCCCCCCCTACCCCAGCCCATTACCAGCCCCTTTGGGTCTTGTATGGATATTAAGGGGAACCCCGCACATAAAATAAAAAAGGCCCTATATACTCTGAACAGCCGTATACAGGCGGTGCATACAAGACAGGGACTGTAGGTTTGTTCTTATGTAGAATCTGTTTGTAATTTTGAACAGGTACATTGTTTAAGTGTAGCTCCAGCCCAAAAATCTATTTTTAAACTTTTTGGAAAACATAGGTAAGGGTTATCACCCCTGTAACATTTGTTTTGCTGTCTGTGCCCCTGTTCAGAACATTTCACCTCACTTTCCGTCCCAATGACAACTGTTTTTGAAATGTGGTGTTTTTCTTGAAACAAGGATTGGTGATAAAGCATCAGTACAGAGGAGACACCTTTCTCCCATATTAATTCTTACAGGAGAGAATTTTCCTTCCAAGGGGTAGATTTCCTCTCACTTCCTGTTGTCTTCTTGCGTTTGCAAGTAGGAGTCGTTTGTAAGTTGGATGTTTGAAAGTAGGGACCTGCCGTATATACTCTGCAGAAATAGGCCCCTTAGTTGTTGGTGTTGGCACAACACTGTAAGCACTCACAGTTACTCTTGGTTGGTGCTGGAACGCCCTGCTGTCAACTATTATATCAGGAATTTTAATTACATATAATTGTTGAACAGTGGTAGTAAAAATTGGGCCTTTGATGGTGGTGCTGGTGCCACAACACTGTAAGCCCTCAGAGTTACTATTGGTGGGTGCAGGAATGGGCCCTGCTGTGAATTATTAGATCAAGAATTGTAATTGCATGCCCCTGTTGAACAGGGGCTGAAAAATTGGGCCTTTCGTGGTGGTGGTGGTGGTGGTGGTGTTGCCACAACACTGTAAGCCCTCAGAGTTACTCTTGGTGGGTGCAGGAATGGGCCCTGCTGTGAATTATTAGATCAAGAATTGTAATTACATGCCCCTTTTGAACAGGGGCTGAAAAATTGGGCCTTTCGTGGTGGTGGTGGTGGTGGCGTTGCCACAACACTGTAAGCCCTCAGAGTTACTCTTGGTGGGTGCAGGAATGGGCCCTGCTGTGAATTATTAGATCAAGAATTGTAATTACATGCCCCTTTTGAACAGGGGCTGAAAAATTGGGCCTTTCGTTGTGGTGGTGGTGGTGGCGTTGCCACAACACTGTAAGCCCTCAGAGTTACTCTTGGTGGGTGCAGGAATGGGCCCTGCTGTGAATTATTAGATCAAGAATTGTAATTACATGCCCCTTTTGAACAGGGGCTGAAAAATTGGGCCTTAGGCACTGGTGGCACAACACTACAACCCCTCACAGATACTGTACTTGGAGCACAGCAATGAGCCCTGTTGCAAAGTATTGCTTCAAAAATTGTAATGACACGCCCCTGTTAAACAGGGGCTGAAAAATTGGGCCTTAGGCACTGGTGCCACAACACTCCAACCCCTCACAGATACTGTACTTGGAGCACAGCAATGAGCCCTATGGCAAATTATTGCTAAAAAAATTGTAATTACACGCCCCTGTAAAACAGGGGCTGAAAAATTGGGCCTTAGCCACTGGTGGCGGCACCCATAAACAAAAATGATCTTCCAAGCTATCATCATCAATCGTATCATTGAGGACTCGGAGGAGGAGGATAGCCAGTCAACATAACAGCACAGGCACTCAGCATCAGCATCAGTCTTGAAGGGATGTGACATGTTAAAATCAATTAGTCTGTTATATCAGCATCAGGTGTGTGGTAGCTGGTGGTGATCCAAGACTGGTTCATCTTGATGAAAGTCAGTCGATCAACCGAGTCGGTGGACAGGCGCACCCTGTGATCCGTGACAAATCCTCCAGCAGCACTGAATGTGCGTTCCGAAAGAACGCTGGATGCAGGACAGGCCAGTAGCTCAATTGCATACTGTGCAAGCTCTGGCCAGTGATCCATCCTCAAGACCCAGTAAGCCAGAGGATTTTCGGTGGGGAAGGTGTCCAAGTCTGACCTTGCCCCTAGATATTCCTGCACCATGTTTATCAGACGCTGGCGATGGTTGCTGGAACCGATCATACTTTGGGGCTGCGGACTAAAGAATTGTCTGAACGCATCGGTCAGACGGCCACCTTCCCCACCGCTCCTTCTTTGACTGGCCGAAGCCTCAGCAACTCGTTGTCCAGGACCAGGAGTTTGTAACCTCCCAGTCTCTGGGAACGCGTTGCACAGACCTTTCTGCAAGGCCTCCCGGAGTTGTCTCATCCTCTGCTCCCTCTGCGACGGTAACATAAGGTCCGCAACCTTACCCTTGTACCGTGGATCAAGGAGAGTGGCCAGCCAGTAATGGTCCCTCTCCTTGATCCGAAGAATACGAGGATCCTTCCGCAGACTTTGCAGGATCAGGGAGGCCATGCAGCGTAGGTTTGCTGAGGCATTCGCTCCGGAGTCCTCTGGGTCACTAAGGACGACATGATCCGCAGCCACCTCCTCCCAGCCACGTACAAGTCCACTGGTTTCTTGGGACTGTAAATCATCCCTAAAAGACTGCTGCTGATGATGCTGAGTGCCAGCCTCCACCTCCATGCTGACACAATCCTCCTCCTCCTCCTACTCCTCCTCTTCCTGTGCGATGGGTGGGACAGAAGGAACACTGTCTGGGTAAAGGGGGCCTTGAGAGGCAAGGAAGTCCTCCTCTTCCTGCCTCTGTTCTGCCTCAAGTGCCCTGTCCATTATTCCACGCAGCGTGTGCTCCAACAGGTGGACAAGAGGTACAGTGTCACTGATGCATGCACTGTCACTGCTCACCATCCTCGTGGCCTCCTCAAATGGTGCCAGGACAGTGCATGCATCCCTGATCATGCCCCACTGGCGTGGAGAAAAAAAACCAAGCTCCCCTGACCCTGTCCTGGTGCCGTAGTCGCACAGGTACTCATTGATGGCCCTCTGCTGCGTGTGCAGCCGCTGCAGCATGGCCAACGTTGAGTTCCACCTGGTGGGCATGTCACATATAAGGCGGTTCTTGGGCAGGTTCAACTCCTTTTGCAGCTCAGCCAGGCGAGCACTGGCATTATAAGATCTGCGGAAATGCACACAGACTTTCCTGGCCTGCCTCAGGACATCCTGTAAGCCCGGGTACCTGCCCAAGAACCGCTGCACCACCAGGTTAAGGACGTGAGCCACACAGGGCACATGGGTCAGTTGTCCCTGTCGGAGGGCGGAGAGGAGGTTGGTGCCATTGTCGCAAACCACCATTCCTGGCTTAAGCTGGCGTGGCGTCAACCACCTCTCGGCCTGGCCCTGCAGAGCAGACAGGACCTCTGCCCCAGTGTGGCTTCTGTCCCCCAAACACACCAGCGCAAGCACAGCATGGCATCTTTTTGCCTGCGTACTTGCGTAGCCCCTTGAACGCCTACGGAGCACCGCTGGTTCTGAGGACAAACCACAGGAAGAGGCCATGGAGGAAGAAGAAGAGGAGGGGGTGGAGGAGAGAGGTGTGTCACAACCAGTAGTAGCATTTTGGAGGCGTGGCGGTGGAACAACCTCCAACACTACTGCACCTTGTCCTGCATCCTTCCCAGCTGCCAAAAGAGTGACCCAATGGGCCGTGAAAGAAAGGTAACGTCCCTGTCCATGCCTGCTGGACCATGAGTCAGCGGTAATATGCACCTTACCGCTGACCGCCCTGTCCAGCGAGGCCAAGACATTGCCTTCCACATGCCGGTAGAGAGCCGGAATAGCCTTCCGTGAGAAAAAGTGGCGTTTGGGAACCTGCCACTGAGGAACCGCACATTGCACAAACTCACGGAAGGGGGCCGAGTCTACCAACTGAAAAGGCAGCAGTTGAAGCGCTAGCAATTTAGCCAAGCTAGCATTCAACCGCTGGGCATGTGGATGGCTGGGAGTGAACTTCTTTCGACGGTCCAGCAGCTGGGGCAGGGAAATTTGCCTGCTAGAATCGGACGTCGGTGTACTGCTAGCAGAGTGGCCGCAAGTACTTGGCTGTGACACACCTAATTCTACACCTTCATTCCTCTCAGTGCATGTTTCAGAGAGGACTGAAGTTATAGTGGGGTTGGAGATCCCAGCTGATGCGGTGCAAGGAGAGGTCCGCTTTGTTCTTTGGTGTGGGTCTTTGAGGTAGGCTTGCCAACGAGCTGCATGGCAGGTCAACATATGTCTGGTCAGGCATGTGGTACCCAAGCGGCTGATGTTTTGGCCACGCGATATACACTTGAGACATATGTTGCAAACAGCAGCTGTGCGATCTGATGCACTAGCCTCAAAAAAGGCCCACACCAAAGAACTTTTTGAATGACGGGCAGAGGCAGCGCCCTGCACAGGCGGAGCTCTGCGGTGTGATTCCGTCGGTGTACTGCCCTTACGCTGGCCACCAAAGGGCATCCTGCCTCGTTGGAGATGTGCCTCCTCCTCATCCTCCTCCTCCTCCTCTCTCCTATTAGGCACCCACATGGAGTCAGTGACCTCATCATCCCCTCCCTCCTCATCACTGGAGCCAATCTGGCAGTATGCTGCAGCTGCTGGAACATGACTGCCAGATTGGTGTCCTTCTTGAGCATCCCCTCTGTCTGCTCTCACACTACTGCCTTCCTGTAGCTGGGTTTCATCATCAGACCCTTCGAAACGCTGAGCATCCTCCTGGAGCATGTACCCAACACTGTGCTCAAACAGTTCGGGGGACTCCTCAGGAGGAGGACATGGTGGGTCTAGGGAAGGAGTGACTGATGATGAGTCTGACATTGATACCAGGGAAGAGGACGCTTTGGCAGCTGCTTTTCCAGTACCCTGAGCCTGGGTGAGAGAGGATGAGGAGGAGGAGGAGGGCTTGGTCATCCACTCTACCAAGTCTTCGGCATGATGTGGCTCAACATGTCCAGCTGCCGAAAAGAAGGACAAGCGTGTCCCATGGCCATGTGCTGATGACAATGCACCGCGTCCACGACCAACACTGTTGCCCCCAGACACAGAGCCTGCTTGCCCTCTTTTATTGCCTCCTGACTGTCTGCCTCTCCTTGTTTGCCTTCCAGACATTCTAATAGATGGCCTGCAGGGAGATGGGAAAAAAGCAATAAGGGCTACCTTCAGGTGTCCTTCTCTGTCCCTTTACTTAAGGATTTCTAAATATGGTTGAGGATGATTGCTTTTGCACAGAATAGCACAACGACAATTTCCCTGACTGTCCAAAAAACAAGGATTTCAAAGATGGTTGATGAGGAATGCTTTAGCACACTATAGCACAAGGAGAATTTCCCTCACTGTCCTTCCCTGTCCCTAGAAACAAGGATTATCACAGTGAAAGAAACTGACACTCTTCCTACCTATAGTTTTCTGTCCCTAGAAAAAATGTTTTTTTAAAGCACACTATAGCACAAGGAGAATTTCCCTCACTGTCCTTCCCTGTCCCTAGAAACAAGGATTATCACAGTGAAAGAAACTGACACTCTTCCTACCTATAGTTTTCTGTCCCTAGAAAAAATGTTTTTTTAAAGCACACTATAGCACAAGGAGAATTTCCCTCACTGTCCTTCCCTGTCCCTAGAAACAAGGATTATCACAGTGAAAGAAACTGACACTCTTCCTACCTATAGTTTTCTGTCCCTAGAAAAAATGGTTTTTTAAAGCACACTATAGCACAAGGAGAATTTCCCTCACTGTCCTTCCCTGTCCCTAGAAACAAGGATTATCACAGTGAAAGAAACTGACACTCTTCCTACCTATAGTTTTCTGTCCCTAGAAAAAATGGTTTTTTAAAGCACACTATAGCACAAGGAGAATTTCCCTCACTGTCCTTCCCTGTCCCTAGAAACAAGGATTATCACAGTGAAAGAAACTGACACTCTTCCTACCTATAGTTTTCTGTCCCTAGAAAAAAATGTTTTTTAAAGCACACTATAGCACAAGGAGAATTTCCCTCACTGTCCTTCCCTGTCCCTAGAAACAAGGATTATCACAGTGAAAGAAACTGACACTCTTCCTACCTATAGTTTTCTGTCCCTAGAAATTTTTTTTTTTTAAAGCACACTATAGCACAAGGAGAATTTCCCTCACTGTCCTTCCCTGTCCCTAGAAACAAGGATTATCACAGTGAAAGAAACTGACACTCTTCCTACCTATAGTTTTCTGTCCCTAGAAAAAATGTTTTTTTAAAGCACACTATAGCACAAGGAGAATTTCCCTCACTGCCCTTCCCTGTCCCTAGAAACAAGGATTATCACAGTGAAAGAAACTGACACTCTTCCTACCTATAGTTTTCTGTCCCTAGAAAAAATGTTTTTTTAAAGCACACTATAGCACAAGGAGAATTTCCCTCACTGTCCTTCCCTGTCCCTAGAAACAAGGATTATCACAGTGAAAGAAACTGACACTCTTCCTACCTATAGTTTTCTGTCCCTAGAAAAAATGTTTTTTTAAAGCACACTATAGCACAAGGAGAATTTCCCTCACTGTCCTTCCCTGTCCCTAGAAACAAGGATTATCACAGTGAAAGAAACTGACACTCTTCCTACCTATAGTTTTCTGTCCCTAGAAAAAATGTTTTTTTAAAGCACACTATAGCACAAGGAGAATTTCCCTCACTGTCCTTCCCTGTCCCTAGAAACAAGGATTATCACAGTGAAAGAAACTGACACTCTTCCTACCTATAGTTTTCTGTCCCTAGAAAAAATGTTTTTTTAAAGCACACTATAGCACAAGGAGAATTTCCCTCACTGTCCTTCCCTGTCCCTAGAAACAAGGATTATCACAGTGAAAGAAACTGACACTCTTCCTACCTATAGTTTTCTGTCCCTAGAAAAAATGGTTTTTTAAAGCACACTATAGCACAAGGAGAACTTCCCTCACTGCCCTTCCCTGTCCCTAGAAACAAGGATTATCACAGTGAAAGAAACTGACACTCTTCCTACCTATAGTTTTCTGTCCCTAGAAAAAATGTTTTTTTAAAGCACACTATAGCACAAGGAGAATTTCCCTCACTGTCCTTCCCTGTCCCTAGAAACAAGGATTATCACAGTGAAAGAAACTGACACTCTTCCTCCCTATAGTTTTCTGTCCCTAGAAAAAATGTTTTTTTAAAGCACACTATAGCACAAGGAGAATTTCCCTCACTGTCCTTCCCTGTCCCTAGAAACAAGGATTATCACAGTGAAAGAAACTGACACTCTTCCTACCTATAGTTTTCTGTCCCTAGAAAAAATGTTTTTTTAAAGCACACTATAGCACAAGGAGAATTTCCCTCACTGTCCTTCCCTGTCCCTAGAAACAAGGATTATCACAGTGAAAGAAACTGACACTCTTCCTACCTATAGTTTTCTGTCCCTAGAAAAAATGTTTTTTTAAAGCACACTATAGCACAAGGAGAATTTCCCTCACTGTCCTTCCCTGTCCCTAGAAACAAGGATTATCACAGTGAAAGAAACTGACACTCTTCCTACCTATAGTTTTCTGTCCCTAGAAAAAATGGTTTTTTAAAGCACACTATAGCACAAGGAGAATTTCCCTCACTGTCCTTCCCTGTCCCTAGAAACAAGGATTATCACAGTGAAAGAAACTGACACTCTTCCTACCTATAGTTTTCTGTCCCTAGAAAAAATGTTTTTTTAAAGCACACTATAGCACAAGGAGAATTTCCCTCACTGCCCTTCCCTGTCCCTAGAAACAAGGATTATCACAGTGAAAGAAACTGACACTCTTCCTACCTATAGTTTTCTGTCCCTAGAAAAAATGTTTTTTTAAAGCACACTATAGCACAAGGAGAATTTCCCTCACTGTCCTTCCCTGTCCCTAGAAACAAGGATTATCACAGTGAAAGAAACTGACACTCTTCCTACCTATAGTTTTCTGTCCCTAGAAAAAATGTTTTTTTAAAGCACACTATAGCACAAGGAGAATTTCCCTCACTGTCCTTCCCTGTCCCTAGAAACAAGGATTATCACAGTGAAAGAAACTGACACTCTTCCTACCTATAGTTTTCTGTCCCTAGAAAAAATGTTTTTTTAAAGCACACTATAGCACAAGGAGAATTTCCCTCACTGTCCTTCCCTGTCCCTAGAAACAAGGATTATCACAGTGAAAGAAACTGACACTCTTCCTACCTATAGTTTTCTGTCCCTAGAAAAAATGTTTTTTTAAAGCACACTATAGCACAAGGAGAATTTCCCTCACTGTCCTTCCCTGTCCCTAGAAACAAGGATTATCACAGTGAAAGAAACTGACACTCTTCCTACCTATAGTTTTCTGTCCCTAGAAAAAATGGTTTTTTAAAGCACACTATAGCACAAGGAGAATTTCCCTCACTGCCCTTCCCTGTCCCTAGAAACAAGGATTATCACAGTGAAAGAAACTGACACTCTTCCTACCTATAGTTTTCTGTCCCTAGAAAAAATGTTTTTTTAAAGCACACTATAGCACAAGGAGAATTTCCCTCACTGTCCTTCCCTGTCCCTAGAAACAAGGATTATCACAGTGAAAGAAACTGACACTCTTCCTACCTATAGTTTTCTGTCCCTAGAAAAAATGTTTTTTTAAAGCACACTATAGCACAAGGAGAATTTCCCTCACTGTCCTTCCCTGTCCCTAGAAACAAGGATTATCACAGTGAAAGAAACTGACACTCTTCCTACCTATAGTTTTCTGTCCCTAGAAAAAATGTTTTTTTAAAGCACACTATAGCACAAGGAGAATTTCCCTCACTGTCCTTCCCTGTCCCTAGAAACAAGGATTATCACAGTGAAAGAAACTGACACTCTTCCTACCTATAGTTTTCTGTCCCTAGAAAAAATGTTTTTTTAAAGCACACTATAGCACAAGGAGAATTTCCCTCACTGTCCTTCCCTGTCCCTAGAAACAAGGATTATCACAGTGAAAGAAACTGACACTCTTCCTACCTATAGTTTTCTGTCCCTAGAAAAAATGGTTTTTTAAAGCACACTATAGCACAAGGAGAATTTCCCTCACTGTCCTTCCCTGTCCCTAGAAACAAGGATTATCACAGTGAAAGAAACTGACACTCTTCCTACCTATAGTTTTCTGTCCCTAGAAAAAATGTTTTTTTAAAGCACACTATAGCACAAGGAGAATTTCCCTCACTGTCCTTCCCTGTCCCTAGAAACAAGGATTATCACAGTGAAAGAAACTGACACTCTTCCTACCTATAGTTTTCTGTCCCTAGAAAAAATGTTTTTTTAAAGCACACTATAGCACAAGGAGAATTTCCCTCACTGTCCTTCCCTGTCCCTAGAAACAAGGATTATCACAGTGAAAGAAACTGACACTCTTCCTACCTATAGTTTTCTGTCCCTAGAAAAAATGGTTTTTTAAAGCACACTATAGCACAAGGAGAATTTCCCTCACTGTCCTTCCCTGTCCCTAGAAACAAGGATTATCACAGTGAAAGAAACTGACACTCTTCCTACCTATAGTTTTCTGTCCCTAGAAAAAATGTTTTTTTAAAGCACACTATAGCACAAGGAGAATTTCCCTCACTGTCCTTCCCTGTCCCTAGAAACAAGGATTATCACAGTGAAAGAAACTGACACTCTTCCTACCTATAGTTTTCTGTCCCTAGAAAAAATGTTTTTTTAAAGCACACTATAGCACAAGGAGAATTTCCCTCACTTTCCTTCCCTGTCCCTAGAAACAAGGATTATCACAGTGAAAGAAACTGACACTCTTCCTACCTATATTTTTCTGTCCCTAGAAAAATTTTTTTTTTAAAGCACACTATAGCACAAGGAGAATTTCCCTCACTGTCCTTCCCTGTCCCTAGAAACAAGGATTATCACAGTGAAAGAAACTGACACTCTTCCTACCTATAGTTTTCTGTCCCTAGAAAAAATGTTTTTTTAAAGCACACTATAGCACAAGGAGAATTTCCCTCACTGTCCTTCCCTGTCCCTAGAAACAAGGATTATCACAGTGAAAGAAACTGACACTCTTCCTACCTATAGTTTTCTGTCCCTAGAAAAAATGTTTTTTTAAAGCACACTATAGCACAAGGAGAATTTCCCTCACTTTCCTTCCCTGTCCCTAGAAACAAGGATTATCACAGTGAAAGAAACTGACACTCTTCCTACCTATAGTTTTCTGTCCCTAGAAAAAATGTTTTTTTAAAGCACACTATAGCACAAGGAGAATTTCCCTCACTGTCCTTCCCTGTCCCTAGAAACAAGGATTCGCACAGTAAAACACACTGACACTCTCCCTACCTATAGTTTTCTGTCCCTAGAAAAAATGTTTTTTTAAAGCACACTATAGCACAAGGAGAATTTCCCTCACTGTCCTTCCCTGTCCCTAGAAACAAGGATTCGCACAGTAAAACACACTGACACTCTCCCTACCTATAGTTTTCTGTCCCTAGAAAAAATGTTTTTTTAAAGCACACTATAGCACAAGGAGAATTTCCCTCACTGTCCTTCCCTGTCCCTAGAAACAAGGATTCGCACAGTAAAACACACTGACACTCTCCCTACCTATAGTTTTCTGTCCCTAAAAAAAATGTTTTTTTAAAGCACACTATAGCACAAGGAGAATTTCCCTCACTGTCCTTCCCTGTCCCTAGAAACAAGGATTCGCACAGTAAAACACACTGACACTCTCCCTACCTATAGTTTTCTGTCCCTAGAAAAAATGTTTTTTTAAAGCACACTATAGCACAAGGAGAATTCCCTCACTGTCCTTCCCTGTCCCTAGAAACAAGGATTCGCACAGTAAAACACACTGACACTCTCCCTACCTATCCTTCTCTTTCCCTAAACTAAAGGAATCCAGGTTAAGCAAGAAAAAATAAATGTCACTGTCCCTGCCTATGCTTCTCTTTCCCTGCTCCGGAACACACTACACTAGGCCGCCGTGCTGGCGGCCTTTTATAGTGTGGGGCGTGTACTAAACACCCTCAGCAATAATTGGCCACAGGCATCCTGCCTGTGGCCAATCATTGCTCTCCTCGCTGCCGGCGCTGTGATTGGCCAAGCATGCGGGGTCACAGTGCATGCTTGGCCAATCACAGCGCCTGGATGACACTGCGATGGCGTAGTGCATTGTGGGCCGTTCGCGTCACTCGAATTTGGCGCGAACGGCCCAAATCGTTCGATCTTCGTCGAACGATCGAACAGCCGATGTTCGAGTCGAACGTATGTTCGACTCGAACACGAAGCTCATCCCTAATTACCAGGAAGGACACCGTTATGCGGGAAGCCATCAGTGCTGAGCAGAGGCTCATCGCCACGTTGCGTTACCTGGCGACAGGGAGAAGTCTTCAGGACTTGAAGTTCACCACAGGCATCTCCCCCCAGGCTCTGGGCCTCATAATCCCAGACACCTGTTCTGCCATCATCCAAGTCCTGCAGGAGGACTATATTAGGGTAAGTTTGCTCCCTTAACATCACATTTTAGGTATTACATGTCTGCTAATGTATTGTATTTCTTTCATCCTTCCCTAATTACCATGATTGTAATATGCTGAGAATGTCCCCTTTGTCCCCATGCATGTTGGAAGCTTTAGATTGCCCCTTTTTTCTCCTCCCTAAATATTTCCCTTCACTTACTTTTCCAGCAGGGGCGCCTGTTGCTCCAAATGTTGGGGGGTTCAAACCCCAATTTAGGAAATAAACTTCCTCCTTTTTTGCTCTGTTGCCTAATAAACGCCCCCAGTTGTCCCCTCCAATGCAGCCATTTTGTTCCCTCAAATGCAGCCATTTAGTCCCCTCTAATGCAGCCAGTTTCCCCCCAGCCCTGCACTTACCTTCTTGTGGTCAGCGCCATCCTTCTTCTGTCCTTGATGTCTTCTCCTTCCCTTCATGTTGCATCAGCCAATCATGTTACCATTAAACAGACTTGGTGAACATGATTGGCAGAGCAGCCTGTCAGTGTTTACACAAGGAATGCCCCCCTCCTTGCGTCCCCGATTTTTCTTTGAGGAAGCCAATTACATCCCTCAGGTTGTAATTTGCAAGACTATTTTAATACCTGTTTCTGCTCTGCAATTTTAACCCCCTAAATGCCGCAATGATTCATATGTCGGTCGCTTTACAAGAGGCCATCCACCTGAATAGTGTGCGGCATAGACAATACATAGGTTCATGCAACGCATGAACCTATGTATTGTTCTGAGTGATGGGCACAGGAGAGAGGGGACAGTGCTCCAGCGCCCACTCTGGACGCACCGCCACTGCAATGCTATCCTGTGGCCAAACACATCTCCCCCCCCCCCAAAATAATTTAATAATGGCCCATCAGAGGGGGTGATGAATATGATAAATGAGCCTTCCATTATCCTTTTTTTACACACCTTAATAAACGTATAATTAGATTGATGTTGGTCTCTAATTTTTTGGGATAGAATTTCCTTGTAATGTATGACTTTGTTTTTCTAATATTATTTCATCTTGTTTCAATCCACAGCTTCCTTCCACGCCACAGGAATGGCAGACTGTGGCATCGGAGTTTGCCACACGGTGGGACTTCCCCAACTGCGGTGGTGCCATAGACGGGAAGCACGTCCGCATCGTGCCGCCACCCCGTTCTGGGTCCTACTACTACAACTACAAGAGGTTTCATAGCATTGTGCTGATGGCGGTGGTGTCAGCACGGTATGAATTCCTCTATGTTGATGTAGGGAAGAATGGCCGGATGTCCGATGGGGGATCCTTCATCCAGACGGAGTTTGCCCTCCGTCTCCAGAGTGACGACCTTGCATTGCCACTGGATGCAGGGAATATTGAAGGACTCCCCTTTGTTTTCTTGGCTGATGAAGCCTTCGGACTCGGACGGCATCTTATGAGGCCATTTCCACAGAGGACCCTGACCCCAGAGAAGAGTGTGTTCAATTACCGGCTGGCCAGGGGCCGAAGAGTCATTGAAAATGCCTTCGGCACAATGGCCAGCCGGTTCTGCCTTTTTATGACTTCCATCCACTTGGCGGACTACAAAATAAACTATGTAGTGTTATGCTGCTGTGTGCTACACAACTTTCTGAGCCAAAAATCAAATTCCTATATGGCCTCAGTTTTGCCAGAGGCTGGACTTTCCCCTGCAAATCCCCTTCCGGGCCTGGAATCTGCCCGTCTTGGCTTGCCCCCCCAAAATGCCCGTGTGGTTCGGGACAAATACATGGAGTATTTCACGGGTAGGGGGGCAATTCCTATGCCAGCCTATGTCTAAGTATCCCAATAAAAATCTTGTTTAAACCTTTAATTATTTGTTCTTTCCTGTCTCCTAGTTTGTCTTTGTGCATTTGTAGTGGCAAGTGTATTTTACTTTAGTAAATAACAACCAATTTCACTATGTTACCTTACAAAAGAACCAAATAAGCTTAGAGGGTATTATAAAAAGAAGCTACACGTTGTTTGTTGTCAAATATTTTACTCTGTGCACATTCTCTTCATTTTTTATTTTTATTTTTTACTTTGGGGTTGGCCTGGCCACAACCCGGCAATTTTTGGCTTATGAAAATACAAAAATATCAGTTGCAATCCAAAAATTACAACATTGGATACCTCTGAGCAATCAGAGACATTCACTTACACAAACTATGTCTCTATGTGCCCGTCCTAATATGGGGTCCTGCCACCCCTTGCCCAGCCAAAAATTGAATATGCACACATTTTTTATTTTTTTCATATAGGAAGTTTACAATCCTGATCCCTATTGTCAACATGTGCTATCTGCCATCAGGGGTGATCAATGGACGTGTTTTGGGGCTGCATCCCCTTCCTCAGTTCACCGACTTTTGATACGAGGAAGGGGTTGCACCCACAAAAGACGTACATGGATATCCCCTGATGGCAGATAGCACATGTTCACACACTGTGTGCACATTCAATTTTTGGCTGGTTTGTTACTCAAAAAATTAGAAAAAATTAGAAAAACAAACATGTAAAAACAAATGTGTTTGGATGGCTTATTGAATTCTCCCCAAAACATCGAGAATGTCTTTAAATGTTTGTTCCATCACATGGATTCTTTGTTTAATTAGGTCCAGTTCCGTGCTACATTCCATCACTTGCTGGATGAGGCGGAGGGCACTGTCAGCAGAGAACCGTGTGCTATCCTTCACAACATTTACATCCCCTAAAAAAAAACCAAAAAAATTAATAAAACTCTGCAGGCCTACCTCGCTTACCTTAAGCTGTGGTGTCAGATACTGACCTGTTGTGGTGACCAGATCCACAACGTCATCCACCTCTCCTTCCTGCACTTCTCCTTCCTCCACCTCAACTTCCTGCACATCTTTCGGTTGTGGGTCTTTGGGAGTTTGGTGTTGTTTGGAAGTTGTGGGGTGCATGTGCTCCCTGGAGTGTCCTCCTCCCAGTCTTCTCTCCCCTATGAGAATAAAACCAAAGGTCTATTTATCACACTGTAAATCTCCTTGTTAAACTAAAAACAGGCTAAATTGTTTGGAAGTGGGGTACAAGTGTGTGTTTGTGCGGAATTTAAAGAAGAATGCATTATTTATGACCCCAAATATGTTTAGTATTCACATTGGGATGTAATTTTTTTGACATGGAGGCACCACAAAAAATCTCTGATGCACCTGTGTGGGACACCCAAAAAAGGCGGGTCTGTTGGCCCACACTATAGTGCTCCAAAGTACAGATGTGGAAGCACCTGCTGAGTGTCCTCTCCTTTACACTGATTAAAGTTTGCATTTAATTCTCTTTACAAACACATCATCTAGACTTAAAAATTATCCACAATACTTGATCAAAAATGGCAGATGTCTAATTACTTTTGTGGCTCTTAAATAAGCCAAAACCGCAGATAGTGGCCGAACGAAGTGTCGGTAACGTAACGAACGATTACTGTGCCCAACCTAGTTCAAAATATTACATTTTGGAAGGGAGTCCAATATGATAAAAAAAAAAACATGTCAGTTTCTAAAAATATTAATAGCAGAAACGTCGTCATTTTACTTACTTTTAGCGAGCATCCTCTTTATGATCCTCAACTGGTCTGGCTCCCTCAGTTTGAGGTCTGACCACCTCTTTCTGAGCTGCTCATTTGAGCGTTTCACCCCGAACTTCGCCCTCAGACTCTTCACAACTTTAGTGAGGATTTTGGCCTTCCTTCTATTTGGTTTGCTATACGGCCCATGCTTGGCATCATAATCAGCCTTGACCAAGATGTCCACCATCTCCGCCATCTCCGCCAAAGACATATTCGATGCCTTGAATCTCCTCCTTGATCGTGACGTGTCCTCGGTCTCCGGGCTTGTCTCCTCGCTAGTTGCGGAATTATCAGACACCTGCTGTAACTCCGCCATATCTGTCTGCGCGCCGAAAGAGAAGGGGCGGGGAAAAGATGTAAGTTAGAACGTCATGGGCGGGCGACGTGTGCGGAGCGACGTGTTCGACTTTTGACGCATGCGTGGTGTGTATATAGCAAACACACATGTGACTATAGTACGTTCGGTGTGAGGAGAGAGGAGTTCAAGTGACGGACGTGCGAACGAAGGTATGTGATTTTGTGACTTGTAAAAATTGTTGGCCTATACTGTCTTGAGATTGTTGGAGGATATATATGGTGACTAGGATGTTAAGGAGGTTAGACTGTTTGCCTCACATTATTTAAATATAATTTATTTTACTTGCAGATACAATATGAATGTCTTTATTAGCGACAAAGAGTTCCTGGCGGAATTTATTGACCGGGTAAGGGAGCTGCCGGCTCTGTGGGGGACGAAAAACCCCATCCATAAAAAAAAAGGGGTGAGAAAAGCAGCGCTGGAGAAGCTGCTCCCATTTGTGCATACCAAGGTGCCCACAGCCACAGCAAAACAAGTGGACACTAAAATTGGGAGCTTGAGAGGTACCTACAGGACTGAACGCTCTAAGGTGCTGGCTTCTCAGAGGTCAGGAGCAGCAGCAGATGATGTTTATGTCCCGATTTTGTGGTACTACAACAGGATGTCCTTCCTGGATGACCACATTGAGACAAGGCCATCACTCTCCACTCTTCCCCCCAGACTTCCCTGCAGCCAACCTGAGCCTTCTCTGGAGCAAGAGGAGGCAGCCATCCTGGATGATCCTGATTTGTCCATCTGGAGCCAGGTATAGTATTAACTGAAAATGTATTGGGATAAAATTAATGTTTCCCAAATATGTCAGGATGAGAAACATACATTATTTTGTATTCCACAAGTGAAATCAAGATCTGTAGACATTATTCTGCACTTAATTGTGTGGTAAATAGTCAAGCTGATGTAGTGGTAAATTTAAAGCAAGGATTTATGCATTTACATTCTAATTGCTTCCATCAGGATTACAAAGTTTGATGCAAAGATTAAACCAACATATTAAACTATGTTCCTTTTTCATACACAGGATGAAATCAGCCAGGAGGAGGGTCTGGAAACTGTCAGGCAGGAGGAGGAAGGGCCCAGTGGCAGCCAGGAGGTGGCAGGGCCCAGTGGCAGCCAGGAGGTGGCAGGGCCCAGTGGCAGCCAGGAGGTGGCAGGGCCCAGTGGCAGACAGGAGGTGGCAGGGCCCAGTGGCAGACAGGAGGTGGCAGGGCAAAGGAGAAGCACCAGATCCCAGGTGCCTCCCATCCGGCTTCACAAAAGAGGCAGGAGGGACAGGACCACCAGTGAGGCAGCAATGGCCCTTATTAAAGAGGCCCATGCCACCCTCAAGGAGCCCACATCCCCTGAAGAGGCCATTGCCGGCCTAGTGGAGGCTAAGTTCAAGGTGATGAGCATGGAGCAACGCCTCCTATGCGAGCCCCTGCTCATCACCTTGCTCAACAAGGGGGTGATGGAGAAAATTACACCCAATACCGCCATATGTGAGGTGGCCCAACTGACCCAACCTCAACCTCCACCTCCACCTTCCTCTTCTGCCCCACCCCCTTCTGCTACACCTCCACCTTCTGCCCCACCCCCTTCTGCTACACCTCCACCTTCTGCCCCACCCCCTTCTGCTACACCTCCACCTTCTGCCCCACCCCCTTCTGCTACACCTCCACCTTCTGCCCCACCCCCTTCTGCTACACCTCCACCTTCTGCCCCACCCCCTTCTGCTACACCTCCACCTTCTTCTTCTTCTGCCCCACCCCCTTCTGCTACACCTCCACCTTCTTCTTCTGCCCCACCCCCTTCTGCTACACCTCCACCTCCTCCTCCTGACAGGAGTACCCCTCCAGTGGGCCAGCCTCCAGCCAAACGAAGAAGGAAGGCTGCAGGAAAGGCTTCAGGAAAGGCTTCAGGAAAGGCTGCAGGGAAGGTTGCCAGGAAGAAGAGGAAGTGATGGCCTTGCTTCATTGTGGTCGGACAGAAGGCAGCCTGTTGTAGTACCACACACTTGGGACATATATCTCACCCGCTGCTGTTCCTGACCTCTGGGAGGCCAGCATCAGATTGTGTTCAGAAATGTGGGCCTTCTCAAGCTCCCAATTTTAGTGTCCACACAGGGTTGCTGTGTGCTCTGGGGTCCCTGGGATGCACAAATGGCAGCAGCTTCTCCAGCGCTGCCTTCTCTTTATTTAATTTATAAACATGAATAAATGTGTTTTTTGTTTAAGTTCATACTTGACTATGTGTATTTTTAAATAAACAAAATCAAGCTTTGGAGTAAGCAGATACATTTGACTGACAATAAAAGGCACAGATATCACCCCCCCAAAAGAATAACTAAATCTGATTAGCACAAAAACATGGTGTGAAATTTATATAATATAGATTCCAAAATTAAATGGGAGATCGCTATCAAAACATTGAGAAATTAGAATTAACATCATTTTGAAAAATCAAACCATTTAAATTATTCCTAAAAACTTGCACGATATAATACACATAAATCTTATAAAGAGCAGCATGAAAAAGGTTAAAAATAAGGCAGAACTCTGTGTGAATATCAGCAGCAAAAGAAGGTCACTCGTTTTGATTAATGTAACATTCTAACGAAGATTTCAATGCAGAACATTTAAACGATGAAATATTTATGAGCGTGACGAATATGCTCTCTCCATTATGAAGGCTTGTTTTACCAGAAGATGCGCTCCCGTCTCATAGTTGCTTGTGAGCATGCGCGCTTTTGGAAGAGTCGTAAAAGCATACACACGAACCATTTTCTCGTCACAAAACAGGCCGACGAGAAACACGACGAGGAAATCTGGAATCCTGACGAGAAAATAGAGAGCAGGTTCTCTATTTTCTCGTCGAGATTCTCGGCAAGTTTCTCGTCGTAAAACCATACACACGAACAGCACTTTTCTTGACTGTTTTGGACGAGAAAATCGGTCGTGTGTACGAGGCCTGACATTTACTTGTGCCTGGACCTACCTCCCAAAAACTTTAGAGTGGTGTGGACATTGGAATCACTTGGGGGAAAACAGAGACTTGTCCCTATATCCTAGGAGATGAGAAACAACCGATGGAGAACCTAGCTGTGGGACCCAAATACATGACACCGCTCAACGTCTTCAAACAGGAGGGTACGGGCATATAGTACGGTGTGCCCTTATCCTGCAAGTGAGCCAAAGGTAGGAAAAAGGGTTTGTGTGCTACATAAGGAAAGAGTTTAACAGAGTGACAAAAGAGAGGTATAAATGGGGTAACAAGCCGGGAAAATACCAACAAGACTCAAAACTACAGTATATTGAAAAGATAAAAAATGCATAAGGAGAAATGGTGAATAAAACAACTGATATTTCAGTGGCTTTCCAAACATACTATAGTGCATTGTACTCGATCAGAAATGGAGAGACACAAAAGGAAAAAGAAACAATATAAATAATAATACAACAATATTTAATGGACGCCAATATTACCAAAGATCCAAGAAGATCAATTGATAGAATTAGAACAACCAATTACGCAGAAAGAAATAAAAAAGGCATTGAAAGAAACTCCTGCAGGGAAAAGTCTAGGATCAGACGGGTTCACAATTAAATATTATAAAAAATTTAAAATTCAACTGATCCCAAAACTGTGCGACTATATGAATAAAATAGGAGAATACGAAAATATAAGAGGAATCATTACTAGCCCATATTACAATAATACCCAAAAACGGGAAAGGATAAAACTATCTGTTCTAATTATAGGCCCATAGCGTTATTGAATGTCGATACAAAAATATATGCAAAAATATTGGCATCAAGATTAAAAAAACTGATGCCAGAGTGGGCAGACTCGGATCAAACTGGGTTTGTACTGGGTAGAGAAGGCAGGGATAACAGCCTAAAAACAATGTTAATGCTGCCAAAGGGTAAAAATGGGGGATCCCTAGTCTTACTCCTGTCAATTGATGCAGAAAAAGCGTTTGACAGAGTAGACTGGGGATTCATGATGGATACGCTTCAACATCTGGGACTGGGACCTAGAATTAGGCACTGGATCAAAAATCTATATAGCTGTCCTACGGCGATGGTAGAAGTAAATGGGAAAACGTCACAGCCTTTTAAAATGCACAATGGAACAAGACAGGGGTGCCCACTCTCGCCACTCCTGTATGTATTGTCGTTGGAACCATTCCTTGCATCTTTGCGGAATAACAGGGATATAGGAGGGGCGAGAGTGGGAGAGGAAGAGCATAAGATTGCGGCATATGCGGATGACATCCTAATGTATGTAACCAATCCAAGGGTGACACTGCCAAACATAATTAGAGAAATAAAAAGATACGGGGAGAACTTTCGAACTTTAAGGTAACCCCATTCCCGCAGAGCCCCCCTGCCCCAAAGCACCCACCCCCCCATGTTAAGGGCATGCATTCTGGTATGGTTCAGGAGGGGGGGGGCGCTCGCTCGTTTCCTCCCTTTCCTGACCTGCCAGGCTGAATGCTCGGATAAGGGTCTGGAATGGATTTTGGAGGGGACCCCACGCCACTTTTTTTTTCAATTTTGGTGTGGGGGGGTCCCCTCTGAATCCATACTAGACCCAAGGGCCTGGAATGGACCTGGGGGGGGGGCACGCTGTTTTTTTTCACGATTTTTCTTTAGCTGGTAATTCTTTTTTTTTACATTCAGCTGTTAGCGGGGAAGCCCACTGACAGCTAAAGATTCATCGGTTGTTAAGGATGCGGCGACTGGCTTCCCGGCCACCTCCTTAGCAACCAGCTATATACAGTGTAAAAAAAAACGCAATTTGCAGTAAAAACGCCAGTGCAAAAATGCAGCAAGCACCGCAAAAAGCACTGCAGAAACGCTCAAAAGCAACATGCATAGATGTGAATCGAGCCTGAAACTCAATAACAGAAACAGAATAGTAAATTTAGTTCCGCTTAAACCTTAAAGTGCAATCTTTATGATACTACTACTATTAATCCTTTAAATGCCGCCCTCCTTGTCTAGTTCTTTCACTTATCTTCACGTTACAGCCCTCTGTGGAGCCGCAGAGACAGTTTTTCATCCCTGCTGGGGTCTCTTCATCCTGGGAAAGCCCATACTTTGCAGGACTGCTGGAGGCCACCATAAGTACAAGCTCTTTCATAACAATGCACGACACCCAGCTTACATGTGCAAAACGGAGAGGACCATTTAGGGAGGGACACATGTGTTGCTCTGGGCCAGGCTGCAAAGTAAAGATTGTTGAAACAGGGAAGGAGATAAATATATGACCAGGTGGGCTGCTTTTTAAATTCCGTATGCAATCACTTTTGGGAAATTTTTATCACCTCCTGTTTCTAACCCTTTCATGCTATACTAAAAATTCATTTTATTGCTATTCACTGCTTGTTCTGTCTGTTTTGCGCTTATGCACACGTTTTTTATGCATTTTTCGCATGTTTTTTTTATACGTTTTGCATTTTTTATGCTTTTTATTTTGGCCAATTTGTTGTTGGGCGGATTAAAAACCGTGAATCGTGGCAAAATCCTGGCAAAAATGCACTACATGCTTTTCTGGAGCTTCTCCATTGAAGTCTATTGAACCAAAAAGACATTGTTTTACTTAACCCTGAACCTTTCCAAATACGCAGTGACTGAAAAAAAGCATGGATGGGAACGTGTCCCATAGAAAATATTACATGGAGTGTAGTGCGTTTCTGCAAAAACCAAAAAGCAATAAAAAATGCATAGGTGTGAATCAAACCTTTGGCCCGATCATACCACATGCAGTGCAGTACTTTTTTCTGCAACTAAAAGCATGGAAAGTAGATTATATGGGTTCCAATTGCATAGTTCACACCAGCACAGTTCGTTCCAGTGCTTTTCAGTTCCAGAAAAAAAAAGTACAACATGCTGCTTTTTTTCTGCACAGAACTGTACTGGAATGCACTAAAAAGCATCAAAAAGCATCAAAAAAGCACTGGACCCCAGTACAGTGAAAAAGAAAAAACAGGAAAAAAGAAGAAAAAAAGCACCTGGAATGCATCTGGAAAAACATCAAAAATGCACTGGAATAGATCAAAAAGCATTAAAAACGTACATGCAGAAACGCATCCGGAACGGATCTGGGGGATGTTTTTGTGGTGTTAACTGGCCCTAAGGCTCGATTCACACTAATGTGTTTTTTTTTGTATTTTTCAGAAATGCAGGGAATTGTTTTAACATGGGTTCCTATGGAATACGTTCACATGAATGCATTTTTGTGCCTCTGCGTTTTTGGAAAGGGTCGGAGACTTTTTTCCCGCAAAATGCAGCGTTTTGAATGTAATAGACTTCAATGGACCCGCATCCAAAACGCAAGTACCAAATTTTTACTGCGATTTTGCAGCGATTTTGCTGCTATTTGCATTTTGCATTTTTTACACTGTGTATATATATATATATCGTTGGTTGCTAAGGAGAGGACCGGGAAGCCAGCCGCCACTTCCTTAACAACCAATGAGTCATTAGCGGGCTTCCCTGCTGAATGTAAAAAAAAAGAATTGCCAGCTAAAAAAAAAAATTGAAAAAAAACAGCGTGGGGTCCCACCCCAGGTCCATACCAGGCCCTTGGGGCTAGTATGGTTTCAGAGGGGACAACCCCATACCAATTTTTTTTTTTTAAATGGCGTGGGGTCCCACCCAAAATCCATACGAGACCCTTATCCGAGCATGCAGCTCAGCAGGTCAGAAAAGGGAGGGGACAAGCGAGCGCCCCCCCCTCCTGAACCATACCACATGCCCTCAACATGGGGGGGGTGGGTGCTTTGGGGTAGGGGTGCACCGCCCGGGGCATTATGGGTCTGTGACGTCACAGGGGGTGGGGTCTCCGGATGTCGTCATCCGATGGCCACGCCCCATAGTTATCTAAGAAATGCTTGACATCCGCACAGACCGATCAGTGGGACGTAACATCAGAGGAGGGTCTTTGGCAGGAGTGGCGGCAGAGGAAGAACACTGGACAAAGAAGACCGGAGAAAGAAGAAGACCGGAAGAAGAAGCGGGAAAAGGAGAAGCCCGGAGGAGGAAGAAGAAAACATTTTTAATAAAGGACTTGTCAAAAACTGTCTATTGTCTTTTGTCACACTACACTACATTTTTTGGTGAATGGGTAGGGGTACAATGTACCCCGCACTCATTCACATAGGTGGAGGGGGCGGGATCTGGGGGCCCCTTTGTTAAAGCGGGCTTCTGGATTCTGATAAGCCCCCCGCCCACAGACCCTGACAACCACTGGCCAGGGTTGTCGGGAAGAGGCTCTTGTCCCCATTAACATGGGGGCAAGGTGCTTTGGAGTGGGGGGTGTTGAGGGCATGTGGTCTGGTATGGTTCAGGGGTGGGGGGCGCTCGCTCGTCCCCTCCCTTTCCTGACCTGCCGGGCTGCATGCTCAGATAAGGGTCTGGTGTGAATTTTGGGGGGACCCTACGCCATTTAAAAAAAAAATTGGCGTGGGGGGGTCTCCTCTGAATCCATACATATGGACCTGGGGGGACCCCACTCTGTTTTTCTTCACGATTTTTTGTTAGCCGGCACTTCTTTTTTTTTTTACATTTAGCAGTCAAGCGGGGAAGCTGACAGGTGATGACTCTTCAGTTGCTAAGTCATCGATTGTTAAGGTGCTATTTCTAGTGCTAAAACGCCTGAAAACTGCCTCGGTGTGAAAGGGGTCTAAATGTTCTCTGAGATTTGCCTATAACCCGTGTTGAAAAAACATTATTGTGAAATCAAAAGAGCAACATTTTTTTAAACCTGGTCAAAGGTTGACTCTGTTTACACAAGTTTGCTTCTGAAATATCTGCATTATCAGTTATTCTTCAATCTTTTTTCAATGAATAAAAAATACTTATGCCCATTAAAAACAGGCCCCTTTCACACTTGTGCAACTTGTCTTGCGACTTGGGACTGCAAAGTCTCATTACAAGTCATGCCCCATGATTTCCAATGAGTAATATTCATATCTGTGCAACTTTGAGTCGCAGTGACTTCAAAGTAGTCCCTGCACTACTTTGGTGTGACTTTGATGCGACTTGAGGTCCATAGACCTCAAGATTATACATGCATTGCTTCAAGTCGTGGCAAAATCACATCAAAGTCATAGAAAAATCGTGGCAAAGTCGCAAAATTTTCAGGTCGCACAAGTGTGAAAGGGGCCTTAGTTAGATGTATCAAATAAGGAGTTATGGCAGAATTCCAGCCAACATGTTTGTAACGTTTTTGATAGAGTAGAAAGAGGTAGAATGTCTGCCAGGTTTTTATGGCTTTGTCACCTTTGGGAACTTCTCCTTTCCCCTCTGTTGTGTCACCAGGGAAGGAGGAGAAACCTTTTTACAGGGACAGAGACAGTCATAAAAGAACTTTATTATAAGACCATAGAAAAGTCAAAGCCTATATTAGGTTTTTGTTGTTGTCTGTGTCCCTATTTTACTTCCTTTTCAGCCATGGAGAGAAAAAGTAGTGGAAAATCTTCCCAAACATAGCAATAAAAACCTGACAGCAGATCTACTCCCCCTACTATTTACTCTACTTACTCAGTCAGTCTATATAAAAAAAATATATATATATTTACGCGCAAGAAACAAAGATTAGAAAAACGTAAAGTATTACTAAACCCACAACAGTAAAATCGGTCTGTATATGCAGTAAAGTATGCTTGTTATACTCACTGTGGAACCTAAGGGGTTAATCCTCTGCATTGTGTAAAAAGGCTGTTTGATCCTGTCTTCTCTGTTCCACCCCTTCTTACACTGTCCCCAAATCATCTCCTGATAGAACAGAGGCTAGGGAACAAGCTGCACATGCTCAGTTTGGTGTGTATTGCTAGAGAGTTTTTTTTCTTGGGAGAGTGCATGTGAACAGCACAGGGCCAATCAGCACTGTCCAGAGAGTCAGGGGTCCTGCATCCTGATAGGACAGTCAGAGCAGAATGAAAACTCCTCCTACAAGCTTTAACCAGACACTGATAGAAGTCACAAGACTGCTCTAACTGCTGATGAAAAAAGGTATTTAGCAGTTTATATTTACTAAAACAATTGCATTTCCATGTTCGTGTACTGTGGGAGACCAGATATAGTGAATGCAGGGTCCTGGGTTTAGTAATACTTTAAAGCTGAACTCTGGGATAAGCAAATATTGTCTAAATACAATTTGCCTCCGTGCAGGAGCTTCCTGAAATAAAATGTCACTTTCTCTTTCTTTCTTTCTCTTTCTCCTTGTGCAGGGTGAGTGGTTTTGTATCCACCACCTTATGTAGTTTTCTGTAGGCAGCCTGTGGTTAGATGTAGGCTGCTGGGTTCCTCCCACAGCTCTACTCTCTGCACAGGCTATGTACAGCAGTGTGATGATGTCACTGCTACTTTCAAAGGGTAATATCTGGGTTTGCACAGGTGTTTGGTGAACACAAAGTGGATTTTTACCCTATGCAATGATTAGGAATATATTTAAATTAACGGACTAAATATACCAGTAGGTATACAAGTAGGGTATATGCTACCTAAAAAAAATTTTGGATTGAGGCAATCTGCAACAACATGATCTGCTAAAGTACAATTTCCCTTTCTTTTTTTTTCTTTTTTTTTAATATGGATCGCTTCACAAATTTGCATGTCATCCTTGTGCAAGGGCTCAATTTCCCTTTCTTTCTAAATTCTTTAATCCCTGGAAGTATGCAGTTAATGACTCCAGTAAAAAATGGCCATAGGGAGATATGAGGCACATACTGTAGATATTAGCTCATTAGGCTGAAAATCTCCAGTATAAGCACAGTTTCTCAGATGCTTCCAGTTCCTGTATCCCCTAACTCTTACCAGGCTGAGAGGCTGCAATGTCAAATTCAACTGTTATGCCTCGTACACACGACCGGTTTTCCCGGCAGGAAAAAAACCAACGCTTTTCCCGACGGGATTCCTCTCAAGTCTGCCTTGCATACACACAGTCACACAAAAGACCCGTAAACTTTTGACTGCCAAGAACGCGGTGACGTCAAAGACTATGACGAGCCGACAAAATTACGTTCTATGCTTCCGCACATGCGTCAAATTATTTACGAGCATGCGCATTTTTTTCGCATTTTTTTCCCCCTCGGGAAAGCATACAGACGACCAGTTTTCTCGGCAGGATTTTTTCCGGACGGAAAAATAGAGAACAAGTTCCTGTCGGGAAAACTGCGATAAAGCATACACACAGACGGTTTTCCCGGCCAAAAGCTGTCATGGCAGTTTTCCCGACAGGAAAACCGGTCGTGTGTACGAGGCATTACACCACCTACAGGTTAAATCTTATAAAGAAAGTTGCTGATACAGATAACATGGCACTTTGTGGACACCATTATATGTGAATAAAATAATAACAACAAGAGGAGGGTCCTAGTGTTAAGAAAAAGGGAAGAATCTTCTATGTTAGTATATGAAGGGGCAAGAAGCAGTGGAAGTGTTAGAGGTTGCAGAATCAATTCATGGGATAAATTCATGTTCTAGAGTAGTCATTCTCAACCAGTGTTACCTAGAACCCTAGGGTCCTTCCAAAGGTCGCTTGGGTTTCCTTGAGTTGTAGCTGACTGACCTCTGATGGTGCCTGCATAGCTCTTAGTCCAATGCCACTAGGAAGAACCAGAGGCATGACACCAGTGATTTTTTTAGCTGTATGGAAGGGTGACATACTGAGCACCAATATAAGTGGGTCATTCTTCCCGCTGCCAACCAATGTAGGGGGGCATTCTTCCCAATGGCCACCAATGTAAAGAGCATTCTTTCCAATGCTCACCAATGTAAAGGATTTTCTTCCCAATGGCCACCAATGTAAGGGACATTCTTCCCACTAATACCTGATGAATTAATTTTAGCAGTGGTTCCTTGAGACCTGAGAATCATTTCAAGGGTTCCTCTGGGGTAAAAAGGTTGAGAAAGGCTGTTCTAGAGGAAGTTGTGTTTTAGAAGTACATACCTGGAGAGACAGCGCTCCTCAGCGGCACAGCGTAGTGAATATAAATGAGCACGCTGGACATAAGTTGCAGCTTGAACATAACTTGGATCAGGGACCAAATCAGGAAGTCCTGAAAAAGAAAATATCTTTTACTCACCTTGTAACATACTACTAGAACATTTGTATTAGAATATCAGACTAGTAGGAGCACTAAACCCAGTTCCAAGATCGCAGGGACATAACAAAATTAATACATTGTACGTTCTGTATACATTTTTTCCCTCAAGAACAGTCTACAACATGGCTGTGTTAATCTTTTTATAATCTCAGGGAACAACAATTTGTCCTCTACTAGAGGAAACAATTGGAACTTCCACATAGGGTCCAAGTTTATGTAAAAGTAATGTGTGTGGTTACAGTAACCCAGATAGCAAGCAGTTGAGCTGCAGGTTTGAAAATGACTTGCTAGCTTATTGCTAGACTTGCCAGGCTTCACAAGTTTGTTGCACAATGGCAGCAAGTCTGCATTGCATGACACCAGATCAACTTTCTTTGCAATCATTCTGGAAGTCTGCTGCAAGTTCTGGTTCAGTTATGTTGTGAAATAGTCATCCCACCACAGGGGTCACTGTGATTTGCATAGCTCTTGCTGTAGACTCACCACTGCAACTTTGCTCTAGCTAAAGACTTGCCACACAAATTTGCTACAAATTGGAAAAGTGTCAACTAGAACTTGTACGTCAAGTATAACTTGCCAGTGAAAATGTGCAGCAAGTTAACAAGACACACAATTCAGCACTGCCATCAATTTGTGGCAAGTTATCTTAGCTATATGGAAATGTGTGTTTAAACTCACCCCTCCCACTCTGACCGCCACGAAAAACATTCCCAGCGCTGACTCTTGCTTGTTGTCCTCCTTGTGATTCACTTTCACTGTTTGGAGCACTGGCTACCCGGCTCTGAGGTTGGAAAACATCTGGTCGCTGTGCTCCATAGTAACCTCCATCACCCTGACTCACTCCTCCATATGGTGGGATTGCTGCTTCACCAGCCCCAGTTCCTACACCTGGTCGCACTGGATCACTTTCTGCTGGAATATCACTACCTCGAAAGAGGCTATGGGAATAACGGCGGTCAAGTCCATCCTGTGGCACAACGGGATTGGCAACTGCTGGTTGCTGAGGAGGTAAGTTAGGGGGGACCCCAAAATAAGGCGGTTGGGCATATGGTGGGTTTGGTTCCTCATAGAAATCTTCATAGGCTCCTCCCCAAGGTGGCTGTGCGGCATAACCACCTCCACCACCTCCGCCTCCAACTCCACCTCCACCACCTCCACCACCTCCACCTCCCCCTCCTCCACTCCTAGAATAGCTATAAGTTTCTTCATAGCCTTGTGGGTAAAAATCAGGTTGTGCTACAAAAGGTGGCTGAGGTCTTGGTAAAAATGGAGGTCCTACCGAATTCTGGGAGTAAGTTTGCCGTATTCTACTTCCCCCTCCACCACCAGTCCCTGTGGAAGGTACAAAGCGACTCGACGTGCTCGACGTTTCACCAAAGCGACCCAACGTGCTCGATGTTTCACTTCCACCTCGCCAATTATCTGGCACCTGTCCAAAGCCAAATGGATGACGAGTGTTGCCCCTCATTGTCTGCGATCCAGTTCGAGGCAATGTGGGTGCCTGGCGGCGAAGATCCACACCGCTTCCACGACTTCCATCCAGCAAAACTCGAGTTCCTCCAGCACTTTCCCCTGCCGGCTGGTACTCTTGGCCAGAATTCAGGAGCCGATAACGCCTTCCACTATCTTCCCATTGGATCATCTGGCCCCAGCCAGCTCCATCCTGACCAAAAGACAAAGAAAGTCCTGACAAACATAAACACAGTTGAGCTATAAGGGCCATGTCTGTGCCTTCGTATTACTAAAGTGTAAAATATGGCAGCTGTAATGCCAGGTTAAAGGGACAGTAACAGGTAAAAGGGACAATGCCAGGTTAAAGGAGTAATGCCAAGTTTAATGGACAATGTTGGGTTAAAGGGGCAATGACAATTAAAAGGGACAATGCAAAGTTAAAAAGGTATGCCCAAATTAAAAGTAAAATGCCCGGTTCAAAGGCAAAGGGATGATACCAGGTTAACAGAGAAATGCTAGGTTAAAGGGGCAATGCCAAGTTACACAGACAATACCAGGATAAATGGATAATGCCAGGTTAAAATAGCAATACCAAGTTAATGGCTAAATGCCCAATTAAAAGGGGAATGCTAAAGTAAAGAGACAATGCCAGGTCAACGGGGCAATGCCACGTTAAAGGGACAATACCAGGTTAAAGGGACAATACCAGGATAAAGGGACAATGCCAGTTTAAAGGGACAGCTCAACCGGTTTATTAGTGCTAGGACGTCTTCAGCTTTCAGTGCAGCGCAGAACTCGCATAGTGGGTCCCGGATCAGTGTTGCAGGTTCCTAGGTTGGGAAGGCTGTATGATGAAGGGCTGTCTTGTAAATCCTCAATGCAGATGACAGTCAGCGGAATGCAGGTTTCTCTCTAGGAGTGGATTGAGGTAATCTGCAGGAGATAATTAGGCGAGGTGGTAGGGATCAGCAGAGGAAATGTCCCATCCTTTGTTCTGTCCGTATTCATCCCTTTCTGTAACTTTCTGTGCCCCGCTCTCTCCCTTCCCTCTTATCTCTTCCACTCTCACTCCATCACTATTTCTCTCTATCCATTTCTTTCCCTGACTTCCTGTTTACCCCTCTCTCTCCCTCACTTTCTCCTCTCTCTCCCTCAATTTCCCCTCTCTCCGCCCCCCTTTTCCTCCTCTCTGGAATATGCTCTGGTTCTCCCAGGTCTGTCCTGTGTCACCCTGCAGGCTGCCCCTCACTGCTTCCAGCAGAATAGTTTGTCTCCACTTCTCTCCAGCCTCATTCCCCCAGGACAGTGATCCAGCCCCCTGCAGAGGAGCCCTTAGTGACGCAGAGCTTTTCATTCAACACAAAATTCCCTTCACACAGAGAGAAAAAAACACGACTTGCTAATGATTTCCATGTTATATAAAGTACAAGCTAAGTGTAGACAGATGCGTTGTTTATGTGAAACAGCCTGATTGATGGCAGGAGACAATGGAGTGCCACAGGGCTTCCCAAACTGTGCTCAGCAGCTAGATCTAGCCAAATAGTGTTACCATGTGCACTGTACGTCTACAGAAAATACATCTCATGGAGGTTATATGTAAATTCAGTAAAAACAATATTAAATGTCTGATTCAAATTGCTTGTGTGATTTGTGGCGTTTCAGCCATTGCGTTGCAGGAACTTGTGCAAAATTGCAAACGTTCCCACAATACACATAAAAAAGGTGCACCCCTTTTGCAGGTGCGTGATGCCACCATTCATTCTTAATAAAACCACAATGCACCTTGTTAACGCACGTGCAAAAGTATCATGCGTCTTGGTGCGGTGAGAATTAACAAAAGGGTTGAGCACTTTTGTGTCATTTTTACACGTAGCCCATTAAAATGATCAGGCTGCCCTAAACGCGACATACAAAAATCTGCAAAACAATGCAAAAACATGCACATAACGTCACGCGTGCATAAGTGTGAATTGAGCCTTATTATCTATACGTGCGTTGTGGTCCACCTCCCAAAAATGATGTGTAGCGGGTATGTACTTTTTAAACTGGTGAGGACACCGGTGATGCATAGTTCCCTGCGGCCCAGCAGGTGGCGCTGTCACTTTGGACCGGGGTTGAACCATCACTGCAGTGCCGTACCCTTTGTGACCTCTCGCAGCAGTTGTACGGCGGGGCGGGGAACCCGCCACGCATCCTGGGGGAGGGTATAAAGAGACGGACATCTTTGCCACGAGGTGGAAGTCCCGGGCACCTTCAGCCTGAGGGCTGTTGTTGCGGTTGGTGTCCAGACAGCCTAGGCCTGGGCACTTGGAGTTTGTGTTCCATCCCAGACACCTTCAGTCTGGGGTGAGGTACACGGCCGGAGGCCTGGGGCCCAGTACCTTCCGCTGGGTCCCGCGAGGGAGGGGAACCCGCCGTGCATCCTGGGGGAGGGTATAAAGGGGGCGGACATCTTTGCCAAGAGGTGGAAGTCCCGGGCACCTTCAGCCTGAGGGCTGTTGTTGCGGTCAGTGTCCAGGCGGCCTAGGCCTGGGCACTTGGAGTTCGTGTTCCATCCCAGACACCTTCAGTCTGGGGTGAGGTACTCGGCCGGAGGCCTGGGGCCCAGTACCTTCCGCTGGGTCCCGCGAGGGAGGGATCATCCTAGGGGGGCCCGGGAGTGGGGCACCCGAATCCAGGGGCGTAAGGGACCGGCAGAGGGACTCACCCGAAGACCTGGTGCAGCAGATTGCCAGTGCCGGGTGTACCTCTGGAGACTGCCCGAGGGATATCTTTCCCGAACAGGGGCCAAATTCAAAGAGGAAGTTCAGTCCACGTTCAATGACCGGTGGCAGCGGTCCAACTATTTCACTCAGGTCAGTAGCAGGGGCCTGCTATTAGGCCCGTGGCAGGGGCCTCAACAGTTCGTCTGGTCTGTGGCAGAGAACACCCTCACGGTCGGTGGCAGAGACCGTGCGCCAGGCCTATTCGCTAAAAAGGAATAGGAGAGCTTAGTTGTGCCTGGGCCTACTCGTTCCCACACTCCATGTTCGTCTGTTATTGGAAGTTCAACTGAGTGTGTTCACCGTACTATATGAGAAATAAAGGAGTGTTGGACTTTCGATTGGTGTGGGGCTCTATTATTGGCAGACACATCTCCATGGGACAACTGAGGCTTCGTATGCAGTGGACAGACCCGGAGGTAATTCAACTAACTTTGCTCAACCCTCTTATACACACGAGGGAAGAGCTTGGCATAGTGTCCCTGCACTCTCCTCTCCCAGGTACCCCTAGACGCAAGCCATACACCGTAGGAAAGAGGGGGAGTGAGGGTACCGCTACACGTGGGGGCTCTGGTCCTGGATGTGTTTGTGCTACAATGGAGCTCAGTTGTTGGAATTTGAAAGTGTCTGCCCGAAAGAGTACCGAGTAGGTCGGCCATATTGGCCACTGCGCCATCAGGCACACCCTCCCTGCTCAGTTCGTGGGCGTGACCCAGGGAAGGAGAAAGCCTGCGAACTGGAGTAAAAGAAGGGAGGAGTCCAATCGTGTGAAGGATTACACGTGGAGACTTTGGCGCCAACAAGGCAGTGCGCAATGGATCAGCAGGGAGTCGCCATGTTCACTAACGCATCGTGGATTCCTATTCATCCCACTACCACGAATCTGACTACCGCTGCTTCAATAACGGATACAGGGATTTGGCTAAAGCCCCGGGGACGATTCGCCCTGTACTCATGCATGGACGTTGAGGCCCTGGGTTTTATTTGTCCCGGATGTTCGGGACTGGTGCGCCAGCGAAAGCCATTTGGACGCTGCGAGGCCTGCGGAGAGTTCTTATTTGAGGTGGAGCCAACCATTGAAAAACCCTGAACCATCTACCTCAACCGCGCTACGGGCCACACCACTCATGAAGGAGAAATCGCTGCTTTTACAGCCATCCCTGTGCGCACTGCAGCGACCGCAGGGGAGGTCGCAATTACAGAGGTACGGGAGAAATCCGAGGATCCTGACTCGGTCGCCACTGCTTCCCAACATCCGCCGCCAAAGAGGAAGACCGGCTTGGTTTCCCTGTCCAGCGGTCGCGATGGATCACCCTGCTTGCCTACGCCCGCCCCGGATGGATCCGGTAGGAAGAGTCCCGGACATCCCTTCTCAGCTTTGGGCCAAGGTAAGCCGGACAAAGGGACTTGGTGTTGGGACGGAGGTGTCAGGGAGTCACGGCCCTGTGTGCCCGCGGGAGGTAGCAATTCAGCCTCCACTACAGGCTACTTGCCCGCGGAGGAGTGTGACACCTCCGACCTGGAATCGCTCTCCGATCCGGGAGACAATGTCATCATTGATGAACTTTTTGCAAAGAAGGGCTGGAACAAGATGCCTCTCTCCTTGTCCCGTAAAGTCTAGGATCCACCCATGTCTACAGGAGATAGTACACCCCGGGTGGAGGCACCAGCGCCTGAGGAGGGATCCAGTCCCCAGTCTGCCCTCCTACCTCCTGCATCTGGCACCGGGGAAAAGAGACTGATGTTGCGGCCGCCGATGCCTAGAGTGGAGGTGGTCAAGGCACCTCGCCACCCAGACGCCATCGTCCAACCGGGTGAGGGAAACCGGGCCACTATGCCTCTGCTGGCGAGACTTCAGCGTCTGTTCGGTCAAAAAGTTGCTACTGAGTACCCGTACTTACCTAAAGAGCTTCTGCATAAAGTGGAAGTCTGCCGGGACCGCTGGTACAACGAATTTGTGTGGACGCACCTTCAGGTCCCACACGTCCGCAGGTACCTAGCGTGCTCCCCCAAAGCCTCTCAGCGTTTCAAGGACTGTAAAGCAGAGTGGATGTTGGGTCGGCACATCCATGCTGATAAAGTGTTGATTCGACGGAAAGAAGGGGAGGATGTCGAATATCACATAGAGACTGTGAATAAGCACTTCAAGCCCCTTGTCTTGCCGCATCCCAGGTTCTACTTGTAGGAGAAAAGACTCCTTGCCTAGTGTTTGTTGCTGCTGAACTCTCCGGGGTTGTTTCCCGGGGAACCCAGTGACTGTACCCGCGTTATGGGTGTTTGTGCTCTCTGGAGGAGTTAAAGGACTGTTACTGTTGGTTGTTCTTCATTCTTCCATCCTGCAAAGTGATCATGGACTTTGGGGTAGTTAGAAAGTTCAAAGAGAAAAGAAGATCTTCGACCAGTGCAGTTACCGTGACACTGTCACCAGGTGGCAGTGTTGCACACCGATATTCACTGTTCACTCACACACTTAGAGAAGGAAAGGGTTTCTCTACGGAGAGGTTCTTTCATTCTTACACAAACATATGTGTCAGGGATATGTGTGTTTAACGTTCTTTTCCCCTCTGCAGGAGAACATCTCATCAAGACCCCTGAGAATGGGGTGGGTCTTAGTCAGGATGGGTGTAAGGGAATGTTGATGTGAACATGTGATTCTGATAATGTGGTTATGTGTTGTTTGTTTCCTTCCCTTCCCTTTCATGTCAGGTTCAGGCACAACTGTTTGGTTAGCTTTCAAAAACAAATTATTTTTGGCTCCCAGCTTCTTCCGGGTGCAGGGTCTTTCTTTGACTATCTTAATTGACCAGTGTGGGATGACATAGCTACCATACATGGGCAACAAAATAAGAATACTTGGCAACGCAGCCTTTACTTTCACTTTATGTGTATTGGTGCAATACATTCTGAAAGACACGCCTGCTAATGGATATGTATTGAGGTGAAGTGTGCTGGCCAAAAATTATGCATGAACTATTATTTGGCATTTATACAGAATGGCACTCCAACAAACCTGATGAGTTGTGTTGAGCGAACAGCTTGGGCCGAGCATAAGTTCAGCCTGAACATTGGCTGTTCACCCGTTCAGCGAACACCCGAATCGACAGGGCGTCCGACTGTTTGTTTGGCCCGCCAAAAGCCCCACAATGCATTGCGTGCCGCACAGTACATTCTAAGCCCTGATTGGCTGAAACAATGAAGGCTTTTCCCAATCAGGGCACAGAGCCCTGTCAGACCCATGATTGGAGAAAGTCATGATGACTTAGCCCAATCATGACTCGTTGCTTATAGACCCTCCCCAAACTATAAAAGGTTCCTTCCCAGAGGAGCAATTTGCAGTGTGATACTGGAGTGGAGATAGATAGAACAGGGCTCTGTTCTTTGCTTCTAGTTAGTTAGTGTGCTATAGTGTGCTATTGTGTTTCTATTGTGAGTTTGTCAGGGAAGTTTTATGCCGTGTACACACGATCGGTTTTACCGATGAAAACAGTCTGATGGACTTTTCTCATTGGACAAACCGATCGTGTATGGGCCCCATCTGTCTTTTTTCCATCGGTGAAAAAAAATAGAACATGTTTTAAATTTATCCGAGAGAAAAAAAAACGATAGCAAATTCCGATCGTCTGTGTGGAACTCCATCGGACAAAAAACCCATGCATGCTCAGAATCAAGTCGAGGCATGCTCATAAGCATTGAACTTCATTTTTCTCGGCTTGTCGGAGTGTTTTACGTCACAGCGTTTGGGACGGTCGGATTTTTGACTGATGGTGTGTAGGCAAGACTAATGGAAGTCAGCTTCATCGGATTCCCGATGGAAAAATCCATCGGATTAGAATCCATAGGAAATCCGATCGTGTATACAGGGCTTTACTGTAGTGTCAGTGTAATGTGTCCGTGCAGTTTTACTGCACTATATTGAAGTGCGTCAGTGCAGTTTTACTGCAGTATATTGTAGTGTGTCAGTGCAGTTTTACTGCAGTAGATTGAAGTGCATCAGTGCAGTTTTACTGCAGTATATTTTAATGCGTCAGTGCAGTTTTACTGCAGTATTTTGAAGTGCGTCAGTGCAGTTTTACTGCAGTATATTGAAGTGCGTCAGTGCAGTTTTACTGCAGTATATTGTAGTGTGTCAGTGCAGTTTTACTGCATTATATCATAGTGCGTCAGTGCAGTTTTACTGCAGTATATTGAAGCGCGTCAGTGCAGTCTTACTGCAGTATATTGAAGTGCATCAGTGCAGTTTTACTGCAGTATATTTTAGTGTGTCAGTGCAGTTTTACTGCAGTATTTTGAAGTGTGTCAGTGCAGTTTTACTGCAGTATATTTTAGTGCATCAGTGCAGTTTTACTGCAGTATATTTTAGTGTGTCAGTGCAGTTTTACTGCACTATATTGAAGTGCGTCAGTGCAGTTTTACTGCAGTATATTGTAGTGTGTCAGTGCAGTTTTACTGCAGTAGATTGAAGTGCATCAGTGCAGTTTTACTGCAGTATATTTTAGTGCATCAGTGCAGTTTTACTGCAGTATATTGTAGTGTGTCAGTGCAGTTTTACTGCAGTATATTGAAGTGCATCTGTGCTTTTACTGCAGTATATTGTAGTGAGTCTGTGGAGTTTCTCTGTGTAGTGCAGTTTTTTACACTGCTTTACATAACATTTAGTGCTGTATACAGTGTTGTATACCCCCTTTTTTTTTTTTTGGTTGCTACGTGTTATTTTTTTTTTTTTTTTTTGTCCTATGCCTGCCCCCTTTTTTGAAATTGTGAGCTGCAATTTTTCTGACTGCGGTGCTCTTGTTTCCTCTTTAAATATTTTTTTATATGTAGCGGCCTCACTCTCTCTCTCTCTTGTATCGGTTGTTTGTAGCTGTTGTCTAGGGGTACTCTGGAGGAGAGAGTGCAGGACACTACGCCAAGCTCTCACCCTCCGTGTATGTGAGGTTTGAGCAAAGTCTTTTTTTCAAATTACCTTCAGGTCTGCATCCTGCATATGGAGCCTCCGCTTCTTCCGTGGAGGTGTATCTGCCAGTAATAGAGCCCCACACCATTAAAAGTTCAACACTCCTTTATTTCTTCAATGCCAGAATGAACATAATCAGTTGGAACTTCCATAACAAACAGACAGGGGTGTGGATACGAGTAGGCCCAGGCACAATGAACTCTCCTATCCCTTTCTCGTGCGGATAGGCCTTGCGCACGGTCTCTGCCACCGACCTCAGAATATGAACCACCTTCCGTGTGAATATGGCCCCTGTTTGGCGAGGACATCCATCCCGACGGTCTCCGGAGGCCCTGTCCCGGCACTGGCAATCTGCTGCATCAGATCTACGGGAAGGTCACCTGCGCGGTCCCTTACGCCTGGATTCAGACACCCGATCCTGTGGGTGCCTTAGGATGGTTCCTCCCGGCGGATCCCAGTGGAAGAAGCTGGGCCCCAGGCCTGAACGATGCACCTCACCCCAGACTGAGGGTGTCTGGGGTGACTCCCGAACTCCACGTGTCCAGGCCTAGGCCGCCTGGACACCGACCGCTGGACAGCAGCCCTCAGGCTAAAGGTGCCATGGACTCAGGCCTCGTGGCGAAGATGTCCGCCCCCTTTATAGCCTCTACCAGCTAGCACAGCGGGTTCCCCTCCCCGCCGTACAACCGCTGCGAGAGACCAAAAAGGGTACGGCACTCCAACGATGGTTCAACCCCGGCCCAAAGTGACAGCGCCACCTGCTGGACAGCAGGGAACTAGACATCACTGATGTCTCCACCCGAATCAACATACTGAAAAGTACCTACCCGCTACACTCTCCCCCCGGTTGTTTGACACTGGTCCCCAGTGTCTGGAGCAAACTATGCCCAAAAAAAAACTGACATAGCCCAATCCAGAAACCAACTATAAATCTCAAAAATGTAAAAAGTTATTATTTATTTTTTTTAAAACTAACTAAACCGTTGTGCCTGAGCCTAACATGAAAGGGGAGGGAAGGGAAACAAACAACACCTAACAACAAAACATATTCACAAATCACATTAACATTTTCCCCACCCATCCTAACTAAGACCCGCCCCATTCTCAGCGGTCTTGATGGGACGTTCTCCTGCAGAGGGGAAAAGAAACATTAACACACAACCCTGACACATATGTTCGTGTAAGAACGAAAAAACTTCTCCGTAAAGAAATCCTTTCCTTCTATAAGTGTGTGTGTGAAAAGTGAATATCGATGCGCAACACTGCCACCTGGTGACAGTGTCGCGGTAACTGCACCTGTTGAAGACTTTCCTCCATCTTCTTCTGCAGCTCTAACTACCCCAAAGTCCACAATCACTCTGTGAAAAGGAAAAACTGAAGAACAAACAACGGCAACAATCCTCCAATTCCTCCAAAGAGCACAAACACCTGTTAAACTCGGGTACAGTCACTGGGTTTCCGGGTAACAGAACAACAACCCCGGAAAGTTCAGCAGCAGTAGACTAAGCAAGAACGGAGTCTTTTTCCTCCTATAGATAGAACCTTAGGTGCGGCAGGACAAGAGGCTTCAAATGCTGGTCCATTGTCTCTAAATGGTATTCGACATCCTCCCCTTCTTTCCGTCGAATCAGCACCTTATCCGCGTGGATGTGCCGACCCAACATTCATTCTGCCTTACAGTCCTTGAAGCGTTGAGATGCTTTGGGGGAACACGCGAGGTACCTGCAGGCTTGTGGGACCTGAATGTGCGTCCACACAAAGTCATTGTACCAGCGCTCCCTGCAAACCTCCACCTCATACAAAAGTTCCTTGGATAAATACGGGTATTCCCACCCGTACTCGTTGGCAACCTTTTGGCAGAAAAGGTATTGTAGTCTCGCTAACGGAGGCATGGTATGGTGATCTCCTTCTCCCGGCAGAACAATAGAATCCGGGTGCCGAGGTACCTTGATCACCTCCATCCTGGGCATAGGTGCCTGCAATAACAGTCTCTTTCCCCTGGTACTAGATGCAGGTGGCACCGGGGGTGGAAGGGCAGACTGGGGACAGGATCCCTCCTCAGGCGCTGGTGCCTCCACCCGGGGTGTACTATCCCCTGTTGACATCGGTGGATCCCTGACTCGGCGGGACGAGGAGAGAGGCATCTTGTCCCAACCCTTTTGAACAAAAAGTTTGTCTATGACGACGTTGTCTCCCAAATCGGAGAGCGACTCTAGGTCGGAGGTGTCACACTCCTCCGCGGGCAGGTAGCCTGTAGTAGAGACTGAATCGCTACCTCCCGTGAACACACAGGGCCGTGACTCCCCGACACTTCCACCCGAACACCAAGTCCCTTTGCCCAGCTTACCTCGGCCCATACTTGAGGAGGGATGTCCGGGACTCTTCCTACCAGATCAATCCGGGCCGGGCGTAGGCGGGCAGGATGATCCACCGGGACCGCTGGACGGGGCTACCATGCCGGTCTTCCTCTTCGGCAGTGGATGCTGGGAAGCAGTGGTGACCGAGTCAGCATCCTCGGATTTCTCCCGTGTCTCTCTAATCACGACCTCCCCCGCGGTCACTGCAGTGCGCACAGGTACGGCTGTCAAAGCAGTGATTCCTCCTTCCTGAGTGGTGGTGCCTGTAGTGCGGTTAAGGTGGATGTTTTTTGGCTTCTCGACAGGTGGCTCTATCTCAAATAAGAACTCCCCGCAGGCCTCGCAGCGCCCGAACGGCTTCAGCTGACACACCAGTCCCGAACAGCCGGGACAAATCAAACCCAGGGCCTCAACGTCCATGCATGAGTACAGGGCGAATCGTCCCCGGGGCTTTAGCCGGATCCCCGTCCCAGTTATCGGAGCAGCAGTAGTAGTCAAACTCATGGTAGAAGGATGAAATGGAATCCACAATGTATTTCCGAACATGGTGACTCTCTGCTGATCCATTGCGCACTGCAAGGTTGGCGCCAAAGTCCCCACGTGTAATCCTTCACACGACTGGACTCCTCACCTTCTTCACCCCAGTTCGCGGGCTTTCCTCTCTCGGCCCAGGTCACGCCCACGAACTGAGCAGGGAGGGTGTGCCTCTTGACGCAGTGGCCAACATGGCCGACCTACTCGGAACTCTTCTGGGCAGACACATTCAAATTCCACAACTTCAGCTCCATAGTAACACGAACACATCCCGGACACGATACCCCCAGGTGTAGCGGCCTCACTCTCTCTCTCTCTTGTATCGGTTGTTTGTAGCTGTTATCTAGGGGTACTCTGGAGGAGAGAGTGCAGGACACTACGCCAAGCTCTCACCCTCCGTGTATGTGAGGTTTGAGCAAAGTCTTTTTTTCAAATTACCTTCAGGTCTGCATCCTGCATATGGAGCCTCCGCTTCTTCCGTGGAGGTGTATCTGCCAGTAATAGAGCCCCACACCATTAAAAGTTCAATACTCCTTTATTTCTTCAATGCCAGAATGAACATAATCAGTTGGAACTTCCATAACAAACAGACAGGGGTGTGGATACGAGTAGGCCCAGGCACAATGAACTCTCCTATCCCTTTCTCGTGCGGATAGGCCTGGTGCACGGTCTCTGCCACCGACCTCAGAACATGAACCACCTTCCGTGTGAATATGGCCCCTGTTTGGCGAGGACATCCATCCCGACGGTCTCCGGAGGCCCTGTCCCGGCACTGGCAATCTGCTGCATCAGATCTACAGGAAGGTCACCTGCGCGGTCCCTTACGCCTGGATTCAGACACCCGATCCTGTGGGTGCCTTAGGATGGTTCCTCCCGGGCGGATCCCAGTGGAAGAAGCTGGGCCCCAGGCCTGAACGATGCACCTCACCCCAGACTGAGGGTGTCTGGGGTGACTCCCGAACTCCACGTGTCCAGGCCTTGGCCGCCTGGACACCAACCGCTGGACAGCAGCCCTCAGGCTAAAGGTGCCATGGACTCAGGCCTCGTGGCGAAGATGTCCGCCCCCTTTATAGCCTCTCCCAGCTAGCACAGCGGGTTCCCCTCCCCGATGTACAACCGCTGCGAGAGACCAAAAAGGGTACGCACTCCAACGATGGTTCAACCCCGGCCCAAAGTGACAGCGCCACCTGCTGGACGGCAGGGAACTAGACATCACTGATGTCTCCACCCGAATCAACATACTGAAAAGTACCTACCCGCTACACTCTCCCCCCGGTTGTTTGACACTGGTCCCCAGTGTCTGGAGCAAACTATGCCCAAAAAAAAACTGACATAGCCCAATCCAGAAACCAACTATAAATCTCAAAAATGTAAAAAGTTATTATTATTTTTTTTTAAACTAACTAAACCGTTGTGCCTGAGCCTAACATGAAAGGGGAGGGAAGGGAAACAAACAACACCTAACAACAAAACATATTCACAAATCACATTAACATTTTCCCCACCCATCCTAACTAAGACCCGCCCCATTCTCAGCGGTCTTGATGGGACGTTCTCCTGCAGAGGGGAAAAGAAACATTAACACACAACCCTGACACATATGTTCGTGTAAGAACAAAATAACTTCTCCGTAAAGAAATCCTTTCCTTCTATAAGTGTGTGTGTGAAAAGTGAATATCGATGCGCAACACTGCCACCTGGTGACAGTGTCGCGGTAACTGCACCTGTTGAAGACTTTCCTCCATCTTCTTCTGCAGCTCTAACTACCCCAAAGTCCACAATCACTCTGTGAAAAGGAAAAACTGAAGAACAAACAACGGCAACAGTCCTCCAATTCCTCCAAAGAGCACAAACACCCGTTAAACTCGGGTACAGTCACTGGGTTTCCGGGTAACAGAACAACAACCCCGGAAAGTTCAGCAGCAGTAGACTAAGCAAGAACGGAGTCTTTTTCCTCCTATAGATAGAACCTTAGGTGCGGCAGGACAAGAGGCTTCAAATGCTGGTCCATTGTCTCTAAATGGTATTCGACATCCTCCCCTTCTTTCCGTAGAATCAGCACCTTATCCGCGTGGATGTGCCGACCCAACATCCATTCTGCCTTACAGTCCTTGAAGCGTTGAGATGCTTTGGGGGAACACGCGAGGTACCTGCGGGCGTGTGGGACCTGAATGTGCGTCCACACAAAGTCATTGTACCAGCGCTCCCTGCAAACCTCCACCTCATACAAAAGTTCCTTGGATAAATACGGGTATTCCCACCCGTACTCGTTGGCAACCTTTTGGCAGAAAAGGTATTGTAGTCTCGCTAACGGAGGCATGGTATGGTGATCTCCTTCTCCCGGCAGAACAATAGAATCCGGGTGCCGAGGTACCTTGATCACCTCCATCCTGGGCATAGGTGCCTGCAATAACAGTCTCTTTACCCTGGTACTAGATGCAGGTGGCACAGGGGGTGGAAGGGCAGACTGGGGACAGGATCCCTCCTCAGGCGCTGGTGCCTCCACCCGGGGTGTACTATCCCCTGTTGACATCGGTGGATCCCTGACTCGGCGGGACGAGGAGAGAGGCATCTTGTCCCAACCCTTTTGAACAAAAAGTTTGTCTATGACGACGTTGTCTCCCAAATCGGAGAGCGACTCTAGGTCGGAGGTGTCACACTCCTCCGCGGGCAGGTAGCCTGTAGTAGAGACTGAATCGCTACCTCCCATGAACACACAGGGCCGTGACTCCCCGACACTTCCGCCTGAACACCAAGTCCCTTTGCCCAGCTTACCTCGGCCCATACTTGAGGAGGGATGTCCGGGACTCTTCCTACCAGATTAATCCGGGCCGGGCGTAGGCGGGCAGGATGACCCACCGGGACCGCTGGACGGGGCTACCATGCCGGTCTTCCTCTTCGGCAGTGGATGCTGGGAAGCAGTGGTGACCGAGTCAGCATCCTCGGATTTCTCCCGTGTCTCTCTAATCACGACCTCCCCCGCGGTCGCTGCAGTGTGCACAGGGACGGCTGTCAAAGCAGTGATTCCTCCTTCCTGAGTGGTGGTGCCTGTAGTGCGGTTAAGGTGGATGTTTTTTGGCTTCTCGACAGGTGGCTCTATCTCAAATAAGAACTCCCCGCAGGCCTCGCAGCGCCCGAACGGCTTCAGCTGACACACCAGTCCCGAACAGCCGGGACAAATCAAACCCAGGGCCTCAACGTCCATGCATGAGTACAGGGCGAATCGTCCCCGGGGCTTTAGCCGGATCCCCGTATCGGAGCAGCAGTAGTAGTCAAACTCATGGTAGAAGGATGAAATGGAATCCACGATGTATTTCCGAACATGGCGACTCTCTGCTGATCCATTGCACACTGCAAGGTTGGCGCCAAAGTCCCCACGTGTAGTCCTTCACACGACTGGACTCCTCACCTTCTTCGCCCCAGTTCACGGGCTTTCCTCTCTCGACCCAGGTCACGCCCACGAACTGAGCAGGGAGGGTGTGCCTCTTGACGCAGTGGCCAACATGGCCGACCTACTCGGAACTCTTCTGGGCAGACACATTCAAATTCCACAACTTCAGCTCCATAGTAACACGAACACATCCCGGACACGATACCCCCAGGTGTAGCGGCCTCACTCTCTCTCTCTCTTGTATCGGTTGTTTGTAGCTGTTATCTAGGGGTACTCTGGAGGAGAGAGTGCAGGACACTACGCCAAGCTCTCACCCTCCGTGTATGTGAGGTTTGAGCAAAGTCTTTTTTTCAAATTACCTTTCGGGTCTGCATCCTGCATATGGAGCCTCCGCTTCTTCCGTGGAGGTGTATCTGCCAGTAATAGAGCCCCACACCATTAAAAGTTCAACACTCCTTTATTTCTTCAATGCCAGAATGAACATAATCAGTTGAACTTCCATAACAAACAGACAGGGGTGTGGATACGAGTAGGCCCAGGCACAATTAACTCTCCTATCCCTTTCTCGTGTGGATAGGCTTGGCGCACGGTCTCTGCCACCGACCTCAGAACATGAACCACCTTCCGTGTGAATATGGCCCCTGTTTGGCGAGGACATCCATCCCGACGGTCTCCAGAGGCCCTGTCCCGGCACTGGCAATCTGCTGCACCAGATCTACGGGAAGGTCACCTGCGCGGTCCCTTACGCCTGGATTCAGACACCCGATCCTGTGGGTGCCTTAGGATGGTTCCTTCCGGGCGGATCCCAGTGTAAGAAACTGGGCCCCAGGCCTGAACGATGCACCTCACCCCAGACACTCCCGAACTCCACGTGTCCAGGCCTAGGCCGCCTGGACACCGACCGCTGGACAGCAGCCCTCAGGCTAAAGGTGCCTGGGACTCGGACCTCGTGGCGAAGATGTCCGCCCCTTTATAGCCTCTCCCAGCTAGCACAGCAGGTTCCCCGCCCCGCCGTACAACCGCTACGAGTGACCAAAAGGGGTATGGCACTCCAGCTGGGCCGCAGGGAACTGGACATCACTGATGTCTCCACCGAATCAACATACTGAAAAGTACCCACCCGCTACATATAGTTTTGACATTTCTGTCAGCGGCAGTGTTGTGTTACACTATGTGATTTATTCTTGCTCTGTGTCTTTAACATCTGTCCCCTTCTGTCCAGCTGAACTCTCTCTCTCACTGTAGTTCTTTATATTTCTCCCCCACTTCCTGCTTCTCACTTATTAGTCCTGTATACCTCAATGTAGAAACATCTTCCATGTGGCTTACAACTGCAACGTTTTTCTACCTATGAATATCCATCATTAAACGGAACATTCGAAAAGGATTCATCGTCTGTCTTCCTAACAGTGAGTTATTCATCGAGTTAAACTGCCTGTATCGATGCAAGGGATAAATAGTACACCAGCTTGTGTAAGGCCTACATCAACCTGGAGATTAACTTTATTGCTTTGTAGTTGAGACAGAACAGTAGAAAAACTGAATTTCACAGCCTAATTACAAGATTTCTGCATGTCAGTACTGATACAGACAAGATTTACTGCCCTCATAGCAAGAAAGAAGAAGAGAGCAGCACATGGCAGCCTTATAGCCTGAGTTTGTATGCATGGTGTCATATTTTAGCATACAGATCCTGCCTGCTATCACAGTCAGTCTGCTATCATGAGTGACCAAGCTTCTGAATGTGAACTTACATCTACCTCTCCACAAGTTCCTGATGAAACTGAGTTACCCAAACGCTCAGTTAAACCCACTTGGAAAGTAATGGAGAATTATGAAGATTTAAGGACTGAATTGTCAAATAGCTTGGAATTAGTCTGAGAGAAATTTCTTGCTGAAGCTAATACAGTGTCTGTTGAATGTGAACTACTGACACTAGAGGGCGCCATTAAACAACTTTCTGCCTCATATGAGCTTCATCAGCTTACCAGCATCAAATTCGCTAATGTCTTACATAACACGAATTCAGAAGATTCACTGGCGCAATTAAAGCGTGTCAGCGCTCTTAATCTTGAAAGAGACAGTTTTATCCAGCAAACCAGATTAAAGGCAGAAGCAAAGATAAATCTGTTACAGGACACTGCACCTCACAGATCTGTTTCCACCAGACGTTCTAAAAAGTCTCTTAGAACCCATAGTTCAAGATACTCAACACTCAGTGAGCGACTTATTAATGCCCGCGCTGAAGTGGAAGCCAGGAAGGTGCAGGTGGCATATGCAGAAAAAAGAGCAGAGTTGGAAGCTCAGTCAGCACGTCAAAGAGCAGAGTTGGAAGCTCAGACAGCACATCAAAGAGCAACAATAGAAACCTTAAACGAACAGTGTAAACATGACGCAGCTATGGCAAAGCTAAGGGTCCTACAGCAAGCTATCAGTGCAGAGGAAGGTGCAAGTGAGAAAGACAGGATCAACCTAATCATAGCAGATATGGAAGACCCCTTCAAACGTACTAAAGACTATGTCCTAAGCCACTGCAGTGCACACTCCATCATCTCCAATGCTCCTGACTATATAGAGGCTCCTTCACAGCTTCAAGTTGAAGAGGTTCCAGCAACTTCCTGCACACAAAATCACTCCAGTGATATTCCTACCTGCCTACCTTGCCTGCCTTCATACGCCACAGAGCATCAGAGAAAGCTTCAAGCAAGTCATCAATTTCCGGTCATCGGTACAGCCTTGAATCAACGTACTATTGGAACAACTGACTTCAAGCAAGCAACTCACCTGGATGCATCTGCTGCACCATATTTCCCTGTGTCCTTTAACAACAATGTCAAAGATAACGCAATCAGCACTATTCAGCCAACAGCATCTCGCATAAAGGCGGAGACAACTGAAACAGCAGAGTTTGTGAGGTACATACTTCGCAGAGAGCTCACAAAAACTGGTCTTACAAGTTTTTGATGACCAACCTGAGAACTACAGAAGTTGGAAATGTGCTTTCAGAACTGCAATCAGCGATCTTGGCATTACAGCTGCTCAAGAATTGGATCTGCTGATCAGATGGCTTGGTCCTCTATCTGCTGCAAGTTTTTTCATGGACAATCCTACTGCAGGCCTCACAGCTGCATGGGAACGACTAGAGCAAAGTTATGGCAGTCCAGAAGCTATAGAAAATGCTTTGTTCATACATCTGGAAACTTTCCCAAAGATATCCGGTAAGGACAACAAGGAGTTCCAGAGACTGAGGGACCTTCTCCTTGAGCTTCAGCTAACCAAGACAGAGCCAAAACTACCTGGACAAAGTTACCTTGACACTCCAAGAGGGGTAAACCCAATTGTCTCCAAGCTCCCGTATGGTTTGCAAGAGAAATGGTCTGCACTAGGGTCAAAAAAGAGAACAAGGTTTCCTCCCCTCCATTCTCTTTCTTCTGTGAATTCATCAGGAAAATTGCAGAGACCAAGAACGATCCAAGTTTTTTCTACGGTTAGTAAGTCTCTTCTCACCCTTTCCTAAGAGTACCAGTCTTCAGGGCAACTATAGAAACCAAAGAGGCCCAGTGTCTGTGAAAAGACTGACATCCTTCCCACTCCTACCACAGTTGTGGCCATGAACAAACAGAGTAGGAAGATTGAAAACCCTAACAGAGAGTGTCCCATACACAAGAAGCCACACCCCCTCAATAAATGTATTGGCTTTAGAAAAAAGCCTCTTGAAAAGCCTCTTGAAAAGCGCAAGGAGCTTTCAACCACTTAAGCCCCGGACCATTTGGTAGCTAAAGGACCAGAGGTGAATTCAGAATTTTGCACTGCGCTGCTTTAACTGTAAATTGTGCGGACATGCAATGTTGTACCCAAACGAAATTTGCGTCCTTTTCTTCCCACAAATAGAGCTTTCTTTTAATGGTATTTGATTGCCTCTGCGATTTTTATTTTTTGCGATATAACGGATAAAGACCGAAAATTTTGAAAAAAAATGATATTTTCTACTTTTTGTTATAAGAAAAATCGAATAAACTCAATTGTAGTCATACATTTAGGCCAAAATGTATTCAGCCACATGTTTTTAGTAAAAAAAATGTCAATAAGCGTAAATTTATTGGTTTGCGCAAAAGTTATAGAGTTTACAAACTAGGGTACATTTTCTGAAATTTACACAGCTTTAAATTTATGACTGCCTATCTCATTTCTTGAGGTGCTAAAATGACAGGGCAGTACAAAACCCCCCCAAATGACCCCATTTTGGAAAGTAGACACCCCAAGGAAATTGCTGAGAGGCATGTTGAGCCCATTGAATTTTAAATTTTTTTGTCCCAAGTGATTGAATAATGACAAAAAAAAAAAAAATACAAAAAGTTGTCACTAAATGATATATTGCTCACACATGCCATGGTTATATGTGGAATTTCACCCCAAAATACATTTTGCTGCTTCTCCTGAGTACGGGGATACCACATGTGTGGGACTTTTTGGGAGCCTCGCCGCGTACGGGACCCCGGAAACCAAGCACCGCCTTCAGGATTTCTAAGGGCGCAAATTTTTGATTTCACTCCTCACTACCTATCACAGTTTCGAAGGCCATAAAATGCCAAAATAGCACAAAACCCCCCCAAATGACCCCATTTTAGAAAGTAGACACCCCAAGGAAATTGCTGAGAGGCCTGTTGAGCCCATTGAATATATTTTTTTTTGTCCCAAGTGATTGAATAATGACAAAAAAAAATTACAAAAAGTTGTCACTAAATGATATATTGCTCACACATGCCATGGTTATATGTGGAATTACACCCCAAAATACATTTTTCTGCTTCTCCTGAGTACGGGGATACCACATGTGTGGGACTTTTTAGGAGCCTAGCCGCGTACGGGACCCCGAAAACCAAGCACCGCCTTCAGGATTTCTAGGCACAAGTGATTGAATAATGACAAAAAAAAAAAAAAATACAAAAAGTTGTCACTAAATGATATATTGCTCACACATGCCATGGTTATATGTGGAATTTCACCCCAAAATACATTTTGCTGCTTCTCCTGAGTACGGGGATACCACATGTGTGGGACTTTTTGGGAGCCTAGCCGCGTACGGGACCCCGGAAACCAAGCACCGCCTTCAGGATTTCTAAGGGCACAAATTTTTGATTTCACTCCTCACTACCTATCACAGTTTCGAAGGCCATAAAATGCCAAAATCGCACAAAACCCCCCCAAATGACCCCATTTTGGAATATAGACACCCCAAGCTATTTGCTGAGAGGAATGGCGAGTATTTTACAGCTCTCATTTGTTTTTGAAAATGAAGAAAGAAAATATATATATATTTTTTTTTTTTTTTCAATTTTCAAAACTTTGTGACAAAAAGTGAGATCTGCAAAATACTCACAATACCTCTCAGCAAATAGCTTGGGGTGTCTACTTTCCAAAATGGGGTCATTTGGGGGGGTTTTGTGCTATCTGGGCATTCCATGGCCTCCGAAACTGTGATAGGCAGTGAGAAGTGAAATCAAAAATTTACACCCTTAGAAAGCCTGAAGGCGGTGCTTGGTTTTTGGGGTCCCGTACGTAGCTAGGCTCCCAAAAAGTCTCACACATGTGGTATCCCCGTACTCAGGAGAAGCAACAGAATGTATTTTGGGGTGTAATTCCACATATGCCCATGGCATGTTTGAGCAATATATCATTTAGTGACAACTTTGTGCAAAAAAAAACAAAACAAATTTTCGTTTTTCCGCAACTTGTGTCAACATATAAAATATTCCATGGACTCGACATGCATCTCAGTATATAGCTTGGGGTGTCTACTTTCCAAAATGGGGTCATTTGGGGGGGTTTTGAACTGTTCTGGCATTTTATACACAACATTAGGAAGCTTACATCCACTCTTCTAACCACTTGAAGACAAAGCCCTTTTTGACACTTTTTGTTTACATGAAAACATTTATTTTTTTGCAAGAAAATTATGTTGAACCCCCAAACATTATATATATTTTTAAAGCAAAGGCCCTACAGATTAAAATGGTGGGTGTTGCATTTTTTTTTCTACACAGTATTTGCGCAGCGATTTTTCAAACGCATTTTTTGGGTTAAAAAATACACTTTTTTAATTTTAATGCACTAAAACACACTATATTGCCCAAATGTTTGATGAAATAAAAAAGATGATCTTAGGCCGAGTACATAGATACCAAACACGACATGCTTTAAAATTTCGCACAAACGCGCATTGGCGACAAACTACATACATTTTTAAAAGCCTTTAAAAGCCTTTACAGGTTACCCCCAGTAGATTTACAGAGGAGGTCTACTGCTAAAATGATTGCCCTCGATCTGACCTTCGCGGTGATACCTCACATGCATGGTGCAATTGCTGTTTACATATGACGCCAGACCGACGCTTGCGTTCGCCATTGGGCAAGAGCAGGGCAGGACAGGGGTGCTTTTTTTTTTTCTTTTTTTTTTATTATTAATTTTGCTTTTTTATTTTATTTTTAAATTGTTCCTTCCAAGTATTTATTTTTTTTATCATTTTTATTGTTATCTCAGGGAATGTAAATATCCCCTATGATAGCAATAGGTAGTGACAGGTACTCTTTTTTTGAAAAAACTGGGGTCTTCTAGACCCTAGATTTTTCCTCTGCCCTCAAAGCATCTGACCACACCAAGATCGGTGTGATAAAATGCTTTCCCAATTTCCCAATGGGGCTTTTTATATCCGGGGGGGGCATTCCCTCCCACTGCTTGTAAAAGCAGTCCAGAGGCTAATTAGCCGCTAGGATTGCTTTTACATGAAAGCCGGCCGCAGGCTGAAAAGAATGATACCAAGATGATACCTAAACCCGCAGGCATCATTCTGGTATAAACATTCAAAGTCCAGCAACATACCAGTACATTGCTGGTCCTTGTTGGACATGTATTGTAATATTTTTATTTCATGCAGCCAGTTGGCTGAACGAAAAAAGAGATTGATCGGTGGGTATGCCCACCATTAGAATACCGCCCTTCATCCACCCACTTCCAATGATGGGCATACACGCACCATTTATATATGCCGAAGCATGGGGGCATCCTCCCGCAAAAAAGTTATGCCGCACACACATGGTCGGACTTTTCCACGGGCAAGCCTCCGTCGGAATTTCGACCGTATGTACGCGGCATTAGGAGCAAAATCGCTCCTCCGCCCCTGCTGCCCCAATGCTTCGGCATATTTGCTTATTTTTTTTAATTGTGGTGGTGAAATCACCTCCTACAGCACTGGAGTCGCAGGGATCAGGCCTGTCTCTGCGAACGCTGCAGTTATGTGTGTTTTTGTTTTGTAAGTGACAGTGATCGATCGATACTGCACTTGGGTGGCCTGGGCTGGACGGAGGGGCAAAACGCAGGTGCCAGCAGGTATCTGGGCTGATCCCGCTAACACTGCGTTTTTGGGAACCCTAAACTGCTGGGGACGTTAGTATAGATCTGATCAGATCAGATATTGATCTGTTCAGATACTATACCACTAAGGGGGGTGTATGCTTCACGCGTGGGTGTTAGCGTTACTGGCACTAACCTGACGCTGCCTGGGGTGTGACTCAGACCCTCTCTGACGCTAAAACCTAATTGATATCACCCGCCGGGCGATCAGGGGGTTAAACCTTTATTGGGTTATATACACGGCGGGTGCCCTGACACTATAAAAAGCAAACTAACTAACCAGCGTAACACCGTAACACTTATATGGTGATCACTGGTGAAAGGGTTAACTAGGGGCAATCAGGGGGTTAAAACCTTTATTAGATAATATATGGGGGTACCTGACGCTATAAAAACCTGCGGCGAACCTAAAAAAAATTACCAGCTACCGATCTGCATCACCGACACTAAGACAGCGTTTAGAAAAACGATCGCTTAGCGACAGTGGTGATGGGGGTGAAAGGGTTACCTGGGGGGCGATCAAGGGGGTTAAACCTTTATTAGATAATATATTGGGGTACCTGACGCTATAAAAACATGCGGCCAACCTAAAAAAAATTACTGGCTACGATCTGCATCACCGACACTAAGACAGCGTTTAGAAAAACAATTGCTTAGCGACAGTGGTGATAGGGGGTGAAAGGGTTACCTGGGGGGCGATCAAGGGGGTTAAACCTTTATTAGATAATATATTGGGGTACCTGACGCTATAAAAACCTGCGGCGAACCTAAAAAAAATTACCGGCTACCAATCTGCATCACAGACACTAAGACAGCGTTTAGAAAAACGATCGCTTAGTGACAGTGGTGATAGGGGGTGAAAGGGTTACCTGGGGGGTGATCAAGGGGGTTAAACCTTTATTAGATAATATATTGGGGTACCTGACGCTATAAAAACATGCGGCGAACCTAAAAAAAATTACTGGCTACGATCTGCATCACCGACACTAAGACAGCGTTTAGAAAAACAATTGCTTAGCGACAGTGGTGATAGGGGGTGAAAGGGTTACCTGGGGGGCGATCAAGGGGGTTAAACCTTTATTAGATAATATATTGGGGTACCTGACGCTATAAAAACCTGCGGCGAACCTAAAAAAAATTACCGGCTACCGATCTGCATCACCGACACTAAGACAGCGTTTAGAAAAACGATCGCTTAGTGACAGTGGTGATAGGGGGTGAAAGGGTTACCTGGGGGGCGATCAAGGGGGTTAAACCTTTATTAGATAATATATTGGGGTACCTGACGCTATAAAAACCTGCGGCAAACCTAAAAAAAATTACTGGCTGCCGATCGGCATCACTGACGCTAAGACAGCGATCAGAAAAATGATCGCTAAGCGACAGTGGTGATAGGCGGTGAAAGGGTTATCTGGGGGGTGATCAAGGGGTTAAACCTTTATTAGGGGGGGTTAGGGGGCTACACTGGACCTAAGACTAAACTTTGGTGACACTTTTACAGTCACAAATGTCACTGATTGCAGTGATCACTAAATAAATGGTCACTGCAATCAGTGACACTGTGACTGGGGGCTGGGGGGTGATCTAGGGGGTGATCTGGGGTGTCTGGGGGGGCCTGGGGGGGCGATTTATGTCCCTATGTGTCCTGGTGTCAGTGTAGTGTTGTGTGCACTGACCTGATGTCTTCTCTTGTACGGCGCTCGGTATATGTGAGCGCCGCACCAGAGATGACATCACTTCCTCCTGCTCCCTCTGTCTGACACAGACAGAGGGGGCATTTCCATTCGCCGGGAGCGATCGCGAGGGGGTGGCCAGAAACGAATGGCTGCCCCCTCATCCCGGAACGCTCCCGGACACTTAGCCACCGCTCACTGTACAGAAGGGGGGTCCGATTTGACCCCCCAACTATACAAAGGCAATCACGTACACTCTACGTGATTGTGCCTGTCGGTGCCATTCTGCCGACGTATATATACAGTGAGCGGTCGTTAAGTGGTTAAAGACATTTAGGGTATGTTTCAGGTGCTGTGCTTCTAGAACATTTTGCAAGGGACTGTAATGTGTCCATCAAGTGCATAGAGTGTGGCTCTGAAGAACATGTGCAAGCCCTCTATCCACTTGAGCCCAGCTCTGCACAACCTGCCAACTCTCCTCCCAGGTTAACGCATAGCGGGGAGAATACAGACCAAGTGCCTAATTCTACCATAATTTCTTCATCCTGCACCGAAGTTTGTGGAGAAGACCGCTGTGATAAGTCCTGTGCTAAGATATGCTTGGTGAACATATACCACAAGGATCAACCAGAAAAGACTCTAAAGGCATATGCTATCTTAGACGATCAGAGCAATCGATCACTTGCAAAATCAGAACTGTTCAACCTATTTGAAATAAAAGGCGAAGCTCATCCTTACACCTTGGGTACCTGTAGTGGAACTATAGAGGTTTCTGGAAGAAGGGCTCATGGACTCATGGTATCTTCTCTGAAAGGTAACTTGCAATTACCCCTACCTACACTTGTTGAGTGCAATCAGATACCTGCTAACAGGGAAGAAATCCCTACTCCAGCTGCTGCTTTCCATCACCCTCACCTGAAGGTAATAGCAAATGAGATACCACCGCTTGACAAAGATGCTCAGATCCTTCTTCTGTTAGGAAGAGACATTCTAAGAGTTTACAAGGTACACAGACAAGTCAGTGGACCCCCAGATGCCCCATTTGCCCAGCGCACTGATCTAGGGTGGGTCATCATAGGCAACGTATGTAAAGGCAAAATGAAAAGACCTATCAACCTTTCGTCATTCAAGACAAATGTTCTGTCAAATGGCCGAAACACTTACTTTGAGCCATGCCCACATCACTACTGGGTGAAAGAGAAGATAGCCAGCCACGAATGGCAACATGGTATCTCAGGTGACACAACCCTTTCTCCTGCCACGATGGCGACTTCGGCTCTACTGTGTTTAATGCAACCAGTGAAGATGACATACTGGCTCCTTCAATGGAAGACAAAGAATTCATCAAGGTAATGGACAATAGACTTGTGCACAACGGAAAAATTTGTTCAGTTTCGGTTAGTTTCTTGTGCACAACGGAAAAATTTGTTTAGTTTCGGTTTGTTTCTTTTCGGTCCTGTTGATTCGTAATCATTCGTAATTTTTGCTAGACGGGATTTTTCGTGTTCGGACTAATTCGTATTTTCGCAAGCGTCATTTTTCGTTGAATTTTTAGTTGATTTATAATTCGTACTTTCGGTAGGGTACATTGTTTTTCGTTGATTCTGGACACAACTCCTACTTTCGTAACTGCCTATTATGCCTAATGTGCTTCGAATGGATTTGTACTTTTCTAAATACATAGCGGTTATTTGTAACGATTCGAAATCTCATATTTTACTTTTGTTTTTTACATGCGGCTATAGCCTCCGCCCCTGTACACCATTTTGAGAGGGTTCAGCACGGTGAGGGAGAAGCAGAGAGCAGAGCAGAGTGTTATTGTGCTTCGAATGGATTAGAAATCTTGTATTTTACTTTCGTTTTTTTACATGCGGCTATAGCCTCCACCCCTGTACACCATTTTGAGAGGGAGTTCAGCACGGTGAGGGAGAAGCAGAGAGCAGAGTGAGTGTTATTGTGCTTCGTATGGATTCGTACATTCGTAACTTTTTTCATAACGAATTATGCCGAAGACATTCGGGCATTCGCTATTTTGCGGTATAATTTATTTCAGATTCGGTTTTATTCGTAATTGCTTTGTTCGGAAATTCGAATGCTTCCGAATGTCCGAAAGTTGCTAAATTCGGACGAATTTCGATTCGTTACAAAACGAACTGCACAAGCCTAATGGACAATGAGTTCTTCAAGATGACTCCAATAACTGGGTAGCACCCCTACCTTTTCGTCTCCCAAGAGAGAGATTGCCCAACAACTTACAGCAGGCCATCAGTAGATTCTCCTCCTTAAAGCAAAACTTAAGCAGGAAACCAGAGATGCAAAAGCACTTTGTGGACTTTATGCAAAATGTATTTGACAGAGATCATGCAGAGCCTGCACCCCCACTAAAGGAGGGAGAAGAATGCTGGTACCTTTCATCCTTTGGCGTGTATCACCCACACAAACCAGACCAAATCATAGTTGTCTTTGATTCCAGTGCTCAGCATGAAGGTGTTTCTCTTAACAACATGCTCCTTACGGGGCCCAACTTGAACAACAGTCTAAAAGGAGTCTTGATTTGTTTCAGACAAGAGCCTGTAGCAGTAATGGCCGACATTCAACAGATGTTTCACTGCTTCATCGTCAGAGAAGACAACAGAAACTACCTCAGGTTTCTATGGCATAAAGACTATGACATCAACAAGGAAGTTATAGATTATCGCATGAAGGTACATGTCTTTGGTAACAGTCCTTCCCCCGCAGTGGCAACTTATGGGCTAAGGAGAACAGCTCAGACTGGAGAAGTTGAATATGGATCTTATGCCCGTCAATTTGTTGAAAGAAACCTCTACGTTGACGATGCACTCAAGTCTTTTCCAACTGCTAAAGAAGCAATTTATCTTCTCACCAGAACAAAGGAGATGCTGTCTGTAGCAAAACTTAGACTGCACAAGATTATATCCAACAGCCAGGAACTTATGAATGCCTTTCACTCTAAAGACTATGCCACTAGTCTAAAAAAACTTGATTTAGGTACAGATGTGCCTCCTGTACAGCGAAGTCTGGGTTTGTTGTGGAACATCAAACAAGACACATTCACCTTTCAAGTGTCAACTTGTGACAAACCCTTCACAAAGAGAGGAGTCCTGTCCGTGGTGAATAGCATCTATGACCCACTGGGTTTTCTTGCTCCAGTTACCATTCAAGGTAAGATTTTACTAAGACAGTTATCTACTGAGAACATAGACTGGGATACTCCCTTGCCTAGTGAGAATCAACACAAGTGGGAAAGGTGGAGACATTATTTGAAGTCACTAGAAAAACTTCACATCCCCCGTTGCTATGTTCCAGGTTCCACTTCAACTGCTACCCGGAGAGAGATTCATATTTTCTCTGATGCATCAGTTGAAGCTATTGCTACAGTAGCCTATTTGAAGACCTCTGAACTGAATGGAGAATCACACTGTAGTTTTGTCCTAGGCAAGGCAAAACTCACTCCCAAGCCTGCACATACCATACTAAGACTTGAACATTGTGCAGCCGTGCTAGCAGTAGAAATTGCAGAGGTCATACAAAGTGAAATGGACACTAGAATTGATTCTTTCACCTTCTATACAGACAGTAAGACCCGGTTCACACTGGGGCGGCACGACTTTGGGGGCGACTCGGCGACGCGATCTCAAGACGACTTGAGAGGCTATTTGCAAAATGATTTCTGTATAGAAGTCAATGCAAGTCGTCCCGAGTCGCCCCCAAAGTAGTACAGGAACCTTTTTCTAAGTCGGAGCGACCCGAGTTGCTCCTATTAGAACGGTTCCATTCAACAGAGCGGGACGCGACTCGTCAGGCGACTGAGTCGCCTGACGAGTCGCCCCTATGTGAACTGGCTCTTAGGTAGTACTTGGTTACATAAACAACCAAACAAAACAATTTTATGTGTACGTCAGCAACAGGGTTGAACATATCAAGAGATTCTCTCTACCAAGTCAATTGCATCACATTCCCACTGAACTCAACCCAGCTCACTGTGGGACCAGAGCCGTGTCACCTGCTGCTCTTCAGGACAGCTGTCACGAGCCGGACTGACGGCTAGTGGGGATACAGGAGGTGGATCCTCTGTACCAGAGAGGGGATGGCACGGGTCGTACTGAGGGACCGGTTCTAAGCAACTACCGGTTTTCACCAGAGCCCGCAGCAAAGCGGGATGGACTTGCTGCGGCGGTAGCAACCAGGTCGTGTCCTCCAGTAGCGACTCCACCTCGCTGGTGGCTGAGATAGGCGCGGTACAAAAGGACTAGGCAGAGGCAAGGTCAGACGTAGCAGAGGGTCAGGGCAGGCGGCAATGGTTCGTAGTCTGAGACAATGGCAGCAGGTCAGATACACAGGCAAGGCAACTCACAAAACGCTTCCACAGGGTACTAAGACAACAAGATCCAGCAAGGACAGGAAGGGGAAGTGGGTTTATATCAGATTTGGGTGTGCACACAGTAATTGGGCCAGGCACCAATCAATGGTGCGCTGGCCCTTTAAATCTCAGAAGGCCGGCGCGCGCGCGCCCTAGAGCGCAGCGGGGCCGCGCGCGCCGGGAAGGAGCAGGAGGGGGATGGTGAGTAGGATGGGATGCGATCCGCGGACGGAGATGTGCCGCCGCGTGGATCACATCCCCGCCGGTAACAGAGCAGCGCCCACGGCCAGGGGGGCTGACCGGAGCGCTGCAGGGGGACCGACGCCGCGAGCGCTCCGGGAAGGATGGGACACCCGGAGCGCTCGGCGTTACAGTACCCCCCCTTAGGTCTCCCCCTTTTCTTGGAACCCAAGAATCTACGGATGAGCTCCTTGTCTAAAATGTTGGTCTCAGGCTCCCAGGATCTCTCTTCAGGACCACAGTTCTCCCAATCAATTAAAAAAAATATTTTACCTCGGATGACCTTGGAGGTGAGGATTTCTTTCACCGAGAAGACATCGGAAGAACCAGAGACAGGAGCAGGAGCAGTGACCTTGGTGGAAAATCGGTTAAGAATTAGGGGTTTGAGAAGAGACACATGAAAAGAATTCGGGATACGAAGAGAAGGAGGAAGATGGAGTTTGTAAGAGACAGAATTGATTTGGTTTTTGATTTTAAAAGGTCCGAGGTAACGAGGGCACAGCTTGTAGCTAGGTACCCGAAACCGAACATATTTGGAGGAGAGCCACACTTTGTCACCAGGGACATAGACAGGAGGAATTCTTCTTTTTTTTATCTGCATGTCTCTTCATGCGGGCAGAGGCCAGTGATAGCGACTTTTGAGTCTCTTTCCAGATAGAGGTGAAGTCTTGAGTTAATTCATCCACGGCATGAACTCCAGAAGAAGTGGGGATGGGGAGGGGGGGCAATGGGTGACGGCCGTAGACCACAAAGAAAGGTGATTTGGAGGACGATTCAGAGTTCTTGAAATTGTATGAGAATTCTGCCCAGGGCAATAGGTCGACCCAATCGTCTTGATGGGCGGAGACAAAATGTCGTAAGTAGTCACCAAGGACCTGGTTAACTCTCTCCACCTGTCCATTGGATTGCGGGTGATAAGCGGAAGAAAAATTCAACTTAATCTTTAGTTGAGTACAGAGAGCTCTCCAAAATTTTGAGATGAATTGAACGCCTCTATCAGAGACGATATGTGAGGGTAGCCCATGGAGACGGAAAATGTGAAGAAAAAAATGCTTCGCCAACTGAGGTGCAGTAGGCAGACCAGGAAGCGGGACAAAATGAGCCATTTTCGAAAAGCGGTCAACGACCACCCAGATGACAGTGTTACTATGAGACAAAGGAAGGTCCGTGATGAAATCCATGGCAATGTGGGACCATGGTTGTTCAGGCACAGGTAGAGGAAGGAGAAGACCTGCAGGCTTCTGGCGTGGAGTCTTGTCACGTGCACAGATAGTGCAGGCCTGTACAAAGTCAGTCATATCTTTTTCCTGGGTAGGCCACCAATAGTGTCTGGCCATCAATTGTATGGATTTTTTGATCCCAGCGTGACCGGCTAGATGGGAGGAATGGCCCCACCTGAGTATCTGGAGACAAAGGCATGGAGGAACGAAAGTTTTTCCTGGAGGAACTGGCACCAGAGAAGCAGGAGCAGAGGAAATCAGACACTCAGGGGGTACGATGTGTTGAGGGGGAGTCCCGGTTTCAGAGGCATCGGAGGAACGGGACAAGGCATCAGCCCTGACATTCTTGTCTGCGGGACGAAAATGGATCTGGAAATTGAACCGGGCAAAGAACAATGACCACCTGGCCTGGCGAGGATTTAAGCGCTGAGCGGACTGAAGGTAGGACAAATTTTTATGGTCAGTGTAGATGGAGATAGGGTGAAGGGATCCTTCCAGGAGATGTCTCCACTCTTCTAATGCCAGCTTGATGGCCAGCAGTTCACGGTCACCTATGGAATAGTTTTTTTCAGGAGGGGAGAAGGTTTTAGAGAAAAAAACACACGTGACGTTTCCTCCTTTAGCGTTTTTTTGAAGAAGAACAGCTCCGGCTCCTACCGAGGAGGCGTCAACTTCAAGGAAGAACGGCTTTATGGGGTCTGGTCGAGACAGGACAGGTGCAGAGGAGAAGGCGGTCTTAAGGCGAGTAAAGGCTTCTTCCGCTTGAGGCGGCCAGGACCTTGGATTCGCGTTTTTCTTAGTCAGTGCCCCTATAGGAGCAACGATGGTGGAGAAGTGGGGTATGAACTGACGATAGTAGTTGGCGAATCCAAGGAAGCGTTGGATAGCACGGAGTCCAGAGGGGCGTGGCCAATCCAAGACTGCGGAGAGTTTGTCAGGGTCCATTTGAAGGCCTTGTCCTGAGACCAGATAACCTAGGAAAGGAAGGCTGCTGCGCTCAAAAAGGCATTTTTCAAATTTAGCGTAAAGATGATTTACGCGGAGGCGCTGGAGCACTTGACGGACATGGAGCCGATGTTCCTCAAGGTTGGTAGAGAAGATTAGGATGTCGTCAAGATAGACAACCACACAGGTATACAGTACGTCCCGAAAGATTTCATTGACAAAATCCTGAAAGACTGCAGGAGCGTTGCAAAGTCCAAATGGCATGACGAGATATTCAAAGTGACCATATCTGGTGTTAAATGCGGTTTTCCATTCATCTCCTTCACGGATTCTGATGAGGTTATAAGCGCCCCTGAGGTCCAATTTCGAAAAAACTTTTGCTCCGCGCAGACGGTCAAAGAGCTCCGAGATGAGAGGCAGAGGGTAGCGATTTTTAATAGTGATTTTATTGAGACCACGATAGTCTATGCAAGGGCGTAGTGATCCGTCCTTCTTGGCAACGAAGAAGAACCCCGCTCCGGCTGGAGAAGATGATTTCCTAATAAAACCTCTCTTGAGGTTCTCCTGTATGTAATCAGTCATGGCCTTGGTTTCAGGAGAGGAGAGAGGGTAAATTCTGCCACGGGGTGGTGTAGTACCTGGGAGAAAGTCAATGGGGCAGTCGTAGGGTCTATGTGGTGGTAAGACCTCCGCCTGTTTTTTGCAAAAGACATCAGAAAAGTCCTGATAGGCCTTGGGAAGGCCGGGCAAAGGAGTAGCGATGGGAACTTGACTGGTGGGTACAGACTTAAGACAATGCTTGTGGCAGGAGTAGCCCCAGGATTTGATGTCCCCAGTGGTCCAGTTGAGGGTAGGAGAATGGCGCTGGAGCCAGGGTAGGCCAAGAAGGATGTCAGAAGTACAGTTCGGCAAAACAAAGAATTCAATTTTTTCTTGGTGAAGAACACCAACGGACATGAGCAGGGGTTCGGTGCGGTAACGCACGGTACAATCCAGATTCTCTCCATTTACAGAGGAAATGAAGGGTTTGATGAGATGGATAACAGGAACGTTGAACCTGTTGATGAAAGAGGCTTCAATAAAGTTTCCTGCAGAACCAGAGTCCAGGAAGGCCACCGCAGAGAAGGGGGAGCCAGCAGAAGGGGAAATCCGCACAGGAATAGTCAGACGTGGAATTCACACCTAGTAACGCCTCTCCCACGTTCACTAGGTGCGGGCGTTTCCCTGACGTAGAGGACGAATAGGGCAGTCCTTTAGGAAATGTTCAGAGCTCGCACAATAAAGACATAAGTTCTCATTCCTACGGCGAGTCCTCTCTTGTAGGGTCAGGCGAGATCGGTCCACCTGCATGGCCTCCTCGACGGAAGGCATAGTATCAGGATGTGTTGGATTCAGGAAGAGAGGAGCCAGGCGCGGATAACGCCCGGTGCGAACAAGATCTTTCTCCTGGCGAAGCTCTTGGCGTCTTTCAACGTAGCGTATGTCAATGCGGGTAGCTAAGTGGATGAGCTCCGTCAGGGAGGAGGGTATCTCTCGTGCGGCCAGACAATCCTTGATGTGGCTGGATAAACCTTTCTTGAAGGTCGCGCAGAGAGCCTCATTATTCCAGCTGCTGTCCTTGTTGGGCAATCAATTGCGACTGCTGGGCAGCCACGGTAGTGAGATCAGCGAGACTAGGCCGCGGCACGTCAGCGGGATCCATGGCCGGATCTACTGTCACGAGCCGGACTGACGGCTAGTGGGGATACAGGAGGTGGATCCTCTGTACCAGAGAGGGGATGGCACGGGTCGTACTGAGGGACCGGTTCTAAGCAACTACCGGTTTTCACCAGAGCCCGCCGCAAAGCGGGATGGACTTGCTGCGGCGGTAGCAACCAGGTCGTGTCCTCCAGTAGCGACTCCACCTCTCTGGCGGCTGAGATAGGCGCGGTACAAAAGGACTAGGCAGAGGCAAGGTCAGACGTAGCAGAGGGTCAGGGCAGGCGGCAATGGTTCGTAGTCTGAGACAATGGCAGCAGGTCAGATACACAGGCAAGGCAACTCACAAAACGCTTCCACAGGGTACTAAGACAACAAGATCCGGCAAGGACAGGAAGGGGAAGTGGGTTTATATCAGATTTGGGTGTGCACACAGTAATTGGGCCAGGCACCAATCAATGGTGCGCTGGCCCTTTAAATCTCAGAAGGCCGGCGCGCGCGCGCCCTAGAGCGCAGCGGGGCCGCGCGCGCCGGGAAGGAGCAGGAGGGGGATGGTGAGTAGGATGGGATGCGATCCGCGGACGGAGATGTGCCGCCGCGTGGATCGCATCCCCGCCGGTAACAGAGCAGCGCCCACGGCCAGGGGGGCTGACCGGAGTGCTGCAGGGGGACCGACGCCGCGAGCGCTCCGGGAAGGATGGGACACCCGGAGCGCTCGGTGTTACAACAGCTTATGGCTGTCATCTCCAAGGTTTCTGTCTGAGGACTCCTACTCACCCCCTATTGACACCACTTGTGGGCTAGTAAGCCCTGAAGATGATAAGGAAATAAGAACTGTGAACACCTCACTCCACACTTCTGTAAATACAAAACAGAAGCCTCGGTCACAGCATTACAGGCATCAATGGAAGCAGGTGCAGCATCTAGCCAATGTGTTTCGGCATCGCCAGAGGAGGAACTATCTTCATCACATTCAAAGTCGTAACAAATGGCAAACATCCAAGCCGAATCTTAAGGTTGGAGACCTCATCCTTCTAAAAGACAAGGAAGTTTGTCGGAATGAGCGGCCTATGGGTCTTATTACTAAAGTTATCCCCAATGACGATAAAGTCCGGAAGGTAGAAGTCAAGGTAACCAAGGGAGGATCGACACGGACCTTTAGTCGACCAATTACAGAGTTAGTATTCCTTTTGCCAGGTGAGTGACTTGTGCAAGGACTAGCCATGCTGTTGGCACGGCGGGGAGTACATTGCTGCCATCTACAGGTTCTACTCAGAACTTTGGAATTCTTTGAAGACATCATACTTTGGACTTTATGTTCTTCATCCTGTTGAACTTACGTTTATTATTTGCTTGTTGCATGTTTTTTTATTACAGGTTCCAGGACATTTACCAACAGTGGACTTATTGAATATATATATTAGTTTATGGTTATGAAATCTAAAGATTTCAGACGAGGAGTGTTGTGTTACACTATGTGATTTATTCTTGCTCTGTGTCTTTAACATCTGTCCCCTTCTGTCCAGCTGAACTCTCTCTCTCACCGTAGTTCTTTATATTTCTCCTCCACTTTCTGCTTCTCACTTATTAGTCCTGTATACCTCAATGTAGAAACATCTTCCATGTGGCTTACAACTGCAACGTTTTTCTACCTATGAATATCCATCATTAAACGGAACATTCGAAAAGGATTAATCGTTTGTCTTCCTAACAGTGAGTTATTCATCGTGTTAAACTGCCTGTATCGATGCAAGGGATGAATAGTACACCAGCTTGTGTAAGGCCTACATAAACCTGGAGATTAGGGATGAGCTTCGTGTTCGAGTCGAACATACGTTCGACTCGAACATCGGCTGTTCGATCGTTCGACGAAGATCGAACGATTTGGGCCGTTCGCGCCAAATTCGAGTGACGCGAACGGCCCACAATGCACTACGCCATCGCAGTGTCATCCAGGCGCTGTGATTGGCCAAGCATGCACTGTGACCCCGCATGCTTGGCCAATCACAGCGCCGGCAGCGAGGAGAGCAATGATTGGCCACAGGCAGGATGCCTGTGACCAATTATTGCTGAGGGTGTTTAGTACACGCCCCACACTATAAAAGGCCGCCAGCACGGCGGCCTAGTGTAGTGTGTTCCGGAGCAGGGATAGAGCAGCATAGGCAGGGACAGTGACTGTTATTTCTTTCTTGCTTAACCTGGATTCCTTTAGTTTAGGGAAAGAGAAGGATAGGTAGGGAGAGTGTCAGTGTGTTTTGTGCTTGTGCTATAGTGTGCTTAAAAAAAACATTTATTCTAGGGACAGAAAACTGTAGGTAGGGACAGTGTCAGTTTCTTTCACTCTGCAAGTCCTTGTTTCCAGGGACCTGGAAGGACAGTGAGTGAATTGTCCTTGTGCTATATTGTGCTTAAAAAAACATTTATTCTAGGGACAGAAAACTGTAGGTAGGGAGAGTGTCAGTTTCTTTCACTCTGCAAGTCCTTGTTTCCAGGGACCTGTAAGGACAGTGAGTGAATTGTCCTTGTGCTATATTGTGATTAAAAAAAACATTTTTTCTAGGGACAGAAAACTGTAGGTAGGGAGAGTGTTTTTTTTCTTTCACTCTGCAAGTCCTTGTTTCCAGGGACCTGGAAGGACAGTGAGTGAATTGTCCTTGTGCTATATTGTGCTTAAAAAAACATTTTTTCTAGGGACAGAAAACTGTAGGTAGGGAGAGTGTTTTTTTTCTTTCACTCTGCAAGTCCTTGTTTCCAGGGACCTGGAAGGACAGTGAGTGAATTGTCCTTGTGCTATATTGTGCTTAAAAAAAAACATTTTTTCTAGGGACAGAAAACTGTAGGTAGGGAGAGTGTTTTTTTTCTTTCACTCTGCAAGTCCTTGTTTCCAGGGACCTCTAAGGACAGTGAGTGAATTGTCCTTGTGCTATATTGTGCTTAAAAAAAACATTTATTCTAGGGACAGAAAACTGTAGGTAGGGAGAGTGTCAGTTTATTTCACTCTGCAAGTCCTTGTTTCCAGGGACCTGGAAGGACAGTGAGTGAATTGTCCTTGTGCTATATTGTGATTAAAAAAAACATTTTTTCTAGGGACAGAAAACTGTAGGTAGGGAGAGTGTTTTTTTTCTTTCACTCTGCAAGTCCTTGTTTCCAGGGACCTGTAAGGACAGTGAGTGAATTGTCCTTGTGCTATATTGTGATTAAAAAAAACATTTTTTCTAGGGACAGAAAACTGTAGGTAGGGAGAGTGTTTTTTTTCTTTCACTCTGCAAGTCCTTGTTTCCAGGGACCTGGAAGGACAGTGAGTGAATTCTCCTTGTGCTATATTGTGCTTAAAAAAAAACATTTATTCTAGGGACAGAAAACTGTAGGTAGGGAGAGTGTCAGTTTATTTCACTCTGCAAGTCCTTGTTTCCAGGGACCTGTAAGGACAGTGAGTGAATTGTCCTTGTGCTATATTGTGATTAAAAAAAACATTTTTTCTAGGGACAGAAAACTGTAGGTAGGGAGAGTGTTTTTTTTCTTTCACTCTGCAAGTCCTTGTTTCCAGGGACCTGTAAGGACAGTGAGTGAATTGTCCTTGTGCTATATTGTGATTAAAAAAAACATTTTTTCTAGGGACAGAAAACTGTAGGTAGGGAGAGTGTTTTTTTTCTTTCACTCTGCAAGTCCTTGTTTCCAGGGACCTGGAAGGACAGTGAGTGAATTCTCCTTGTGCTATATTGTGCTTAAAAAAAACATTTATTCTAGGGACAGAAAACTGTAGGTAGGGAGAGTGTCAGTTTATTTCACTCTGCAAGTCCTTGTTTCCAGGGACCTGTAAGGACAGTGAGTGAATTGTCCTTGTGCTATATTGTGATTAAAAAAAACATTTTTTCTAGGGACAGAAAACTGTAGGTAGGGAGAGTGTTTTTTTTCTTTCACTCTGCAAGTCCTTGTTTCCAGGGACCTGTAAGGACAGTGAGTGAATTGTCCTTGTGCTATATTGTGCTTAAAAAAAACATTTATTCTAGGGACAGAAAACTGTAGGTAGGGAGAGTGTCAGTTTATTTCACTCTGCAAGTCCTTGTTTCCAGGGACCTGTAAGGACAGTGAGTGAATTGTCCTTGTGCTATATTGTGATTAAAAAAAACATTTTTTCTAGGGACAGAAAACTGTAGGTAGGGAGAGTGTTTTTTTTCTTTCACTCTGCAAGTCCTTGTTTCCAGGGACCTGTAAGGACAGTGAGTGAATAGTTCTTGTGCTATATTGTGATTAAAAAAAACATTTTTTCTAGGGACAGAAAACTGTAGGTAGGGAGAGTGTTTTTTTTCTTTCACTCTGCAAGTCCTTGTTTCCAGGGACCTGGAAGGACAGTGAGTGAATTCTCCTTGTGCTATATTGTGCTTAAAAAAAACATTTATTCTAGGGACAGAAAACTGTAGGTAGGGAGAGTGTCAGTTTATTTCACTCTGCAAGTCCTTGTTTCCAGGGACCTGTAAGGACAGTGAGTGAATTGTCCTTGTGCTATATTGTGATTAAAAAAAACATTTTTTCTAGGGACAGAAAACTGTAGGTAGGGAGAGTGTTTTTTTTCTTTCACTCTGCAAGTCCTTGTTTCCAGGGACCTGTAAGGACAGTGAGTGAATTGTCCTTGTGCTATATTGTGATTAAAAAAAACATTTTTTCTAGGGACAGAAAACTGTAGGTAGGGAGAGTGTTTTTTTTCTTTCACTCTGCAAGTCCTTGTTTCCAGGGACCTGGAAGGACAGTGAGTGAATTCTCCTTGTGCTATATTGTGCTTAAAAAAAACATTTATTCTAGGGACAGAAAACTGTAGGTAGGGAGAGTGTCAGTTTATTTCACTCTGCAAGTCCTTGTTTCCAGGGACCTGTAAGGACAGTGAGTGAATTGTCCTTGTGCTATATTGTGATTAAAAAAAACATTTTTTCTAGGGACAGAAAACTGTAGGTAGGGAGAGTGTTTTTTTTCTTTCACTCTGCAAGTCCTTGTTTCCAGGGACCTGTAAGGACAGTGAGTGAATTGTCCTTGTGCTATATTGTGCTTAAAAAAAACATTTATTCTAGGGACAGAAAACTGTAGGTAGGGAGAGTGTCAGTTTATTTCACTCTGCAAGTCCTTGTTTCCAGGGACCTGTAAGGACAGTGAGTGAATTGTCCTTGTGCTATATTGTGATTAAAAAAAACATTTTTTCTAGGGACAGAAAACTGTAGGTAGGGAGAGTGTTTTTTTTCTTTCACTCTGCAAGTCCTTGTTTCCAGGGACCTGTAAGGACAGTGAGTGAATTGTCCTTGTGCTATATTGTGCTTAAAAAAAAACATTTATTCTAGGGACAGAAAACTGTAGGTAGGGAGAGTGTCAGTTTATTTCACTCTGCAAGTCCTTGTTTCCAGGGACCTGTAAGGACAGTGAGTGAATTGTCCTTGTGCTATATTGTGATTAAAAAAAACATTTTTTCTAGGGACAGAAAACTGTAGGTAGGGAGAGTGTTTTTTTTCTTTCACTCTGCAAGTCCTTGTTTCCAGGGACCTGTAAGGACAGTGAGTGAATAGTTCTTGTGCTATATTGTGATTAAAAAAAACATTTTTTCTAGGGACAGAAAACTGTAGGTAGGGAGAGTGTTTTTTTTCTTTCACTCTGCAAGTCCTTGTTTCCAGGGACCTGGAAGGACAGTGAGTGAATTCTCCTTGTGCTATATTGTGCTTAAAAAAAACATTTATTCTAGGGACAGAAAACTGTAGGTAGGGAGAGTGTCAGTTTATTTCACTCTGCAAGTCCTTGTTTCCAGGGACCTGTAAGGACAGTGAGTGAATTGTCCTTGTGCTATATTGTGATTAAAAAAAACATTTTTTCTAGGGACAGAAAACTGTAGGTAGGGAGAGTGTTTTTTTTCTTTTACTCTGCAAGTCCTTGTTTCCAGGGACCTGTAAGGACAGTGAGTGAATTGTCCTTGTGCTATATTGTGATTAAAAAAAACATTTTTTCTAGGGACAGAAAACTGTAGGTAGGGAGAGTGTTTTTTTTCTTTCACTCTGCAAGTCCTTGTTTCCAGGGACCTGGAAGGACAGTGAGTGAATTCTCCTTGTGCTATATTGTGCTTAAAAAAAACATTTATTCTAGGGACAGAAAACTGTAGGTAGGGAGAGTGTCAGTTTATTTCACTCTGCAAGTCCTTGTTTCCAGGGACCTGTAAGGACAGTGAGTGAATTGTCCTTGTGCTATATTGTGATTAAAAAAAACATTTTTTCTAGGGACAGAAAACTGTAGGTAGGGAGAGTGTATTTTTTCTTTCACTCTGCAAGTCCTTGTTTCCAGGGACCTGTAAGGACAGTGAGTGAATTGTCCTTGTGCTATATTGTGCTTAAAAAAAACATTTATTCTAGGGACAGAAAACTGTAGGTAGGGAGAGTGTCAGTTTATTTCACTCTGCAAGTCCTTGTTTCCAGGGACCTGTAAGGACAGTGAGTGAATTGTCCTTGTGCTATATTGTGATTAAAAAAAACATTTTTTCTAGGGACAGAAAACTGTAGGTAGGGAGAGTGTTTTTTTTCTTTCACTCTGCAAGTCCTTGTTTCCAGGGACCTGTAAGGACAGTGAGTGAATAGTTCTTGTGCTATATTGTGATTAAAAAAATCATTTTTTCTAGGGACAGAAAACTGTAGGTAGGGAGAGTGTTTTTTTTCTTTCACTCTGCAAGTCCTTGTTTCCAGGGACCTGTAAGGACAGTGAGTGAATTGTCCTTGTGCTATATTGTGCTTAAAAAAAACATTTATTCTAGGGACAGAAAACTAGGTAGGGAGAGTGTCAGTTTATTTCACTCTGCAAGTCCTTGTTTCCAGGGACCTGTAAGGACAGTGAGTGAATTGTCCTTGTGCTATATTGTGCTTAAAAAAAACATTTATTCTAGGGACAGAAAACTGTAGGTAGGGAGAGTGTTTTTTTTCTTTCACTCTGCAAGTCCTTGTTTCCAGGGACCTGTAAGGACAGTGAGTGAATTGTCCTTTTGCTATATTGTGCTTAAAAAAAACATTTATTCTAGGGACAGAAAACTGTAGGTAGGGAGAGTGTTTTTTTTCTTTCACTCTGCAAGTCCTTGTTTCCAGGGACCTGTAAGGACAGTGAGTGAATTGTCCTTGTGCTATATTGTGCTTAAAAAAAATATTTTTTCTAGGGACAGAAAACTGTAGGTAGGGAGAGTGTCAGTTTCTTTCACTGTGAAAGTCCTTGTTTCAAGGGACAGAGAAGGACACCTGAAGGTAGCCCTTATTGCTTTTTTCCCATCTCCCTGCAGGCCATCTATTAGAATGTCTGGAAGGCAAACAAGGAGAGGCAGACAGTCAGGAGGCAATAAAAGAGGGCAAGCAGGCTCTGTGTCTGGGGGCAACAGTGCTGGTCGTGGACGCGGTGCATTGTCATCAGCACATGGCCATGGGACACGCTTGTCCTTCTTTTCGGCAGCTGGACATGTTGAGCCACATCATGCCGAAGACTTGGTAGAGTGGATGACCAAGCCCTCCTCCTCCTCCTCATCCTCTCTCACCCAGGCTCAGGGTACTGGAAAAGCAGCTGCCAAAGCGTCGTCTTCCCTGGTATCAATGTCAGACAAATCATCAGTCACTCCTTCCCTAGACCCACCATGTCCTCCTCCTGAGGAGTCCCCCGAACTGTTTCAGCACAGTGTTGGGTACATGCTCCAGGAGGATGCCCAGCGTTTCGAAGGGTCTGATGATGAAACCCAGCTAGAGGAAGGCAGTAGCGTGAGAGCAGACAGAGGGGATGCTCAAGAAGGACACCAATCTGGCAGTCATGTTCCAGCAGCTGCAGCATACTGCCAGATTGGCTCCAGTGATGAGGAGGGAGGGGATGATGAGGTCACTGACTCCACGTGGGTGCCTAATAGGAGAGAGGAGGAGGAGGAGGATGAGGAGGAGGCACATCTCCAACGAGGCAGGATGCCCTTTGGTGGCCAGCGTAAGGGCAGTACACCGACGGAATCACACCGCAGAGCTCCGCCTGTGCAGGGCGCTGCCTCTGCCCGTCATTCAAAAAGTTCTTTGGTGTGGGCCTTTTTTGAGGCTAGTGCATCAGATCGCACAGCTGCTGTTTGCAACATATGTCTCAAGCGTATATCGCGTGGCCAAAACATCAGCCGCTTGGGTACCACATGCCTGACCAGACATATGTTGACCTGCCATGCAGCTCGTTGGCAAGCCTACCTCAAAGACCCACACCAAAGAACAAAGCGGACCTCTCCTTGCACCGCATCAGCTGGGATCTCCAACCCCACTATAACTTCAGTCCTCTCTGAAACATGCACTGAGAGGAATGAAGGTGTAGAATTAGGTGTGTCACAGCCAAGTACTTGCGCCCACTCTGCTAGCAGTACACCGACGTCCGATTCTAGCAGGCAAATTTCCCTGCCCCAGCTGCTGGACCGTCGAAAGAAGTTCACTCCCAGCCATCCACATGCCCAGCGGTTGAATGCTAGCTTGGCTAAATTGCTAGCGCTTCAACTGCTGCCTTTTCAGTTGGTAGACTCGGCCCCCTTCCGTGAGTTTGTGCAATGTGCGGTTCCTCAGTGGCAGGTTCCCAAACGCCACTTTTTCTCACGGAAGGCTATTCCGGCTCTCTACCGGCATGTGGAAGGCAATGTCTTGGCCTCGCTGGACAGGGCGGTCAGCGGTAAGGTGCATATTACCGCTGACTCATGGTCCAGCAGGCATGGACAGGGACGTTACCTTTCTTTCACGGCCCATTGGGTCACTCTTTTGGCAGCTGGGAAGGATTCAGGACAAGGTGCAGTAGTGTTGGAGGTTGTCCCACCGCCACGCCTCCAAAATGCTACTACTGGTTGTGACACACCTCTCTCCTCCACCCCCTCCTCTTCTTCTTCCTCCATGGCCTCTTCCTGTGGTTTGTCCTATGAACCAGCGGTGCTCCGTAGCCGTTCACGGGGCTACGCAAGTACGCAGGCAAAAAGATGCCATGCCGTGCTTGCGCTGGTGTGTTTGGGGGACAGAAGCCACACTGGGGCAGAGGTCCTGTCTGCTCTGCAGGGCCAGGCCGAGAGGTGGTTGACGCCACGCCAGCTTAAGCCAGGAATGGTGGTTTGCGACAATGGCACCAACCTCCTCTCCGCCCTCCGACAGGGACAACTGACCCATGTGCCCTGTGTGGCTCACGTCCTTAACCTGGTGGTGCAGCGCTTCTTGGGCAGGTACCCGGGCTTACAGGATGTCCTGAGGCAGGCCAGGAAAGTCTGTGTGCATTTCCGCAGATCTTATAATGCCAGTGCTCGCCTGGCTGAGCTGCAAAAGGAGTTGAACCTGCCCAAGAACCGCCTTATATGTGACATGCCCACCAGGTGGAACTCAACGTTGGCCATGCTGCAGCGGCTGCACACGCAGCAGAGGGCCATCAATGAGTACCTGTGCGACTACGGCACCAGGACAGGGTCAGGGGAGCTTGGTTTTTTTTCTCCACGCCAGTGGGGCATGATCAGGGATGCATGCACTGTCCTGGCACCATTTGAGGAGGCCACGAGGATGGTGAGCAGTGACAGTGCATGCATCAGTGACACTGTACCTCTTGTCCACCTGTTGGAGCACACGCTGCGTGGAATAATGGACAGGGCACTTGAGGCAGAACAGAGGCAGGAAGAGGAGGACTTCCTTGCCTCTCAAGGCCCCCTTTACCCAGACAGTGTTCCTTCTGTCCCACCCATCGCACAGGAAGAGGAGGAGGAGGAGGAGGAGGAGGAGGAGGATTGTGTCAGCATGGAGGTGGAGGCTGGCACTCAGCATCATCAGCAGCAGTCTTTTAGGGATGATTTACAGTCCCAAGAAACCAGTGGACTTGTACGTGGCTGGGAGGAGGTGGCTGCGGATCATGTCGTCCTTAGTGACCCAGAGGACTCCGGAGCGAATGCCTCAGCAAACCTACGCTGCATGGCCTCCCTGATCCTGCAAAGTCTGCGGAAGGATCCTCGTATTCTTCGGATCAAGGAGAGGGACCATTACTGGCTGGCCACTCTCCTTGATCCACGGTACAAGGGTAAGGTTGCGGACCTTATGTTACCGTCGCAGAGGGAGCAGAGGATGAGACAACTCCGGGAGGCCTTGCAGAAAGGTCTGTGCAACGCGTTCCCAGAGACTGGGAGGTTGCAAACTCCTGGTCCTGGACAACGAGTTGCTGAGGCTTCGGCCAGTCAAAGAAGGAGCGGTGGGGAAGGTGGCCGTCTGACTGATGCGTTCAGACAATTCTTTAGTCCGCAGCCCCAAAGTATGATCGGTTCCAGCAACCATCGCCAGCGTCTGATAAACATGGTGCAGGAATATCTAGGGGCAAGGTCAGACTTGGACACCTTCCCCACCGAAAATCCTCTGGCTTACTGGGTCTTGAGGATGGATCACTGGCCAGAGCTTGCACAGTATGCAATTGAGCTACTGGCCTGTCCTGCATCCAGCGTTCTTTCGGAACGCACATTCAGTGCTGCTGGAGGATTTGTCACGGATCACAGGGTGCGCCTGTCCACCGACTCGGTTGATCGACTGACTTTCATCAAGATGAACCAGTCTTGGATCACCACCAGCTACCACACACCTGATGCTGATATAACAGACTAATTGATTTTAACATGTCACATCCCTTCAAGACTGATGCTGATGCTGAGTGCCTGTGCTGTTATGTTGACTGGCTATCCTCCTCCTCCGAGTCCTCAATGATACGATTGATGATGATAGCTTGTAAGATCATTTTTGTTTATGGGTGCCGCCACCAGTGCCTAACGCCCAATTTTTCAGCCCCTGTTTAACAGGGGCGTGTAATTACAATTTTTGAAGCAATACTTTGCAACAGGGCTCATTGCTGTGCTCCAAGTACAGTATCTGTGAGGAGTTGCAGTGTTGTGCCACCAGTGCCTAAGGCCCAATTTTTCAGCCCCTGTTTAACAGGGGCGTGTCATTACAATTTTTGAAGCAATACTTTGCAACAGGGCTCATTGCTGTGCTCCAAGTACAGTATCTGTGAGGAGTTGCAGTGTTGTGCCACCAGTGCCTAAGGCCCAATTTTTCAGCCCCTGTTTAACAGGGGCGTGTCATTACAATTTTTGAAGCAATACTTTGCAACAGGGCTCATTGCTGTGCTCCAAGTACAGTATCTGTGAGGGGTTGCAGTGTTGTGCCACCAGTGCCTAAGGCCCAATTTTTCAGCCCCTGTTCAACAGGGGCATGTAATTACAATTCTTGATCTAATAATTCACAGCAGGGCCCATTGCTGCACCCACCAAGAGTAACTGTCAGGGCTTACAGTGTTGTGGCACCAGCACCACCATCAAAGGCCCAATTTTTACTACCACTGTTCAACAATTATATGTAATTAAAATTCCTGATATAATAGTTGACAGCAGGGCGTTCCAGCACCAACCAAGAGTAACTGTGAGTGCTTACAGTGTTGTGCCAACACCAACAACTAAGGGGCCTATTTCTGCAGAGTATATACGGCAGGTCCCTACTTTCAAACATCCAACTTACAAACGACTCCTACTTGCAAACGCAAGAAGACAACAGGAAGTGAGAGGAAATCTACCACTAGGAAGGAAAATTCTCTCCTGTAAGAATAAATATGGGAGAAAGGTGTCTCCTCTGTACTGATGCTTTATCAGCAATCCTTGTTTCAAGAAAAAGACCACATTTCAAAAAGAGTTGTCATTGGGACGGAAAGTGAGGTGAAATGTTCTGAACAGGGGCACAGACAGCAAAACAAATGTTACAGGGGTGATAACCCTTACCTATGTTTTCCAAAAAGTTTAAAAATAGATTTTTGGTCTGGAGCTACACTTCAACAATGTACCTGTTCAAAATTACAAACAGACTCTACATAAGAACAAACCTACAGTCCCTGTCTTGTATGCACCGCCTGTATAGGGCTGTTCAGAGTATATAGGGCCTTTTTTATTTTATGTGCGGGGTTCCCCTTAATATCCATACAAGACCCAAAGGGGCTGGTAATGGGCTGGGGTAGGGGGGGGGGTCATGGGGTAGCTATGCCATTTTTCTTAAAGAATTTCATCCATATTACCGGGACCAGACATTACATTAAAGCCGCAAGCAGTTTTAAATGGCTTTTTTTTCCTTTAGAAGTGTCATTTTGTGCAGGGACAGTTCTAAACACGGGAAACACGTGGCACTTCACAGGCATACTTTAGACACCCCCCAGGTACGATATTTAAAGGAATATTTGACTTTTTTTTTTTCACTTTATGCATCATTAAAATGACTGCTCCCGAAAAACGACCGTTTTTAAAACTTCTTTTTGCATTGATACATGTCCCCTGGTGCAGAACCCGGGTTCCCAAACCCTTTTTAGGACAATAACATGCATAATAGTTGTTATAATTAGCACTTTAGAATTCGAACGTTCGCATCCATTGTATTTAATAGGGTTCTAATGTTCGTTCGAACTTTCGGTCCGTTCGCGGGTTCTGGTGCGAACCGAACCCGGGGGTGTTCGGCTCATCACTACTGGAGATGAACTTTATCGCTTTGTAGTTGAGACAGAACGGGCAGTCCTCAAGTTAAAGTGCACCAAACACTACTTTTCATTGATTAAAGTGCATCCAATAACACATTTCCTGTCTCTATTCCATTTGGGTAATAAGTCCCTCATTATGTTTGGGAGGCCAACAAAAAGAGGGAGATATTCCCATGCCACTATGAGGGGGCCAGCAGCATCTGTGTCCAGAGGCAAAGGTGGACGTGGTCCATCCTCAGCAGGGCCCGTACAAGGGGGGGGGGGCGAAGATGCGGCTGCCCTGGGCGGTATTATTTACTGGAGGAAGGGGGGGCGCAGGTGAAGTGTCAGCCCGGCAGTGTGCTTCTAAAATCTAGCTGAACATACCAGCTGCTAATAGCTCTACCTGCTGCGACGATGTGCCAAGTGCACTCCTGCACCCGGCACAAGCCTAAAACAGACCAGCTCGCTTTGCTTCTTTACTCCCCTGTCAGATACTCCCCCTGACAGGTACATCGTAGTCCCGGCCCGGCGTGACGTCACTCACTGGCCAGAGGTGGGATGGGAGGACTCAGAGGAGCATAGAGTACTCTTGTTGTAACTGCAACCTAGAGGAGCTGAGGACTGGAGGAACTAGTGTGTACACAGTATTGCAGAAGCACAAGTAAGCAGATAAGAAAAGCAAGGGGAGAGGCGCCTCTGAGTGCAGATGTTTAAAACAATTTAATAAGAGATTGCAGTACAAGCAACTCACATTTTACTGGATAAAAACAGGCATTGTACGATTTCCATATGTAGAAGAGGGTATCATCAGGTCAGTCATCAGCCTCCTTCTCCTGCTGGGGCGCTGTGTTGTTGGTTCTTCCTATCTGCACCGCTTTAGATGGATGGAATAGCCGGCGGCGGTGGAGATACTGCAGAGCACGGCCTGGGTGATGGTTTTTCCGGCAGGCGAGGGCCGATGACGTCACTGGCATGCGACGCGTTTCCTGAGCTGGCGTGCTGCGTGTGACGTGGCAGTCGCGCTCCTTTGTCAAGCTTGATAAAGGAGCGCGACTGCCACGTCACACGCAGCACGCCGGCTCAGGAAACGCGTCGCATGCCAGTGACGTCATCGGCCCTCGTCTGCCGGAAAAACCATCACCCAGGCCGTGCTCTGCAGTATCTCCACCGCCGCCGGATATTCCATCCATCTAAAGCGGTGCATATTTACTTGTATAACAAGTAAGCAGATGATTGCTATTGATTAGTAAATTAACTCTTTGGATTGGGGGGGCTAAAGTAGGGTGACCAGACATCCCCGGTTTCCGGGGACAGTCCCCGGATTGAGGACACTGTCCCCAGACCAAGTCTGTCCCCGGTTTTGTCCCCGGATTGGATATGAACAGGGGCTGGGGCAGTCAGTGCAGAATAAAAAAAATTACATACCCCCGCTCCACCGCACCTATTAGCTTGGGAGGTGTATTGTTTCCATTATCTGTGCCCCTTTCATATGCTGGTCGGAGTGGAGGGAATATTTCTTCAGTTTCGGATGCATGCCCATTCAGCTCCGCTTGCATGTTCTTCTGCCTTGACTCAAGTTCCGGACAGCCGCCTGAATGCTTATCTCCTTGCCTTCCCTGGCGGAGTGAGCTTCCTGTGCTCCTGACCCAGTAGTAGCCGGGGCCCGGATAGTAAGACATGAGAAGCTGTGAGGCGGGCAGTGGCGGCGACGAGCAGAGAGAGGCAGCTGAGCTCAGCTGATGGTGTGCAGCAGCAGGAACAGAGGGGTATCATAACTCACAAGCAGCAGGCACTCTATCATGGCTCTGGCTGGCTCTGGCACAGTGTGTCACATAAGATGGGTGCTGATTTTAATAACTTATTGGTCATAAGATAACAAAATCAGCACCCAGAAGCCATGTTATGTGACACACTGTGACAGAGCCAGCCAGAGCCATGATAGAGCGCTTGCTGCCTGTGAGTTATCATAATGCTGATGATGTTAACCAGTTGCTGATCGCCTGATAGCAGATTTACTGATACAGGGCGATCGTGCTGAGCAGGATCACATATATACGTGATCCTGCATTTCTGGGTATGGGAGCCAATTAGCGGCACACTTGATGTCCACCGGTACCCGCTGATCATAATGTACATAGGCAGAACGGTGGTCTGCCTATGTAAACAAGGCAGATCGCCGTTCTGTCAGTATGGAAGACATTGATCCTGTGTTTCTGAAAAGCAGGTACAGGGATCTATGCCTTCCCTTAGTAAAAGCACCTCCCCCACAGTAAGAAAACACTCGTTAGGCAGACATTTAACCCTTTGATTGCCCTAGATGTTATCCCCTTCCCAGCCAGTGTCATTAGTACAGTGACAGTGCATATTTTTTAGCACTGATCACTGTATTAGTGTCACTGGTTCCCACAAAGTGTCACTTAGTGTCCGATTTGTCAGCCGCAATATCGCAGTCCAGCTATGAGTCGCTGATTGCCGCATGAGGGAGTTAATGTATTGCCACTGGTCACTGATGCATTAGTGACCAGTGGCAGTTTATTAACCCCTTTGTGCTGCATTAGTAGCATCAATGTCAGTGTTCATTAACACTGATACTGCTGCCACTAATGCAGTACAAAGTAGTTGATTAACTGTCATTGGTCAATAATGCATCAGTGACCAGTGGCAATACATTAAAGGGGTTGTAAAGGTACATTTTTTTTTTTAAATAACAAACATGTTATACTTACCTCCACTGTGAAGCTCGTTTTGCACAGAGTGGCCCCGAACCTGGTCTTCTGGGGTCCCTCGGCGGCTGTATTGGCTCCTCCCCGCAATAATTCCCCACCTTCATGCGAGCGAGCTTGCATGGTGGTAAGTTCTTGCGGGCGGGCTCCCGTAATACAGCAGGCAGCTATAGCCGCTCACTGTATTACTCGGCCCCACCCCCGCGGTGCGCCGCATCATTGGATGTGATTGACAGCAGCGCGAGCCAATGGCTGCGCTGCTTTCAATCAACCAATGAATGAGCCAAGAAGCCAGCGCGTTCATGGTGTGGGACTTTCGAGGGGTCAGGTAAGTAAATGGGGGGTCTGAGGGCCGCTAATCCTCAGATCTTTTTCACCTTAATGCATAGAATGCATTATGGTGAAAAAACGTGTACCTTTACAACCCCTTTAACTCCCTCATGCTGCATATTACAAATACCACTGGTAATTAACCACTCGCCGACACACCGCAGTACATATACAGTAGGTGCCGCCGATATTGTATATCTATCGCGCTCCCATCGCCGAGATTCTCGGCGACAGGAGTGCCGAGATCTCGGCAACAGGGTGCCATCATCCCGCGCTCGCTGCAGTAGCGAGAGGGAGACGCGACACTGTATTGAACGGGATCCGACGTGGATTCCCACCAATACCAGGCACTACATTTGGTATGAATCCTGAGCGGGAACTCCAGGCCAATTTTTAAAGAAAAAACCGGCATGGGTTCCCCCTCCAGGAGCATACCAGGCCCTTGGGTCTGGTCTGGATTTGAAGGGGAAACCCTACGCCGAAAAAACGGCGTGGGGGTCCCCCCAAAATCCAAACCAGACCCTTATCCGAGCATGCAACCTGGCAGGTCGCAGGAGAAGAGGGGGGACGAGAGAGCGCCCCCCTCCCTCCTGAACCGTACCAGGCCGCATGCCCTCAACATGGGGGGTTTGGTGCTCTGGGGCAGGGGGCGACCTGCGGCCCCCCCACCCCAGAGCACCCTGCCCCCATGTTGATGAGGACAGGGCCTCTTCCCGACAACCCTGGCCGTTGGTTGTCGGGGTCTGCGGGCGGGGGGCTTATCGGAATCCGGGAGCCCCCTTTAATAAAGGGGCCCCCGGATCCCGGCCCCCCACCCTATGTGAATGAGTATGGGGTACATCGTACCCCTACCCATTCACCTGGTGGGAAAAAATGGCAATAAAAACACAACACAGTTTTTAAAAGTATTTTATTGCACAGCTCCGGGGGTCTTCTTCCGACTTCGGGGGTCTCCGGTGTCATCGCCGCGCTCTCCGGTTCTTTCTTCTGCCGGGCCACCGCTATCTTCTTCCAACTCTTTTGCTAGCGGGGCCCGGTCTTCTCCGTCACCTTCTCCCCTCTTCTCCTCTCCGGTTCTTTCTTTCTTCCGCTGGGCCTCCACTAACTTCTTTTAGCTCTTTTGCTAGCGGAGGCCCGGTCTTCCCCGTCGTCTCGTCCGGCTCTCCGTTGTCCTTCTGCCGGCCCCTCCACTAACTTCTTGTAGCTCTTTTGCTAGTGGAGGGGCCGGTCTTCCCGTCGTCGTCTTCTTCCCTCTTCTCCTGCTCGATGTTGACTCGTCGCTTCCTCTCGCAGTAATGCTAAATCTTCGGTCCGCAGAGATTACTATAGGCTTCTCATGACGTCTTTTGAAAACAAACAAATCGATCTGTAGCGTTTTCAGCTCGTAAAACGCCCAGCAAGCAAAATCCCATTCATTTCAATGGCATCTGTTCACATCTGTGCGTTTTATCATCTGAAGCAAAACGCCTGAAGCTCAAAAAAGTACATGATCTTCTTTTTGGGCAGATTACAGGCGTTTTTCTGCTTTTTACATTGGTGACCTTCTGACCTGTACAAAACCTGAGCCCGAAAATGAAAAGCTCAGGTGTGAATGCAGCCTTCAAACAAAACACTCAGGTGTGAATGCAGCCTTAGCCCTGGTTCACATTGGTGCGATTTGACATGTCAAATCGGCGGATTTTCATTGACATCTGTGCAGAAACACGCACAGATGTCTGTGAAATTGCACCTGAAATCGGGACTGACATGCGGGAGTGAAATAATTCCCGCAGGTCAGTGTGAACCACTATCACAGTCCCACTATAAGCCACGGTTCATACTATTGCAATGCGGGAACCAGCGCGATTCCAGTGCGAGTTCCTGCATCGTATCTCCCTCGCAGTTTGCCATCTTCGCCCTGGGCACCGAATGACCTTGTCCCAGCACTGATCCTCAGGCAGGGCACCATTTGCTCTGTTGCTCTGTGATGTTGTCTGGGCTATCCAGCCACAGCATGCAGAGGAGGTGGTGGACTGGCTTACTAAACCCTCCTCATCCTCTATCACCCAAGCAAAGACTAGTGCGCAGTCCTCCTCGGCTGTCAGAGCGGTTTATTCTGCCTCCTTGTCCACAGCTACTCCTGCCATAGCTCCAGGATCATGCATGGAGGAGTCAGCAGAGTTATTTGAACACAGCGTCAGCCAATTGCTCCTTGACAATGCACAGGCATTACATGGTTCTGATGTTGGTTTTGACTCTGAGTTTAAGGAAGGTAGGAATATGAGCCTATGGAGAGGGGAGAACACAGATATAAAAAACAAATTGGCAGTCATGTTCCCCCAGCCACAACGTATTGCCAAGTTGGCTCTAGTGATGATGAGGATGGAGGGGATGATGATAATGAGGTCACTGAGGCGGCTTGGGTGCCAGATAGAGCAATTGTGATGCATGTGCTTCCTTATTCTTCAAAGCCTGCGAAAGGACCTGAGAATTCGTGGCATCAAGGAGAAGGATCATTATTGGTTGGCAACCCTCCTTAACCACCGTTACAAGGGGAAAGTCTGGGAACTCATCCTGTCCCCACAGAGTGAGCAGAGAATGAAATATCTTGAGGATACCTTAAAGAGGAATTTATGTAATGCCTTTCCAGACTCTGGTAGCTAGTTTTGAGGCTTCTGTTTGTCAATGGAGGAGCAGTGGAGAAGGGGGGCCGCCTCATGTATGCATTTCAAATTATTTTTAATCCATGGTGCCTAGGACTGTTGGCTTCCACATCCCATTGGCAGTGTCTGCATCATATGGTGGGAGATTATCTAGGGCCAAAAACAGACATGGAGAGCTCCAGTCGACGATCCACTGGGTTACTGGGTCATGAAAATAGACCACCAGCCAGAACTTGCCCAGTATGCAACTGAGCAGCTGGGCTTTCTGAATGGGTATTCAGTGCTGCCAGAGGTTTTGTGACAGATAAAATAGCGTGGCTGTCCACAGACTTCATTGACCGACTGACATTTCTCAAAGTGTTTTTGGGATGTGGAATCTCTGCAAGACTGTCTAGGCTGCCTAGCTTTGTGGGTGCTGATTCTATCTGGAAGAAATGTTTTGGTATAGGTTTCATGGGCACAATTAACACCCAAGGACCAATTTGTCTGCACCGCTTTGAATGGTACATATAATTTAAATTTTTTACAGCAAGGCCAATTCTTGCTTTCATCAGGAGTACCTCTATAGGGTTATGGTGTGAAGGCACCACCAACACTCAAGGCCCAATTTCTCTGCACCTGTTACTTCTATCCAAAGTCTGCGAAGCAAACAACAGATTTTATCCAAAAAATCTCTACTCTTTTTCAGAGTACAATAAATTAATCTAATAAATCTAGCTATGATTAGGCACCAACTCATGGTGTGAAACGCGTAAGCTATTTGCCTCTACCTCTGCATAGCATCGACTGACTGTTATTGGATTTGAATTCACAAATAAAGGTGTTGTATCGGTGTGCGGCCGTCCAGGATTTTTTCTTGCTCTTTGCAATAAATTGTGGCTTTATCATACAGACTGGTTACCAAAGCCGTTGTTTACAAAATAAAGAAAGCTTGCAGGGAAAATGTCATATTTTTTTCTTTATAAATGTCATTTTTGCTGCAGCACAGTACAGATGTGCCACTTTACAGGCAGACTAAGGGGACCCCCCAGGCACTATATTTAAAGGAATTTTTAATTTTTATTGTTTCACTTTAAGCATAATTAAATCACTACTCTTTTAAAAATGATATTTATATTTTTTATGCATTGATACATGTCCCCCCGGGCCAGTATCCAGACCCCCATACCCTTTTTATGCCCAATAACTTGCATATAAGCCTTCAAAATGGTCACTTTGGATTTTTCCAGTTTGGGTCCCATAGACTTTAATGGGATTTGCTGTCCAGCTCAGAACTTTTGCGATGTTCGAAAGTTCTGGCGCGAACCGAACCGGGGGGTGTTCTACTGACGAGCACAACATGCATTAAAGCACTAACATGAGTTGTGTTGTTGTGCACTGCTAAAAAATATTTTAAACCCCATATTTTGGCAGTGCTCCAAATTTATCTAATTCACTCCAAAGGTGTTCTATCGGGTTGAGGTCAGGACTCTGTGCAGGCCAGTCAAGTTCTTCCACCCCAAACTCGCTCATCTATGTCTTTATGGACCTTGCTTTGTGCACTGGTCCAAATCATTTGGTGAAGGGGGATTATGGTGTGGGGTTGTTTATCAGGGGTTGGGTCTAGCCCCTTAGTTCCAGTGAATGGAACTCTTAAGGGTCAGCATACCAAGACATTTTGGACAATTTCATGATCCCAACTTTGTGGGAACAGTTTTGGGATGGCCTCTTCCTGTTCCAATATGTCTGCGCACCAGTGCACAAACAAGGTCCATAAAGACATGGATGAGCGAGTTTGGAGTGGATGAACGTGACTGGCCTGCACAGAGTCCTGACCTCAACCCGATAGAACACCTTTGGGATGAATTAGAGCAGATACTGCGAGCCAGGCCTTCTCATCCACATCAGTGCCTGGACCTCACAAATGCACTTCTGGAATTATGGTCAAGCATTCCCATAGACACACTCCTAAACCTTGTGGACAGCCTTCCCAGAAGAGTTGAAGCTGTTATAGCTGAAAAGGGTGGGCCAACACAATATTGAACCCTACGGACTAAGACTGGGATGCCATTAAAGTTCAGGTGCGTGTAAAGGCAGGCGTCCCAATACTTTTGGTAATATAGTGTGTAGCGATACCCCCAGCTAAGAGAGCCGCTGGTATGATGTTTCGGGCCTGTAACACACCGCTGTCAACCCCCAGCAATTGGCTCTACCCTCCCTTGGCACAGCTAGTAGGGGATGATAGGATTGTGAGACCTGTAACTTTAGGTCACACAATCCGGCAATAAAGGCACACAATGATATTGTATAACTGACACTGACCATTCCCTCAGCAAAGTAATCACACCAACAACTTGTCTGCTTAATCCTGTTACTTTTACTGAACGAAATGGTTAAGTAGATAAACTGTATACATTAGCATATGCAGAGCCCTGCAATAAAAGGTTTTCAGCAAATAAACAGATATACAATTCTGTACACACACAACTAACGGACCCCGCTTGCAGCTCCCCTCCCTCGTGGGCAAGATGGCGCCCAGCAATGTCTAAACTTAGAAGTCAGGCCTGACTGTTCTATGTGTAAGTTCCGTGGAGATGGATCTTCGCTAGAAAATGGTGGTGCACTTTTTGGAGACAAATTGTAATCCATAGGAATAGGTACTTGTAAACTTGAGGAATAAAATAAAGTCACTAATGCTTCTCAATGCACTGTCCCTCCGGCGTGCAGATGCAAACTCTAAATGGTGGGTCCCGAACAACAAACACTGGGCCTAGAGATCCTGTACTAATCTCTGAGCAGGTGCTCTCTCACCCAACCGGACCAGTCCACGTCCGTATCTTCCGTAGCTGTGTCTCTGTACACAGGTTCTACGACACCCGGGTCTTAGGTCCTCCTGGAAGTAGTAGATGGGTAGCAGGATGAGATGTCCCTCAGGCTCCTCAGTGGAAATGGAAGGCTCTTTTGAAACACAAGGCCTAAACTTCAGGCCCTCTCAGGAACAACAGACTCAGCACAGAGTTCCACTTGCTGGGCGGGCGATATCCAAAAAGACCGAGCTACGGCCCGCCCTTCAGTTAAATAGCCCACCCCAGCAGTCCTTGCGCGGGGCAATGCACCCTGGGTATGGTAGTCTCTGGGTTCTTAAAGCAACACCCCGCTACAAGTGTATGTGCATATATGGTCAGCTTTACCCTCCCTATCTGTCCCAATGTTTACAGGGACACCGTTAGGAATAAAAAGCTGAAAGCATATAATCCTATCTACTGTATAGTGTTGTTATTGCTGCCTGTGTTTCTGTTACAGCGATTTCTTCTCACTTCCAATTACTATTGATCCTGGAACAGTACGTGATGGTAGATATCCCCAAGAGGTGCACAGACAGCAGTAAAACTTTGCAGTTTCCCATTTAGTCCAAAAAAAGTTTTGCCAGGAGTTCCACTTAAAGTCTAAGCCAACCACAGTCCTCTAGTTACATGTTTATTTGATACCTTCTTGCATATTTATGTTTTACAGAATGCATTATTTTATTGTTACTTACCGTATATGATTTTATAAACTAGATAAATATGGACATTCTAATGTTATCATGTGTATAAAAAAAGTTTGATTTGGTTGGCAAGCCTGCTACAGTGGTCTTGATAAGCAGATCAAAAATTCAACCTTCTTGTCTCCCAGAGGTTTCCTTTTTATACGTATTTTTTCATAGCCAAATTACGCTTGTGTTTTCGAAAGCTACATACAGTTGTACACACATAAAGAAGGCATTATGCTGGAGTGCAGTGATGTGAACTACCACTATATCACCATGAAATAAGATTACACTTTTCCTATGAGCTGTGCATATGTTGCAGATTGAGAGGTGCAGTGTTATACAGCAGAGTCTACAGAGTGGAGCGGTGTAATATTTATAATGTACAGCACTGTGTACATCAAAGCCACAAAACCAAGAGCCCCTTGGGTGTTGCATGAACTACCTCAAAGCAGAGAAACCAAGAGCCCAAGTACTCCTCTGCATCCTGTCCCTTGGGTGCTGTATTGACTACTTCCAAACCATAAAAAAAAAGAGCTCAAGTACTCCCCAGCATCCTGTCACTTGGAATGCTGTTTGGTCAGCCTCGAAGTCCATAAAGCAAGAGCTCAAATATCCCCCTGCATCCTGTCCCTGGGTACTGTATGGACTACCTCAAAGACATGAAACCAAAAGCCCAATTAGTTCCCTACATCTTGCCCCTTGGGTGCTGTATTTACTACATTAAAACCATAAAACCAAGAGCCCCTTTACTCCCCCACATTCTGTCCTTTGGGTTTTGTATGAGCTACCTCAGAGCCATTAAACCAAGATCCCCATTGCCATCCTGCCTCTTGGGCGCTGTATAGACTACCTCAAAGCCATGAAACCAAGAGCACCAGTTCTCCATAGCATCCTGCCCCTAGGGTGCTGTATGGACTACCTCAAAGCCATGGTACCAAAAGCAAAGTACTCCCCTGCATCCTGCCCCTTTGGTGCTGTATCGGTGCTATGCCTGTAAACCTTTCTCTCCTCCTAGCCACCGAATAAAATTATTGCCATCATCAGAAGTCTATTAAATTGCTTGCAAAATGCACAAAAACACACAATGACACATTAAAATGTGCAGCAAGCCCTTTGAGGACGTCGGGAGACGAAACACATAGGGGAGAGCTGTGGACGTGACATCACTATAAACTCTGGATTCTGCCCTTGCAGCCAGGGAAAGCACCTAGAGTTGACTGGCGAGATTGTAAATATACTAGTGTCAAGCGTGACACAAAAATACGTAGGTGGTGGATGTTTGTGCCAAATAAAAGATTTGTACAATGTTATGCTATGAAGGTTTCTTCTTCTCTTAGCCCTTGCTAATGTTTGTAAGCAGAGTAATACTATAGCAAGCCAAATCGCACTGCTGTATGTATGCCACCAGGAGATCAGCTTTTTTCTGGTCAATCAGAACACCAGCCAATATCTCTGATGACAGGTGAGCTTTGTGGCAGTGAATACTTTTGGTTTCGGTGGTGGAGTTTAAGATTTCTGCGATTTAAAGTGGAAGTAGTTGTTAAATATTCTGAGCACTGGACACTTTATGATATAAAACTAAACACTTGTTATTTTGGGGACTTTAATGTTATATGATACATATTGCAATGCATGTTGTTTGATAAGAGCACAGGACAATTTGGGGGTTATTTACGAAAGGCAAATCCACTTTGCACTACAAGTGCAAACTACAAGTGCAAAGTGCACTGGAAATTGCACTGAAAGTGCAATCTGAGGGGTAGATCTGAAATGAGGGGAAGCTCTGCTGATTTTATTATCCAATCATGTGCAAGCTAAAATGCTGTTCTTTATTTTCCTTGCATGTCCCCCTCGGATCTACAGCGACTGCACTTCCAAGTGCACTTTCAGTGCAATTTCAAGTGCACTTTGCACTTGTAGTACAAAAAGTGGATTTGCCTTTCGTAAATAACCCCCTTTATGATGGTGATTTTTTTTTTATAATCGATTTATTGATTTTTGTATTTATCGGCATATTTTAAGAGGAAAGTTTCCGGAAAAAAACGTAAATTTTAAATTACGAACTTTGAAACAAAATAAGTATGTATTTGCTATATTTTGTTCCTTTTAATTGTGCTTTATACAGAATGGGTCACTTTATGATGATGACTTTCTTTTATTGACTATTGATTTATTGCACAATAGTATACACCATTTTTTTTTTTTTATTCAGTGGTTTTAGCGCCTTATTTTTTTATTATTTATTGTGTAGCGGACCCCCAAAATTGGGGTCGCTATGCCTTAAATTTAAGAGCAGCCTAAGCAATAGTTTGGCTCAGGTTTTCTGATTCTATAGATTGGACTCTGCTCTGCTGTGGTGTTACCTGGGTGTATAGTTCCCCTTGACCCGCGGGTGGCGCTGTCGCTCAGGTCTCGGGTTGAACCACAGGTGGCATTGTGGCGTGATTGGGTGTCCTCTCTCGGCAGCCATGCAGTGAGCGTGGTCTACCTGCTGTGCATGCCGGGAGAGGGTACATAAAGGGCAGACACCATGATCTGAGGAGATTGGCCGGGGGATTCCAAGGTGGGACCCCTGGTGGCGAGAGTCGTGCCCATTGTCCCTGCTGGCCAGGGGTGCGTGAATTGGTCGAGAAGTCTCTGGCACCTTCAGCCCGAGGCTGTAGTGTTCCAGGTAGGCCCAGTACCTTCAACTGAGTCTACAGCTAAACCATTGGAGTCCCAGGGAACCCGAGGGAGGGTGGCCAGCTCTGAAGGTGAGGAAACCAGGGGAGGACCTGTCCGGAGGATCGGTGAAGGAAGACACTGTCTCAGGAGAGGCCTGGTTGCCTATCAGAGGGAAGTTTTCAGTGAGTTGCACAATAGCGCCTGTGATGTGCCCCATTGGCACCTATGGTCTCTAAAGGTTGCAGGCGTTAAAGAGTTCTAGATTCAGGAACTAAAGGATTCTGTGGCAGAGGATCTCCTGAACTTGAAGGGGACTAAATCTGAAGTAACTGTTCGTGCTGCACTCCGGCTGCTAGAACTGTGAGAGGGATCTATCCGGGTGAGCAATTCACACTCAGGCTTGAGTGGAGAATGGGGTAACTGGGTGCCGCATGCCTGAACCTATCTCCCTACCCAACTCTATCTCTGTCTTCAACCTTTTTCCCAATCTGTTCCAAGCAAGGAAAATAAACTCGTCTGTTGGAGTTTAAACACAGTCTGGACATTGGCCTTCTTTTGGGAGAAAGAATAGACTTTTCCCTATACTCTAGGGACGAGAACCAATGGAGGGAGGTAACTCGCTGCAGGACCCAAAGATAGTATGAACACCGCTCAACCTCTTATACCAGGAGGATACGGGCATGTGGCATGGTGTGGTGTGCAAGTGAAGGTAAGCAGGAAAAAGGGTCCGTGTGCTACAATTAGAACGCATGTGTTTGTAACTGTGGGTGTTGTAGCTACAGACAAAAATATTGAGGTTGGGGTACACTGCAGTATTGCCCTAAAGTGACCCTGTCGCTATACAAAAGTACCTCAAGGAAGTCACCCCAGTAACAAAAACAGTAATTAGTTACTTTACCTGTTTCCACCAGCAAACCTTGGTCCAATCTTGTGGAATTGTCCCCATAAGTCCACTGGTAAACCAACACTTCCGGGAGTATCAATCTCCTTGGTCCCCTCAGCTCTCCCTGGTTCCTCATGCTGATCTCCATGTTATTGCAGGAAAGAGTACTGAAATGTATGTCAGCAGAAGGAACCAGTCAGACCTAGGGGATCAACACTTTTGGATAGGTCAGTTTACATGCTGGTTTTTGAGAGGCAGTTGCTTGGATAGGAACAGGGTTCAGCAGTGGGGCAGCGGTAAAGGTACGCCTTGCTTGAGTCACTTCAGTATAGCAACAGGATCCGCATAGTAGCTTTATTGAAAAACCAACATAAAATCACTGCTGTCGCACATAATGTTCTTTTTCTACCACTGAACAATATTAAAAAAAAAAAATCAATATATAGCACTCAGCACAACAGATTTCTAGAGATTAAAAAGCAGCTATTTGGGATACTGCATTCGAAAGCTAGACAAGTCCAGCATATACCATGGAAGTGGCAGAATTCATGGCAGGATAACACTAAAATATATGTACAGGTTACTAGAGACTTGGATTGACTCCTGCCCCTAGCAGGATGAATATCATCAAAGAATGGTAACACAAGGTTGAAACATACTTATAACCTATTGGACTCCTAAGTAAATTATAGCAACAAGGCTATTAGAAAATCACCTCCAGTTTATCTACATTTTTTATTGGCCAACCAAGGTGACACATCAAGTTTTGCCGTCCAGGCTATAGAGAGGGTCACAGAGAAAAAGCAACCCACATAAAGTCCTTTTGAAATGGGAGGCATTTGGGATAATTAACTTAGATATCAGTCACCCCACTGATCTCAACTTTAAATTTAAAATCATTACTATTATTATAAAGTGTTTCCAGGGCTTTTTTTCCTTCAGAAAATAGGTGAAGGAACTCAACAGGAGATGACCCCCCAAAGCCACCCCCCCCCCACACACACACACACACACCCTCCGAACTGCATTAAATAGTAGGTGTGGTCAGATTTCACCAACTGTGGAAGGGTCTTATACCGACAGTGCATTACATGCAGAGTTCAGAGGTGCGTTACTTGAAGAGTTCGGGTGGTCCTATGTAATTCAGAGGTATGCTGCATACAGAGTGCATAATTCAGAGGTGTGCTGCATACAGAATGCAGAGTTCAGGGGTGCACTACACACAGAGTTCAACCTTCTTCCACAGCTGCTTACTGCCTCCCCATCCACATCTCACTTTCACCCCTCTTCAGCTCTGACCTCTGTATGCAACTCCCCTTCCACTGCCCGCATCTTCTCCCTCCCTCCTTAAAAGCTCCACCATCTTTCACATGTCTTACTTGTGTTGTTGTATTACGCTGTAGCACCCAGGTGGCTCTAGTACCTCCCCACACACTGTAGGTGGCTCTGCCTCCTCACTTTCAGGGAGATTCAGTAGGGGTGTCGGGATCTGCACTACACCCTGGGCACCTGCATCTCCCTTGCCCCCATCCTGCACTCAGTGTTAGCCGCTCAGGAGATCAGATCTGTGGGAGCCATTGGGAGACAAGCTGTCACTTGTAAACAAAGAAGCTGGACTTATGTGTTTACAAGTGATAGTGGTGAGAAGGGGCAGAGGGCCTGAGCCAGAGGTGGTGGAACTGAGTTCCCCCAAGTTCCAGCTGAAAAAAAGCCCTGAGTATTTCCATAGCTCGAACAGTTTGTGCAGTGTTTTACAACATGAGGGCAGACAGTACAGTTACAATACAATTCAACACAGGGGGAATCAGAGGGTCCTGCTTGTTAGAGCTTAAAACTTAAAAGGGAGGGTCAACTGTTGCAAAAGGTAATATCTAAGGAGACTGAGCTGATGGAGATAATAAGTACAGTTGTTAGGTGGAGGCAGGATAGGCTTCTCTGAAAAGTTTTTGGGGATCGCCTAAAAGCAGTTGTAAGCCATGGATGTTGTTAAAAAAAAACACCTGCAAGGCAACTGCATAATGTGCTAGTATGGGCTAGGTAATACTCACCTTGGAACAAAGCCCTCCAGCGCTGTACTGTCACAGCTGAGAAGGCTGACATGTTCCTCTGGCCTTTCTTCCATGTACAGGCACTACGGCTATATCATTGGCTGCAATAACGTCACTCCCACGTATGCACGCAGGAGCCCTCGGTTCTTATTATAGGCTTTCTTGTAGGTAAAAATGACCAAGCAGGGTTTACTAGCACTTAAAAGTGGATAGAGTGGGAGATAGTCAGGCTGATTGGGGTAAAGAATTCCAGAGAATGGAAGAGGCTCAGGAGAAGTCCTGGAGATGAGCAAGGGAGCAGGTGACAAGGGAGCTAGAGAGCAGGATGTCTTGGGAGGAATGAAAAAAAATGTTTGGTTGGTATTTTCAGACTAGATTAGTGGTGTAGCTGGGGGCAGAGTTGTGGATGGCTTTGTAAGTTATTGTTAGTGGAGCGGGGTATTGCCCTTTAATTCCCCGGAGACTACACTACCCAGTACACCTTGAGGCACCCAGGGTGCATTGCCCAGTGCAAAGGCTGCTGGGGTGGACTTTATAAGAGGGAGGCGGGCCCCAGTTCTTTCTCTTTGGATACCGCCCTCCCAGCAAGAGGATCCCTGTGCTGATCTACTGTGTGTACAAGGCCTGAAGCCTGGGCCTTGTGCTTTTCCAAAGAGCCTTCCGCTCCACCGAGGAGCCTGCGGAGCATCTGATCCTTTTGCTGAGTGCTGTCATCAGGAGGACCGAAGACCCGGGTGTCGTGGACATTGTGAAGCGAGTCACAGTAATGGAAGAAACGGACAAGGACTAGTCCAGTCGGGTGAGAGAGCACCTGCTCAGAGCTACATCACAGTATCTTTAGGCCCATTAACTTTATTCAGGGCCATCACAGTGATTGCAGTTACACTCTGGGGAGACTATCTGCTGAACTGAGTTATTAGTCTCCCTGGCATAACAAAGTTACCGATCATCATTACTTTGTTGGATTACAATTGTTCTTGAAAGTGCACCACCGTGTTTTGCTAGCGAAGATTTCTTCCACAGAACTATACCCAAATCCTAGTCAGGCCTGACTGGGTAGTATAGGACATTCCTGGGTGCCATTTTGCTCACGAGGGAGGATAGCTGCAGCGGGGTCTGTTAAACTGTCTATCATATTGCTTAACGTTTGATGTTTTAATAAGTATACCCATATTGCAGGGCTCTGCATGTTACATTGCATACTGTTTTACCATTTTAACTTTTACCAACAGTAAAATTATAGAGTTAAGTATATTGGTTGTCAGTGTCATTTACTGTGCTATACCATACTGTGGGATTGTGTCATAGAGAATATTAGAGTGATTGCAATTCTATCACCCCCTTTACTAACTGTGCCACGAGAGGTTAGACCCGATTGCCAGGGGTTGACAGCGGTGCACTACAGGGCCCAAAACAAACAAGGCAGCTAAATTAACTGGGGGTATCGCTATACGTGGGGGCTCGGGTCCGGGATTCCTGTATACTGCACGCTGCAATCAAGCCGGTCAGAAGCACCAGAATGGACCCTGCTGCCGTAGCCCGGTGGTGCAGGGATGAAGGCATCCTACCCGGAAATGGCCTGGTGGTTGAAATCCAGAGAGAGGCCTGGGTAGAGGAGCAGCTTACTCCAGTCTTGAGAGCATTGTCCATGGACAGGAAGCCATGGGTGATTGACATGAAGACAGATACTGTAAATCCCCACACCTATGCATTGTGTGAGTGGAGGAATGGAAGCTCTGACTAATTCAAGGGTGCCAGCATAAAAACTACAAACCAAGTAGAACTCCTCCTGATACACCCAGCAGAGAATAAAGATGGCCCCACATCCACTACTTCAGGAGGCCCCAGCACAGGAGGAAGCGCCCAACAACAGGGTCATAGCCCGGTGGTGCAGGGATGAAGGCATCCTACCCGGAAATGGCCTGGTGGTTGAAATCCAGAGAGAGGCCTGGGTAGAGGAGCAGCTTACTCCAGTCTTGAGAGCATTGTCCATGGACAGGAAGCCATGGGTGATTGACATGAAGACAGATACTGTAAATCCCCACACCTATGCATTGTGTGAGTGGAGGAATGGAAGCTCTGACTAATTCAAGGGTGCCAGCATAAAAACTACAAACCAAGTAGAACTCCTCCTGATACACCCAGCAGAGAATAAAGATGGCCCCACATCCACTACTTCAGGAGGCCCCAGCACAGGAGGAAGCGCCCAACAACAGGGTCCCGGTTCACCACCATTGACCACCCTTAGCTCAGAATTATGCGCTGTCCTGGGGGAGATTGTGGCCAAGTGTAAAAAGGACCCTCCAGACTACCTGATGTCAGGATACAGGAAACTCAGGACTTTTTCTGGGAAGAAACCTGTACCTTCAGTGGAGGATGGATTTGAAGAGTGGCTAGATGGCGCCACTCAGGCCCTAGAAGAATGGGAGATGCCAGAACAACCAAAAAAACAAAGGATTGCGGAAAGCTTAAAGGGGCCTGCTCTGGAGGCCATATGTAACCTCAAGTTAAGCAAGAAGGACTGCAATGCACAGGATTATCTGGATAGTCTGCAGAATGTGTTCGGCGGGACGGAAAAGGTCACTGAACTCATTTACCAGCTGGAGCATTGCTACCAAAAGGAGGGAGAGAAGCTGTCAGAATTCATAAGACGTCTGGATAAGCTCCTGCATCAGATCCTACTGAAGAAAGGGATCGATCCAAGAAAAGTGGATGAGGCCCGTGCCCAGAAGGTGTTGAGGGGAGCTCAACCCTTGGACCCCATCGCATTAATGCTACGCACCCGGCAGGACGGGAGCAGCCTGGAATACCCTGACTTGATCCGGATAGTCAGGGAGGAGGAGGCCATGTTGGAAGACAAAAGGAGGAGTCAACACACCGAACCAACTGCCCGAGTCAGAATGTTAAGTGCAGAAGGAGGTGATTCAGAAGTTGAACTCCTAAAGACCCAGGTGTCACAACTAGTAGAAATGGTGTCCATGTTGACTAGCCAGGCCTCTGTGCTACACAATAAGAACACGTCAGAAGCCTAAGAGATTGATAACATGTTTCAACTGTGGGGGAATCGGGCATGTGAGAGCAGTGTGCCCCAGTCCAAGGAAGAACCGAGGCACTCAGTACCAGCAGGCGGAAAACTTGAGAGGGCCCCGGTGAAGGAGTCAGCCGGGCGCCCACTACTTACAGAAAGCTCCTAAAATATTCAGAAGCAAGAAAAGGGAAAAGAGAAGGGAAACAATGCCCCTCCAAAAATCCTCAATACCACCTGTCGGGAGTTGAAATTTAACAATCTGAGGGAAATCGATGCATACCAGGTCCAAAAAGAGTTGAGGTCCAGAGAAAAATGAAAGAAAAAGAAAACACCAATAGGAAAATCAAGGAGTCCAAAGAAGGAGACACCCCAGAAGAGGTTTCCAGACAAGTTAATAGGACCTTCCCCTCTAGTCTCCGTTCAAGTGGAGGGAGTTTACACCAAGGCCCTCCTAGATACAGGAGCCCAAGTGACTCTTTTGTACAGAGACTTTTACCGGAAGCATTTGAGTCACGTGCCCTTACAGAAGCTGGAAGACCTACAGATAAGGGGAATTGGCACTCGTAGCTTTCCCTACAATGGATATGTCTCAATCAGGCTGGCCTTTGATCCATCAGTGACAGGAAAGGCGGAAGTCTTTGACACCCTGGCGGTAGTTTGTCCTCGCCCGTCAGGGGCCAACACCAGTTCCATGCTAATAGGGACCAACACTGACCTGGTCAGGAGGCTGCTGACCCCTTTAGTGCAAGAGCGGAGTCCTACCACAGACAAGATTCACCCCATGCTGCAACAGGTCTACCAGAAGTTGGTCCTGGAACAAAAGACCCTGGAAGAGGGGGTGGGAAAAGTCTGGAGACTGTCAAGAAAGGAGAAGATACTGCAGCCTGGTGAGGTGACCTGTCTTCAGGCTACGGTAAAACTCTCCTGGGAGCAGCCTGGCCCCTTTGTGGTCTTGGAGCCAGACCCCTTGAACACCCACCCAGGATTGGAAGTGATCCCTGAAGTGGTCCCGTTGAGGGCATTGAAGAAGGAGAAGGGCCAGATTCCAGTGAGCATCAGAAATGTCACTAGTTCTCCTATAAAGATTCCAGCCCGGGTACTACTGGGCAAAGTAAACCCTGCTACGCCAGTGACCCTGTCTGAATTGAAGAAAGCTGAAGGAGGGGAACTCACCCTGGAGGGACTCTGTCTGGAAGATACCACCTTGCCACTGAAGTGGAAGGAGAGAGCCAAGGCCCAGCTGGCCAGATGGAGAAAAATATTCTCGGAAGATGAGTTTGACGTGGGGTGTGCGAGGAGTGCCACCCATAAAATCCGTCTGCAGGAAGACAAACCCTTCCGGGAGAGGGTCCGGCGAGTCCCCCTGGCTGACTTGGAAGATTTGCGTGAACAGTAGACAGAGCTTAAGAGAACAGCAGTTATTCGAGAGTCCAGGAGTCCATATGCCTCCCCCATCGTGATGGTAAGGAAAAAGAACGGGTCGTTGAGACTCTGCATAGACTACAGGACTCTCAATAGGAGGACCATACCCGACCAGTACACTACCCCCAGGATAGAAGATGCCTTGCAGAGTCTGTCTGGGGCCAAGTGGTTCAGTGTCATGGAGCTGAAGCAGGGCCGGCCCTACCATGGGACCAGATGGTACCATTGTACAAGGCGGCACTTTTAGGGGGGCGGCAAAGCTGTGAGCAGAAAAATCTATCCACAAAATGTAGCTGTAAAACTTGTATGCCCCTGTTGCCTGCCTAATTTAAGAATTATGCGCTCCTGCTCACTGCTCTGCGGCAGCAGATGCACCCCTTTCTAGGCTCCCTTCTTGAGTTCCTATGAGTCTCCCCCCCCCCCCGGATCGGAGCTGGTACAGTCCCAGCGAAAGTGCATGTGGGCGGAGCAGAAAGAGAACCTCACACTGCAGCTTTGATCTTTGGTTCCCGCCCAGCACACAGCAAAGCGCTCCTTCTCCAGAGCAGAGTGAAGGTGTGTAAATCACGGATGACAGGCTGGATCGTCTTCTATAGGGATGAGCTCGGTGTTCGAGTCGAACATACGTTCGACTCGAACATCGGCTGTTCGATCGTTCGCCGAACAACGAACGATTTGGGCCGTTCGCGCCTAATTCGCGGCCCACAATGCACTACGCCATCGCAGTGTCATCCAGGCGCTGTGATTGGCCAAGCATGCACTGTGACCCCGCATGCTTGGCCAATCACAGCGCCGGCAGCGAGGAGAGCAATGATTGGCCACAGGCAGGATGCCTGTGGCCAATTATTGCTGAGGGTGTTTAGTACACGCCCCACACTATAAAAGGCCGCCAGCACGGCGGCCTAGTGTAGTGTGTTCCGGAGCAGGGAAAGAGAAGCATAGGCAGGGACAGTGACATTTTTTTTTCTTGCTTAACCTGGATTCCTTTAGTTTAGGGAAAGAGAAGGATAGGTAGGGAGAGTGTCAGTCTGTTTTACTGTGCTAATCCTTGTTTGTAGGGACAGGGAAGGACAGTGAGGGAAATTCTCATTGTGCTATACTGTGCTAAAGCATTCATCATCAACCATCTTTAAAAAAACATTTTTTATAGGGACAGAAAACTATAGGTAGGGAGAGTGTCAGTGTGTTTTACTGTGCTAATCCTTGTTTGTAGGGACAGGGAAGGACAGTGAGGGAAATTTTCATTGTGCTATACTGTGCTAAAGCATTCATCATCAACCATCTTTAAAAAAACATTTTTTATAGGGACAGAAAACTATAGGTAGGGAGAGTGTCAGTGTGTTTTACTGTGCTAATCCTTGTTTGTAGGGACAGGGAAGGACAGTGAGGGAAATTCTCATTGTGCTATACTGTGCTAAAGCATTCATCATCAACCATCTTTAAAAAAACATTTTTTATAGGGACAGAAAACTATAGGTAGGGAGAGTGTCAGTGTGTTTTACTGTGCTAATCCTTGTTTGTAGGGACAGGGAAGGACAGTGAGGGAAATTCTCATTGTGCTATACTGTGCTAAAGCATTCCTCATCAACCATCTTTGAAATCCTTGTTTTTTGGACAGTCAGGGAAATTGTCATTGTGCTATTCTGTGCGAAAGCAATCATCCTCAACCATATTTAGAAATCCTTAAGTAAAGGGACAGAGAAGGACACCTGAAGGTAGCCCTTATTGCTTTTTTCCCATCTCCCTGCAGGCCATCCATTAGAATGTCTGGAAGGCAAACAAGGAGAGGCAGACAGTCAGGAGGCAATAAAAGAGGGCAAGCAGGCTCTGTGTCTGGGGGCAACAGTGCTGGTCGTGGACGCGGTGCATTGTCATCAGCACATGGCCATGGGACACGCTTGTCCTTCTTTTCGGCAGCTGGACATGTTGAGCCACATCATGCCGAAGACTTGGTAGAGTGGATGACCAAGCCCTCCTCCTCCTCCTCATCCTCTCTCACCCAGGCTCAGGGTACTGGCAAAGCAGCTGCCAAAGCGTCCTCTTCCCTGGTATCAATGTCAGACTCATCATCAGTCACTCCTTCCCTAGACCCACCATGTCCTCCTCCTGAGGAGTCCCCCGAACTGTTTGAGCACAGTGTTGGGTACATGCTCCAGGAGGATGCCCAGCGTTTCGAAGGGTCTGATGATGAAACCCAGCTAGAGGAAGGCAGTAGCGTGAGAGCAGACAGAGGGGATGCTCAAGAAGGACACCAATCTGGCAGTCATGTTCCAGCAGCTGCAGCATACTGCCAGATTGGCTCCAGTGATGAGGAGGGAGGGGATGATGAGGTCACTGACTCCACGTGGGTGCCTAATAGGAGAGAGGAGGAGGAGGAGGATGAGGAGGAGGCACATCTCCAACGAGGCAGGATGCCTTTTGGTGGCCAGCGTAAGGGCAGTACACCGACGGAATCACACCGCAGAGCTCCGCCTGTGCAGGGCGCTGCCTCTGCCCGTCATTCAAAAAGTTCTTTGGTGTGGGCCTTTTTTGAGGCTAGTGCATCAGATCGCACAGCTGCTGTTTGCAACATATGTCTCAAGCGTATATCGCGTGGCCAAAACATCAGCCGCTTGGGTACCACATGCCTGACCAGACATATGTTGACCTGCCATGCAGCTCGTTGGCAAGCCTACCTCAAAGACCCACACCAAAGAACAAAGCGGACCTCTCCTTGCACCGCATCAGCTGGGATCTCCAACCCCACTATAACTTCAGTCCTCTCTGAAACATGCACTGAGAGGAATGAAGGTGTAGAATTAGGTGTGTCACAGCCAAGTACTTGCGGCCACTCTGCTAGCAGTACACCGACGTCCGATTCTAGCAGGCAAATTTCCCTGCCCCAGCTGCTGGACCGTCGAAAGAAGTTCACTCCCAGCCATCCACATGCCCAGCGGTTGAATGCTAGCTTGGCTAAATTGCTAGCGCTTCAACTGCTGCCTTTTCAGTTGGTAGACTCGGCCCCCTTCCGTGAGTTTGTGCAATGTGCGGTTCCTCAGTGGCAGGTTCCCAAACGCCACTTTTTCTCACGGAAGGCTATTCCGGCTCTCTACCGGCATGTGGAAGGCAATGTCTTGGCCTCGCTGGACAGGGCGGTCAGCGGTAAGGTGCATATTACCGCTGACTCATGGTCCAGCAGGCATGGACAGGGACGTTACCTTTCTTTCACGGCCCATTGGGTCACTCTTTTGGCAGCTGGGAAGGATGCAGGACAAGGTGCAGTAGTGTTGGAGGTTGTTCCACCGCCACGCCTCCAAAATGCTACTACTGGTTGTGACACACCTCTCTCCTCCACCCCCTCCTCTTCTTCTTCCTCCATGGCCTCTTCCTGTGCTTTGTCCTCTGAACCAGCGGTGCTCCATAGCCGTTCAAGGGGCTACGCAAGTACGCAGGCAAAAAGATGCCATGCCGTGCTTGCGCTGGTGTGTTTGGGGGACAGAAGCCACACTGGGGCAGAGGTCCTGTCTGCTCTGCAGGGCCAGGCCGAGAGGTGGTTGACGCCACGCCAGCTTAAGCCAGGAATGGTGGTTTGCGACAATGGCACCAACCTCCTCTCCGCCCTCCGACAGGGACAACTGACCCATGTGCCCTGTGTGGCTCACGTCCTTAACCTGGTGGTGCAGCGGTTCTTGGGCAGGTACCCGGGCTTACAGGATGTCCTGAGGCAGGCCAGGAAAGTCTGTGTGCATTTCCACAGATCTTATAATGCCAGTGCTCGCCTGGCTGAGCTGCAAAAGGAGTTGAACCTGCCCAAGAACCGCCTTATATGTGACATGCCCACCAGGTGGAACTCAACGTTGGCCATGCTGCAGCGGCTGCACACGCAGCAGAGGGCCATCAATGAGTACCTGTGCGACTACGGCACCAGGACAGGGTCAGGGGAGCTTGGTTTTTTTTCTCCACGCCAGTGGGGCATGATCAGGGATGCATGCACTGTCCTGGCACCATTTGAGGAGGCCACGAGGATGGTGAGCAGTGACAGTGCATGCATCAGTGACACTGTACCTCTTGTCCACCTGTTGGAGCACACGCTGCGTGGAATAATGGACAGGGCACTTGAGGCAGAACAGAGGCAGGAAGAGGAGGACTTCCTTGCCTCTCAAGGCCCCCTTTACCCAGACAGTGTTCCTTCTGTCCCACCCATCGCACAGGAAGAGGAGGAGGAGGAGGATTGTGTCAGCATGGAGGTGGAGGCTGGCACTCAGCATCATCAGCAGCAGTCTTTTAGGGATGATTTACAGTCCCAAGAAACCAGTGGACTTGTACGTGGCTGGGAGGAGGTGGCTGCGGATCATGTCGTCCTTAGTGACCCAGAGGACTCCGGACCGAATGCCTCAGCTAACCTACGCTGCATGGCCTCCCTGATCCTGCAAAGTCTGCGGAAGGATCCTCGTATTCTTCGGATCAAGGAGAGGGACCATTACTGGCTGGCCACTCTCCTTGATCCACGGTACAAGGGTAAGGTTGCGGACCTTATGTTACCGTCGCAGAGGGAGCAGAGGATGAGACAACTCCGGGAGGCCTTGCAGAAAGGTCTGTGCAACGCGTTCCTAGAGACTGGGAGGTTACAAACTCCTGGTCCTGGACAACGAGTTGCTGAGGCTTCGGCCAGTCAAAGAAGGAGCAGTGGGGAAGGTGGCCGTCTGACCGATGCGTTCAGACAATTCTTTAGTCCGCAGCCCCAAAGTATGATCGGTTCCAGCAACCATCGCCAGCGTCTGATAAACATGGTGCAGGAATATCTAGGGGCAAGGTCAGACTTGGACACCTTCCCCACCGAAAATCCTCTGGCTTACTGGGTCTTGAGGATGGATCACTGGCCAGAGCTTGCACAGTATGCAATTGAGCTACTGGCCTGTCCTGCATCCAGCGTTCTTTCGGAACGCACATTCAGTGCTGCTGGAGGATTTGTCACGGATCACAGGGTGCGCCTGTCCACCGACTCGGTTGATCGACTGACTTTCATCAAGATGAACCAGTCTTGGATCACCACCAGCTACCACACACCTGATGCTGATATAACAGACTAATTGATTTTAACATGTCACATCCCTTCAAGACTGATGCTGATGCTGAGTGCCTGTGCTGTTATGTTGACTGGCTATCCTCCTCCTCCAAGTCCTCAATGATACGATTGATAATGATAGCTTGGAAGATCATTTTTGTTTATGGGTGCCGCCACCAGTGGCTAAGGCCCAATTTTTCAGCCCCTGTTTAACAGGGGCGTGTAATTACAATTTTTGAAGCAATACTTTGCAACAGGGCTCATTGCTGTGCTCCAAGTACAGTATCTGTGAGGGGTTGGAGTGTTGTGCCACCAGTGCCTAAGGCCCAATTTTTTAGCCCCTGTTTAACAGGGGCGTGTCATTACAATTTTTGAAGCAATACTTTGCAACAGGGCTCATTGCTGTGCTCCAAGTACAGTATCTGTGAGGGGTTGCAGTGTTGTGCCACCAGTGCCTAAGGCCCAATTTTTCAGCCCCTGTTCAACAGGGGCATGTAATTACAATTCTTGATCTAATAATTCACAGCAGGGCCCATTGCTGCACCCACCAAGAGTAACTCTGAGGGCTTACAGTGTTGTGGCAACGCCACCACCACCACCACCACGAAAGGCCCAATTTTTCAGCCCCTGTTCAAAAGGGGCATGTAATTACAATTCTTGATCTAATAATTCACAGCAGGGCCCATTCCTGCACCCACCAAGAGTAACTCTGAGGGCTTACAGTGTTGTGGCAACACCACCACCACCACCACCACCACGAAAGGCCCAATTTTTCAGCCCCTGTTCAACAGGGGCATGCAATTACAATTCTTGATCTAATAATTCACAGCAGGGCCCATTGCTGCACCCACCAAGAGTAACTGTCAGGGCTTACAGTGTTGTGGCACCAGCACCACCATCAAAGGCCCAATTTTTACTACCACTGTTCAACAATTATATGTAATTACAATTTCTGATATAATAGTTGACAGCAGGGCGTTCCAGCACCAACCAAGTGTAACTGTGAGTGCTTACAGTGTTGTGCCAACACCAACAACTAAGGGGCCTATTTCTGCAGAGTATATACGGCAGGTCTCTACTTTCAAACATCCAACTTACAAACGACTCCTACTTGCAAACGCAAGAAGACAACAGGAAGTGAGAGGAAATCTACCCCTAGGAAGGAAAATTCTCTCCTGTAAGAATTAATATGGGAGAAAGGTGTCTCCTCTGTACTGATGCTTTATCACCAATCCTTGTTTCAAGAAAAACACCGCATTTCAAAAACAGTTGTCATTGGGACGGAAAGTGAGGTGAAATGTTCTGAACAGGGGCACAGACAGCAAAACAAATGTTACAGGGGTGATAACCCTTACCTATGTTTTCCAAAAAGTTTAAAAATAGATTTTTGGGCTGGAGATACACTTAAACAATGTACCTGTTCAAAATTACAAACACATTCTACATAAGAACAAACCTACAGTCCCTGTCTTGTATGCACCGCCTGTATACGGCTGTTCAGAGTATATAGGGCCTTTTTTATTTTGTGTGCGGTGTTCCCCTTAATATCCATACAAGACCCAAAGGGGCTGGTAATGGGCTGGGGCAGGAGGGGGGGGGGGGGGGTGATGGGGTAGCTATGCCATTTTTCTTAAAGATTTTCATCCATATTACCGGGACCAGACATTACATTAAAGCCGCAAGCAGTTTTAAATGGCTTTTTTTTCCTTTAGAAGTGTCATTTTGTGCAGGGACAGTTCTAAACACGGGAAACACGTGGCACTTCACAGGCATACTTTAGACACCCCCCAGGTACGATATTTAAAGGAATATTTGACTTTTTTTTTTCACTTTATGCATCATTAAAATGACTGCTCCCGAAAAACGACCGTTTTTAAAACTTCTTTTTGCATTGATACATGTGCCCTGGTGCAGAACCCGGGTTCCCAAACCCTTTTTAGGACAATAACATGCATAATAGTCATTATAATTAGCACTTTAGAATTCGAACGTTCGCATCCATTGTATTTAATAGGGTTCTAATGTTCGTACGAACTTTCGGTCCGTTCGCGGGTTCTGGTGCGAACCGAACCCGGGGGTGTTCGGCTCATCACTACTCTTCTACTGTGAGTCCCGACTGCTCTGCATTCCATATACTGTGATTATAAACGTGCCCTGCACTTTTCACTGCAGGTTTATTGAAAGTAAAATTCTTAAACAGGTTAGGAATTAGTGTGACATTTCAGGTGCTACATTATATGTAATCCACATACACATTATATCTTCTAAAAAGAATGATTTTTTAATAAGATATAATGTGTATGTGGATTACATATATGTAGCACCTGAAATGTCACACTAATCCCTAACCTGTTCAAGAATATAACATTACACAGCAAAGGATGTGATTTCTTATCCCAGCCCAACTTCAAGAAAGTCCACTCTTGCAGCGTGGGGGAGGGGGGAGAAGGGGGATACTGTATAGTCTTTTTTTACTTGATTCTATGCTTCAGCCAGCTCCAGTGCTCTCCTCCTCCTCCTCCCTATCACATATAGAGGAAGATTAACCCTGTATGGTCTAAATTGGAGGCTGGAGTGTGACCACTGTCACTCCTAACTGACACAGGAGCTGCAGGGGACCAGTAACAGAACTGCAGAGAGCCCGCTGAAGCAAAGTACAAGGTAAAACTGAATACACAGCAAAGAATTCATTGGGTTCAGCAGGGTCTGAATTTTTGATCGATGTGTAACCCTCTCTGTTAGACAGAAACCGATTTGTTATATCCACTTCTGCTGGAAATCCTTGTTCGATTAGCTGTTTGCAGCCAAACGGAAGCAGTGCTGATCAGTGTATTTTGATAGGGGAGAGTCCCTGCTGTCAGAATTCAATTCCCACATCCATCCAACTTGTGTGGATGGAGGAATCTGTCAGCCACTTGCTTGAGCCCCATCTCGATCCAGCAATGTGCACAAGAGCACTTGCTCTCTAGTGCAGGGGTCTCCAAACTCTCTAAAGGGCCAGTTTACTGTCTTTCAGACTTCAGGGGGGCCGAACTGTGCCCAGTGGGAGTTAACAATGTGCGATCTGGTGTCGTTGGGAGGAATAGTGCCCCTTTTTTTGTCAGTAGAAGGAATTATGCCCCATCATTGGTGTCATTGGCAGGAATAATGCCTCAAGGGCCAGATAAAGGCAAGCAAAGGGCCACATCCGGCCCCAGGGCCGCAGTTTGGAGACCACTGCTCTAGTGGACTGTTTTTTTATAGTGCACTTTAATATTACTTTGCACTGTGTGTTTGATTTGCAGCACTGGGAGTTTGGTAGTAACTCCAAAACCAAATTGTGTACAAATGAACCATAAGAATTTGACTAGAGTTATTTGAATATTTGGGAGTTATTCACATTATATGTTATAGTATTTTACATTTTTTATTTACAGTTCCCTCACAAAATGTTTTTGCAGCACAGGGATTTTGGTCCCACATGTGATATGTAATTGAATATTTATGAGTTGTTCGCATTATATGTTTTGGGATTCGCCCCTTCATAATTTTGTTTGCAGCACTGGTATTTTGGTTCCATATTCATGTGCTATATATTTCACTTGGTCAGATTTGATAATGACACATACACTAAATTTGATATAATTTATAGGGGCTACTGCTATGCACTAGGGTGTATATACTCCTGGTCTCTGTACTCTGCAGTTTACTGCTCTTGACTTCTGCACATTGTATATTACTGTACATACTCTACCTCTGAACACTGTACACACTGCTCCTGATCCTTGTACTTTGTAATCTATCCAATTCTGACCTCTGCACTATATATATATATATATATATATATATATATATATATATATATATATATAATGTATTTGTGTGTGTGTGTGTAAGATAATTGGTCATGGGGGGGCGCAGCTTGGCATGTTCGCCCTGGGTGCTGGTTGACTTTGTCCCGGCACTGCCCCCTGCACTGTGAGGCAAATTGCCCGCTCCACTCCCCGCTGCACTTCAAGCATTTTTATTATTAACTTTTTTACTAGTAATGGCAGTGATCTACGACATTGCGGTGGACAGGTTCGGACACTTTTGACACATATTTGGGATCATTGACATCTATACAGCGATCTGTGCTATAAAACTGCACTGATTACTGTGTAAATGTCACTGTCTGGAAAGGGGTTAAATGGGGAGGTGTTTCTAACTGGGGGGGATGGGACTGACTGGAGGAGGAGAGAGATCTCTGTTCCTAATCACTAGGAACAGCAGATCTGTCTCTCCTCCCCTGTCAGAATGGGGATCTGTCTGTTTACATTGACAGATCCCCGTTCTGGCTCTCTGTGGAGCGATCGTGGGTGGCATCGCGGCCGCCGGCCAAGCACAGGTCCTTTTATACTCCAATATACATGTATAGAGCCATGACAGGTCCTCTTTATACTTCTATATACCTGTATAGAGCCATGACAGGTCCTCTTTATACTCCTACATACATGTATAGAGCCATGACAGGTCCTCTTTATACTCCTACATACATGTATAGAGCCATGACAGGTCCTCTTTATACTCCTACATACATGTATAGAGCCATGTAAGGTCCTTATTATACTTCTATATACACGTATAATGCCATGACTGGTCCTCTTTACACTCCTATACATGTATAGAGCCATAACAGGTCCTCTTTATACTCTTATATACATGTATAGAGCCATGACAGGTTCACTTTATACTCTTATATACATGTATAGAGCCATAACAGGTCCTCTTTACACTCTTATATACATGTATAGAGCCATGACAGGTCCACTTTAGTTATCATAATATAAAATAATGGATGTGGGGGCATTTTGGTGGGCGTGATTTTTTTTGGGGGGGGGCAGCATTTCATTTTTGGTACCAGGCAGCACAATGTCTTGGGCCGACACTGAGCTGAAGAGTAGGTATTACCAAATCCCAATGCACCCTGAAGACAGAGAGAAGACGGCCTTCATCACCCCGGTGGGATTCTATGAGTTCAATAGGATGCCTCAAGGCCTGTCGGGAGCCCCCGCAACTTTCCAGAGGTTGATGGAGAAGACAGTGGGGGACATAAATCTTATCGAAGTTCTGGTGTACCTAGATGACATCATTGTCTTCAGGAAGACTCTGGAGGAGCATGAAGAGAGATTGGAGAAAGTCCTGAAGAGACTCAGTGAAGAGGGACTAAAACTCTCCAGGGAAAAGTGCCAGTTTTACCAGTCCTCGGTCCACTATCTGGGACACATAGTGTCTGCAGAAGGAGTGTCTACAGATCCCGACAAACTGGACGCAGTTACCTCCTGGCCCAGACCAACTACAGTGACTGAGCTCAGATCCTTCCTGGAGTTCTGCTCTTACTACCGTAGATTTGTGGAAGGGTTTGCGAAAATTGCCAATCCCCTGAATGAGCTGCTGAAGACAGAAGGAGAGGAGGATTATACTGGCCCCAGAAAGCCTGGAGAGTCCGTGGAAGGCCAGTGGACAGAGAAGTGTGAAGAAGCCTTCAAAATGTTGAAGAAAATTCTGACCACTGCCCCAGTCTTGGCCTATGCTGACCCTAAGAAACCATATGAATTTCATGTAGATGCCAGCCATGATGGTCTGGGAGGTGTACTGTACCAAGAGTATGAAGGACAGTTAAGGCTAGTTGCCTATGTTAGTAGAAGTCTAACACCAGCAGAAAAGAACTACCCCACCCACAAGTTGGAATTCCTGGCCCTAAAGTGGGCAGTCGTGGATAAGCTCAGAGACTACCTGTATGGAGCTGACTTTACAGTAAGGACTGACAATAACCCCCTCACCTACCTCTTCACCACGGCCAAGCTGGATGCCACTGGCCACCGTTGGTTGGCAGCCCTGGCCGGATTCAACTTCAGTCTCAAGTATAGGCCTGGAGCTGGGAATCGCGATGCAGATGCATTGTCCAGAAGGGCTCATGCACCCACCCACCACACAGAAGACTGGACCCAGGTAACCCCGGATGGGGTACGGGCCTTGTGTCAAGGAGCGCCACTTCAAGCTAGTGGTGGGTCAAGGGCGGAAGAGATCGGAGTTTTCGGTAGTAGGGGTGCCCAAGTGTTATTGTGACATGACCCAGATTGTCGAGGACGATCTGCCAAAGCTGTCCAAGAAGGACATAAGAAGAGACCAGTTGGAAGATCCCTGGGGAAGATTAGCTGTGAAGGCACTGGAAGACCAGGATCCAGGCAGGCTCCTGCGGGACCCCTCAAAGGTGGCTCGACTGGTCCACAAAGAATGGGACAAGTTACAGGTGCATCAAGGGGTGGTCTACCGAAGGGGCCCCTCTGATGACCTGGAAGAGAAGTGGCAACTGTTCTTGCCGGAAAAACATAGAACTGTCTTGGCTGCCCTACATGATAACCATGGCCACTTGGGGGCCAAACGAACCTTCCAGCTTGTGAGGAATAGGTTCTACTGGCCTTGTATGCGGGCTGAAGTGGAGGAGTACTGCCACTCATGTGCTCGCTGCGTTCAAAGAAAGACATTACCGCGTCAAGCTGCCCCAATGGGCCATCTGCAGAGTCAAGGACCCTTGGACTTGGTATACATCGACTTTCTCTGTCTAGAACCTGACTTGAGTGGACATGGAAATGTTCTGGTGATAACCGACCATTTCACCCGTTATGCCCAGGCCTTTCCAACTAAAGACCAGAGGGCCTCCACCGTAGCCAAAATCTTGGTGGAAAAATACTTTGTGCATTACAGGCTACCACAGCGCCTGCACTCAGACCAAGGGAGAGACTTTGAGAGTCGACTGATTAGGAAATTGCTGGACTCTTTAGGCATAAAGAAAACTCGTACTACTTCTTATCACCCCCAAGGTGATGCCCAACCGGAAAGATTCAACAGGACCCTGTTAAATATGTTGGGGAATCTGAGCAGAGAGAAGAAGCAGCATTGGAGCAAGCACATAGCAGCAATAGTGCATGCCTATAACAGCACAACCAGTGATGCCACAGGGTACTCTCCCTACAGATTAATGTTTGGCAGGGAAGCAAGACTGCCTGTGGATCTGGCCTTCGGCATATCGATGGATCACACATCAGCCACCTTGCACAAGGGATATGTAGATAGGCTGAAGAAGAGCCTGAAATTGGCGTTTGAACAGGCCCAAGCGGCATCAGAGCAAAGAGGAGCCCGGAACAAGAGGAACTTTGATCTTAAAGTTCGGATCCAGGACTTGCAACCCGGAGACAGAGTGCTGTTACGGAACTTGGGAGTCCCTGGGAAGCACAAACTAGCAGTCGGATGGAGACCCGAACCGTATGCGATCTGAAAAAAGTTACCAGGCTTACCGGTATATCAGCTGAAGCCAGAAGGGAAGATAGGGCCGCTGAAGACCTGGCACAGAAACCACTTACTTCCACTTTCAGAAGCAGTTCGGATACCTCCTGTAGAGGATTCCCCTGGACCATCCTCAAGTCTGAATACACCTAGGTCCAACACTCGGTCTCAGGCACCTCAGTCTGGAGGAATGGATGTCACTGATCAAAGTGAAGATGAAGAAGAAGAGCTTGAATGGTTGTGGCTGTCTCAGGCCCCTGAGCCTCTGTCCATAGACCTTCCGCCCTCTGAAGATACCTTAGATAGTACATTAAATGTGGAAGCCACTGAGTTTGTCCCGTCCAGCTTTCAATCTGATAACTGGGAAGATGCCATAGAGTCACTCCCTGCTGAAGATCCAAGGAACTCTCTGTGTCCTACTTCACCTGATCAGGATGCTCCAGAAACAATGGGACCCAATACACCTACTCCAGAAGAAGAGTCTGTGGTGGATGAAACGGTTACCCCAAGAGAACAGAGAGCGAAGAGAACCATTCGTCCTCCACGGAAGTTAACCTATGCCCAAATGGGAGAAAGCTCTGAGGACACAGTAACTACTGCAAGAAGGACAATACAAACACCTGGTCCCTCCACTGTACATTTGGTGGAGGGCAACCCCAGCTCATTTTCTGGCACAGTTAGGCAGGTCACCCCCATTGATGTGACCTGTGGGCAGGACAAGCTCCCTTCCCGGTTTTGGTGGGAGCTTCCCCTGCCAACTTCCCTTGCAGCCCTCAATGAACTTGTTGTTAATACTGTCTTTGGGGACCAAAGATTCTAAGAGGGGGGAGTGTGTAGCGGGGTATTGCCCTTTAATTCCCCGGAGACTACAACTACCCAGTACACCTTGAGGCACCCAGGGTGCATTACCCTGTGCAAAGGCTGCTGGGGTGGACTTTATAAGAGGGAGGCGGGCCCCAGTTCTTCCTCTTTGGATACCGCCCTCCCAGCAAGAGGATCCCTGTGCTGATCTGCTGTGTGTACAAGGCCTGAAGCCTGGGCCTTGTGCTTTTCCAAAGAGCCTTCCGCTCCACCGAGGAGTCTGCGGAGCGTCTGATCCTGTTGCGGAGTGCTGTCATCAGGAGGACCAAAGACCCGGGTGTCGTGGACATTGTGAAGCGAGTCACAGTAACGGAAGTAACGGACAAGGACTAGTCCGGTTGGTTGAGAGAGCACCTGCTCAGAGCTACAGCACAGTATCTTTAGGCCCATTAACTTTATTCAGGGCCATCACAGTGATTTCAGTTACACTCTGGGGAGACTATCTGCTGAACTGAGTTATTAGTCTCCCTGGCATAACAAAGTTACCGATCATCATTACTTTGTTGGATTACAATTGTTCTTGAAAGTGCACCACCGTGTTTTGCTAGCAAAGATTTCTTCCACAGAACTATACCCAAATCATAGTCAGGTCTGACTGGGTAGTATAGGACATTGCTGGGCGCCATTTTGCTCACGAGGGAGGATAGCTGCAGCGGGGTCTGTTAAACTGTCTATCATATTGCTTAACGTTTGATGTTTTAATAAGTATACCCATATTGCAGGGCTCTGCATGTGACATTGCATACTGTTTTATCATTTTAACTTTTACCAACAGTAAAATAATAGAGTTAAATATATTTGGTTGTCAGTGTCATTTACTGTGCTATACCATACTGTGGGATTGTGTTATAGAGAATATTAGAGTGATTGCAATTCTATCACCCCCTTTACTAACTGTGCCACGAGAGGTTAGAGCCGATTGCCAGGGGTTGACAGCGGTGCACTACAGGGCCCAAAACAAACAAGGCAGCCCTCTTAACTGGGGGTATCGCTATATTAGTTTGTTGGGGATTAGCAGAAAGGGGTAGCAGACACTGAACAGGTGGTAAGGTGGAAGAGTCTGGCAGCAGCATCCATGATGGATTGAATAGGGGATAGCCTATGTAAAGGTAAGCCAATGAGGAGAGAGTTGCAGTAGTTGAGGCATACAGATCCTAAATGACAGCCCAGTCCCTCCCTCCTCCATGACCAGTAACTAAAAAAGAACACAGTGGGTGGGATGTCACATCTTAATAATGGATGCTCTGCCTCCCATAAAAGCATGAGGACACAGCCTATAGTGGATTTCAAGAGGCAGTGATTCCCATAAACCAGATAACACGACTGTACATGCTACTGCAGTGTTCTATATTACACATGCAGTAATCAGCTATGATGTCTATCCCACCTGGCACCCCTCTGCCACCTTGCTAACAACCTACCATGTCATCCTCATCTTAATCACACCTGGCACCTCACTGCCACCTTGCTAACACCCTACCTCCTGCCATCCTCATACTCATCACACCTGGCACCCCACTGCCGCCTTGCTAACCCCCTACCCCCTGTCATCTTCATCCTGACATTCATCACACCTGGCACCCTACTGCCATCTTGCTAACACCCTACCTTCTGTCATCCTATCTTCATCACACCTGGCACCTCACTGCCACCTTGCTAACACCCTACCTCCTGCCATCCTCATACTCATCACACCTGGCACCCCACTGCCGCCTTGCTAACCCCCTACCCCCTGTCATCTTCATCCTGACATTCATCACACCTGGCACCCTACTGCCATCTTGCTAACACCCTACCTTCTGTCATCCTATCTTCATCACACCTGGCACTTCACTGCCACCTTGCTAACACCCTACCTCCTGTCATCTTCATCACACCTGGCACCACACTGCCACCTTGCTTACACCCTACCTCCTGTCATCCTCATCCTCATCTTAATCACACCTGGCACCTCACTGCCACCTAGCTAACACCCTACCTCCTGCCATCCTCATACTGATCACACCTGGCACCCCACTGCCGCCTTGCTAACACCCTACCCCCTGTCATCCTCATCACACCTGGCACCTCACTGCCACCTTGCTAACATCCTACCCCCTGCCATCCTCATGTTGAGAGGACAAGGGTCTTTTCCCCACAAATGTATCATGGTGGGTAACGTGGTCTGTGGACGGGGGCTTTTTGAAATATGGAACACTATGTTAACAAAAAAGATGCCACACCAGGTGAATGACTAAAGTTACTAAACCCACAACAGTTAAATCAGTGTGTATATGCAGTAAAGAATGCTTGTTATACTCTGTGGAACCTAAGGGGTTAATCCTCTGCATTGTGTAAAAAGGCTGTTTAATTCTGTCTTCTCTGATCATCTCCTTCTTCCACTGACTCCAAAAAATATATATGTAGCGGACCCCCACTCTCTCTCTTTCTGTCTTTAATGGCTTCTCCGGCTCTGGTCTAGTGGTATCTCGGAGGAGAGAGAGGGGCGGGGCTCTACGCCAAGCTTTCACCACAGATGTAGTAGGTGTATCCAAAGTTCTGTTGCCTTTCGGGTCGGTGTCCTGCAGTAAGAGCTCCTTCTCTGGAACAGTGTCTGTATTAAAAGAGCCCCACACCACTAAAGTCCAACACTCCTTTATTTCTTCAGCATAGAATGTCACACAATCAGCTGGACTTCCTTTAAACGAACAGGGGGTGTGGATACAAGTAAGCCCAGGCACAGTGAACTCTCTTATTCCTGTAGTGAGTCGAATAGGCATGGCGCACGGTCTCTGCCATCGACCGTGAAGTGGTAGCTGCCACCTACCGGGTGAACTGTTGCAGCCCCTGCCACAGGCCTGTAGGTAACGGTCCTTGCTTGCGACCTTTAAGAAGAATGTCTCTGCCAGACCTTTCCTCAATAGAACCACCTTCCGTGTGTATCAGCCCCTGTTTGAGAGGGCATCCCTCCAGACGGTCTCCGGAGGCCCTCACCCGTCACCGGCAGTCTGCTGCACCAGGTCTTCGGAGAGGCCACCCTCCAGTCCATTACATCTTAGATTCGGGTATCCATCCCCCGGATACCCTAGGACGATCCCCCCCAGGGGGAACCCAGTGGAAGATGCTGGGCCCCAGGCTAGGACAAGTACCTCACCCCAGACCGAAGGTGTCTGGGATGGCTCCCGAACTCCCGGTGTCCAGGCCTAGGCCACCCGGACACCACCCACGGACAGCAGCCCTCAAGCTAAAGGTGCCTGGGACTCGAAGACCCGTGACCAAGATGGCCGGCCCCTTTATACCCTCTCCCGGCAAGCACGGCGGGCTCAACGCCCCCACCATACCGCTGCTGAGGGAGGACAAAAAGGAATTACGGCACAGCAATGATTCAACCCCAACCCAGGGCGACAGCGCCACCCACTGGGCTGCGGGGAATTACACATCACCAATGTCTCTGCCAAGTTAAAATTTACACCCGGGAAAGTACATACCCGCTACACTCTCCCCCTGGTGGTTTGACACTGGTCCCCAGTGTCTCGGGTGAACCATGCCCTCCCCGGGCGACATGACCCAGTCCAGAGACCGGCTAAAAATTCAAAAACACCAAAAAAAAGTTTTGAAAAAAACGAAACCCCCTCTAAAACCGCTGTGCCTGAGCTTCACACACAAAGGGAAGGGAAGAGAAACAACAACACATAACTGTAACATTTTCCAACAAATCACATCAGCATTTAACACAAGATTTTTTTCCCACCCCATCCTAACTAAGACCCGCCCAATCTCAGCGGTCTTGATGAGATGCTCTCCTGCAGAAAAAACGTTAGCACACATAAACCCTGACACAGATGTTCGTGTACGAGAAAAAAACCTCTCCGTGAAGAAATCTTTTTCTCCTATGAGTGCATGTTTTGGAAAGTGTATGTCGTTGCACAGCACTGCCACCTGGTGACAGCGCCGCGGTAACTGCACTTGTAGGGACTTCATCTGTGACCCTATGTACCCCAGAGTCCATGATCGCTTGCTGGAGAAAGAAGAACAAACAACCGGAACAGTTCCTCGACCCCTCCAGAGAGCACAGACGCCCCTTGCTGGGCACAGTCACTGATGATATTCAAACAAAAAAAAAATCAAACAGCAAGTCTGGGAAGTGCAATGTCAGTGGAAAACAAGAACGGAGTCTCTTTTCTCCTCACAGATAAAAACGGGGATGCGGCAGGACAAGGGGCCTCAAATGCTGGTCCATAGTCTCCAGATGGTATTCAACATCTTCTCCCTCCTTATGACGGCTCAGCACCTTGTCCGCATGGATATGCCGCCCCAGCATCCATTCTGCCTTGCAGTCCTTGAAACGCTGTGATGCTTTTGGAGAGCATGCCAAGTACCTGCGAGCGTGTGGAACCTAAAGGTGGGTCCACACAAAGTCATTATACCAGCGCTCTCGGCACACCTCCACTTCATAAAGTAGTTCTTTTGAGAGGTACGGATATTCCCATCCATAATCAGTAGCAACCTTCTGGCAAAACAAACGCTGGAGCCTCGCCAGCGGAGGCATGGTGGCTTCGTCCCCTTCACCAGGTAAAACTATTGAGTCCGGATGGCGAGGGACCTTGGTCACATCAGATCTGGGCATAGGTGCCCGAAGCACAAGTCTCTTTTCCCCGGTATTGACTGTAGATGGCACCGGGGAAGTGAGGGCAGGCTGGGGACTGGATCCCTCCTCAGGCGCTGGTGCCTCCACCCGGGGTGTACTATCCCCTGTAGACATGGGTGGGTCCCCACTTCTGCGGGACGAGGCACGGGGAATTTTGTCCCAGCCCTTTGTAGTGAACAGTTCATCAATGATGGCGTCGTCTCCAGCATCGGAGAGCGACTCCAGGTCGGAGGTGTCACACTCCTCCGCGGGTATGTAGCCTGTTGTGGAAATGGAGCTACCACCTCCCGCGAACTTACTGGGCCATGACTTCCCGACACCTCCGCCCACACACACAGTCCCTCCGCCCGGCTTACCTCGGCCTTTGTTGTGAACGGGATGTCCGGGACTCTTCCCACCGGATCCATCCGGGCCGGGCGCAGGTGAGCAGGATAGTCCACCGCAACCGCTGGACGGGGCCACCCAACCGGACTTTCTCTTCGGCGGTGGACGCTGTGAGACTGTGGTGACCGAGTCAGCATCCTCGGATTTCTCCCGTTGAGTCTGTGCAACCTCCTCCGCGGTCGCTGCAGTGCACATAGGGATGGCTCTCTTAGCAATGATTCCTCCTCCTAGAGTGGTGCTGCCTGTTTTTCGACCGGGGTAAATGGTTTGTGGCCTTTCAATGACTGGATCCACTTCAAAGAGAAACTCTCCACAGGCCTTGCATCGCCCGAATGGCTTCAGCTGACACACCAGTCCCGAACATCCGGGACAAATCAAACCCAGGGCCTCAACGTCCATACATGAGTACAGGGCGAATCGTCCCCGGGGCTTCAGCCGGATCCCCGTATCTTTCACCGGAGCAGCAGTAGTCAAAGTCGTGGATGAAGGGTGAACAGGAATCCACGATGTTTGTCTGAACATGGTGACTTGCTGCCGGTCCATTGCGCACTGCCAGTTTCGCGCCAAAGTCCCCACGTGTAGTCCTTCACACGGCTGGACTCCTCCCCTTTTGCGCTCCAGTTCGCGGGCTTTCTCCCAGCCTAGGTCACGCCCACGAACTAAGCAGGGAGGGTGTGCCTCATGGCACAGTGCAATTAAAGTCCCCACGTGTAGTCCTTCACATGGCTGGACTCCTCCCTCTTCCCGCTCTTTCTGCATGGGCCTTTCCCGGCTTGGGGTCATGTCCACTACTTCGAGCACAGGGATGCACTGTGGGCCTACTTGTAACTCTTCCGGGCAAACACTCTCCGGTTCCATACTTCTTGCTCCAAGTTGCACGAACACCATCCAGGACCCGAGCCCCCACGTGTAGCGGACCCCCACTCTCTCTCTTTCTGTCTTTAATGGCTTCTCTGGCTCTGGTCTAGGGGTATCTCGGAGGAGAAAGAGGGGCGGGGCACTACGCCAAGCTTTCACCACAGATGTAGTAGGTGTATGCAAAGTTCTGTTACCTTTTGGGTCGGTGTCCTGCAGTAAGAGCTCCTTCTCTGGAACAGTGTCTGTATTAAAAGAGCCCCACACCACTAAAGTCCAACACTCCTTTATTTCTTCAGCATAGAATGTCACACAATCAGTTGGACTTCCTTTAAACGAACAGGGGGTGTGGATACAAGTAAGCCCAGGCACAGTGAACTCTCCTATTCCTGTAGTGAGTCGAATAGGCATGGCGCACGGTCTCTACCACCGACCGTGAAGTGGTAGCTGCCACCTACCGGGTGAACTGTTGCAGCCCCTGCCACAGGCCTGTAGGTAACGGTCCTTGCTTGCGACCTTTAAGAAGAATGTCTCTGCCAGACCTTTCCTCAATAGAACCACCTTCCGTGTGTATCAGCCCCTGTTTGAGAGGGCATCCCTCCAGACGGTCTCCAGAGGCCCTCACCCGTCACCGGCAGTCTGCTGCACCAGGTCTTCGGAGAGGCCGCCCTCCAGTCCATTACGTCTTAGATTGGGGTATCCATCCCACGGATACCCTAGGACGATCCCCCCCAGGCGGAACCCAGTGGAAGAAGCTGGGCCCCAGGCTAAGACAAGTACCTCACCCCAGACCGAAGGTGTCTGGGATGGCTCCCGAACTCCCGGTGTCCAGGCCTAGGCCACCCGGACACCGCCCACGGACAGCAGCCCTCAAGCTAAAGGTGCCTGGGACTCGAAGACCCGTGACCAAGATGGCCGGCCCCTTTATACCCTCTCCCGGCAAGCACGGCGGGCTCCCCACCCCCACCATACCGCTGCCGAGGGAGGACAAAAAGGAGGTACGGCACACAGCAATGATTCAACCCCAACCCAGGGCGACAGCGCCACCCACTGGGCTGCGGGGAATTACACATCACCATTGTCTCTGCCAAGTTCAAATTTACACCCGGGAAAGTACATACCCGCTACATATATATTTACAGAGTCTATAGAGTCAGCTGCACATGCTCAGTTTGGTGTGTATTGCTAGAGGTTTTTTTCTTGGGAGAGTGCATGTGATCAGCACAGGGTCAATCCTCACTGTCCAGACAGAGGGTCAGGGGTTATGCATCCTGATAGGACAATCGTGGAAGAAATGAAAACTCTGCATACAATCTTTTAGCACACACTGATACAAGTCACAAGACTGCCCTAACTGCTATATACTGCTGATGAAAAAAGGTATTTAGCAGTTTAATTTAGTAAAACAATTGCATTTCCATGTTATGTGTACTGTTGGAGACTGGATATTAGACATGTGCAATTTGTTTTGTTCCAAATTCGTTTTTCAACTAAATTTGACAAATTAGTTCATTCGGAAATATTCAAATTAACAAAAAAACGTTTAACAATTTTTTCCGCAAACGAAAATTCGGAAATTTGAAAATACGACTGAAAATATGAAAATTCAAAAAAAACGAAAAATTTTAAATCCGAAAATTTTAAAATCCGAAATAATAACGACTTATTGAATAATAATAATGTAACGCTACCCCCAGTTAAGAGAGCCGCTGGATTTGTTTTGGGCCCTGTGTACAGCACCGCCAACCCCCGGCAATCTACTCGACCCACTCTGGCACAGCTAGTCTAGGGATTGTTTTCGTATCACAGTATATGCACACAATCTATCTGTATTGCAAGGATAACCTCTTTGCATGAAGATAACACACTGATAGCAAGTGATAAAATATAACGTTTCTTTACTTTGGATAAAAGGCACAAGGTTAACACATAACACATATATGTCGGCAGAGCCCTGCAGACAGAAAGTATAGTACAGGCGATTACCCGCCAAGTGCAGCTATCTCTATCTATGCGCCCTTATGGCGCAGCAACAAAAGTTCTACCTACGGATCAGGCCTGACCCAGCTTTAGACTCAGTCTCTGGAAGATCAATTTCTTCGCATGCAACTTGACTGGTGGTGCACAACAGGAACAGTAATTTGTAATCCAACAGATAGGAAAATTAAAAGGGAGAATGACCCACTCACAGGAGACTACTCAACTCAGTTCCGCCACTAGTCTCCTGTGGGACAGTAAATAGAACCAGGAGGGCCAAGGCAGTCTCTAGGCCTAGTTAAAGTACAGTCTATATGAATGAGCAGGTGCTCGCTCACCACTCCGGATGCGATCCCAGTCCGGGACTTCCACCTACTGTGTCTCCGCACACAGTGTCTGCAACGGCCGAGTCCCCGGTCCAACTGATGTCCAAACTCGACAAGTCAGGTGCCACCCGGGCTCCGCAGTGGGGTGGAAGGCTCACTGGAAGTTTGTGTAAGGCCCCTCGCTTCAGGCCCTACACTGCAGCAGATCTGCACAGGAAGACGTGTTTTTTAACCACTTAACGACCGCTCACTGTATATATACGTCGGCACAATGGCACCGACAGGCACAATCACGTAGAGTGTACGTGATTGCCTTTGTACAGTTGGGGGGTCCGATCGGACCCCCCTTCTGTACAGTGAGCGGTCGGAATTCGTCTGGGAGCGTTCCGAGATGGGGGGGCGGCCGTTCGATTCCGGCCACCCCCCACGATCGCTCCCGGCGAATAGAAATGCCCCCTCTGTCTGTGTAATGTTTACACAGACAGAGAAAGCAGGAGGAAGTGATGTCATCTCCTGTGCGGCGCTCACATATACCGAGCGTCGTACAAGAGAAGACACACAGGTCAGTGCACTAACACTACACTAACACCAGCACACATAGGCACATAAATCGCCCCCCCCAGGCCCCCCCAGATCACCCCCCAGCCCCCAGTCACAGTGTCACTGATTGCAGTGACCATTTATTTACTGATCACTGCAATCAGTGACATTTGTGACTGTAAAAGTGTCACTACATTTAGTTTTAGGTCCAGTGTAGCCCCCTAACCCCCCCCAATAAAGGTTTAACCCCTTGATCACCCCCCAGATAACCCTTTCACCCCCTAGCACCGCCGTCGCTAAGCGATCATTTTTCTGATCGCTGTCTTGGTGTCGGTGATGCAGATCGGTACCCAGTAATTTTTTTTAGGTTCGCCGCAGGTTTTTATAGCGTCGGGTACCCCCATAAATTATCTAATAAAGGTTTAACCCCCTTGATCGCCCCCCAGGTAACCCTTTCACCCCCTATCACCACTGTCGCTAAGCGATCATTTTTCTGATCGATGTCTTAGCGTCGGTGATGCAGATCGGTAGCCAGTATTTTTTTTTTAGGTTCGCCGCAGGTTTTTATAGCGTCAGGTACCCCCATAAAATATCTAATAAAGGTTTAACCCCCTTGATCGCCCCCCAGGTAACCCTTTCACCCCCTATCACCACTGTCGCTAAGCGATCATTTTTCTGATCGATGTCTTAGCGTCGGTGATGAAGATCGGTAGCCAGTATTTTTTTTTTAGGTTCGCCGCAGGTTTTTATAGCGTCGGGTAACCCCATAAATTATCTAATAAAGGTTTAACCCCCTTGATCGCCCGCCAGGTAACCCTTTCACCCCCTATCACCACTGTCGCTAAGCGATCATTTTTCTGATCGCTGTCTTAGCGTCGGTGATGCAGCTCGGTAGCCAGTAATTTTTTTTAGGTTCGCCGCAGGTTTTTATAGCGTCAGGTACCCCCATATATTATCTAATAAAGGTTTTAACCCCCTAATTGCCCCTAGTTAACCCTTTCACCAGTAATCATCATATAAGTGTTACGGGTGACGCTGGTTAGTTAGTTTGCTTTTTATAGTGTCAGGGCACCCGCCGTATATAACCCAATAAAGGTTTAACCCCCTGATCGCCCGGCGGGTGATATCAATTAGGTTTTAGCGTCAGAGAGGGTCTGCGTCACACCCCACGCGTGAAGCATACACCTCCCTTAGTGGTATAGTATCTGAACAGATCAATATCTGATCTGATCAGATCTATACTAGCGTCCCCAGCAGTTTAGGGTTCCCAAAAACGCAGTGTTAGCGGGATCAGCCCAGATACCTGCTAGCACCTGCATTTTGCCCCTCCGTCCAGCCCAGTCCACCCAAGTGCAGTATCGATCGATCACTGTCACTTGCAAAACACAACACACATAACTGCAGCGTTCGCAGAGACAGGCCTGATCCCTGCGACTCCAGTGCTGTAGGAGGTGATTTCACCACCACAGTTAAAAAAAAAAAGCAAATATGCCGAAGCATTGGGCAGCAGAGGCGGAGGAGTGATTTTGCTCCTAATGCCGCGTACATACGGTCGAAATTCCGACGGAGGCTTGCCCGTGGAAAAGTCCGACCATGTGTGTGCGGCATAACTTTTTTGCGGGAGGATGCCCCCATGCTTCGGCATATATAAATGGTGCATGTATGCCCATCATTAGAAGTGGGTGGATGAAGGGCGGTATTCTAATGGTGGGCATACCCACCGATCAATCTCTTTTTTCGTTCAGCCACCTGGCTGCATGAAAAAAAAAGATTACAATACATGTCCAACAAGGACCAGCAACGTACTGGTATGTTGCTGGACTTTGAATGGTTATACCAGATTGATGCCTGCGGGTTTAGGTATCATCTTGGTATCATTCTTTTCAGCCAGCGGCCGGCTTTAATGTAAAAGCAATCCTAGTGGCTAATTAGCCTCTGGACTGCTTTTACAAGCAGTGGGAGGGAATGTCCCCCCCCGGATATAAAAAGCGCCATTGGGAAATTGGGAAAGCATTTTATCACACCGATCTTGGTGTGGTCAGATGCTTTGAGGGCAGAGGAAAGATCTAGGGTCTAGACCCCAGTTTTTTCAAAAAAAGAGTACCTGTCACTACCTATTACTATCATAGGGGATATTTACATTCCCTGAGATAACAATAAAAATGATAATAAAAAAAAAATATGGAAGGAACAATTTAAAAATAAAATAAAAAAGCAAAATTAATAATAAAAAAAAAGAAAAAAAAAAAAAAAGCACCCCTGTCCTGCCCTGCTCTTGCCCAATGGCGAACGCAAGCGTCGGTCTGGCGTCATATGTAAACAGCAATTGCACCATGCATGTGAGGTATCACCGCGAAGGTCAGATCGAGGGCAGTAATTATAGCAGTAGACCTCCTCTGTAAATCTAACGGGGTAACCTGTAAAGGCTTTTAAAGGCTTTTAAAAATGTATGTAGTTTGTCGCCAATGCGCGTTTGTGCGAAATTTTAAAGCATGTCGTGTTTGGTATCTATGTACTCGGCCTAAGATCATCTTTTTTATTTCATCAAACATTTGGGCAATATAGTGTGTTTTAGTGCATTAAAATTAAAAAAAGTGTATTTTTTCCCCAAAAAATGCGTTTGAAAAATCGCTGCGCAAATACTGTGTAGAAAAAAAAAATGCAACACCCACCATTTTATTCTGTAGGGCCTTTGCTTTAAAAATATATATAATGTTTGGGGGTTCAACATAATTTTCCTGCAAAAAAAAATATGTTTTCATGTAAACAAAAAGTGTCAAAAAGGGCTTTGTCTTCAAGTGGTTAGAAGAGTGGATGTAAGCTTCCTAATGTTGTGTATAAAATGCCAGAACAGTTCAAAACCCCCCCAAATGACCCCATTTTGGAAAGTAGACACCCCAAGCTATATACCGAGAGGCATGTCGAGTCCATGGAATATTTTATATGTTGACACAAGTTGCGGAAAAAAGATTTTTTTTTTATTTTTTATTTTTTTTTGGAACAAAGTTGTCACTAAATGATATATTGCTCAAACATGCCATGGCCATATGTGGAATTACACCCCAAAATACATTCTGTTGCTTCTTCTGAGTACGGGGATACCACATGTGTGAGACTTTTTGGGAGCCTAGCCGCGTACGGGACCCCAAAAACCAATCACCGCCTTCAGGCTTTCTAAGGGTGTAAATTTTTGATTTCACTTCTCACTGCCTATCACAGTTTCGGAGGCCATGGAATGCCCAGATGGCACAAAACCCCCCCCAAATGACCCCATTTTGGAAAGTAGACACCCCAAGCTATTTGCTGAGAGGTATTGTGAGTATTTTGCAGATTTCGCTTTTTGTCACAAAGTTTTGAAAATTGAAAAAAAAAAAAGAAAAAAAAAATAGCTTTCTTCATTTTCAAAAACAAATGAGAGCTGTAAAATACTCACCATGCCTCTCAGCAAACAGCTTGGGGTGTCTACTTTCCAAAATGGGGTCATTTGGGGGGGTTTTGTGCTATTTTGGCATTTTATGGCCTTCAAAACTGTGATAGGTAGTGAGGAGTGAAATCAAAAATTTGCGCCCTTAGAAATCCTGGAGGCGGTGCTTGGTTTCCGGGGTCCCGTACGTGGCTAGGCTCCTAAAAAGTCCCACACATGTGGTATCCCCGTACTCAGGAGAAGCAGCAAAATGTATTTTGGGGTGCAATTCCACATATAACCATGGCATGTGTGAGCAATATATCATTTAGTGACAACTTTTTGTAATTTTTTTTTTTTTGTCATTATTCAATCACTTGGGACAAAAAAAAAATAATATTCAATGGGCTCAACAGGCCTCTCAGCAATTTCCTTGGGGTGTCTACTTTCTAAAATGGGGTCATTTGGGGGGGGTTTGTGCTATTTTGGCATTTTATGGCCTTCAAAACTGTGATAGGTAGTGAGGAGTGAAATCAAAAATTTGCGCCCTTAGAAATCCTGAAGGCGGTGCTTGGTTTCCGGGGTCCCGTACGTGGCTAAGCTCCTAAAAAGTCCCACACATGTGGTATCCCCGTACTCAGGAGAAGCAGCAGAATGTATTTTGGGGTGCAATTCCACATATAACCATGGCATGTGTGAGCAATATATCATTTAGTGACAACTTTTTGTAATTTTTATTTTATTTTATTTTTTTTGTCATTATTCAATCACTTGGGACAAAAAAAAAAATATTCAATGGGCTCAACATGCCTCTCAGCAATTTCCTTGGGGTGTCTACTTTCCAAAATGGGGTCATTTGGGGGGGGTTTTGTACTGCCCTGCCATTTTAGCACCTCAAGAAATGAGATAGGCAGTCATAAATTTAAAGCTGTGTAAATTCCAGAAAATGTACCCTAGTTTGTAAACGCTATAACTTTTGCGCAAACCAATAAATATACACTTATTGACATTTTTTTTACTAAAGACATGTGGCTGAATACATTTTGGCCTACATGTATGACTAAAATTGAGTTTATTCGATTTTTCTTATAACAAAAAGTAGAAAATATCATTTTTTTTCAAAATTTTCGGTCTTTTTCCGTTTATATCGCAAAAAATAAAAATCGCAGAGGCAATCAAATACCATTAAAAGAAAGCTCTATTTGTGGGAAGAAAAGGACGCACATTTCGTTTGGGTACAACATTGCATGTCCGCACAATTTACAGTTAAAGCAGCGCAGTGCAAAATTCTGAATTCACCTCTGGTCCTTTAGCTACCAAATGGTCCGGGGCTTAAGTGGTTAAAAAGCACTGACAGGTTTTATCATTTTTATATATCTCTTGTAGTCTCTTGAGAAAATATCAGTGCACTTGATTTCTCAGCTCCATGCACTTGTAATGGCTATTATATGGGGATCTCATTCTCTGTTTGGATTTTATATTATTGTCACATAAGAAAGATTGTCCCTGCAGGTTTGAGGCTGTTCATGCTGCAAAAAGCAGAGAGACTCAGTGGCTATAGGGAAGAGCTGGGAACGTTGAACAGAAGATTTCTCCAGGGAAACTCCTAAACAAATCAGTGAATAGTGATGAGCCGAACACCCCCGGGTTCGGTTCGCACCAGAACCCGCGAACGGACCGAAAGTTCGTACGAACATTAGAACCCTATTAAATACAATAGATGCGAACGTTCGAATTCTAAAGTGCTAATTATAACAACTATTATGCATGTTATTGTCCTAAAAAGGGTTTGGGAACCCGGGTTGTGCACCAGGGGACATGTATCAATGCAAAAAGAAGTTTTAAAAACGGTCGTTTTTCGGGAGCAGTCATTTTAATGATGCATAAAGTGAAAAAAAAAAAGTCAAATATTCCTTTAAATATCGTACCTGGGGGGTGTCTAAAGTATGCCTGTGAAGTGCCACGTGTTTCCCGTGTTTAGAACTGTCCCTGCACAAAATGACACTTCTAAAGGAAAAAAAAGCCATTTAAAACTGCTTGCGGCTTTAATGTAATGTCTGCTCCCGGTAATATGGATGAAAATCTTTAATAAAAATGGCATAGCTACCCCATGACCCCCCCCCTACCCCAGCCCATTACCAGCCCCTTTGGGTCTTGTATGGATATTAAGGGGAACCCCGCACATAAAATAAAAAAGGCCCTATATACTCTGAACAGCCGTATACAGGCGGTGCATACAAGACAGGGACTGTAGGTTTGTTCTTATGTAGAATCTGTTTGTAATTTTGAACAGGTACATTGTTTAAGTGTAGCTCCAGCCCAAAAATCTATTTTTAAACTTTTTGGAAAACATAGGTAAGGGTTATCACCCCTGTAACATTTGTTTTGCTGTCTGTGCCCCTGTTCAGAACATTTCACCTCACTTTCCGTCCCAATGACAACTGTTTTTGAAATGTGGTGTTTTTCTTGAAACAAGGATTGCTGATAAAGCATCAGTACAGAGGAGACACCTTTCTCCCATATTAATTCTTACAGGAGAGAATTTTCCTTCCAAGGGGTAGATTTCCTCTCACTTCCTGTTGTCTTCTTGCGTTTGCAAGTAGGAGTCGTTTGTAAGTTGGATGTTTGAAAGTAGGGACCTGCCGTATATACTCTGCAGAAATAGGCCCCTTAGTTGTTGGTGTTGGCACAACACTGTAAGCACTCACAGTTACTCTTGGTTGGTGCTGGAACGCCCTGCTGTCAACTATTATATCAGGAATTTTAATTACATATAATTGTTGAACAGTGGTAGTAAAAATTGGGCCTTTGATGGTGGTGCTGGTGCCACAACACTGTAAGCCCTCAGAGTTACTATTGGTGGGTGCAGGAATGGGCCCTGCTGTGAATTATTAGATCAAGAATTGTAATTACATGCCCCTTTTGAACAGGGGCTGAAAAATTGGGCCTTTCGTGGTGGTGGTGGTGGTGGCGTTGCCACAACACTGTAAGCCCTCAGAGTTACTCTTGGTGGGTGCAGGAATGGGCCCTGCTGTGAATTATTAGATCAAGAATTGTAATTACATGCCCCTTTTGAACAGGGGCTGAAAAATTGGGCCTTTCGTGGTGGTGGTGGTGGTGGCGTTGCCACAACACTGTAAGCCCTCAGAGTTACTCTTGGTGGGTGCAGCAATGGGCCCTGCTGTGAATTATTAGATCAAGAATTGTAATTACATGCCCCTGTTGAACAGGGGCTGAAAAATTGGGCCTTAGGCACTGGTGGCACAACACTACAACCCCTCACAGATACTGTACTTGGAGCACAGCAATGAGCCCTGTTGCAAAGTATTGCTTCAAAAATTGTAATGACACGCCCCTGTTAAACAGGGGCTGAAAAATTGGGCCTTAGGCACTGGTGGCACAACACTCCAACCCCTCACAGATACTGTACTTGGAGCACAGCAATGAGCCCTATGGCAAATTATTGCTAAAAAAATTGTAATTACACGCCCCTGTAAAACAGGGGCTGAAAAATTGGGCCTTAGCCACTGGTGGCGGCACCCATAAACAAAAATGATCTTCCAAGCTATCATCATCAATCGTATCATTGAGGACTCGGAGGAGGAGGATAGCCAGTCAACATAACAGCACAGGCACTCAGCATCAGCATCAGTCTTGAAGGGATGTGACATGTTAAAATCAATTAGTCTGTTATATCAGCATCAGGTGTGTGGTAGCTGGTGGTGATCCAAGACTGGTTCATCTTGATGAAAGTCAGTCGATCAACCGAGTCGGTGGACAGGCGCACCCTGTGATCCGTGACAAATCCTCCAGCAGCACTGAATGTGCGTTCCGAAAGAACGCTGGATGCAGGACAGGCCAGTAGCTCAATTGCATACTGTGCAAGCTCTGGCCAGTGATCCATCCTCAAGACCCAGTAAGCCAGAGGATTTTCGGTGGGGAAGGTGTCCAAGTCTGACCTTGCCCCTAGATATTCCTGCACCATGTTTATCAGACGCTGGCGATGGTTGCTGGAACCGATCATACTTTGGGGCTGCGGACTAAAGAATTGTCTGAACGCATCGGTCAGACGGCCACCTTCCCCACCGCTCCTTCTTTGACTGGCCGAAGCCTCAGCAACTCGTTGTCCAGGACCAGGAGTTTGTAACCTCCCAGTCTCTGGGAACGCGTTGCACAGACCTTTCTGCAAGGCCTCCCGGAGTTGTCTCATCCTCTGCTCCCTCTGCGACGGTAACATAAGGTCCGCAACCTTACCCTTGTACCGTGGATCAAGGAGAGTGGCCAGCCAGTAATGGTCCCTCTCCTTGATCCGAAGAATACGAGGATCCTTCCGCAGACTTTGCAGGATCAGGGAGGCCATGCAGCGTAGGTTTGCTGAGGCATTCGCTCCGGAGTCCTCTGGGTCACTAAGGACGACATGATCCGCAGCCACCTCCTCCCAGCCACGTACAAGTCCACTGGTTTCTTGGGACTGTAAATCATCCCTAAAAGACTGCTGCTGATGATGCTGAGTGCCAGCCTCCACCTCCATGCTGACACAATCCTCCTCCTCCTCCTCCTCCTCCTCCTCCTCTTCCTGTGCGATGGGTGGGACAGAAGGAACACTGTCTGGGTAAAGGGGGCCTTGAGAGGCAAGGAAGTCCTCCTCTTCCTGCCTCTGTTCTGCCTCAAGTGCCCTGTCCATTATTCCACGCAGCGTGTGCTCCAACAGGTGGACAAGAGGTACAGTGTCACTGATGCATGCACTGTCACTGCTCACCATCCTCGTGGCCTCCTCAAATGGTGCCAGGACAGTGCATGCATCCCTGATCATGCCCCACTGGTGTGGAGAAAAAAAAACAAGCTCCCCTGACCCTGTCCTGGTGCCGTAGTCGCACAGGTACTCATTGATGGCCCTCTGCTGCGTGTGCAGCCGCTGCAGCATGGCCAACGTTGAGTTCCACCTGGTGGGCATGTCACATATAAGGCGGTTCTTGGGCAGGTTCAACTCCTTTTGCAGCTCAGCCAGGCGAGCACTGGCATTATAAGATCTGCGGAAATGCACACAGACTTTCCTGGCCTGCCTCAGGACATCCTGTAAGCCCGGGTACCTGCCCAAGAACCGCTGCACCACCAGGTTAAGGACGTGAGCCACACAGGGCACATGGGTCAGTTGTCCCTGTCGGAGGGCGGAGAGGAGGTTGGTGCCATTGTCGCAAACCACCATTCCTGGCTTAAGCTGGCGTGGCGTCAACCACCTCTCGGCCTGGCCCTGCAGAGCAGACAGGACCTCTGCCCCAGTGTGGCTTCTGTCCCCCAAACACACCAGCGCAAGCACGGCATGGCATCTTTTTGCCTGCGTACTTGCGTAGCCCCTTGAACGCCTACGGAGCACCGCTGGTTCCGAGGACAAACCACAGGAAGAGGCCATGGAGGAAGAAGAAGAGGAGGGGGTGGAGGAGAGAGGTGTGTCACAACCAGTAGTAGCATTTTGGAGGCGTGGCGGTGGAACAACCTCCAACACTACTGCACCTTGTCCTGCATCCTTCCCAGCTGCCAAAAGAGTGACCCAATGGGCCGTGAAAGAAAGGTAACGTCCCTGTCCATGCCTGCTGGACCATGAGTCAGCGGTAATATGCACCTTACCGCTGACCGCCCTGTCCAGCGAGGCCAAGACATTGCCTTCCACATGCCGGTAGAGAGCCGGAATAGCCTTCCGTGAGAAAAAGTGGCGTTTGGGAACCTGCCACTGAGGAACCGCACATTGCACAAACTCACGGAAGGGGGCCGAGTCTACCAACTGAAAAGACAGCAGTTGAAGCGCTAGCAATTTAGCCAAGCTAGCATTCAAACGCTGGGCATGTGGATGGCTGGGAGTGAACTTCTTTCGACGGTCCAGCAGCTGGGGCAGGGAAATTTGCCTGCTAGAATCGGACGTCGGTGTACTGCTAGCAGAGTGGCCGCAAGTACTTGGCTGTGACACACCTAATTCTACACCTTCATTCCTCTCAGTGCATGTTTCAGAGAGGACTGAAGTTATAGTGGGGTTGGAGATCCCAGCTGATGCGGTGCAAGGAGAGGTCCGCTTTGTTCTTTGGTGTGGGTCTTTGAGGTAGGCTTGCCAACGAGCTGCATGGCAGGTCAACATATGTCTGGTCAGGCATGTGGTACCCAAGCGGCTGATGTTTTGGCCACGCGATATACGCTTGAGACATATGTTGCAAACAGCAGCTGTGCGATCTGATGCACTAGCCTCAAAAAAGGCCCACACCAAAGAACTTTTTGAATGACGGGCAGAGGCAGCGCCCTGCACAGGCGGAGCTCTGCGGTGTGATTCCGTCGGTGTACTGCCCTTACGCTGGCCACCAAAGGGCATCCTGCCTCGTTGGAGATGTGCCTCCTCCTCATCCTCCTCCTCCTCCTCTCTCCTATTAGGCACCCACGTGGAGTCAGTGACCTCATCATCCCCTCCCTCCTCATCACTGGAGCCAATCTGGCAGTATGCTGCAGCTGCTGGAACATGACTGCCAGATTGGTGTCCTTCTTGAGCATCCCCTCTGTCTGCTCTCACGCTACTGCCTTCCTGTAGCTGGGTTTCATCATCAGACCCTTCGAAACGCTGGGCATCCTCCTGGAGCATGTACCCAACACTGTGCTCAAACAGTTCGGGGGACTCCTCAGGAGGAGGACATGGTGGGTCTAGGGAAGGAGTGACTGATGATGAGTCTGACATTGATACCAGGGAAGAGGACGCTTTGGCAGCTGCTTTGCCAGTACCCTGAGCCTGGGTGAGAGAGGATGAGGAGGAGGAGGAGGGCTTGGTCATCCACTCTACCAAGTCTTCGGCATGATGTGGCTCAACATGTCCAGCTGCCGAAAAGAAGGACAAGCGTGTCCCATGGCCATGTGCTGATGACAATGCACCGTGTCCACGACCAGCACTGTTGCCCCCAGACACAGAGCCTGCTTGCCCTCTTTTATTGCCTCCTGACTGTCTGCCTCTCCTTGTTTGCCTTCCAGACATTCTAATAGATGGCCTGCAGGGAGATGGGAAAAAAGCAATAAGGGCTACCTTCAGGTGTCCTTCTCTGTCCCTTTACTTAAGGATTTCTAAATATGGTTGAGGATGATTGCTTTTGCACAGAATAGCACAACGACAATTTCCCTGACTGTCCAAAAAACAAGGATTTCAAAGATGGTTGATGAGGAATGCTTTAGCACACTATAGCACAAGGAGAATTTCCCTCACTGTCCTTCCCTGTCCCTAGAAACAAGGATTATCACAGTGAAAGAAACTGACACTCTTCCTACCTATAGTTTTCTGTCCCTAGAAAAAATGTTTTTTTAAAGCACACTATAGCACAAGGAGAATTTCCCTCACTGTCCTTCCCTGTCCCTAGAAACAAGGATTATCACAGTGAAAGAAACTGACACTCTTCCTACCTATAGTTTTCTGTCCCTAGAAAAAATGTTTTTTTTAAAGCACACTATAGCACAAGGAGAATTTCCCTCACTGTCCTTCCCTGTCCCTAGAAACAAGGATTATCACAGTGAAAGAAACTGACACTCTTCCTACCTATACTTTTCTGTCCCTAGAAAAAATGTTTTTTTAAAGCACACTATAGCACAAGGAGAATTTCCCTCACTGTCCTTCCCTGTCCCTAGAAACAAGGATTATCACAGTGAAAGAAACTGACACTCTTCCTACCTATAGTTTTCTGTCCCTAGAAAAAATGTTTTTTTAAAGCACACTATAGCACAAGGAGAATTTCCCTCACTGTCCTTCCCTGTCCCTAGAAACAAGGATTATCACAGTGAAAGAAACTGACACTCTTCCTACCTATAGTTTTCTGTCCCTAGAAAAAATGTTTTTTTAAAGCACACTATAGCACAAGGAGAATTTCCCTCACTGTCCTTCCCTGTCCCTAGAAACAAGGATTATCACAGTGAAAGAAACTGACACTCTTCCTACCTATAGTTTTCTGTCCCTAGAAAAAATGTTTTTTTAAAGCACACTATAGCACAAGGAGAATTTCCCTCACTGTCCTTCCCTGTCCCTAGAAACAAGGATTATCACAGTGAAAGAAACTGACACTCTTCCTACCTATAGTTTTCTGTCCCTAGAAAAAATGTTTTTTTAAAGCACACTATAGCACAAGGAGAATTTCCCTCACTGTCCTTCCCTGTCCCTAGAAACAAGGATTATCACAGTGAAAGAAACTGACACTCTTCCTACCTATAGTTTTCTGTCCCTAGAAAAAATGTTTTTTTAAAGCACACTATAGCACAAGGAGAATTTCCCTCACTGTCCTTCCCTGTCCCTAGAAACAAGGATTATCACAGTGAAAGAAACTGACACTCTTCCTACCTATAGTTTTCTGTCCCTATAAAAAATGTTTTTTTAAAGCACACTATAGCACAAGGAGAATTTCCCTCACTGTCCTTCCCTGTCCCTAGAAACAAGGATTATCACAGTGAAAGAAACTGACACTCTTCCTACCTATAGTTTTCTGTCCCTAGAAAAAATGTTTTTTTAAAGCACACTATAGCACAAGGAGAATTTCCCTCACTGTCCTTCCCTGTCCCTAGAAACAAGGATTATCACAGTGAAAGAAACTGACACTCTTCCTACCTATAGTTTTCTGTCCCTAGAAAAAATGTTTTTTTAAAGCACACTATAGCACAAGGAGAATTTCCCTCACTGTCCTTCCCTGTCCCTAGAAACAAGGATTATCACAGTGAAAGAAACTGACACTCTTCCTACCTATAGTTTTCTGTCCCTAGAAAAAATGTTTTTTTAAAGCACACTATAGCACAAGGAGAATTTCCCTCACTGTCCTTCCCTGTCCCTAGAAACAAGGATTATCACAGTGAAAGAAACTGACACTCTTCCTACCTATAGTTTTCTGTCCCTAGAAAAAATGTTTTTTTAAAGCACACTATAGCACAAGGAGAATTTCCCTCACTGTCCTTCCCTGTCCCTAGAAACAAGGATTATCACAGTGAAAGAAACTGACACTCTTCCTACCTATAGTTTTCTGTCCCTAGAAAAAATGTTTTTTTAAAGCACACTATAGCACAAGGAGAATTTCCCTCACTGTCCTTCCCTGTCCCTAGAAACAAGGATTCGCACAGTAAAACACACTGACACTCTCCCTACCTATAGTTTTCTGTCCCTAGAAAAAATGTTTTTTTAAAGGACACTATAGCACAAGGAGAATTTCCCTCACTGTCCTTCCCTGTCCCTAGAAACAAGGATTCGCACAGTAAAACACACTGACACTCTCCCTACCTATAGTTTTCTGTCCCTAGAATTTTTTTTTTTTAAAGCACACTATAGCACAAGGAGAATTTCCCTCACTGTCCTTCCCTGTCCCTAGAAACAAGGATTCGCACAGTAAAACACACTGACACTCTCCCTACCTGTCCTTCTCTTTCCCTAAACTAAAGGAATCCAGGTTAAGCAAGAAAAAATAAATGTCACTGTCCCTGCCTATGCTTCTCTTTCCCTGCTCCGGAACACACTACACTAGGCCGCCGTGCTGGCGGCCTTTTATAGTGTGGGGCATGTACTAAACACCCTCAGCAATAATTGGCCACAGGCATCCTGCCTGTGGCCAATCATTGCTCTCCTCGCTGCCGGCGCTGTGATTGGCCAAGCATGCGGGGTCACAGTGCATGCTTGGCCAATCACAGCGCCTGGATGACACTGCGATCGCGTAGTGCATTGTGGGCCGTTCGCGTCACTCGAATTAGGCGCGAACGGCCCAAATCGTTCGATCTTCGTCGAACGATCGAACAGCCGATGTTCGAGTCGAACGTATGTTCGACTCGAACACCGAGCTCATCCCTATCAGTGAACATTTTAACTGACAAACATCTATCTATAGCCAAAATAGCAGCATTATTGTTGAACTAACCCTTTTAATGATTTTACTGCATAGGAGAGGATTGTAGTTGTCTGCACATTATTAAAGAGAGGCAATATTGGTGAAAGTGTAAAGCGTAGGATTAGAACCCTAGGTAGCGAAGGGTTAGGACATCTGTCAGGTGTATACTTCTTAAGTAACAAATTTGTGTTAGTAAACAGCTCTAATGTAGAAAATATGAATTTTTATCTACCTGTAAAAGCTAAAAATAATTGAAGACCATGTGGCAACCTTTTAAATCTGGGAAACAGATGCCTCATGCTGAAAAGCCCATGAAGCAATGACAGATCTAGCAGAGTGTGTGCCCCACGTGGAAAGGGTGGAACCCTATAGGCTTAAATGGCATCATTTCTAATTCATCTTGCAAAAGTGGAACAAGAGGCAAAATTTCTTCTTAGAGCCTCTCTGGAATGGCAGAAGTGAATCTGATTGTCTAAAGCAGGGATAAGCAATTAGCGGACCTCCAGCTGTTGCCAAACTACAAGTCCCATGAGGCATAGCGAGACTCTGACAGCATCAAGCATGACACCCAGAGGCAGAGGCATGATGGGACTTGTAGTTTGGCAACAGCTGGAGGTCCGCTAATTGCATATCTCTGGTCTAAAGGGAGCTGATCAGGAGACAGGTTTCCTAGGATAATTAAGTCCCCTTGAACCAAGAGCCCCCTAGAACTCCTCCCCTGCCTGATAGGCTGGTATCTATTGCAATTACCTTCCAAACCAATGGGAGAATGGATTTTCCTGATTCCAGTGCCAAACATATGCCCCACTATCAATGGTGTCCCTAGGGGGGACCAGAGGGGGCCCTGGCCCCCCCAACATTATGCTGTGCCCCACCATGTGCCCCCCCTATGTTACTCGGGCTGCTGCTGGGGTAACATAGTCTCTCCTGAGAGGGAGAGCGTCCCCAGTCAGCTCCTGCGGGGGATTCCTCCCCCTCCCTCTGCTCGCTGACACTGCATAATGCGAGCGCTCACACAACCACAGCCGCCCGATCTGCTCATTTCCCTGCATCCTCATCATCACATACGAGCAGGGAGGAATACAGCTCCTCCTCCTCCTTCCAGTCCCGCCCACACTATCCCAGCATGCTGTATCTGAAGAGAAGGGATGTGTGGGCGGGAAATATGAAAATCAGCAGCATTCCTGGCTGTGTGTGAATGATGCCTGAGATTCTAGCCTGGACCGTGGGTAAGTGTGTGCACTGCAGACTGCAGTACACTGTAATCACTGAACTGCATTATCTCCATCCCTTCTCTCCCCCATCTGTCTCCCTCCCCCTCTCCTGTTCTTTCAAGACATTCACAATTTACTTTCACTTTCAGTTAGGCAGGTAATAGACGGTGCACATTTCTTTCCTGCATCCACAGATTGCAGGAAAGAAACTTGCATAATTCCACACAGACAGTGCTGACAGGGGAATATCCCTCCTGCCCAGCAATTGTATTCTCCGAACAAACAGTGATTATCACTAGTGACTATAGCAACCACTAGTGATAATCATAAGAGAATCTGCTCATTAATGGTTCGAATCTCAGCCAGTTCCTGCTGAACCAGCTGAGATTTAAACTGTCTATGGCTGGTCTTGGCTCTTAGGCAGCCCATACATTGATCACTTTTTTTTATTCAACTATTAGGTTGAATAAAAAAAAAAAAGAAATTATCCAATTCCCCCATCTACACATTATAGGTGGATGGGGGAATGTTCCCAGTGTGGACCAGTGCTGGAACAACCAGAGTTGCTGTCCTGTCCCGGCTATTCACAGCGCTGGTCTCTGTCTCCATGGCAGCGGCGGAAGCACATTGGAACCCAGTGCTGGTTACTTTATGAGGCTGATGTACAGGAGGGCCAGCACAATTTGTTGTTAGAGATGGTCTGGGCATGTTCAAAATTCCACATGCCAGAGCCTGCCAGGAAGCCCACACTGCACAGCGCTAATCACAGGCAGTGAGACATTTCCCGGTCCGCAGCTCCACAGATCAGGAAATGTCTCACTGGCTGTGATTAGCACTGTGGAGTGTCGGCTTCCTGGCGGGATCGGGCATGTGGGATTTCAAACACACCCGAGCCCATCTCTATTGGTTGTAGACAGTTGAGCTCCCTGCAGGTTGCTTAGCAGCAGTGGAGCCTTCTCTGACATGCTGATCGTGATGCAATCCAGGTGATGCTCCTAGTCAAATCCTAGTGTTAAATATCAGTGATTTTATTGATCAAAGCCCACACTTTACAGGTATAGAGCCCACGTGGCTGCTGAACATACGGTTGATTATATATATGTGGTTGTACTCTTGATGCTAATAAATACTGTGTTTATTAGATCTGACTGGGAGCATCACTAGGATCACATCCCGATCAGCATGTCAACAGAGAAGGTTATACAGCATTACTGCTGCTAGGTGACCAGCTGGGGGCTCGGGGCTCGATAACCAATACTGCCAGCCTTCCCCTACATGCACGCATAATGTCACCAGCACTAGGTCCTAATAGACTGCCGCCGGTGCCAAGGAGACAGATGCCAGACCAGCGCTGTCAATAACAGGACAGCTGGGGAACCCCACAGTGGCAGAACACCAGGGCCCGGTGGCAAGACAACCTTTGCAACCCTGATAGTTTTCCCATTGCTTTGGACCCTTATATTTTCTTGGTGTGCTGGTGACATATATCTCTTGTTTTCTGCCACCCTGGTGGGGCCCCAGTATAGTAGGAAGGGAGCTCACTGCAGAATATGTGAAAGGGCCCGTTGTGGGATCGTAGTAAAGGGCCCCAGGATATATATACATATATATATATATATATATATATATATATATATATATATATATAATTGCATTTTATAGTTAGCCCCCCTACTTTTAAATATGAAAGCTGGAAACGCCACTGCCGACTATGCTAGAGCAAGCCTCATCCTGGTAGTCTAAATTGACATAAGGGACAATCCAATGACTACACCCTCTTGTCATATGCTGGCAGAATGTTGTTTTGCAATGCTCCACGCTGGAAGGTTGGGTGGTTCCTGAAGTATAGCATATGTAGCGCCCTGCTCCTATTGGGTAGGCGCTAGTGTAAATTTAGTTATCTGAGCTGTCGTTTAGCTCAGAATAATTGTACCAAATTATTTGGTCCCTGTTCCAGTTCAGCTGGGCTGCACATTTTCCACCTGACTGTAGGTGTCGTTGTCACCACAGGTCAAGGTTGGAAATGCAGTAGGCTGGATTCATTGCGTATTCCTTTCCCAGAAACAGCGCAGTGCGAATGGTGACCCCGATGTGCATTCTGGGAGAGGGTACTTAAGGAGCAGACACCGTTTTCCGGGGTCTTCCGATCCTGACCTGACGGCCCTCCTGGCCTCATTGATGTGTTAATAGTTTTCAGCCTCTGGGCCTGTAGGCCCGAGGCTCCGTTACTTAGAGTAGGCCCAGGAGTTTCTGGGGGCCTACTTGTTGTGTTATGCCCCATACACATGATCATTTTTAATGTCATTTTTAAAACTGACGTTTTTCTCGTCATTTTTTTTCTTGTTTCCTCTCAAGCCTGTCTTGCGTACACACCATCATTTTAAAAAATGTTCAAGAAAAGCGCAGTGACGTACACCACGTACGATGGCACTATAAAGGGGAAGTTCCGTTCGAATGGCGCCACCCTTCATGTTAGTAAAGTTTGTTGAGAGACGATTCGCTCTTTTCAGTCTAGTGCTTTTCAGTCCGTTACAGCATGACGAATGTGCTATCTCCATTACGAACGCTAGTTTTACCAGAACGAGCGCTCCCGTCTCATACTTGATTCTGAGCATGCGCATTTTTTTTCACGTCGTTAAAGCATACACACGTCGTTAAAAAAACGACATGAAAAACGACGTGAAAAAAGAGAGCATGTTCGAAATTTTTAATGCCCGTTTTTCACGTCGTTAAAAATGCTCTGGAGCATACACACGATCATTTTTAATGGCCATTTTTTTAATGGCATTTTTAACGGCATGAAAAATGATCGTGTGTATGGGGCATTACACTATGTGATTATTCTTGCTCTGTGTCTTTAAGATCTGTCCCCTTCTTTCTAGCTGACCTCTCTCTCTTACCGTAGTTCTTTATATTTCTCCTCCACTTCCTGACTCTCTCATTAGTCCTGTATATCTTCTATGCTAAACATCTTACATGTGGCTTACAACTGCAACGTTTTTCTACCTATGAATATCCATCATTAAACGGAACATTCGAAAGGATTCATCGTCTGTCGTCCTAACAGTGAGTTTATTCATTGAGTTAAGCTGCCTGTATCGATGCAAGGGATGAATATCAAACCAGCTTGTGTAAGGCCTACATCAACCTGGAGATGAACTTTATCGCTTTGTAGTTGAGACAGAACACTACTGATCCGGGGATGGTCCTGTGTCGCCTTGCCTGAGGGAAGGGACCGAACAATTGAGGGCTCAATTGGAGGACACATCCGGATAAAAATCTGCCTCACAGTGCTGCCGGCTGGCTGAAAGATCCTGGCACTGTGTATTGTGTTTTCAGAACTTTATCAAGTGAGTGATTATTCAAGTCTGTGGCAGAGACTATTTGTATTCTTCAAGTCTGTGGCCGAGACTATTTGTATTCTTCAAGTCTGTGGCAGAGACTTTTGGCCGAGCACCGCACCGGCTGCTAGGTCAGTGAGAGAGGCCTATCCGGTGGTTGCTATATCCAGTGTGGAGACTACTTGTCCTCTGGATTAAGAAGTACCTGTGATCCGCAAGCAAGGTACCTGAATCTCCCCTAACACTCCATCCCTCTGTCTGGAAGTTCTTTAATAAAACCCTTGAGAAAAAGAGACTGAAGCCCTGTACACACGATCGGATTTCCTATGGATTTTAAACCAATGGATTTTTCCATCGGAAATCCGATGATGCTGACTTCCATCAGTCTTGCCTAAACACCATCAGTCAAAAAAACGATCGTCCCAAATGCCGTGACGTAAAACACTCCGACGAGCCAAGAAAAATTAAGTTCTATGCTTCTGAGCATGCGTCGACTTGATTCTGAGCATGCATGGGTTTTTTATCCGATGGAGTTCCCCACAGACGATAGTAATTTGCTATCGTTTTTTTTTCCATGGGATACATTTAAAACATGTTCTACACCGATGGAAAAAAGACCGATGGGGCCCATACACGATCGGTTTGTCCGATGAAAAAAGTCCATCTGGGGCCCATACACTGATCGTGTGTACAGGGCTTAAGTGTTTGGTGCAGACATTTGTGAGAAACTCTTCAAGGAAGACCCCTAGGACGGACGTGGTGAACAGTAAGGTAACGGCAGACCCAGCGGCCCCTGCGGGGGTATTGCTACACATATGAATATGGAAGTGGAGAGTCTTGAGTCCGTCCAGGGGAAGAAAAAACTTGGACAGGGCCATGTCTAATGCTGCGTACACACAATCGGAAAATCCGACAAGAAAACCGTGGATTTTTTTCTGACAGAATCTTGGCTCAAACTTGTCTTGCATGCACACGGTCACACAAATTTCTGACCGTCAAGAACGCGGTGACGTACAACACTGCGACGAGCCGAGAAAAATGAAGTTCAATGCTTCCGAGCATGCGTGGTTTTTGGTGCGTCGGAATTGCATACAGACGATCGGAATTTCCTCCAAGAACTTTTCTTGTCGGAAAATTTGAGAACCAGCTCTCAAATTTTAACCCCTTGATCGCCCTCTAGTGTTAACCCCTTCCCTGCCAGTGACATTTATAAAGTAATCAGTGCATTTTATAGCACTGCTCGCTTTATAAATGTCAATGGTCCCAAAATAGTGTCAAAAGTGTCCGATGTGTCCGCCGCAATGTCACAGTCACGATAAAAATCGCAGATTGCCGCCATTACTAGTAAAAAAATAATAATAATAAAAATGACATAAAACTATCGCCTATTTTGTAGATGCTATAACTTTTGCGCATACCAATTAATATACGCTTATTGCGTTTTTTTTTTTACCAAAAATATGTAGAAGAATACATATCCGCCTAAACTGAGGTAAAAATTTGTTTTTGTTTTTGTTTTGTTTTTAAAATTGGGCTATATATTATAGCAGAATTATTATATAAAATTATTATTATTATTATTATAAAATAATAATTTTTGTTTAAAGCGCAAAAAATAAAAAACGCAGAGGTGATCAAATACCACCAAAAGAAAGCTCTATTTGTGGGGAAAAAAATGATAAAAACCGCGCAATTGTCATTCAAAATGTTACAGCACTGAAAGCTGAAAATTGGCTTCGGCAGGAAGGGGGTGGAAATGCTGTGTATTGAAGTGGTTAAAAAGCGCCCCGCTAGCGACCGAAAAGCGCTAATAAAACTACGGTAAAGCGCCACTAAAAATAGCGCCGCTTTACCACCTACGCCCCCACCGCCTCAGTGTGAAAGTGTACTTACCTGTCCACAGCGGTGTCTTCCCCCAAGCCAATTTTTTTAATTGGATCTCGGGTGCTACTGCGCATGTACGAAGCGCACTGCACTTTGTGAATGGCCCGGCAGCTGTGGCAGTAGGTACCCGCTCCCCCGTCCTTCACGGAAGGTGCCAAATGTGGCAGTGGAGGGGGAGAGGAGGCAAACAAGCGGAGCTTCCACTTTTGGGTCCGAATATCGGACAGTTCAACAGGAACTGCCTGACATTCGGACAGTCTGTGCAGTTGCCTATCTGACAGAAGCCGGTCAAATTACCTTTGGTTGAAGGGACATGCTGGAAAACCAGCAGCCGATTAGCGCTGGTAGCCAATGGCTGTGAACGCTGATCAGTGTGTTCTGGTGGGGGGGGGCAGTTGATTTAAAAATTTACTGAGATGCGTGTGAAATTATTGGTCAAACAGTGACGGCATCCTATCAGATGCAGCCACTGTTTAGCAGCACCACTGTGTTCAGGCAGCTGTGGGTGCCACCTCTGCTGAATACAATAGTTTGCCATTCCTCCATCCAAGCTGTTTAGCATGGATGAGGGTATCCAAATTACTCCCATGGGCAGAATGAGAGGAAAGCAAGTTGTCTATGGGGTTGATTTACTAAAACTGGACAGGGCAACATCTGATGCAGCTGTACATGGTAGCCAATCAGCTTCTAACTTCAGTTTGTTCAATTAAGCTTCAACAAAGAAACCTAGAAGCTGATTGGTTTCTATGCAGAGCTGCACCAGATTTTGCATTCTCCAGTTTTAGTTAACCACTTCCCTACTGTGCACGAAAACCCCCTTCCTGCCCATGCCATTTTTCAGCTTTCAGCGCTGTCACACTTTGAATGACAATTGCGCGGTCGTGCAACGTGGCTCCCAAAAGAAATTTGCGTCCTTTTTTTTCCACAAATATAGCTTTCTTTTGGTGGTATTTGATCACCTCTGCGGTTTTTATTTTTTGCGCTATAAACAAAAATGGAAAAAAAAACACTATTTTTTACTTTTTGCTATAATACCCATTTTTTCTTTTTCAAATAAAATTTTCCTCAGTTTAGGCCGATAGGTAATCTTCTACATATTTTTGGTTAAAAAAAAAAAAATCGCAATAAGCGCGTATTGATTGGTTTGCTCAAAAGTTATAGCGTCTACAAAAAAGGGGATATATTTGTAGCATTTTTATTTTTATTTATTTTTATTAGTAATGGCGGCGATCTGCGATTTTTATTGTGACTGCGATATTGCGGCGGACACATCGGACACTTTTGACACATTTTTGGGACCATTCACATTTATACAGCGATCCCTGCTATAAAAATGCATGGATTACTGTATAAATGTGACTGGCAGGGAAGGGGTTAACCACTAGGGGGCGGGAAGGGGTTAAATATGTTCCCTCAATGTGTTCTAACTGTGGGGGGAGGTGACTGACTGGGGGAGGTGACCGATGGTTGTCCCTATGTACAAGGGACACACCATCGGTCCCCTCTCCCTCACAGGACGTGGATCTCTGTGTTTACACACAGAGATCCACTTTCCTGCTCGTTTCCCGGGCAATCGCGGCCGCCGGGCACGCGCATCGGGGCCTTGGGAACGCGCCGGCGGCGGCGCGCGCGCGCCCCCTAGCTCGTTTTAAAGACTGGACGTCATATAACGTCCTGTCAGAACGAGAGTGTCCTCCGCCCGCCGTCAATTGACGGTGGGCGGGGGACAAGTGGTTAATCAACCCCCATGGCTAGCTTTAGGGTCTAGATATTATGGTGGCTCAAGGCTGTGACACAATTTCCCCAACTTATAAGTGGGAGAATTGTGAGTTGGGGGGAAGTTCGGGCTTGTAGCCAGATAGGAAAAGATAGGTCATGGGATGTAGAGGGGCCTGGTACGAAGTCATGTAAGGTAAGCTACCATGGAAACGGACTTCATTGGCTGGGGAATGTCATGGCTCCCTGTTATCTTTAGCTGTGTTACATGCAGGGAACAGGAAAAAAGACAATGTGAAATGCTAGCAGCTGCCTCCGGAAAAGAAGGAATGTATGTACTGCCGTTGCATAATGTAATTCTAGAAAAACAAACAATCTGGACTCTTTTGTGACCTATTCTGGTACAGGTATCTGGCAAAGCAGGGGGTGGGGGGGGAGAGCAGGGTGATATATTTGTAGCGGATGGTTGCTACTAGTTACTATCATCCACCATGTTCACCCTGCTGCCAGACCCTCAAACATCACCAGTAGACAATGAACAGTCATTTGCTTTTGTTTATTTGGGGGATATAACTTGGATGGGAAAAGGGGTATGGGATGCCCGAAGAACAGATCACATTTCCCATCTTTACTTGAAGGATTGTTATATCTGTTGCGCTTTGCACAACTTAGATAGAGCGCTTTAGAAACATGATGGACTCCAACATTGACAGTCTCAATTCCACTTCTCCTCTGCACAAACTTCTGCAGACTGTTACTCCCAGGACTCCTCTCCTCCCGCACAAACTTCACTGTCATCATGTTAGTCTTTCCGCCCCATCTTCACACTGCACCAGGGATCACTCTGAATAATCCCTGGTGGTTTCTGAACTTTTTTGAATTCTGATAGGCCAGGGGCCTGCAGTACCCCTTCTTGATGGCCCGGTTATTTAACAGCACAAAATAGTTGGTGGACTACGGATCCCAGCCAGTTCTTCTTGCAAACCCTGTGCCCTCAGGCCACAGCGATTTGACACAAAACCCCACAGTCTCTCCTCTGGCCTTGCACCCAGCTCCCCTGGCATGCCTCCTCCAGATATCCACTGTGCCTCACTCACCGAACTTCTCTTGCCCTAAGTCCTTGATGAAGAATTTTCCCGGACATGCATGCCGACTGCTTCTCCAGCTCCTCTGTTCCAGGACACCTCCTCCATGACCATGTGAGGAGAGGCTCCCTCCCACCTCCTGAGCTCCTCCGCCGAGGCCTGCACCCCCCCCCCCAGATGGGGATGGGCCTCCTGCTGCAATCTAACACTCCAATCTTCACTTCACCCAGCTGACAACTCCCCTCCAGTGGGCTGGACCTGAGTTTATAAAGGAGGCCTGCCCCCTGCTAATTCCAGTTGGGGATTGGTCGGGGCTCCTCACATGAACTCCCTGTCACTCAAGTCCCCAGCCCTACCCCTCTTCCAGAACATTCTCCCTGGAAGCAGGGGAGGCGCCCAAGAACTAAAGGACAGGTGGTCACACCCACTGCTACACTAACCACTCCCTGCCCCCCAGATCAAAACAAGCATGCCTAGCATGCAGCATAGGCCTGCCTAAATTTACCTGCCTGGTGTCAGAGAATGTTAGCAAACCAGACTGTGTGACAGCACAGAGGAGACCAAACAGGTGTAGGTAAAAGTGTAATAATTTATTAAGTGAAGTAACAGACAAATAAACACCTCAAACAGACACCGTGCAAATAACCAAACCGAATCACAGTGACAAAAGGAGATATATACAGTAAAGGGGGAATACCAGAATCGTAGTAAAAGCCAGGCCGAGGTCATACACAAGGGGATCCAGCAGATGGGTAAGGAAAACGGGAGAGGATGGATGGATGGATCAGGACAGGGAGACAGGATCAAGCAGGGGGGCAACCAGGCTGCAGAGCAGGGATCAGGGATTAGGACAGACACAACAGGTTCAGGTTCAGGTCACACGAATCAGGAATCAGGGTTACAGGAATCGAGGTTCAAGAAGACAGGCTGCAGGTCAGGGCACGAGGACGATACCAGGGGAAGGAGTGTTTGCACTTGCCGGGTATTTAGGGAAGTCCAGTTAATTAAGCTTCAGGTCACAGCTGACCACAGGAAGTGCTGCCTGTCCCATACTGCCAGAATACACCCGCTGGTGGATGCCGGTACTGCAGTCCATGTATCATGCATTACCACCAGCAGGTGAGATCCTCCAACAAGGATGTTGGCTGCAAGAGGACACCTGCTGGCGGACACTAGTACTGCAGTCCAAAGGACCAACAGCACCACCAGCGGGTGAAGCGTTTCCTGACAGTACCCCCCCTCAAAGGAGCGGCCTCCGGACGCTCCAACGAACTGTTGCTGGGGGGAGTTCATGGCAACAAGCAAGGTCACATCCGGGCAGACAACGGGCACATCCGGGCAGGAGACAGTCACATCAAGCTGGGCAGCAGACAGGAACATCTCCGGCTGGGCCGCAGACAGGAACATCTCCGGCTGGGCCGCAGACAGGAACATCTCCGGCTGGGCCGCAGACAGGAACATCTCCGGCTGGGCAGCAGACAGGAACATCTCCGGCTGGGCAGCAGACAGGAACATCTCCGGCTGGGCAGCAGACAGGAACATCTCCGGATGGGCAGCAGACAGGAACATCTCCGGCTGGGCAGCAGACAGGAACATCTACGGCTGGGCAGCAGACAGGAACATCTCTGGCTGGGCAGCAGACAGGAATATCTCCAGCTGGGCAGCGGGCTCCGGGTCATCGAGCTGGGCAGCGGGCTCCGGATCATCGAGCTGGGCAGCAGGCTGTGGTACATTAGGCTGGGCAGCCGACAGGAACATCTCAGGTTGGGCAGCAGACAGGGACATCAAAGGCTGGGCGGCAGACAGGAACATCTCAGGCTGGGCAGTAGGCTCCACAGACTGAGAAACAGGCACCATACCCTCAAGCCGGGAAATGGGCACCATACCCTCAAGCCGGGAAACGGGCACCACAACCTCAAGCCGGGAAACGGGCACCACAACCTCAAGCCCGGAAACGGGCACCGCAGCGGGCACCACAATCTCAGGCCGGGAAACGGGCACCACAACCTCAGGCCGGGAAACGGGCACCACAACCACAGGCCGGGAAACGGGCACCACAACCACAGGCCGGGAAACGGGCACCGGATCTTCCGACTGGGACACCGTCATCAGGACTTCTGTTTGGAAGGCAGGCACATGAACTTCAAGTTGGCAGGCTGGCACAGGGTCTGCAGGCTGGCAGGCTGGTACAGGGTCTTCAGGCTGGCAGGCTGGTACAGGGTCTTCAGGCTGGCACGGGAACTTCAGGCTGGCACGGGAACTTCAGGCTGGCACGAGAACTTCAGGCTGGGCAAAGGGCACAGGAACCTCAGGCAGGCAGACGGGCACAGGGACCTCAGGCTGGCAGACCGGCATAGGGACCTTAGGCTGGTAAACTGACACAGGAACCTCGGGCTGGCAGACTGGCAGAGGAACCTCGGGCTGGCAGACTGGCACAGGAACCTCGGGCTGGCAGACTGGCACAGGAACCTCGGGCTGGCAGACTGCAGGCCGGAAGGCTGGCTCGGGAACCGCAGGCTGGAAGGCTGGCTCGGGAACAACAGGCTGGAAGGCTGGCTCGGGAACAGCAGGCTGGAAGGCTGGCTCGGGATCAGCAGGCTGGAAGGCTGGCTCGGGAACCGCAGGCTGGCTCGGGAACCGCAGGCTGGAAGGCTGGCTTGGTGGGTGTGGAGATAGGTTGGATTGTGTGGGTTGGGAAGTACTTCCGCTTCTTCTTGGATTTAGTCGTTGCAGGTTTGCAAGTAACGGGGGGAATATATGAAAAAGTTGGGATTGAGCAAATGGAAGAAAATGGCAGAGGTGCAGGGACAGTGGCTGGAGGAGGTTCTTGTGGATTGGCTACGGATAGGAGGGAAGAAGCAGGTGGATTGAAGGCAGGGTAGGTGCAACAGGTAGAAATGGGGTAGTAGTATTTGGGGGGCTGAACACACTGGACGGTAGCTGGGGTTGCCATAGGCGATGGGCGGATACATTCCTGGGAAGGCAGGTGATCAATGGCAGGGCTGGAACGCTGCGGCTTGGCTAAGCGCAGGAGATCTGACCATGCCTGCAGCACAGGTTGAGCAAAAACTGTCTCACTCACAGACTGTCTGACCAGGGATTGCACTGAATGGATGCAATCAGACAACACCTGCTGGGAACAAGAGGAATAATGTTCCCAAAAATAGGCTGGATCATCCTCTAACAACCACACTAAGGATTTAACCTGGTCAAAACTGAAAGGGGGTGAAAAATCATCCTTCCCAACGGGAATAGATGACAGGGCTGGCTTTTCACATAACAGTAAGCCCGCAGCAAAAGACAGCCCCTGCAATAAGCGCAGGGCGACATGAGAAGGTGCCCAGGCAGCTGGGCTAGTGGGGGTTAATTTTTTCCCCATGGAAATGTTGAGAGCGGTGTGATTGGCCGGCTAGCGCTGGGAGGCTGGACAGTTTAGGGGGGTCACAGGGCACGCAGCAGCTTCCGGCCAGCACACGAGGAGGAGAAACGTTAGTGTGCTGACCGCGCTACCTGCTCTCTCCTCACACTTAAAATGGCGGACTCCCGGGACCTGGCTCAACAGCTTCAGGTCATGGCTGCTACCATGGGGACCGATTGGCTGCAGGCACAGATTGCAGCCATTTGAGGTGCGGCAGTCACGGGGAACGCTCGTTCGCGGGGGCAACGTGCCAGGCGGTCTCACCCGCCTGAGCGCTACAGTCCCTCCAACTCACCAAGGGCTCAGCGCCAAGATGGGAACCCGGATGCGGACCCTCAGGCCCTGTCTGCATGGCCTCCCATGCTGGGAGCGGGTGCGGGAGCCGGGAGGAATCCCTGACGGAGGCGGAGCCCTGCGGGACGGGGCTACAGTCCTTCCCCTGCCCCAGTCCCGGATCGCACGAAGACGGGCGAGACAGCGGCGCCATCACAGGTGTGTGTTGCGCTGGCATTGGCAGCTCAGCGGGGGAGGAGTCGCGCTACGGGTCCGGGCACGTAACCCACTGCGGCCGGTGACCCCTGCACACCTGGGCCCAGTCGGGGTCCAAGGGTCGCAGCAACGGTGGTCGGAAGCAAGGCCCCTCCCGGCGGTGGGGGGGTGAAGAGGCTGCACACCGCCACGACCGGGTCCAGCAGTCCTGCTGGTAGGAGGCGACGTCCAGAGGAAGAACAGCCGGGGCCTTCGGCGGGCGGGTCATCCCCAGCCCAGTCTGACGACGACATCCAGGATTCGTCCGGCTCAGAGGGTGGACTTTCCAGCGAGCCCGAGGAGATCATTCCGAAACGGATGGCCACGATGGATGCTGGATTGGTGGCGGCGGGATCTCGTCCTGGTCGGCCCGGTAAGTCCTTGTTTAAATCTCCTTCTTCTTTTCTGCTTCCTTCTGCATGTGTGTCTTCTGTAGGGGAGCAGGCCACGGGTGTTGGGGCTCCCGCGATGGGTTCTGGGGGGGCCACTTCGGTCCCTTCGGGGGATGCTGCGGCTGTACACAACCTGCTGGTCGGGCTGCGGTCGTTAGTACAAAAGTTTGATGCGGGCACACCGGCTGACTCGTCGCCAGTGTCGGCCTGGGGGTCGAGCAGTCAGAGGCGAGTGGTCGGGGGGGCCGCCTCCGAGACGGCGGTGCCAGGGGCCGCGGTGGTGGGGCCCCCACCAGTGGCGGACAGGGCAGCGGGTGTCGCTCCCTCGCCAGGGGCGGAAAAAGAGGCGGGTAAGAACGCGGACCTGGTGCGCCTGACGGATTCCGCCAAGTGTGAGGTTTACGTGTGCTTTGAGGGGCCTCTTGGTGCTCACCTTAAAGCAGAGGTGCGTGAGAAGATTTGGCGGGGAGAGTACGTGGAGATTTTCACGTTGCTCCCCCTTGAAAAATTTAACTTGGACAGGGTTAAGCCTGAGGATTCCAAGAAGGAAGATGAGGAGAAGCGTCGTTATCGGTTGATTCCCCGTACGTTTAGTAACTGGTTGCAGGCATTTGCCATTTTGGCAAGTGTTATTGGTGAAAAACAACCTGAGAGTTGTTCCCCTCTGTTCTGTTACTTGGACTCCATTGGCGAGGCCCAGAGAGTATATGGGGGCGTGGCGTGGCTGCGGTACGACGAACAATTTCGTCAGCACAAGGCCATACGCCCGGCACTCCGGTGGGATCACAAGGACATCAGTTTGTGGATGAAACTGATGTCCTCCCCGCGTGCGTCGACGTCGTTTTTTCCAACGGGGGCCGGGAGTCCTACCACCCCTGGACAATCGGCCACAAGAAAACGGGGTCAGTGCTGGCAGTTCAATGAGGGCTCTTGTAAGTTCGGCACCAGCTGCCGTTACAAACACGAGTGCTCACCCCCTCTCCCGTTACTTTAAGGCCGGAAAATCCAGTGCCCGCGACACTGCGGGAAAAAGGCCGGACTCCGGTGAGGGTGGACAGGATGTTCCCCTTTCTAGATAGGTATACGGATCGTTCTGCGGCCAGGTTGTTGCGGGAGGGTTTCACAGATGGGTTTTTGATACCTTGTTCCCTCACGCATATTCCTCCCGCGGCGGACAACCTTAGGTCCGCCTTATTGCACGCTGACGTGGTTTCCGAAAAGCTGGCCAAGGAAGTGTCTCTGGGCCGCATGTGCGGCCCTTTTCAGTGCCCCCCCTTGGAAGATTTGGTGGTGCCGCCGTTGGGCGTCGTTCCGAAGAAGGAGCCCAATAAATTTCGGCTTATCCACCATCTTTCGTTTCCGAAGGGTGGCTCAGTCAATGATGCCATTGACCCCGAGGCATGTGCGGTGTCATATACATCTTTTGATGCGGCTTTGTTTTGGGTTCGGCGCTACGGAAAGGGGGCCATTATGGCCAAGACGGACATTGAGGCGGCTTTTCGCCTACTACCAGTTCACCCGCGTAGTTTCCACCTGTTGGGTTGCAAGTGGTTGGGAGCTTTTTACGTTGACCTTTGCTTGCCTATGGGCTGCTCTATATCATGCTCATTGTTTGAAGCATTTAGCTCCTTCTTGGAGTGGGTGGTGCGGGACGTGGCGGGGGTCAACTCAGTGATTCATTACCTCGATGATTTTCTCTGCGTCGGCCCCCCGGAGTCTAGGTTGTGCGGTGTGCTATTAGCAACTGTGCAGCACATCATGGAGCGTTTTGGTGTTCCTCTTGCAGTCGACAAGACGGAAGGCCCTGCAGAGGTGATTACATTTTTAGGTATTGAGATAGATTCGGGGGAAATGGAATGTTGAAGGAGGAGATTAGTTTGGCGGCGAAAAAATCCAAGATACGGTTGTGTGAGTTGCAGTCACTGCTGGGCGAGCTCAATTTTGCTTGCCGCATTATGCCGATGGGCAGATTTGCGGGTGTGGCGGATTTTCTTAGACGATTTTAATGGTAGGTCCCTCTGGATGGAGGGGCCGGTCAGGAATTATGACCTTGAGCTCTTCACGGATGCAGCCGGGTCTACTGGATACGGCACGTTTTTGGGGGGACAGTGGAGTGCAGAGCGCTGGCCCGTTGAGTGGAGAGAGGCGGGCTTCCTTAAAAATCTGGCACTGCTGGAACTTTTCCCAGTGGTGGTCGCCTTGGAGCTTTGGGGTACGGCTTTTAGCAACAAAAAGGTTCGTCTCCATTGTGACAACCTGGGGGTGGTTCAGGTACTCAACTCCCTGTCTGGGTCTTCCCCCCCGGTCATCCGGTTGTTGCAGCACCTGGTTCTAGCATGTCTTTGTCACAATGTTTTCTTATACGCTGTGCATATTCCTGGGGTGGCGAATACGGTAGCTGACGCCCTTTCCCGTTTTCAGTTGGACAGGTTTCGGGAGTTGGCACTGGGCGCGGAGCAACACGGAACCCCTTGTCCTCCTCATCTGTGGCGGGTTGCGTTGGAATCGCCTCCGGTTTGATTAGGAACTCGTTGAGTGAGTCAACATGGTCCTGCTACTCTAAGGTTTGGAGGGAGTGGGAGGCTTTGACACGGCGGGTAAGTTCGGAGGGCGGCAGTAGGGATTTTTGTCAGCTGGTTATTTATTACGTTTGTTTGGGTTTTGCGGAGGGGACGTCCATTTCAGCCATGCGCCGCAAGTGTCCGGCTTGGCTTTTTGGTTCAAGCTCAAGGGCATGCCGGATTACACCAAAGAATTTTTGGTGAAGCAAGCCCTGAGGGGTTATCAAAAGGGGGCCCGGCGGCCGGACGGGCGCCGACCTATCACCTTTGAGATTTTGCGGACGTTGTTTTGTCAGGCGTCCGTGGTATGCACATCCGAATTTGAGGCATTACTATTCAAGGCGGCCTTTGCTCTGGCCTTTTACGGAGCCCTCAGAGTGGGGGAGTTGGTCAGTTCGTCAAGGAAGGCCCATGGGGGGTTATCGGCGAACGATGTTCGCTGGGAGGGGGAGATGGTCAGGTTGTTCATCCGGCGGTCCAAAACGGATCAGGCGGGTAAGGGGGCGCAAGTGTTGTTGCTACGGGTCTCGGGCTCTGACATCTGCCCGGTGGCCACGGTGGGTGATTACGTGAATATCCGCCCTGTCTGCGCGGGTTCCTTTTTGGTACATGCCGATGGCTCGGCACTGTCTACTTTTCAATTCGTATCGGTCATGCGACGCTGCCTATCGGCAGCGGGACTGGCTGATCGCAATTTTGCCTCTCATTCCTTTCGGATCGGGGCTGCCACGGAGGCGGCCCGGTGGGGTTTGGATACTGCGGTGGTCAAGCGTATTGGCAGGTGGGAGTCGGATAGATTCAAGCTTTACGTACGCCCCCATCTGGTTTAGGGAATGGGAGGGTATCTGTGTGGGGCTTCTTCTAATTGTTTGTGTTCTTCCCACATTTCCTATTATTGGCTGTTAGGTGTCACTGAGGTGTGGTGTGTTATGTGTGCGCATATGTCTTTTTGTTCTTTCAGATCGTGTTTGTCTCGTGTGGATTTTTGGGCACTCGTTTGTACACTGGGGGGCTAAGAGGGCGGACGTTAGGCCCGAAGGCCGTCAGTTGGGTTTTCCTAGGTCAGAGGTTAGCGTCAGATGGATAGGTTTGCCAGGGCTTCTATGGGGCAGGGTGGTCCCGGAAGTTAACAGGCCGCCAGATGGGATAGGCCCCCTGATGTTCTGGTGCTACATGCAGGCGGCAATGACCTGGGTGTGCGGTCAAGCAGACACCTCATCCGGGATGTTAAGTTCGATGTGCTCAGGTTGCAGATGGCTTTTCCCCACATAGTACTGGTATGGTCAGACATGATAGCTCGCACCTCCTGGCGTCAAGCCAGGTCGGTGTCTAAGCTGAACAGGGCCCGGGTTAAGGCTAACAAGGAGATTGGGAAGTTCGTAGCTCGCAACGGGGGGTTAGTAGTCCGTCATCAGGAGCTGGAAGTTGACACATGGCGGTACCTCCGGGGTGACAGGGTACACCTTAATTCTGTGGGTACTGACTTATGGTCCCTGGGTTTGCAGGAGGGCATCCAAAGAGCGTTTCGTTGTTCGCGGGGCTAAAAGGTGTGAGGCTTCACACTTTTCGCTGTGGCGGTTGGGTCTTTGGAGGCTTTTGGTAAACAGACTTCTGGAATTTGAGGGGTGGGGACACATCTGAGGTATGGGTCCCCGGTGAATAACAGTTATGGTGGATTAACTGGGAAGTGTATGGTATATCTGCTGAAGGCGGTGGTCCCCGAGCCGGTGCAATGCGGCAGGGACCAGGGTAGTGTTTAAGCAGATATAGGTTTAAAAAGAGTTTATAGTTAGTGCCTCCAAGGATCGGCAGCCAAAAAAGTTTATACGTTGTTTTGGTTATATTGTTAAATTATTTTACTTTAATAAAAGGGGCCGTTCAACGGCCAGTTTTACCCAACCTATTGTGTCAGACTAATTTCTGTAAAGTTTTAGGGGAGGTACAACAGGTGGGTCATAGAACAAGTATTAGGCCAGTACACATATGGGTTACCTTTTCAAGTAAGCCCGCAGCAAAAGACAGCCCCTGCAATAAGCGCAGGGCGACATGAGAAGGTGCCCAGGCAGCTGGGCTAGTGGGGGTTAATTTTTTCCCCATGGAAATGTTGAGAGCGGCGTGATTGGCCGGCTAGTGCTGGGAGGCTGGACAGTGTGGGGGGGGGGGTCACAGGGCACGCAGCAGCTTCCGGCCAGCACACGAGGAGGAGAAACGTTCCCGCCCGCCCGCCCCACGGGTTCAAGGGGTGGTATGGGGGTGGGGTGTGTGATGTATATATGTGTTACTGTTAAATGGGTATGTGGTTGGGTCTTTGGAGGCTTTTGGTAAACAGACTTCTGGAATTTGAGGGGTGGGGACACATCTGAGGTATGGGTCCCCGGTGAATAACAGTTATGGTGGATTAACTGGGAAGTGTATGGTATATCTGCTGAAGGTGGTGGTCCCCGAGCCAGTGCAATGCGGCAGGGACCAGGGTAGTGTTTAAGCAGATATAGGTTTAAAAAGAGTTTATAGTTAGTGCCTCCAAGGATCGGCAGCCAAAAAAGTTTATACGTTGTTTTGGTTATATTGTTAAATTATTTTACTTTAATAAAAGGGGCCGCTCAACAGCCAGTTTTACCCAACCTATTGTGTCAGACTAATTTCTGTAAAGTTTTAGGGGAGGTACAACAGGTGGGTCATAGAACAGGTATTAGGCCAGTACACATATGGGTTACCTTTTCCTGCACTAACGGCTGGATGTCCTCAAAAGACATATAACCCTGCCCCACTAGGGAATAAGCTGATCGGATGGTTTCTATCAGCTGGTCACTGGTCCAATCCTTTAGAATCAGACGACAATATTCATTATCCTCTGCTGCCAGCAGAGAATAATAAATGGCCTCATTATTATCCATCTTGACCGGGTATTACAAACCAGGATGGTCCCTCAATGCCGTCACGTCTGGTTTAGGAATGGCCCTGGTATACTGTCAGAGAATGTTAGCAAACCAGACTGTGTGACAGCACAGAGGAGACCAAACAGGTGTAGGTAAAAGTGTAATAATTTATTAAGTGAAGTAACAGACAAATAAACACCTCAAACAGACACAGTGCAAATAACCAAACCGAATCACAGTGACAAAAGGAGATATATACAGTAAAGGGGGAATACCAGAATCGTAGTAAAAGCCAGGCCGAGGTCATACACAAGGGGATCCAGCAGATGGGTAAGGAACACGGGACAGGGAGAGAATGGATGGATGGATCAGGACAGGGAGACAGGATCAAGCAGGGGGGCAACCAGGCTGCAGAGCAGGGATCAGGGATTAGGACAGACACAACAGGTTCAGGTTCAGGTCACACGAATCAGGAATCGAGGTTCAAGAAGACAGGCTGCAGGTCAGGGCACGAGGACGATACCAGGGCAAGGAGTGTTTGCACTTGCCGGGTATTTAAGGAAGTCCAGTTAATTAAGCTTCAGGTCACAGCTGACCACAGGAAGTGCTGCCTGTCCCATACTGCCAGAATACACCCGCTGGTGGATGCCAGTACTGCAGTCCATGTATCATGCATTACCACCAGCGGGTGAGATCCTCCAACAAGGATGTTGGCTGCAAGAGGACACCTCAGCGGGTGAAGCGTTTCCTGACACCTGGCAGCTATCACAAAAAAACCTCACCTTTATTTCCTACTTAAAGTAGAGGGCGCTACATATTGTTCGAATGTCACAGTGAGACTAAGTTGTCATTACTTTTTCAGGCAGCGGGGCTCACACCAGCAAAAGGTTAGGCCAGGGGCCTGCTGGCAGCACCCAGAATTGAACCATAAGTGCAACAATGCCTACGCATTTGTTCTGATTTACTAAAGGCATCAAAAGCTTCATATATTAAATTTAGTGAATTAACTTATATTCTCTAGTCATGTGAAAAACAAGTTCCCGTTTATTTATTTCATCTGCCCTTGCTTGGTATTAACAGAGCTTTAACAGAATAACCCATTATAGGAGCAGATAAGATTCATCTCCCTCACAAATGCGCACAAGATTGTAAGCGCTCCGTAGGTCTAGCTTTAGTACGGATCTATAATTTAAGTAGTGGGAAACCAAAATCACCCCCTATTTATTTAATTTGGCACCCCAGAAGCAGGGGTAAGGAAGGAAATTATGCACAGGACCCAAACCCTAATGTACTTTTGTTTTGAGTTCCTTTAAAGTGGATGTAAACCCTCTCCTATACCCAGTGAAGTGAACAGCCTCAGATTATACACAGAGATTAAACAAATCTCCATACATGAGTTTTATGTATATCTGCTGTCTTTCCCTTTCTACACTCTTTAGAAAGTGCAGATTGTGTTAAAATCTTTCTTCCTCTTCCAGCAGTGGGTGTGGAGTCTGGGCTTACACTGTGTGAGAGCTGATTGGAGGAAAGGCACCCCCCCCCCTCTCCACATAGGCAGAAGAACGGAGGAACATGCAGAGCTGTAGTCTGAATAGACCAGTTCTCTGCACAATCTATCTCTAAGCACCCTCCCCGAATACAAATTTTCAGCTACTGTTATCTCGTATGCCAGGATTCGGAAGCTTGCAAGAAATGACTGCTGATAACAGAGGAATAGAGCAGCAGAAAGACACGGCACTTAGAGCTTTGGAGAGAGATAAGTAAACACTACAGATATATGTGCCTAGGTCAAATTTCATGAATGGGGTTTACCACCACTTTAAGCTAAGATGTCCAGAACTCCATTAGAGACCCAGAACTGAAGGCTTTCTTCTCTGCTGTGGACAAGATTCACACTGGCTATTCAATGAAAATGGAGAATTTGCTTTTCTCATAATTAAATAACTAAACTGAATGTTTGCACAGTTTATTGTGTGAACATTCTCAACACCTTGTGGATTTGATTTACGTTAAGTCACAACATAATTTTTGTAGGTTTTCTTATGGTGCTTTAATTCCTTCCCACAAATACACAACATACTGGCACCTGAATGGTATAAATTTGCCATTTTGAGGCGTGCCATTATGGGATGTAACTGATGTAGGAACATGACCCTGTACGATCCTTTGACGGTTGAGGCCGGTATAAATGGTTTAGGGCTCAATGAGATGGCCTAATATAAAGTGTGCAGGGTGATTAGCCTCCTTTGGAAGCTCTACCTTTCTCAGTGTTTGGAACTTTTCTGTTTATTAGGTAGCTATTTGAATCAGTTTTATGTCTACTTGTAATAAACAAACCCTTGGTGAATTTGCTGTAGTGTTAGATTAGTGTTGATCTCATAAGATGTACCGTAGGTGCAGTTTTGTTATAAAATGATTTTAAATACCATAAAAAATATACTCATGGCTGGCCACGATTATTGTCAGCGCTCTTTTTTATTAGTCACAGTTTTTGTTCTAAGCTCCCTAAACAATTTTTCTTTATTAAGAGTAAAATGACCCATGGGGGCTGATTTAATAAGAGAGTAATGCTTACCTTGGCCCCGTCAACCTGTGTTTATTTCAAACACCTGATTGTGCGCAGGAGAATTCATTTAAAAGAAGCACACTCCCCTTTACATGATTGGATGTTTGAAGTAAACACCAGTTCGTTCAGCATACAAATGACTTCTTTAGTAAATCAACTCCGTTATATTTCCATTTCAGGCTGTTGCATGCATATTTGACTGAGGAGTTAGGGGAGCTAGGAGGGGTGTACAGGCTGGCAGTAGGACCTCCTCGTAGAGCCTGCTCCTCCTCTCCTGCTTTCCTAAGCTTTGCCCTAGGGGCTGGAAACAGCTGGAATGAGGTAATGTGAGGAATGTGACCCAGCAAACCCTTTCAGTGCCAGCTCAGTCCATTTCTGGCTGCAACTGCATTTCAGCAGGTATATTCCTGAAAATATAAGGCTTACCTAAATTGATAGGTTAATATATTGAGTGACCCCCCACAAATAAAAATGTATTCTATCCATCTTTGTTTGAGCCAAGATAAACCAAGAAAGTATATTAAACATTCTTCGCAATCAAGAAAATTGCTTTAATTAACAATTAGCTTTGTTATTTGGAATGTAATCCGTTGAGGAATGGACCGATGGCCTCATATGGAACATAACTCAAACACTAAAAAGATTTCTTCTTCTTCTACAGCAGAATGATGGATTACAGAGAGCTCATAGTTCATTGCCACACCAAACCCGATAGAAGTCAGTTATCTTTTTTTTTTTCTTTCTTAGTTTGGGGGGGATAAAAGATGACAATAAAAGTAAAGCTTGAGCACCATCTACAGGCTTTTAGTGGATATACTTTGTTTCTATGAGTGACCATATCTATTGAGTATGGGCTGTGATATTTATTTTTTATCTGCACTAACAGCCAACAACATTTTCACGACAAGATTTTGGGTGTACCCCCTTCTTCAAGGTCCAATCAGTACTAATTCAGAAAGTTTTAGCAGAATGTTGATAAGACAATCGCTGAAGAAAAAAAAAAAACAACATACACAAACATACACGACAATGATAGTTAAGCTGGCCATAGATCAGGCATGTCCAAGTCTGGCCCGCGGGCCAATTGCGGCCCCCGTTCCAGTTTAATATGGCCCCCCTGGTATTTTGGATATATATATATCTTTTGTGGCCCTCAGATATATACCGTATTTATAGGCGATTCCTCGGAGGGGACAGGGAGGGGGCGGGACGAGTGCGTCAGATTACATACAGGAGAATCTCCTGTTTACTCTGCGGCATCTGTAATAGGAAGTCCTGTCTAATGGGCTGCCATTGGACAACTGTTCTGTCTATCATGGGAGGCGGCACTTGTCCCCTCCCTGTCCCCTCCGAGGCTGCAGGTGGGCATCAATCAGGCTGCACTGATGGCAATGGTAAGGTTGCATTCATGGCACATGTGAGGCTGCATTCATGGAAATGGTAAGGCTGCAGATGGGCACTGATTAGGCTGCATTGATGGTCAATGACCCTTATTTTGCTTCACAGTTCTTTATTAAAAAAAAAAAAATTCTCCCTGAAACTTTCCCCTAATGCCCCGTACACACGATCGTTTTTAATGTCATTTTTTAAACCGACGTTTTTCTCCTTGTTTTTTTTCATGTTTCCTCTCAAGCCTGCCTTGCGTACACACCATCATTTAAAAAAACGATCAAGCAAAGCGCAGTGACGTTCAACACGTACAACGGCACTATAAAGGGGAAGTTCCGTTCGAATGACGCCACCCTTTGGGACTCTTTTGCTAATTCCGTGTTACCGCGTGTTAGTAAAAGTTTGGTGAGAGACGATTCGCGCTTTTCAGTCTTCGTGCTTTGAAGATCGTTTTCGGGAGTTCAGTTTGCGCCTGTGGGTTCGTATCTGTTTAGCACTGCTTGTAGTCAGTTCGTATCTGTTTATTCAGTGCGGCCTGCTCTGCACGTTCGTGTTTTTCAGCTTGTTCTTCATAGGCCTTGCTGTTCTTCCGTGCGTTCTTCTAGTTCGTTCTGTTCAGCCGACCGTTATCTAGCCATGTTGCGGCTACGTACTCGTCGTAGAGTTCGTGCTGTAGTTGGTGCAGGGGTTCATGCTGTATCCCGACTCCATGCCATGAGCAGGGTCAGGAGGAGTTCATGGACCAAGAATTGGTTGCTCCAGCGGCACCAATTCTGTCACATGCCTTTGTTGCGGGAGATCAGGGAGAATAATCCTGATGATTTCAGGAATTTCCTCAGGATGTCTGACCCCCTATTTCAGCAGCTGTTGGCTTTGGTGTCCCCCTATATTACCAGGCAGGACACCGTTATGCGGGAAGCCATCAGTGCTGAGCAGAGGCTCATCGCCACGTTGCGATACCTGGCTACTGGGAGAAGCCTGCAGGACCTTAAGTTCTCCACAGGCATATCCCCCCAGGCTCTGGGGATCATTATACCAGAGACTTGTTCTGCCATCCTTCAAGTTTTGCAGGAGGACTATATTAAGGTAAGTGTTCTTCTTCAAAAATTCACATTGTATGGTTTTTATTTTTGGATATTTTTAATTTGCTTTATTTGCAGTCCCTAATTCACATGATTCTTAGCTGCAGGGAATGTCCCTTTTCTCCCCATGTTTTATTATTTTAAGTTTGGGGTTTGAGGATTACCTGTAAATTTGGCTTACCTAACCTCTCCAGCATGCTATCCTGGGGCCATACCTACCTTGCCTAGTCATTTCCATGTTTTTTATTATATGTTCCATTGTAGTGCTTTACCCAAAACGCACGCTAAATTTGGCCTAGGAATGTTTCATTTTTGTTAACTTCAATACAGAGTGCTACAGCCTTCATGTGTGATATTCCCAACTCATCTTCAACCCCCCCCCCCCCCCCCATAATGTTTTTTTTTTTTTTCTAGCTTCCAAATTTTAATGTATTGAACAGTTTCTACCAATGTTGGCCATGAATGTGTGTATGAAATCAGCTTTCAATGTTTCTGGCTCCAAGTATTAATTTGTTATTTCTTTAATTCCACAGTTCCCTTCTTCGCCACATGAATGGCAGAATGTGGCTTCCGAGTTTGCCCAGCGATGGAACTTTCCGAACTGTGGAGGAGCCATCGACGGCAAACATGTTCGGGTCGTCCCACCACCCCATTCGGGATCCTTTTATTATAATTATAAGGGGTTCCACAGCGTCGTGATGATGGCAGTGGTGTCGGCCACCTACGAGTTCCTCTATGTGGACGTTGGCAAGAATGGCAGGATGTCTGATGGAGGAGTTTTTGCCCAGACGGAGTTTGGAGAACGGCTCCTTTTGGATCTGCTGGCCTTGCCACCAGCGGAGCAGAAGGTGGAGGGACTACCTTTTTTGTTTGTGGCGGATGAGGCGTTTGGCCTGGGACCCCATTTGATGAGGCCATTCCCGCAACGCACCCTCACCCCTGAGAGGAGGGTTTTCAATTATCGGCTGGCCAGAGCCAGAAGGGTGGAGGAAAATGCGTTTGGGATCATGGCCAGCCGATTTCGCCTCTTCCTTACCTCCATCCACCTTGCCCCATACAAATGGAACCATGTGGTTATGACGTGCTGTGTGCTGCATAATTTCCTAAGGGTGCATTCAACGAGTTATATATCTTTGAGTGGGCCTGAGGCCTCTTTAATCAATGCAGAAACTTTGGTGGCCCTGGAACCTGGCCGTCCTGGCTTGGCCCCCCCAACCGGACGTGAGGTCCGTAACCAATATGTGGACTATTTTATGGGTAGGGGGGCCATTGAAATGCCAGACAATCTATAATAATTTTAGACCAAAAAAATAAAACTTTTTCTTGAGTAAAGATTGGTTTGTCATTTTTATTGTATAATGTTTGATGTTTCTGGTAGGTTTACCTAGTGCACTTGTTTTGCCATGTGGATTAAAAAATCTTTTAATTAGCCTTCATTGTCAGTGTAAACACCAAACATTGATTAGTTCACTCAGCACCACATTTACATAATGAAGCCACAATTATTTGTTATGTAAAAATACCTTTATTTCTTTTTTTAGGTGGGAAACTTCCTTAGAAATGTGGATGTTCCCTTAATTTCGGGTGTATTAAAACGCATGACCAGCCATGCATAAACAAACTATATTCGTCAAAATTTTGAAAAAGCTAAACATGTGCTAGTCATTAAAGGGTAAAATAACAAAAATACTTATAAAACTCTGCAAGTAAAACGTTATTTGGTGTAAAAACATTAGACACGCCCAAGCACAGCCATGATATTTTGGAGCCTTTCCTCCACCCGCTTTGTATTTGCCCTGATCTCTAGCAAGTCTCCCTTAATTTTTTCAAGGTCACGACAGCAGACCATCAGGTATTGGATCAGGATCTGGGCACTGTGATGTGTCAACTTATTGGGGTCTTCGGCCAGAACTGCACCTAAATGTAAAAAGAAATATGTAGGATAGAATATGTAGGCCTACATCTATTTAACATGCATGTGTCTGGTTTCTCTCTGACCTGTGGTGGTGCCACTTTCCACTTCCACAACATCACATTCCTCTCCATCCTGGGGTTCTGGGGCTATTGTTGTAGGTGTTGCAATTATTGTCTCATCTGAGGTAGCTTTTCGAATCCCTAGGGAGATTGAAAAAAAGGAATAGTTTCATTAGTAGCGACTCAATTTTGCTAAAATAAGAAACATGAAAAAATACTTTGTAATCATTCTTTTGAAGCATGCTCCATTTTAAATTTTACCCCCTGTGCCAACCGGGACAAATGATTGGATACATAGCCCAAACCAGAGCATATACATTTTGAACACAAATTTGACACATTGTAATGCCCCAAAGTATCTACACAGGATCACCTGTGTGACACCCTCAAGCTTTTTGGCTTTAGGCCCACACTTGTACTACTGCGTTCAGATGTTTCATCAGCTGCTGAGCATTCACTCCCTTAACATTACCATGCATATCGTTTTTTCAAACGAACAAATGTCCTTTGGATTAGCACCCAAAAAATAAGTGAGGCCCAAATTTACTCCCCCAAATAAACCAAAATACATGGGTGTTCACACTGGATGATCCTAAATCATCGTTTGAGGAACTGTACGGAGAAAGAGGTTTAATACGTCCGTTTACTGTGCGGACGAACCTGAAAGATGGTATCTTTCAGTGTACTATATGAAAGTAAAAAATACACGACAGAATACAAGAAAATAATATGTACCATGGAAACTAAAAAAAAATTACTTACTTTTTAATATAACTTTCTTGATTCTTTTATATTGGTCGGCCTCCCGCAACTTCAGATCTGACCATCGTTTTCTGAGCTGTTCCTTCGTTCTGCACACCCCGAATTTTTTGTGAAGACTTTTGACCACTTTGCCCATAATTCTGGACTTGACCAGATTAGGCCTTTTATACGGACCATGCTTGGCATCATAATCCTCCTTCTTTAAAATGGCGACCATCTCCACCATTTCCTCGAATGACATGTTGGATGCCTTATATCTCCTGGGTCTTGATTTGGGCTCCTCTGTAATTTCATTCTCTGTAGAGGTAATCTCAGCCACCTGTGTCTCCGCCATGTTTTGTTCAGCACTACGAGCGAGAAGGGGTGGGGAAAGTACAATATCGAACGTCAGGGGCGGGGAAAGCGTGCAGAGTTTCACGCATGCGCTGTGTATATCAAGTGAAGATCCATGTCTGGGAAATACGTTCATTTGTCGGGAGAGGGAGTTAGCAAGGAACGTCGTGACGAAGGTACCTAACAATTTTACTTTTTGAGGTTCATCAGACGAGGAGATTTGTGTGCTCAAAATATGTAGACAATGCACAGTTGAGGAATGTTGCCTGAAATATATATTTTTTTTGGGTTTCTCGCTTTTACAGATATCATGAATACTTTTAAAAACCCAGACTTCATGGGGGAGTTCATCGACAAATGGCAAGAGCTCCCTATATTATGGCAAACAAAAAGTGGCGGTAATAAAAAAAAAGACACCAGGAAAGCAGCACTGGAGAGCCTGCTTGCATTTGTGCAAACAAAGATACCCACAACAACTCTCCAAGATGTCAAAAACAAAATTGCGACCATCAGAGGGACATACAGGACCCAGAGGACTATGGTCCTGAGGTCCCAGAGGTCAGGTGCACCAGCAGATAAGGTTTATAAACCCAGTCTGTGGTACTACAGTAAGCTTGCTTTTCTGGATGACCAGCTGGAAGTGCGGGAATCTCTCTCCACCCTTCCCCCCAGAGGTCAATCCAACCTTCCTTGTACCCAACCCTCCAGCCTTCCCTGCAGCCAGTCCTCCAGCCTTCCTGTCAACCCTGCTCTGGCTTCCTCTGAGGATCAAGATCAGGGCCTTGAGGAGGCAGATTTGGAGATATGGAGCCAGGTAAAGTATTGATATCTATATTTATATCTTACAAAATTGTAGAATTTAAATAAATGTTAGTATTGTTAAAGGTATGTACACTTCTACCAATAAAGTTTGTGAAGAGCAAGATACAGTAGTGGCCTAATTTTATGTGCACAAGACAACAAAACCAGGATGCGGAATCAATGAAAATGACATAACTTTTGGCATTGATTTCAACAATGTCTAGAGGTGAACAATGTCTGTGAATGATGATGTGGCAAAATAAATAATGTCCCTTTCTTTTTTTACAGCCAGAGCAGAGCCAGGAAGAGGGTGATGTTGGGGATCAGGAGGACGCAGGGCCCAGTGGCACCCAGGAGGAGGCTGGGCCCAGTGGCACCCAGGAGGAGGCTTGGCCCAGCACAAGAGCCCAGATGCCTCCCCTGGTAGTTAAACCACGAGGGCCAAGGAGAGGTAGGCAGGTGGAGGAGGAAACCAGGGCCTTCCTCAGAGAGGCAACAGTGGCCCTCAGAGAGGCACCCTCTGTTGATGAGGGATTTGCCGCAGTCCTCGCCCACAAACTAGGGCAAATGGAGTTGCAGCAAAAAAAATTCAGTGAGACCCTGCTATTGAAAGTCATCAATAAGGGCGTGCTGGGTGAACTCACTAGGTACACGGACATAACGGAGGTTGTCCCTACTCCTCCACCTCCTCCTCCTCCTCCTCCTCCTGCCACAACCTCTCCTCCTGATCCCCAGCCTCCAAGGAAGAAACCAACCAAGGCTGCAGAGAAGGCTGGAGAGAAGGCTACAAGGAAGAGGAGAAAATAATGCCTGCTGTAGTACCACAGACTGGGGACATATAGGACTTATCTGCTGTGGCTCCTGACCTCTGGGAGCTCAAGACAAAATTGGGCTCCTTTTTTTTGGGGATCTAATCTCTATTTTGGTTTGGACATCTTGGATGGTTGTTGTGGGGTCAAAGGGATGCACAAATGCAAGCAGGCTCTCCAGTGCTGCCTTCCACTTTATTTTGTTAATGTTCTGAAATAAAAAAATTTTTAGTGCCCTTAAAATACTTGACTATGTGATTTGTATTTCAAAAGAGAGCTTGCTAGGGAGCAGGCAGGGACATCTCAAATTATATTATTGTTATTATCAGGGGACACAAACCTCCCTGAGGCCAAATGAGACACATTTGGAAGGTTGTTGTGGTAACTTTACACAAGAATAATTTAAGCCAAAATAATAAAAAAAAGGCCCCAAAAAAAAAAAAACACAATAGTAAAATATAACTTAAAGAAAAAAGGAGAATTACATTATTTTATTATTATTAGTATTATTTAGGAGGGAGGTGCGGCTTATAAATAATATTTTACAATCATTAGAGCAATTTGGAATTACTTTAGAAACAAGTTTGGCATAACTCTCAATGTCATTATCAAAAGAGGGTAATTTTAAAGCATTATCAAAAGAAGAACGGAATGCGCAGCATTAAAACGATGCTATTAATTCCACCGTGACGAGTGTGCCATCTCCATTTCCAACATTAGCTTTACCAAAACGAGCTCTCCCGTCTCATAGTTGCTTCTGAGCATGCGCGTTTTTTTTCACGTCGTGAAAGCATACACACTATCGTTTTTCACGTCGTTAAAAAAAACGACATGAAAAACGACGTGAAAAAAGAGAGCATGTCCGGAATTTTTAATGGCCGTTTTTCACGTCGTTAAAAATGCTCTGGAGCATACACACGATCATTTTTCAGGGCCATTTTTTAAAATGGCAGTTTTAACGGCATGAAAAACGATTGTGTGTACGGGGCATTAGAGTGAAGGTGCGTGTTAAACACCAATAAATACAGTATATCCAAATAACACGCCCGAGCTCGGGGATTCGTAGGGGGCCACAAAAGATATCTATCCAATATATATATATATATATATATATATATATTGTGAGGGGGTTAGCTCGGCAGCGGGTGTGTGTGACCCCCGAGATGGGCTCCCCACACAAAAACAGGCCCAGCAAACGGAGGTTGTGGTTTTCAAAATCAAAAAGGTGCGGTTTATTTTCTATTTACAGTGACAAAACACAGCAAAGCAAAAGAAACATAAACAAAATAAATCCTGGTCAACTTGACCTCTGACTAAACATACAGGTTTCCTAACTAACAACTGGGATCAGCCTAGTGCTGTCCTAGTCCCTAAGTCCCTGGTTTTAAATGTCCAAGCAAATAGCCACACAGGCTTTGTCTCACCGCACAGGGGTTCACTCTCCCTAGACAGTCCACACAGGTCTGGTTCCAGGCATGAGCTAACATCTAATGAAGCTGGGAGTTCTTATAGAGGCCTAAATGAGCTGACAAGGTTCAGCTGGTCTCCTCATCTCTGTCTGCACGACGCCCCACACTCTCCCTAGAGGTATGAGTCATCCATGAGCCCACTAGCCTTATACAACTCTCCACCTAGTTGTATAAGTCGGCGTAAAGCCTGAATCTGGGCGAAATATATCTACCCCCCTGGATGCAACCAGGTGACTTTACCTTCCTGCTGTCACATACCCCCCCCTCTTGTTTTAACCTCGGGGTTGGAACACCAGCAATCAGGCATTCATGTACTCGAGACAAAGCATCCACATTCCCCATTTGAACGCCAGGGCGATGCTTTACTGTGAAGTTGAATTCCTGGAGGGCCAGGAACCACCTATTCACTCTTCTATTTGTTTCCTTGTTTTGAGCCATCCACTTTAACGGAGCGTGATCCGTAACCATGTCAAAGTGCCTACCTAGCAGGTAGTACCGAAGGGAATCTAGAGCCCACTTCACCGCTAAACACTCCTTTTCAACGGTGGCGTAATTTACCTCATGGGACTTCAACTTCCTGCTGAGGTAAATGACTGGGTGCTCTTCCCCGTTCCAGACCTGGGACAATACTGCTCCTAACCCCACATCTGACGCATCACTTTGTACGACAAAGTCTTTAGAGAAGTCGGGTGAGTACAACACTGGCTGGCTACATAAGGCTTGTTTCAAGAATTGGAATGCTGCCTCAGCCTCGGGGGTCCATTTAATCATGACCGACCCTTTCCCCTTCGTCAGGTTGGTTAGGGGCACAGCCTTAGAAGCAAAGTGGGGAATGAATCGCCGATAATACCCAGCGATTCCCAGAAAGGCTCGTACCTGCTTCTTGCTGTTGGGACGTGGCCAACTCTGGATGGCCTCGACTTTGTTGAGTTGGGGTTTTATTACTCCCCTCCCAATGGTGTACCCAAGATATTTGGCCTCCTCCTGCCCAATGGTACACTTCTTGGGGTTAGCCGTAAACCCCGCTTCCCGAACAGAGTCCAGGACTGCTTGCACTTTTGGCAGATGTGAGGCCCAATCTGTGCTATGGACAATTATGTCATCCAGGTAAGCCGCAGCATACTTCCGATGGGGCCTCAGCATCTGGTCCATTTTCCGCTGGAATGTGGCCGGCGCATTCTGTAACCCGAACGGCATTCTTTTATATTGGAACGCCCCGTCTGGGGTTACAAATGCGGTTTTCTCTTTGGCCGACTTGGCCAGGGGGATTTGCCAATACCCTTTTGTGAGGTCAAGAGTCGTCATGTATCGGGCTGTTCCCAGCCGGTCGATCAACTCATCTATACGTGGCATGGGGTAGGTGTCAAATTTTGTAACTTTGTTCAACTGACGAAAATCGTTACAAAATCGCCAGCTCCCATCCGGTTTAGGCACCAACACAATGGGACTAGACCAATCACTTTGGGACTCCTCTATCACCCCTAAGTTCAGCATTTTCTGTACTTCCTCCCGTATTGCCTCCCGTCGGGCCTCTGGGATCCGATAGGGTTTTAACTTCACCCTTTCACCGGGCGGGGTAATGATGTCATGCTCTACCCCAGATGTTTGTCCCGGCAGCTCAGAGAATACCTCCTTGTTGCGAAGCACAAACTCCTTAACCTCCTGTTGTTGGGGTTGTGACAAGGTGGCTGCTATTCCAACCTCAGGAATCACGCAACCAGTTTGAGCTGGTGACCAAGTGTCTGCGACTAGGGACTCTCTATCCCTCCAGGCTTTCAACAGATTAACGTGATAGATCTGTTCGGGCTTTCGCCTTCCTGGTTGTCTGACCTTGTAATTCACTTCGCTCACTTTTTCCATTATCTCGTAGGGGCCTTGCCATTTGGCAAGGAATTTACTTTCAACCGTAGGGACAAGTACCAGTATCCTATCCCCCGGGGAAAAGGTACGGGTCTTGGCTCCACGGTTGTACACTCTCTGCTGTGCTAACTGCGCTTGGGCCAAATGTTCCTTCACGATGGGCATTACCTGTGCAATTCGGTCTTGCATCAGGGCGACATGCTCAATCACACTCCTGTGGGGAGAACTCTCACTTTCCCAAGTTTCCTTGGCAATATCCAACAGCCCTCTTGGGTGTCTCCCATACAGTAACTCAAAGGGGGAGAATCCCGTAGAGGATTGGGGCACCTCCCTAATAGCAAACATCAGATAAGGAAGTAGACAGTCCCAATCCTTTCCATCTCTATCCACCACTTTCTTCAACATTTGTTTTAGGGTTTTGTTGAACCTTTCAACCAGCCCATCGGTTTGGGGGTGATACACAGATGTACGTAATTGCGTCACTTTGAACAATTTACACAGCTCCTTCATAACCCGGGACATAAAGGGTGTACCTTGGTCCGTAAGCAGTTCTTTACAAATACCCACCCGGCTAAACACAAGAGATAGCTCTTTGGCTATGGTTTTGGCCGAGGTATTTCGGAGAGGGATCGCTTCTGGATAACGGGTGGCATAGTCCATTATAACTAATATGTACTGGTGCCCCCTAGCGGACTTGATTATAGGACCTACCAAATCCATGGCGATCCTCTCAAACGGGACCTCAATGATGGGTAGAGGGACCAGCGGGCTACGGAAATGTGGCATCGGGGCCGACCTCTGACACACAGGGCAGGAGGAACAATAATTTTCTATGTCCTTCATCACCCCCGGCCAATAGAATCTCTGTAATACCCTCTCTCGGGTTTTCTCTGTCCCCAGATGACCTCCAAGAATGTGCCCATGGGCCAACTCCAACACCAACTTCCTGTAAGGTTTGGGCACCACAAGCTGCTCAACGGTTTCTTCTGCCCTTTTTGCCACCCGATACAGTAGGTCCTTCTCTACGCTGAAGTATGGGTAAGTGCAGGTATTATCTGGGTTCACTAACTCGCCATCTATTTTCACTACGTTTTCCCGTGCCTTTATTAGGGCGGGGTCTTTCAACTGTTCTGTGGCAAAGTTTTCCCTGTGAACCTCAAGATCAGAAAACTCCACAGACGGTAGGTTTTCGTCTGAGGAGGTGGGCTCCTCTCCAGTTTCTTGAGTCTCCCCAGCCAATACTGATAAGGGAAATTCCGGAGAGTCCTCACCACTCTCAGGGGAGTTCTGGCTATCACATTCCTGGTACATAGGGGCACCAGTGGGGGGCTCAGGATCATCCCACAGTTCCCAGAACTTCGGAAAATCCCTTCCCACAATGGCGTCATGCGGTAACTGAGATACTAAGCCCACTGGATGAGAGAGGGTACCTTTGGGGGTCTCGAAACACACTGTAGTCACTGGATACTCTCGGGTGTCCCCATGCACACAAATAACAGCTACCTTGCTATTCCCAGAGACCTCTGTTTTAACTAACTCAGCCTTTATCAGGGTCACAAGGCTACCTGAATCCAACAATACCACAACATTTCTACCATTAACACACATTTTGCATAAATGTTTCTCAGTTCCTCGAATGGCAGTGTATGCGACTGTCGCACACAGCGACTGACGTCTGCCCGTCAGAAAGTCACACTGCATGGGTTCCTCCACAACCGGGCAATTGGCTGCAATATGTCCCGCTTGCCGGCAGCGGTAGCAAACGATCCTTCTTGCGGCCTCTTGAGCCGCTGATTTCCCAGGCTGTTCTCGCCAAACTTGGGGTAGAGCTCCCACCCTCTCACTCTCTCCACCCTCACCCCTTGGAATCCTCTTATCCGCCCCTGGGGATGGTCTGGTCTTAGGGTGGAAAGTCCGAGTGTCTCTGGAAGAGGCCGTCAGGTTCTCTGTAGCCAAGTATTTCTCCACACGATCCACAAGACCATCGGCCGTCTCTGGGTCTCCATGGCTTACCCACTTTTGGATGGCAGTAGGAAGAGCTCTCAAAAACCGATCCATTACAACACGTTCCACAATCTTTGGTGCGGACAAAGTCTCTGGCTGTAGCCACTTTCTGCTCAGGTGAATGAGATCATACATTTGAGACCTGGGGGGTTTTCCAAGCTGGAAAGTCCAGTTATGCACACGCTGAGCCCGGACAGCCTGGGTGACACCCAGCCTTGCCAATATTTCAGCTTTTAGCATCACATAGTCTTTTGCTTGGTTAGGCTCTAGGTCATAGTAAGCTTTCTGCGATTCACCAGTTAACAGAGGAGCCACCAGTCCAGCCCACTGCTCCTCAGGCCACTTTTCTCTTTCAGCGGTCCTTTCAAATGTGGTCAAAAATACCTCTGGATCATCCTCTCCAGTCATTTTTGTCAATAAACGACTCACCCCAAAGGACGCGGTATTAGTGGGACGGCTTTCCTCACTGGTCTGCGGACGTTGCTGCATTACTGCTTCCATCTGTTGTTGTAGTCTCTGCTCTTGCTTCTGCAACAGGTCTATGAAGCGGGCCTCAGATTGCTGCTGGGCTTGTTGCTGAGCCTCCAGACTCTGTTGCAAAGTTGCGTTTGTCTGCTGCTGGGCTGCAAGGCTCTGTTGATGAGCTTGCTGCTGGGCTGCGAAGTTCTTTTGCAAACCTGCATTTGTCTGCTGTTGATTGGCATTTGCTAGAGCCAGCTGCTTCAGTATCTCCTCCATGCTGGCTTAAAAAAAAAACTGCCACTGGTTCTCCACCAACTGTGAGGGGGTTAGCTCGGCAGCGGGTGTGTGTGACCCCCGAGATGGGCTCCCCACACAAAAACAGGCCCAGCAAACGGAGGTTGTGGTTTTCAAAATCAAAAAGGTGCGGTTTATTTTCTATTTACAGTGACAAAACACAGCAAAGCAAAAGAAACATAAACAAAATAAATCCTGGTCAACTTGACCTCTGACTAAACATACAGGTTTCCTAACTAACAACTGGGATCAGCCTAGTGCTGTCCTAGTCCCTAAGTCCCTGGTTTTAAATGTCCAAGCAAATAGCCACACAGGCTTTGTCTCACCGCACAGGGGTTCACTCTCCCTAGACAGTCCACACAGGTCTGGTTCCAGGCATGAGCTAACATCTAATGAAGCTGGGAGTTCTTATAGAGGCCTAAATGAGCTGACAAGGTTCAGCTGGTCTCCTCATCTCTGTCTGCACGACGCCCCACACTCTCCCTAGAGGTATGAGTCATCCATGAGCCCACTAGCCTTATACAACTCTCCACCTAGTTGTATAAGTCGGCGTAAAGCCTGAATCTGGGCGAAATATATCTACCCCCCTGGATGCAACCAGGTGACTTTACCTTCCTGCTGTCACAATATATATATATATTTATATATATATATATATATAAATAACACACCCAAGCTCATCTCTTCACCACACAGCCACAAAGGCAAGAGAATTCTTGTTGGGCAGTGTACAATGCCGCTTACACAAGGTCGGAATTCCCGACAGAAAAAGTCAGATGGGAGCTTTTGTTCGGGAATTCCGACCGTGTGTATGCTCCATCTGACTTTTTCTGTTGGGAATTCCTACAGCTTTAGATAGAGAGCAGGTTCTCTATTTTCCTGTCGGAACTTTTTGCCGTTGGAAATCCCGACCGTGTGTACGGGGTATTAGTGCTCAAATGAACACACTTAGACCAAATTTCAATGGTTCAAAGAATGTCAGGCAAAATGGTCGGCCCTCACGCATGTTCATTTCATCAAATCTGGCCCTCTTTGAAAAAAGTTTGGCCACCCCTGATCTATGGAAAGGCTGGTTGTGCTGAAGTCAATCTATCGAAGCACTAGAAGGGTTAAGAAAGATAATCAAAGATTTGCAACCCATCATATCCAATTTTAGTAGTTACCATAGCTATGTATGTTTGTTTGTGTTTTTTTTTTTTTTTCCTTCAGTGATTGTCTAAGGCCGGCCATAGATGGTTCGAACTATGTGCGGGCAGGCTGAATGTACAAAGTTGATCGATTGATCAACTTGGGTACATCCAGCCTGCCAGATTCAGTTGCAATTATCTCTAGAGGCTCCTATATCCACTAGCAATAATCACTGTCTTCTCCTGGCAAGGATGGCTTCCACCCAAATCCCCCCCCCCATGCTGGGAGCTGACAATTGCTCAGCGGGAGGGATTCCCCTCTCAGCACTGTCAGTGTTGATGGGGAAATGGTTTGAATTTCTTTCATCGTCTATGGCCAGCCTATTAACATTCTGCTAATACTTTGTGTATTAGTACTGCTTAGGTTGGCCAAGCCATACATTTTACAGTTTTCCTTTAGATTTACCATATCATATTTATTTCAGGTACTTATATAGCGCCGTCAATTAACACAGTGCTTTTACATATACATTGTATGTTCACATCATTCCCTGCCCTTAAAGTGGTTGTAAAGGATTGTTTTTTTTGTGTTTTTTAAATAACAAACATATTATACTTACCTCCACTGTGCAGTTTGTTTTGCACAGAGTGCCCATGATCGTCCTTTTCTGGGGTCCCACGGCGGCTCTTGCGGCTCGTCCCCGCATTAGATAACCCCCTTGGAGAACCACTCTCCCGAGGGGGTTAACTTGCGGGCGGGCTCCCGAGTCCAGAATTTGCGTCCACATATACGAATGCAGGACTCGGCCCCGCCACCCAGCGCCCGTCGGAGCCAATGGCTGCGCTGCTATCAATCTATCCAATCAAGAGACGGGTACCCGTGGAGAGAGGGATGGCGGGGACACGCCAACGGAAATTCGGGGCTCAGGTACATAAAACGGGGGTGCTAGGGGGCCGGTGACTGAAAGGTGTTTTTTCACCTTAATGCATAGGATGCATTAAGATGAAAAAACACAAGGGTTTACAACCCCTTTAAAGAGGAAGTAAACCCTCGTCCAAAAATCCCCCCAAACAAACCCTGCAAGACAAAGGCATAATGAGCTAGTATGCATAGCATAGCATACTAGCTCATTATGTATTACTTACCTCAGAACTAAGCCCCTGCAGCGGTCCACGTCTCCCCCTCCGGCCGCCGACATGTTGTCCCGGAGTTACTTCCGGGTATCGCAGCTCCGGCGCTGTGATTGGCCGAAGCCGCGATTACTTCACTCCCGCGCATGCGCGCGGGAGCCGCCGGTATCGTCACATGGACTGAAGCAACGGCACATAGGTGCCATTAAATATAAAAAGAGCAGTATATATAAAAACTTAAAATAAAAAGTTCAGAATAAACTGCAGCAGCGCTACGGACAAAAGTTCAAATGTACGTCTTCTATATAATCCAATTTATATAGGTGGTGTAGATAGTGAATGAAGAATGTGGTTATAGCTGGTTTAAATCTTAGTTCCTGTGCTCCTTATCACCAATATGTGTTTTCACCACGTGGGGGGATTAGGGTCCCCTAATGGGGATGCACTCACCAGATATTAAAACAATAAAGGCATGTATAAACCATCCTTCTTTAGTATGTTCTGTCTTCTTCTACTGTACAGGCACTTCTGGCATATGTGAGGAGAAAGGAACAAACTACATAGGGTAGTACTGTTTGGTAATTTTTATTAATATTCCCCAAAACAAACAAGCCCCTTTGCATATGTGCGTACCAATAAAAAGAATAAAACAGGCGTATATAATGTATATGAGATAAATGGACGCTTGCAGCGCTTTCAGACTTGCCCCTAGAGAACGCCACTTCCTGGTTCCTCTGGCGTCTTCCTGGTATGGTCCTGGAGCGCAGATGCGTCACTTCCGGTTTGCTGGGTATTGCTGGTCACGCCCTGACGTTTCGTCACTTCCTGACTTCTTCCGAGGGCGCGACCAGTCTCCGCAGCAACCGGACTAAATATGCTCCTCTGATCCCGCCCCACTATAGACGTTGGAGTGTTCGGGTTGCGTCTGCGTCACCGCGCATGCGCACTTCAGCCCCACGTCTATGCCCTGTTGTGGGCGGAAGCTCTGTCGCCATATCGTGGATGCGCTGCCGTGATTGGCGCGCATACCCAATACGTGATCCGATGGGATGGAGCCTATTTATGTGCAATATTAAAACAAAGACATTGCAAAAATACATAACAACAATATGGGTGATGACCCTGTGTGTGCGATTAGCTCAATAAGAGCAAGTGTGTCATGAAAATGCATAAACTCAATACTTGTCATTTCCTGCTGAGAAACACAGTTTATGTCAGTGTGTCAAACACCGTTTGTTTCAATGGTATGGCAGTCATTGGTATTACTATGTTTGGACCCCTTTTGTGTGACAGACATTTCTCCATATAATATTGAAGCATATGTATATTGCAATAAGAAAACTAGTTTCATGCTAAGCACTGGAAGACCGCTATCTGAGGGTCTATACATCATTCCAATTTTACAGAGTATGTATGCTTTTTAGTCCATAAATAAAAATACCATAAAATACCATAAATACTATAAAAAGTTCTGTGTGGTCCATAGGTTTCTAAAATACCAAACAAATGGATGGAAAGACACCCAAAGTCATAAGAGGCCAATATCAAGCCCTGTATATGTATAAAAACCTATAAAAGAGAGAGCCTAAAAAAGGGGACACCAATAAAACCCATGCTCATTTCCTAAAATATGCATATAAAACATAAATAGATAAAACTAAAATATAGAGTATATAAATATATATCAAAATTATATAAAATCTATATGTCAATAATACATGCATATGCATTAGTCATTATCCTGTTAGGGTGATGCCTTATTTTTGTGGACACTGTTTCATTTAAATTGATCACCAACAATTAGTAATAGCAGAGGTAGTTCATCCTTAATTAAGAGTTACTTATAAAACAATTAATGTCAAGCTCAACGTTGAGGCTCTTAGGTACTAAAACGTCAGTAAGAAAAATCCACTTGGTTTCTTTTTTAGACAATTCTCGTATTTTGTGCGAGCCTCTCCAATTAGCTTCTAGGCATTCTATGCCCCAAAATTGTAGCCCTGAGGCGTCTTGATCATGTTTGAGCTTAAAATGTAACGACACATTGTGGTCTTTGAAGCCAATCTTAATATTATGAATGTGTTCTGCTATCCTTATTCTAAGGAGTCTCTTAGTCTGCCCAATGTAGAGAAGTCCGCATGGACATTTCAGCGCATATACTACATGGCTAGTGTTGCAGGTAATGAATTGCTCAATGCTGAATTGCTGCTGGTTGGAGGGGGATACAAAATTTTCCAGACCTCTTATCGGTAGTGCCACTTCCCTACACGCTTTACACCTTCTGCACGCAAAAAAACCTTTTTGGTTCCAGAATGTTGGTGGTTTGCTTGGAGGGTCAAGTACTTTTTTCACTACCCGGTCTCCGTGATTAGAGGCCTTCCTATATATAAACTGCGGTTTCGGTGGTAGGACAGGGCCCAGTTTTTTTATCTAATAGTAAAATGTGCCAGTGATCGTTAAAAATTGCCTCCACTTCCTTATATTGCACATTGAATTGTGAGATGAATGCCCATTCTTTTGTGTTGGTTCCACTTGTTCCTTGCTTGGGTTTTGTTTCAAGACATGTTTCCCTCGGGATTAGTGCCACTTCTTCAACGATTTTTCGTAAGGTTTCGGGGGCATATCCTTTTGCCGCAAATCTGTCGGTGAGCACTTTTGATTGTGTGAGAAAGTTGTCATTATCAGAACAATTACGTTTCACTCGCATGATCTGTCCTTTAGGGATATTCCTAAGCCATTGCGGGTGATGGCCACTTGTGGTTGGGAGATAGCTGTTTCTGTCGGTTTGCTTAAAAAAGACTTTAGTCCCAAACGTCAAATTTTGGTGATATACCGTGACATCCAGGTAGTTTGTTTCTTTATGCCATTCACAGGTCAGTCTGATGTTTTTACTATTTGTGTTTAAAACCTTTAAAAACTCATAAAAAGATTCAACTGTGCCAGCCCAAATTAAAAACAGATCATCTATATAGCGCTTATAAAAAATGAGTTTGGCTTTTCTGTCTTTAAAAATCACTTTGTCCTCCCACTCTGCCATAAATAGATTTGCGATGCTGGGGGCAAACTTGGCCCCCATAGCAACGCCCCTCTGCTGCAGATAAAATTTACTGTTATACCAGAAATAATTATGCGAGAGGCAATAGTCCACGGCATGGCCAATGAACACTTTTTGATTGTGAGGTAGGTCTTCTCTTTTACTTAAAGCCCAATTCAGGGCCAGTAAGGCATCATCATGCTGAATGATGGAATAAAGAGAGGCCACATCTAGTGTTACTAGTAAAACATCTTGATCTCCGGTTATTGTGACATTCTGTAGGCAGTTCAGAAAGTCTTTAGTATCCCTTAGGTATGCTCGTGTGGAGGTTACACTTTTTTGCAGAAAGGTGTCCAGATATTGTCCCATTCTTGAGGCGACCGAGTCTATACTATTTACAATGGGCCTGGGTGGTGGATTAACTGAGTTTTTATGAATCTTTGGCAATGTGTAAATCGTTGGGATTTTACTACTGGTTGGTGCCAGATATTGCCTTTCTTTCTCTGTTAATACTCCCAGTTTGGTGCCGATTTCCACTAGTGTCGTTAGCTGATTCCTAAAGGCTTGGGTTGGATCATTATCCAAGGCTCTATAGGTGGTTTTATCTGCTAGCATCTCAGTAATTTGCGTGTGGTACATATCTTTAGGCAATATGACCACTCCTCCCCCTTTATCAGCTGGCCTGATGATAATGTCTTTTCTTTTCTCTAATGCCTTTATTCCTTCCTGGATGTGTTTCAAACTTGTGTGTTTTTTCGGAACCAATTGGTTCAGGTCCCGTATGATCAATCCCTTAAACACCTCTACCTGGTGATTGGGGTTATTCAGGGGGTTGAACAATGATTTGTTTTTTAATCCACTGTTTACCATCCCCTGGGGGTTCATGCGAGTGATCGTGTTTTGTGTGCCCAGTCCTACAAAGTGCTTCTTTATATTGAGCTTCCTTATGTACTTATGTACGTCTATATATACATCAAATTTGTTTATTGGCCGTTTCATCCCACATTTCAGGCCCATGTTGAGGATGTTAATTTCTTTGTGTGACAACTCTACTGGGCTTAGATTAAAAATACCGTTGGTTAATGGTTTTGCATTCTTTTTCTGGACCTTCCTTCCGGCCCTGCATCCTCTGGTTCTATGTGTCCTTGTGCTGTGTATTGGTTTTGTTCTCTGGTCCACTGGTGCTGAAGTTGAGGATCTCTCCAGTCTTGATTCCTTAGATGCGCGGGAGGATAATGGGGTTTTCCTCTGTATGGCGGGTGGCCTCTTCCCCTTTGTTGTCCTCTCCCTCCCCGCCCTAAAAAAGGGCGTGGTGCTGGGTAACCGTTGTACTGCTCTGGTGGTTGAAAATTATTTTGTGTGGGTATCTGGTAGGGTGTATTTGGATGATTGTTGTACTGCTGATTGTTCACCTGATTATTCTTCCCCCCTTTTCCTTTTTGCTTTGCTTTTTTGCTTAGAATAGGGGTGGAGAAATTTGTTGGTGAGTCAAAAAGGATCTCATCATCGCTTATAAACCCGCGTACTCGATCCATTAGTGTGGTTATTGCTTGGTTAATTTTTTTTTAACAGAGAGTTTTTATTAGACAAATCAGCATTACAATACAACCAGTAAATAGCACATCCTCCAGTGCAGAGCAAACAAACAGGATAATGCGTCACATCCGGGGGAACACACCCCTCTCATTCGTTGCTAAATGCAAATAATCAACAAACATTGGCCCAAACTCGGTCGCGCATAAAACGACTCTAGTTCACCCCTCCCCGGCCACACAACAACCCTGAGTAGCAGTAAAGTCCAGGGACCAAGAGGGGCAGGGGGGGGGAAGCCATCCCCAACAACAGCCCAGTCAGTCACACCCAGGGGGGAGTTCCAAGTCAGAGCGAGTGGTCTGCCATGAAGACCAAATTTTGTCGAACTTCGCGGGGCACTGTCTACTCTCATAAGTCAATTTATATAGAGAAAGTACTGAGTCGACTGAGCGCTGCCAGGCGGCGCATGTGGGGGGGTCCTCAGATTTCCACTTGAGCAGGATTTCCCTCCTAGCATAAAATAGTGAGAAGGTCAGGCAGAGTTTACAATATCTATCCCCTTCCACGTCCTCCATATGATTCAGCAGTAGGATCTTGGGGTCAGTCGGCACGCTTAAGCCAGTCACGTCCGTCAGCCTGGAAGCCACATCCACCCAATAGGGCTGGAGTTTCGGACACGACCAGACCATGTGCCAAAACGTACCTATCTCCTGCCTGCATCTCTGACAATTAGGATCTCGCTGCGGGTAAATACGTGCCAGCCTCTGCGGGGTGTAGTAGGCTCTGTGGAGAAATTTAAATTGTATAAACCTATCCTTTGCAGCTATCATAACAGGGATATAAGATGCGAGGCAATCCCTCCACTCCTCCTCGTCCAGTGACGGAATATCAGCCCTCCATTCCTCCCACAGCTTAGTAAGCTTGGCATCAAACTGTACAGTGAGGTACAGGTAGAGGGAAGAGAGGGGGCGGTCCATGAGGGCGGAGGATAAGAGTCGCTCAATAGAGTCTGACTCCAGGGTTATAGGCTCTGGGAATTGGGCCTCAAAAGCATGTCTCAGCTGCCAGTACCTAAATTGGAAAGAGACCGGCAGGAGATACGCCTGCCTGAGTTCCCGGAAAGGCATAATCGTACCCGCTTTCACTATATGTTTCAGAGTAACGATTCCCTTTTTCGCCCACAGGGATGGATCTGGGATACTATTCATGTGAGGCAGCATAGGGTTAGCCCACAAGGGCATATGCGGGGATACCAAGTTGGGTCGCCGGTACATTAGTCGAGCCTCCTGCCAGACCTTAACTGTGGTCCGCATGAGGGTCGTCATACAGGGGCTGGCCCTGAGGCCACGAAACGGTAAATTGCTCAAGGCCGCATAAGAGCCCACAATAGCCGCCTCAAGTGTGACCGCCGGATTTTGTCTAGGCTGGGAGAACCACCATCTCACCGTAACCAGGACAGCTGCCCAGTAGTAAAGCAAAAAATTAGGGAGCGCCAGTCCACCTCCGGACAAAGACAAATATAAGGTCTTCCTCGCCACCCGGGGGGGTCTCCCAGCCCAGACAAAAGAGATCAGCAGGCTGTCCAACCTCCGGAAGAAAGACCTAGGGATATACGAGGGGGTATTGCGAAAGAAGTACAGGAATTTCGGGAGAAAGACCATCTTCAAAAGGTTGACTCTACCCACTGGCGTCAGAGGGAGGGACCGCCACACCGCGCACTTGGCCACTAGTTGGGTCATGAGTGGTTGTATGTTTTTGCCAACGTAGTCACCACTCTTACTGCTAACCTTGATGCCCAGGTATGTAAACTCGTCCACCCATCTGAGCCGCGTTCGTGTCGTGGGACGCGGGGCCGAGGGACATAGGGGAAATAAGACCGATTTGTCCCAGTTGATGCGAATACCGGAGTAGCCCCCAAATTGATCAATCAGATCTAAAGCCACCTGCAGGGATGAAGAGGCGTCCGCCAGGTATAGCAGGGCATCATCCGCATACAGAGACAGCTTTTCTTCAATTGGACCTATTTTCAATCCCCGGACCCTCGTCTCAGCTCTCAACAGGATGGCCAGTGGTTCCATAGCAAGGGCAAATAAACCCGGGGAGAGGGGACACCCCTGTCTCGTGCCGCGACCCAAGGGGAAGACGTCTGATAGACAGCCGTTGGTCCGAATTCTAGCAGATGGGGAGCTATATAACATGCGTACCCATTTCAGGAAGCCTGGCCCAAACCCGAAGCTGTCGAGCACCCCCCAGAGGTAGCCCCACTCTACAGAGTCGAAGGCCTTCTCTGCGTCAAGTGAGGCCACCACTCCCGTCGACCCCTCACCAGCCCCATCAATGTGGGTGAGGAGGCGTCTAATGTTAATATCCGTTCCCCTACCCGGCATAAAGCCTGTTTGATCCGAGTGTACCAGGGCAGTAATGACAGAGTTCAGTCTTGTTGCCAAGATCTTGGCCAGGATCTTCGCATCAACGTTCAGCAACGAGATAGGGCGATACGAGGAACAGAGGGAAGGGTCCTTCCCCGGCTTCGGGATCACCACTATGACCGCCTCACCCATGGAAACAGGGAGCTCTCCCTGCTGCGCGGACACCGCGAATAGGGAATGTAGTCTGGGCACTAGTTCGTCTGCATAGTGTTTGTAGAACTCTACAGGAATTCCATCAGGCCCGGGCGTCTTGCCAGATTGCATAGATTTAAGGGCCCGCCGGATCTCCTGCACCGTGACAGGGGTGTCAAGTCGCTCACGGTAGGTCGCCGTAAGGACCGGAATGTCAATGTCTCCCAAATACTTCACCAGGTCCTCATCACCATAGTCCACCCTTGACTCATAGAGTGCACGGTAGAAGTCAGCAAAGCACTGATTAATACCCCCCGGAGAGCTTACCAGTTCCCCCGTGGGGCCCGTAATATGGGAGACACTAACCCCCCCCTCCTGCTCCCTGGAAAGCCAAGCCAGCATCCTACCCGACCTCTCCCCCTGTTCAAAAATCCTATGGGACTGAGCGAGTAGCTTTTTTTGGGCAAGTGAGGTACGGATACCAAGGACCTCCCCCGTCAGGAGCTGCAGGTGGGCATAGTGTTGGGGGTCACGGGTCCTAATAAAGGTCTCCTCTGCACTGGCAGCCTCCCTTTCCGCCCTCACTAAGTCTGCGCTGCGTTCCCTACGAACTCTGGCAATAATGGTCTGGTAGTGTCCTCTCGTGGAGGCTTTAAAGGCATCCCATACTATCCCGGTCCCCGCCGTGCCCTCATTGTCCGCCCAATAACCGGTCAATTCAGTTTGGAACTGGTCGTCCACAGAGGTGTCTGAGATCCAAAACCTGGACAGTCCCCACAGGCGAACAGGATGGCCCCTAGAGAAATCCAGCGCCAGAAGCAATGGTGCGTGATCCGAGATCCCCCTAGGCAAGATCTTCACATCTGTAACCCTTTGCAGGACCGGTCTGCCCGCATATACCAGGTCTATGCGGGAGAACGTCCTGTGGGAGGCCGAGTGGCAGGTGTAGGCCAAGTCCCGAGGATGTTTCCACCTCCACACGTCCGTCAGTCCATAGACATCAGCCCATTCAGCCAACCCAGAGTAGTGTCGACCTCCAGGCGTCAGGCGATCCATATCTGGATCGGGGACCAAGTTAAAATCCCCCAAAAACACAGTATTATCAGAGGTGAACTCGGCCACCCTGCTCGTTATGTGGTTCAGCAGCAACAGGGAGGCTGGCGGGGGAAGATATAGACCCACTATGGTCCAGGTCAGCGAATGAATCACGGCATGAATTATGACGTATCTACCATCAGGATCGAGAATCAGGTCCAGGAGCCGGAACGGGAGGGACTTTAACACAAGTATACTGACCCCTCTAGAGAAGCTAGAATAGGTAGAGTGATAGTGGTGGCCCACCCATGGCTTTTTAAGTGAGAGAATTCTACTCCCCATGAGGTGCGTTTCCTGTAGGACACAGATATGCGGGTTATAAGACTTAATAAATTGGAACACCAGGGAGCGTTTGGTCGGGGAATTCAACCCCCTGGTGTTCCACGATAGGATATTAACTGCTGACATCGACCGTCAGATTAATAGGGGGGACAGGATGACACCGCATGACTCCCGGACCTGACCCCCAGACCCAGGATGTACACATCTGGAAACAGAGCAATGCTGAAGTATCAACGTTTTGAATGTAAAGCAAAAACATAATGAAAACAAAAACAACAAAAAGAAAAAAACAGATCAGAACAAGAAAAATAGCCCCAGAAGGGCAACAATCCCCACCCCCCACCCCACCCAACCCCCTAAAACTGAGGAGGGTATCCATCCCAAACAATAACAGCTCGCCGGCTGCAAAGGGGGTTCCGTGCAAGAGGCGAACTCAGCCCCCCAGATAAATTCTGGGGGGGGCCGAGCAACTGTCTGAGCGACTCTCTAAGTGCGAGACTTCCGCTGGTAATGCAACAAGCTGTAAGGGACAGGAGTTCAGGAGGATGGAAGCGGACAGGAACGCGTCCCAGCAGTACAGTCGATCCAGTGACAAGGGAGTAAACGTGGTATGGTCCCCAGTGTCACATGGGGGGATAAAAAGACCCAAAAAAGGGGAAAAAGGAGTGTTCTCCTGATCACGTCAGGGGCGCCAACTTGGGTTCCCACATCGGCGGGGGCCAGCCGTCACCATCGGAGCTGCACACACCAAGGAGATTAGCCGGACACAACAGGTGCAACAACAGGTGTGAGAGCTCCGTCCAGGGGGCTAGTCTGCCGGCCCCACCGATATAGGCAAATTCAAAACAAGGGTGGTATCAAATAGTACATACCATGCGTCCAATCAGCGGGCCCGCGGCAGCGACTCCAACCAGACAGACACCTCCCTGGGATTAGTGAAGAAGCGGGTCGTCTCCCCGTCCTGTACTCTCAGACGGGCCGGGAAAAGGATGCTGTAACGGATGTTGCGCGCCCTCAGAGTCACCTTGACCTGGTCGAACGACTTCCTGAGCTTCTGTGTTTCTACCGAATAATCGGGGAAGACCATCAGCTTGACGTTCTGGAATCGTAGGTCGCCCACGAGCCTGGAGGCACGGAGAACTTCGTCCCGATCCCGGAAGTTGAGCAGGCGGAGGATGAAGGTTCGCGGCGGGGTTCCAGGAGGTCCCGGCTTAGGAGGAATGCGGTGCGCCCTTTCCACCACATATTGGGGCGACATGCGAGCCTCGGGGAGGAGGGTACGCAGCATACCCTCTATAAAGCCTATAGGGTCACTCCCCTCTACCCCCTCGGGTAGACCAACAATGCGGAGGTTGTTGCGCCGGTTTCTGTTTTCGGCGTCCTCGGCTCTGTATTCAAGGGCTTTGACTTTGGTTTGGAGATTGCGGAGCGCTGCGCCCTGTTCTGCGACCACATCTTCAGTGTTACTAACTCTCTGCTCGGTCTCCGCCATCCTGGTCCTAAGCTTGTCCATGTCCTGGCGGATAAGGCCTACATCCATCTGGACGGCCTCTATTTTTGTGGTTAAGGTGGACTGGCATGTGGCAATGGCCGCCATGACTTCCGCCAGCCAGGGCGGTCGGGCTTCAGCCGAGTCCATGGGGCCTATCTGTGAGGCCTTGTGGGAGCTCCGGGTGGTACGGCTTTGCACTGGGAGATCAGCGGGCGTTGGAGGGGGGTCCGGTAACGGTTGAGAAGTTAGTTTCCTGCCCCCTTTGTTGGACCTTGCACCCGAGCTCTGGCGCCGCATTCAGGGTGCTCACCGTGCCCTGAAAATATAGTTGGCGGCTTTAGGGGTTCCCCCGTGTTCCCCCTGGAGAGTCACAAGAGGAGAAAGGGGGGGGGGGAGAGGGGCCCGGCTGGACCGCCAGGAAAGGCCCCGGCTGCGGCCTAGCAGGTCGAGCGGGCCCGGACGCAGGACTGATGGATGGATGGATGGGTCAGCAGTCAGTGTGTCCACCTCTGTCCAGCCGCCCACAGCCCGCGTCAGCCCACCTCTCTCATGTGCAGGGGGCCGCAGCGCTCCTCCGCTCCGCTCCGCTCCGGAGCTCCGATGTCCTCCAGGAAAGTCCGCGGCTGTGGCCTAGCAGCGCGAGCGGGCCCAGATGCAGGATGGACGGGGAAGTGAGCAGCAACCGATGCGTCCCCCACCACCTCCGCCGCCCACAGCCGCCGCCAGTGCACTAATCCGAATTGCAGGGGGCCTCAGCGCAGCTCCGGCCCGATCCGGACCCCCGAACGCCGCCAGGAAAGACCGCGGCCGCGGCCTAGTCACACGCGGAGGAGCCGGAATTCGCCTGTGGAGGGGTTAGCAGCCGTCAGGAGGACTGCCTCGCTTCCCTCTCTATTGCGCCCCACTCCCCCAGTCAGCAGGGGTGGATGAATCGGCCTCTAACTGCCCAGGATCCGGGTAAGAAGCAGAAAGCAGCGGAGCCCTCAGTAAAAGCAGCCGCTCACAGCGCCATCTTGGCCACGCCCCCCATTGCTTGGTTAATTAGAGGTTCTGTTGACCGTGGCTTTTCAATCAGATTGATGTTATCTGCCAACGTCTGTTGCCAGGCGTATATGGTATTTGTCTTGAAGTCCCCCATATCTCTGTGGTACTTCTTTATTTTCTTTTTCTGGGTGTCTTTATCAACTTTTTCCAGTCGTCTATTGGTTCTGGTATTAAAGTCAATCATGGGCTGTGTATCCTTGATAGGGTCTAATTGTTGTTGTAATGTGTTAATTTTTGCTTCCAGGATCATCATTTTTCGTTTCTTTCTCTGTAGGATAAGCTCTTGGAGTTTAAAACCTACCCCATTAAAGAAATCGAACCATTCTCTAATGGAACCTGGATCATCCAGGCCGTCCTGAGGTACGACCTCCCATCTGAGGCTACGAATGATTATTTTGTCTTTTATGTATTGCTCTAAGGTGAAGATATCCCACCATGTCCTCACTTGTTTCTCCAAGATGTTACCTAGTGTTGACATGGCCCCATTATAATTCACCTGAGTTGCAGTGGGTTCACTATCTGAAAATATTGTTTCTACATTAATAATTCTGTTGCTTAAAAATCTCAGAGCATCCATAGCAGCGGAGTAGTAAAGTGTAAAAATCAAAAATTAAAGATACTAAATAATCGCGCCCCCCTTTCTTAGTATCACTCTGCGCTAAATAGAAAAACCACAAAGCTAAAAGCACCAGAAAAAAAGTAAAACAATAAAATCTAAAAGAACAGCAGCTGCTAAAAGATAGGCATAAAATATAAAAAGAGCAGTATATATAAAAACTTAAAATAAAAAGTTCAGAATAAACTGCAGCAGCGCTATGGACAAAAGTTCAAATGTACGTCTTCTATATAATCCAATTTATATAGGTGGTGTAGATAGTGAATGAAGAATGTGGTTATAGCTGGTTTAAATCGTAGTTCCTGTGCTCCTTATCACCAATATGTGTTTTCACCACGTGGGGGGATTAGGGTCCCCTAATGGGGATGCACTCACCAGATATTAAAACAATAAAGGCATGTATAAACCATCCTTCTTTAGTATGTTCTGTCTTCTTCTACTGTACAGGCACTTCTGGCATATGTGAGGAGAAAGGAACAAACTACATAGGGTAGTACTGTTTGGTAATTTAAGGCATCACACTAACAGGATAATGACTAATGCATATGCATGTATTATTGACATATAGATTTTATATAATTTTGATATATATTTATATACTCTATATTTTAGTTTTATCTATTTATGTTTTAGATGCATATTTTAGGAAATGAGCATGGGTTTTATTGGTGTCCCCTTTTTTAGGCTCTCTCTTTTATAGGTTTTTATACATATACAGGGCTTGATATTGGCCTCTTATGACTTTGGGTGTCTTTCCATCCATTTGTTTGGTATTTTAGAAACCTATGGACCACACAGAACTTTTTATAGTATTTATGGTATTTTATGGTATTTTTATTTATGGACTAAAAAGCATACATACTCTGTAAAATTGGAATGATGTATAGACCCTCAGATAGCGGTCTTCCAGTGCTTAGCATGAAACTAGTTTTCTTATTGCAATATACATATGCTTCAATATTATATGGAGAAATGTCTGTCACACAAAAGGGGTCCAAACATAGTAATACCAATGACTGCCATACCATTGAAACAAACGGTGTTTGACACACTGACATAAACTGTGTTTCTCAGCAGGAAATGACAAGTATTGAGTTTATGCATTTTCATGACACACTTGCTCTTATTGAGCTAATCGCACACACAGGGTCATCACCCATATTGTTGTTATGTATTTTTGCAATGTCTTTGTTTTATTATTGCACATAAATAGGCTCCATCCCATCGGATCACGTATTGGGTATGCGCGCCAATCACGGCAGCGCATCCACGATATGGCAACAGAGCTTCCGCCCACAACAGGGCATAGACGTGGGGCTGAAGTGCGCATGTGCGGTGACGCAGACGCAACCTGAACGCTCCAACGTCTATAGTGGGGCGGGATCAGAGGAGCATATTTAGTCCGGTTGCTGCGGAGACTGGTCGCGCCCTCGGAAGAAGTCAGGAAGTGACGAAACGTCAGGGCGTGACCAGCAATACCCAGCAAACCGGAAGTGATGCATCTGCGCTCCAGGACCATACCAGGAAGACGCCAGAGGAACCAGGAAGTGGCGTTCTCTAGGGGCAAGTCTGAAAGCGCTGCAAGCGTCCATTTATCTCATATACATTATATACGCCTGTTTTATTCTTTTTATTGGTACGCACATATGCAAAGGGGCTTGTTTGTTTTGGGGAATATTAATAAAAATTACCAAACAGTACTACCCTATGTAGTTTGTTCCTTTCTCCTCACATATGCCAGAAGTGCCTGTACAGTAGAAGAAGACAGAACATACTAAAGAAGGATGGTTTATACATGCCTTTATTGTTTTAATATCTGGTGAGTGCATCCCCATTAGGGGACCCTAATCCCCCCACGTGGTGAAAACACATATTGGTGATAAGGAGCACAGGAACTAAGATTTAAACCAGCTATAACCACATTCTTCATTCACTATCTACACCACCTATATAAATTGGATTATATAGAAGACGTACATTTGAACTTTTGTCCGTATCGCTGCTGCAGTTTATTCTGAACTTTTTATTTTAAGTTTTTATATATACTGCTCTTTTTATATTTTATGCCTATCTTTTAGCAGCTGCTGTTCTTTTAGATTTTATTGTTTTACTTTTTTTCTAGTGCTTTTAGCTTTGTGGTTTTTCTATCTAGCGCAGAGTGATACTAAGAAAGGGGGGCGCGATTATTTAGTATCTTTTATTTTTGACATAGGTGCCATTGCTTCAGTTTGCCCCAGTGCGCATGTGCCGATGACATTGGCACATGCAGGCTTAGGAGATATCCTGGGTAGCTACAGGTAAGCCTTAATACAGGTGTAGCGACCTCACCTCTCACTCCCTCTTACTCTTCTCGGTCAATGGCTCTTGTCTAGGGGACCAGGGAGGAGAGTATAATGAATAGCCAGCTTTACACCCCGAAAGTTTGTCCTGAAAATTTGGATGTTAGTGCAAATAAAAAAGTATCACGGACAGTACTCAATTTTTTTTTTGTAACAAGTCCACTAATATGGCTACAATCACCGCAAGTATGAGTATGAGTATGAGTATGAGTGACGATATACGTCCTTTTTTTCCCACAAATAGGGCTTTCTTTTGGTGGTATTTGATCACCTCTGCGGTTTTTATTTTTTGCGCTATAAACAAAAATACAGCGACAATTTAGAAAAAAAAGCAATATTTTGTACTTTTGCTATAATAAATATCCCCAATTTTTTTTTAAAAAAGCACATTTTTTCTCAGTTTAGGCTGATACGTATTCTTCTACATTTTTTTGGTAAAAAAACCCGCAATAAGCGTACATTGATTGGTTTGCGCAAAAGTTATAGCGTCTACAAAATAGGGGGTAGTTTTATGGCATTTTTATTATTAGTTTTTTTACTAGTAATGGCGGTGATCTGCGGCTTTATGGCGGACACATCGGACACGTTTGACACATTTTTGGGACAATTGTCATTTATACAGCGATCAGTGCTATAAAAATGCACTGATTACTGTAAAACATGACACTGGCAGTGAAGGGGTTAACCACTAGGGGGAAATGAAGGGGTTAAGTGTGTCCTAGGGAGTGATTCTAACTGTAAGGGGGAGGAGCTACCAGTGACATGTCAGCACAGGGAACAGTAGATCCTGACGTGTCACTAGGCAGAACAGGGAAATGCCTTGTTTACAAAGGCATCTCCCTGTTCTGCCTATGCCGACCGCAATCGCTGGGCGGCAAATTTAAAGGGGCGTACAGGTACGCCTTTTTGCCTGCCCGTGCCATTCTCCCGACGTATATCGGCGTGCGGCGGTCGGCAAGTGGTTAAAAAGAAGCTGCTTGTGCTCCATCGTGCAATACAAAGAGTGGGTTCTGTGTGTGCAGAAAGGGTTAATGAGAGGTGTGCCTCTACTCTGGGCATTGCCTGTCTACAGCACTGCAGGACAAATTTGATCGTCCTAGGCAAGCCATACATGAATCGAAATTCAGCAGTGACCGGATAATTTTCCATCCATGTGTAGGCAGGGAGGTTGTACAGAAGTTGATCTACTGATTGACTTCTGAACAACCGCCCTGGCAGATTTTTGTCGCTTGATCAACACCGCCAACAATAGCTTGCAAATAGGGATGAGCTCGGTGTTCGAGTCGAACATAGGTTCGACTCGAACATCGGCTGTTCGCGCGATCGGCGAACAACGAACGATTTGGGCCGTTCGCACCAAATTCGAGTGACGCGAACGGCCCACAATACACTGCGCCATCGCAGTGTAATCCCGGCGCTGTGATTGGCCAAGCATGCACTGTGACCCTGCATGCTTGGCCAATCACAGCGCCGGCAGCGAGGAGAGCAATGATTGGCCACAGGCAGGATGCCTGTGGCCAATTATAGCTGAGGGGGTGTAGTACACGCCCCACACTATAAAAGGCCGCCAGCGCAGCGGCCTTGTGTAGTGTGTTCCGGAGCAGGGAAAGTGAAGGATAGGCAGGGACAGTGTCAAATCGTGTCAAATCTATTCTTTGCTAAACCTTGCGTGTAGGGACAGAGAAGGATAGGCAGGGAGAGTGTCAGTGTCATATTCTTTGCTAAACCTTGTGTGTAGGGAGAGAGAAGGATAGGCAGGGAGAGTGTCAGTGTCATATACTTTGATAAACCTTGTGTGCAGGGAGAGAGAAGGATAGGCAGGGGACAGTGTCAGTGTCATTGTTGCTAAGCCTCCTGCACATTATACACCTGAAGTTAGCCCGTATTGCTGCTTTTTCCTGGTGTGTTACACAAACAGGATTTTGCGGCACTTACAGCGGGCGGAGTGTGCCTCCTGACCATATTACACCTTAACTTAGCCTGTATTGCTGCTTTTTCCTGGTGTGTTACACAAACAGGATTTTGCGGCACTTACAGCGGGCGGAGTGTGCCTCCTGACCATATTACACCTTAACTTAGCCTGTATTGCTGCTTTTTCCTGGTGTGTTACACCAACAAGATTTTGCGGCACTTACAGCGGGCGGAGTGTGCCTCCTGACCATATTACACCTTAACTTAGCCTGTATTGCTGCTTTTTCCTGGTGTGTTACACCAACAGGATTTTGCGGTACTTACAGCGGGCGGAGTGTGCCTCCTGACCATATTACACCTTAACTTAGCCTGTATTGTTGCTTTTCCCATTTCCCTGCAGGCCATTAGAATGTCTGGAAGGCAAACAAGGAGAGGCAGACAGTCAGGAGCCAAAAAAAGGGGGCAAGCAGGCTGTCACGTACCTGACGGTGACGAGCCCGGTTAGCAGAGGGAGGCCTCCCTTACAGCTCCCACCGGCGGCCCCTGGTGGTATAACAGGAAGCACGGAGGTCGAAGGGGTACGAGTGCCTGGCAGGATCAAGAACTACCGCAGGTGATCAGGAACCAGCAGGTGAGGAGGCAGGAACCAGGAACTACAGCAGGTGAGTGGACAGGAACCAGGAACTACAGCAGGTGAGTAGACAGGAACCAGGAACTCAGAAGATGACCCGGACCGGGAGGCACAGCAGGTAGACTGGAACCACTGGGCAGCAGCAGATGAACAGGAACCAGCAGATGAGCAGACAGGAACCAGCAGATGAGCAGACAGGAACCAGGAACTGCAGCAGGTGAGTAGACAGGAACCAGGAACTCAGCAGATGACCCGGACCGGGAGGCACAGCAGGTAGACTGGAACCACTGGGCAGCAGCAGGTGAACAGGAACCAGCAGATGAGCAGACAGGAACCAGCAGATGAGCAGACAGGAACCAGCAGATGAGCAGACAGGAACCAGGAACTCAGCAGATGACCCGGACCGGGAGGCACAGCAGGTAAACTGGAACCACTAGGCAGCAGCAGGTGAACAGGAACCAGCAGATGAGCAGACAGGAACCAGCAGATGAGCAGAAAGGAACCAGGAACTCAGCAGATGACCCGGACCGGGAGGCACAGCAGGTAAACTGGAACCACTAGGCAGCAGCAGGTGAACAAGAGCCAAGGTCAGGCAGGATCGTCAGACAAGCCGGGGTCGGGTAAACTGGCAGGCAGCGAGGCACAAAAGGATCAGGCAATAGTCAGAAAACAGGCCGATGGTCAGGTACAGGCAGATAGCAGGAGGGTCACAGGAAGCCGGGTCAGATACAGGTAAACAAGGCAGATCAGGTCACTTGGGATAAACGCTGTAGAGCAGACAGCAGGGACTGTCTGCAAGTGAGGAGTTTAAATAGCCCTTCGGGCGTCACCTGCGGGGGCGGGAACCAGGAAGTCCAGGGCGTCTGTTCCTGACAGGGTTTCCATGACACAGGTTCTGTGTCTAGAGACAACAGTGCTGGTCGTGGACGCAGTGCATCGCCATCAGCACGTGGCCATGGGACACGCTTGTCCTTTTCGGCAGCTGGACGTGTTGAGCCGCATCATGCCGAAGACTTGGTAGAGTGGATGACCAAGCCCTCCTCATCCTCCTCATCCTCTCTCACCCAGGCTCAGGGTACTGGCAAAGCAGCTGCCAAAGTGTCCTCTTCCCTCGTATCAATGTCATCATCAGTCACTCCTTCCCTAGACCAACCATGTCCTCCTGAGGAGTCCCCCGAACTGTTTGAGCACAGTGTTGGGTACATGCTCCAGGAGGATGCCCAGCGTTTCGAAGGGTCTGATGATGATACCCAGCTAGAGGAAGGCAGTAGCGTGAGAGCAGAGAGAGGGAATGCTCAAGAAGGACACCAATCTGGCAGTCATGTTCCAGCAGCTGCAGCATACTGCCAGATTGGCTCCAGTGATGAGGAGGGAGGGGATGATGAGGTCACTGACTCCACGTGGGTGCCTAATAGGAGAGAGGAGGAGGAGGAGGAGGATGAGGCGGAGGCACATCTCCAACGAGGCAGGATGCCCTCGGGGAGCCAGCGTAAGGGCAGCACACCGACGGAATCACACCGCAGAGCTCCGCCTGTGCAGGGCGCTGCCTCTGCCCGTTATTCAAAAAGTTCTTTGGTGTGGGCCTTTTTTGAGTCGAGTGCATCAGATCGCACAGCTGCTGTTTGCAACATATGTCTCAAGCGTATATCGCGTGGCCAAAACATCACCCGCTTGGGCACCACATGCTTGACCAGACATATGTTGACCTGCCATGCAGCTCGTTGGCAAGCCTACCTTAAAGACCCACACCAAAGAACAAAGCTGACCTCTTCTTGCACCGCATCAGCTGGGATCTCCAACCCCACTATACCTTCAGTCCTCTCTGAAACCTGCTCTGAGAGGAATGAAGGTGTAGAATTAGGTGTGTCACAGCCAAGTACTTGAGGGCACTCTGCTAGCAGTACACCAACGTCCGATTCTAGCAGGCAAATTTCCCTGCCCCAGCTGCTGGACCGTCGAAAGAAGTTCACTCCCAGCCATCCACATGCCCAGCGGTTGAATGCTAGCTTGGCTAAATTGCTAGCGCTTCAACTGCTGCCTTTTCAGTTGGTAGACTCGGCCCCCTTCCGTGAGTTTGTGCAATGTGCGGTTCCTCAGTGGCAGGTTCCCAAACGCCACTTTTTCTCACGGAAGGCGATTTTGACTCTCTACCGGCATGTGGAAGGCAATGTCTTGGCCTCGCTGGACAGGGCGGTCAGCGGTAAGGTGCATATTACCGCTGACTCATGGTCCAGCAGGCATGGACAGGGATGTTACCTTTCTTTCACGGCCCATTGGGTCACTCTTTTGGCAGCTGGGAAGGATGCAGGACAAGGTGCAGTAGTGTTGGAGGTTGTTCCACCGCCACGCCTCCAAAATGCTACTACTGGTTGTGACACACCTCTGTCCTCCACCCCCTCCTCTTCTTCTTCCTCCGTGGCCTCTTCCTGTGCTTTGTCCTCGGAACCAGCGGTGCTCCGTAGGCGTTCAAGGGGCTACGCAAGTATGCAGGTAAAAAGATGCCATGCCGTACTTGCGCTGGTATGTTTGGGGGACAGGAGCCACACTGGGGCAGAGGTTCTGTCTGCTCTGCAGGGGCAGGCCGAGAGGTGGTTGACGCCACCCTAGCTTAAGCCAGGAATGGTAGTTTGCGACAATGGCACCAACCTCCTCTCCGCTCTCCGACAGGGACAACTGACCCATGTGCCCTGTGTGGCTCACGTCCTTAACCTGGTGGTGCAGCGGTTCTTGGGCAGGTACCCGGGCTTACACGATGTCCTGAGGCAGGCCAGGAAAGTCTGTGTGCATTTCCGCAGATCTTATAATGCCAGTGCTCGCCTGGCTGAGCTGCAAAAGGAGTTGAACCTGCCCAAGAACCGCCTTATATGTGACATGCCCACCAGGTGGAACTCAACGTTGGCCATGCTGCAGCGGCTGCACACGCAGCAGAGGGCCATCAATGAGTACCTGTGCGACTACGGCACCAGGACAGGGTCAGGGGAGCTCGGGTTTTTTTCACCACGCCAGTGGGGCATGATCAGGGATGCATGCACTGTCCTGGCACCATTTGAGGAGGCCACGAGGATGGTGAGCAGTGACAGTGCATGCATCAGTGACACTGTACCTCTTGTCCACCTGTTGGAACATACGCTGCGTGGAATAATGGACAGGGCACTTGAGGCAGAACAGAGGCAGGAAGAGGAGGACTCCTTGCCTCTCAAGGCCCCCTTTACCCAGACAGTGTTCCTTCTGTCCCACCCATCGCACAGGAAGAAGAGGAGGAGGAGGAGGATTGTGTCAGCATGGAGGTGGAGCCTGGCACTCAGCATCATCAGCAGCAGTCTTTTAGGGATGATTTACAGTCCCAAGAAACCAGTGGACTTGTACGTGGCTGCGGATCATGTCGTCCTTAGTGACCCAGAGGACTCCGGACTGAATGCCTCAGCTAACCTACGCTGCATGGCCTCCCTGATCCTGCAAAGTCTGCGGAAGGATCCTCGTATTCTTCGGATCAAGGAGAGGGACCATTACTGGCTGGCCACTTTCCTTGATCCACGGTACAAGGGTAAGGTTGCGGACCTTATCTTACCGTCGCAGAGGGAGCAGAGGATGAGACAACTCCGGGAGGCCTTGCAGAAAGGTCTGTGCAACGCGTTCCCAGAGACTGGGAGGTTACAAACTCCTGGTCCTGGACAACGAGTTGCTGAGGCTTCGGTCAGTCAAAGAAGGAGCGGTGGGGAAGGTGGCCGTCTGACCGAAGCGTTCAGACAATTCTTTAGTCCGCAGCCCCAAGGTATGATCGGTTCCAGCAACCATCGCCAGCGTCTGATATACATGGTGCAGGAATACCTAGGGGCAAGGTCAGACTTGGACACCTTCCCCACCGAAAATCCTCTGGCTTACTGGGTCTTGAGGATGGATCACTGGCCAGAGCTTGCACAGTATGCAATTGAGCTACTGGACTGTCCTGCATCCAGCGTTCTTTCAGAACGCACATTCAGTGCTGCTGGAGGATTTGTCATGGATCACAGGGTGCGCCTGTCCACCGACTCTGTTGATCGACTGACCTTCATAAAGATGAACCAGTCTTGGATCACCACCAGCTACCAAACACCTGAAGCTGATATAACAGACTCATTTATTTTCAAATGTCACATCCCTTCAAGACTGATGCTGATGCTGAGAGACTGTCCTGTTATGTTGACTGGCTATCCTCCTCCTCCTCCTCAATGATCCGATTGACGATGATACCTTGGAAGAACATTTTTGTTTCTGGGTGCCGCCACCAGTGGCTAAGGCCCAATTTTTCAGCCCCTGTTTAACAGGGGTGTGTTATTACAATTTTTTATGCAATGCTTTGCAGCAGGGCTCATTCCTGCACTCCAACTAGAGTATCTGGGAGTGGTTGCAGTGTCGTGGCACCAGCACCAGTGGCTAAGGCCCAATTTTTCAGCCCCTGTTTAACAGGGGCGTGTAATTACAATTTTTGATGCAATACTTTGCAACAGGGCTCATTGCTGTGCTCCAAGTACAGTATCTGTGAGGGGTTGCAGTGTTGTGGCACCAGTGCCTAAGGCTCAATTTTTCTGCCCCTGTTTAACAGGGGCATGTAATTACAATCCTTGATCTAATAATTCACAGCAGGGCCCATTCCTGCGCCCACCAAGACTAACTGTGAGGCCTTACAGTGTTGTGTCAACACCACCACCACCACCACCACCAAAGGCCCAATTTTTCAGCCCCTGTTCAACAGGGGCATGCAATTACAATTCTTGATCTAATAATTCACAGCAGGGCCCATTCATGCGCCTACCAAGAGTAACTGTGAGGGCTCACAGTGTTGTGGCAACACCAACATGTAAGGGGCAAATTTCAACTGAGTATATACGGCAGGCCCCTACTTTCAAACATCCAACTTACAAACGACTCCTCCTTGCAAACGGAAGGATACAACAGGAAGTGAGAGGAAATCTACCCCTAGGAAGGCAAATTCTCTCCTGTAAGAGTTAATATGGGAAAAAAAGTGTCTCCTCTCCACTGATTCTTTATCACCAATTCTTGTTTCAATAAAAAACCCAAATTTTCAAAAAACATTTGTCATTAGGACGGAAAGTGAGGTGAACTGTTCTGAACAGGTGCACACTGCACAGACAGCAAAACAAATGTTACAGGGGTGATAACCCTTCCCTATGTTTTCCAAAAAGCTTAAAAATATATTTTTTGGCTGGAGCTACACTTAAACAATGTACCTGTTCAAAATTACAAACAGATTCTACATAAGAACAAACCTACAGTCCCTGTCTTGTATGCACCGCCTGTATACGGCTGTTCAGAGTATATAGGGCCTTTTTTATTTTGTGTGCGGGGTTCCCCTTAATATCCATACAAGACCCAAAGGGGCTGGTAATGGGATGGGGTAGGGGGGGGGGTGTGTGATGGGGTAGCTATGCCATTTTTCTTAAAGATTTTCATCCATATTACCGGCACCAGACATTACATTAAAGCCGCAAGCAGTTTTAAATGGCTTTTTTTCCTTTAGAAATGTAATTTTGTGCAGGGACAGTTCTAAACACGGGAAACACGTGGCACTTCACAGGCATACTTTAGACACCCCCCAGGTACGATATTTAAAGGAATATTTGACTTTTTTTCACTTTATGCATCATTAAAATGACTGCTCCAGAAAAACGGCCGTTTTTAAAACTTCTTTTTGCATTGATACATGTCCCCTGGTGCAGAACCCGGGTTCCCAAAGCCTTTTTAGGACAATAACATGCATAATAGTCATTATAATTAGCACTTTAGATTTCGAACGTTCGCATCCATTGTATTTAATAGGGTTCTAAAGTTTATGCGAACTTTCGGTCCGTTCGCGGGTTCTGGTGCGAACCGAGCCCGGGGGTGTTCGGCTCATCACTACTTGCAAAGCTGATCAGTGTATTCTGATGACGGGGAAGTCTCCCTGCTGTCAGAATACAGTAGTGCAGCAGGGAGGATTCCTCCATCCACACATTCGAGGAATCAAGTTTTTTTTTTTTTCCGTTAAACTCGATGATTGAATGAAAAAATAAATAAAATTACTCGTCTATGGCAAGGCTTAGTTTTGAATATGAGACCCATGTAAATTCCTCATATCAAGATATACTTTTCTAGATAAATTATAGCTGCACAGTGGAGTTGTAAGAACATTTTCTTTTGTTCCAAAAGATCTGTAAAGCCAAAGTAAAGTCTGCTGTATTTTTTTTTTCAAGGCCCCCCAGGTTGGTTATGCCATATTGTACTAGTATGCACAGACTATTAGTAAATTATGTCAGACTTAGGCCCCTTTCACACTTGTGCGACTTGGGACTGCAAAGTCGTACCCCATGATTTCCAATGAGTACCATTCATATCTGTGCGACTTCAAGTCGCACCGACTTCAAAGTAGTCCCTGTACTACTTTGGTATGAGTTGAGGTCCATAGACCTCAAGTTTACACAGGCATTCCCTGAAATCGCTGCAAAATCATGGTAAAATCACGCAACTTTGAAGTTGCAGTAGTGTGAAAGGGGCCTTACCTGTCATATGGTGTCCTCCCAGCACAGCGCTGGGACCTATCCAGCGGCCCCTGATGCTTCCATCTTCACCCGGTCTTCCTTCCCGGTCTCGTGTCTTTGGCCACTTCATAGGTCAGGCCGCAATGACGCCACTCCCACAATGTACACGGCAGTCACATTACCGCGGCACGGATCGGGGGACGATCGGGGCTGTAAATGTTCGCTGGGCTGCGCATGCGTGCCTAACAGGCAGAAGGATGCATTTGTGGCAGAAGAGACCACGGTCTCTTCTGTCATAAATACCCTGCCTGTCAGCCATTTGCAGAAAAAAGTTTACTTCCTCTTTAACCTCCCTGGCGGTATGATTCTGTCAGATTTTAGGTGCTGAAAGCGGTACAATTATTTTGCATGGAAATTTGTCATTTTATATTGTAGGACTGCAATTCTTAGGAATAGCTCACTTAAATCTGTCCAAACAAGAGTCTAGTAGACATTAGTGATGAGCCGAACACCCCCGGGTTCGGTTCGCACCAGAACCCGCGAACGGACCGAAAGTTCGAACGAACATTAGAACCCTATTAAATACAATGGATGCGAACGTTCGAATTCTAAAGTGCTAATTATAACAACTATTATGCATGTTATTGTCCTAAAAAGGGTTTGGGAACCCGGGTTCTGCACCAGGGGACATGTATCAATGCAAAAAGAAGTTTTAAAAACGGTCGTTTTTCGGGAGCAGTCATTTTAATGATGCATAAAGTGAAAAAAAAAAAGTCAAATATTCCTTTAAATATCGTACCTGGTGGGTGTCTAAAGTATGCCTGTGAAGTGCCACGTGTTTCCCGTGTTTAGAACTGTCCCTGCACAAAATGACACTTCTAAAGGAAAAAAAAGCCATTTAAAACTGCTTGCGGCTTTAATGTAATGTCTGGTCCCGGTAATATGGATGAAATTCTTTAAGAAAAATGGCATAGCTACCCCATGACCCCCCCCCTACCCCAGCCCATTACCAGCCCCTTTGGGTCTTGTATGGATATTAAGGGGAACCCCGCACATAAAATAAAAAAGGCCCTATATACTCTGAACAGCCCTATACAGGCGGTGCATACAAGACAGGGACTGTAGGTTTGTTCTTATGTAGAGTCTGTTTGTAATTTTGAACAGGTACATTGTTGAAGTGTAGCTCCAGACCAAAAATCTATTTTTAAACTTTTTGGAAAACATAGGTAAGGGTTATCACCCCTGTAACATTTGTTTTGCTGTCTGTGCCCCTGTTCAGAACATTTCACCTCACTTTCCGTCCCAATGACAACTCTTTTTGAAATGTGGTCTTTTTCTTGAAACAAGGATTGCTGATAAAGCATCAGTACAGAGGAGACACCTTTCTCCCATATTTATTCTTACAGGAGAGAATTTTCCTTCCTAGTGGTAGATTTCCTCTCACTTCCTGTTGTCTTCTTGCGTTTGCAAGTAGGAGTCGTTTGTAAGTTGGATGTTTGAAAGTAGGGACCTGCCGTATATACTCTGCAGAAATAGGCCCCTTAGTTGTTGGTGTTGGCACAACACTGTAAGCACTCACAGTTACTCTTGGTTGGTGCTGGAACGCCCTGCTGTCAACTATTATATCAGGAATTTTAATTACATATAATTGTTGAACAGTGGTAGTAAAAATTGGGCCTTTGATGGTGGTGCTGGTGCCACAACACTGTAAGCCCTGACAGTTACTCTTGGTGGGTGCAGCAATGGGCCCTGCTGTGAATTATTAGATCAAGAATTGTAATTACATGCCCCTGTTGAACAGGGGCTGAAAAATTGGGCCTTAGGCACTGGTGGCACAACACTGCAACCCCTCACAGATACTGTACTTGGAGCACAGCAATGAGCCCTGTTGCAAAGTATTGCTTCAAAAATTGTAATGACACGCCCCTGTTAAACAGGGGCTGAAAAATTGGGCCTTAGGCACTGGTGGCACAACACTGCAACTCCTCACAGATACTGTACTTGGAGCACAGCAATGAGCCCTGTTGCAAAGTATTGCTTCAAAAATTGTAATGACACGCCCCTGTTAAACAGGGGCTGAAAAATTGGGCCTTAGGCACTGGTGGCACAACACTGCAACTCCTCACAGATACTGTACTTGGAGCACAGCAATGAGCCCTGTTGCAAAGTATTGCTTCAAAAATTGTAATTACACGCCCCTGTTAAACAGGGGCTGAAAAATTGGGCGTTAGGCACTGGTGGCGGCACCCATAAACAAAAATGATCTTACAAGCTATCATCATCAATCGTATCATTGAGGACTCGGAGGAGGAGGATAGCCAGTCAACATAACAGCACAGGCACTCAGCATCAGCATCAGTCTTGAAGGGATGTGACATGTTAAAATCAATTAGTCTGTTATATCAGCATCAGGTGTGTGGTAGCTGGTGGTGATCCAAGACTGGTTCATCTTGATGAAAGTCAGTCGATCAACCGAGTCGGTGGACAGGCGCACCCTGTGATCCGTGACAAATCCTCCAGCAGCACTGAATGTGCGTTCCGAAAGAACGCTGGATGCAGGACAGGCCAGTAGCTCAATTGCATACTGTGCAAGCTCTGGCCAGTGATCCATCCTCAAGACCCAGTAAGCCAGAGGATTTTCGGTGGGGAAGGTGTCCAAGTCTGACCTTGCCCCTAGATATTCCTGCACCATGTTTATCAGACGCTGGCGATGGTTGCTGGAACCGATCATACTTTGGGGCTGCGGACTAAAGAATTGTCTGAACGCATCGGTCAGACGGCCACCTTCCCCACCGCTCCTTCTTTGACTGGCCGAAGCCTCAGCAACTCGTTGTCCAGGACCAGGAGTTTGCAACCTCCCAGTCTCTGGGAACGCGTTGCACAGACCTTTCTGCAAGGCCTCCCGGAGTTGTCTCATCCTCTGCTCCCTCTGCGACGGTAACATAAGGTCCGCAACCTTACCCTTGTACCGTGGATCAAGGAGAGTGGCCAGCCAGTAATGGTCCCTCTCCTTGATCCGAAGAATACGAGGATCCTTCCGCAGACTTTGCAGGATCAGGGAGGCCATGCAGCGTAGGTTTGCTGAGGCATTCGCTCCGGAGTCCTCTGGGTCACTAAGGACGACATGATCCGCAGCCACCTCCTCCCAGCCACGTACAAGTCCACTGGTTTCTTGGGACTGTAAATCATCCCTAAAAGACTGCTGCTGATGATGCTGAGTGCCAGCCTCCACCTCCATGCTGACACAATCCTCCTCCTCCTCCTCCTCCTCCTCCTCCTCTTCCTGTGCGATGGGTGGGACAGAAGGAACACTGTCTGGGTAAAGGGGGCCTTGAGAGGCAAGGAAGTCCTCCTCTTCCTGCCTCTGTTCTGCCTCAAGTGCCCTGTCCATTATTCCACGCAGCGTGTGCTCCAACAGGTGGACAAGAGGTACAGTGTCACTGATGCATGCACTGTCACTGCTCACCATCCTCGTGGCCTCCTCAAATGGTGCCAGGACAGTGCATGCATCCCTGATCATGCCCCACTGGCGTGGAGAAAAAAAACCAAGCTCCCCTGACCCTGTCCTGGTGCCGTAGTCGCACAGGTACTCATTGATGGCCCTCTGCTGCGTGTGCAGCCGCTGCAGCATGGCCAACGTTGAGTTCCACCTGGTGGGCATGTCACATATAAGGCGGTTCTTGGGCAGGTTCAACTCCTTTTGCAGCTCAGCCAGGCGAGCACTGGCATTATAAGATCTGCGGAAATGCACACAGACTTTCCTGGCCTGCCTCAGGACATCCTGTAAGCCCGGGTACCTGCCCAAGAAGCGCTGCACCACCAGGTTAAGGACGTGAGCCACACAGGGCACATGGGTCAGTTGTCCCTGTCGGAGGGCGGAGAGGAGGTTGGTGCCATTGTCGCAAACCACCATTCCTGGCTTAAGCTGGCGTGGCGTCAACCACCTCTCGGCCTGGCCCTGCAGAGCAGACAGGACCTCTGCCCCAGTGTGGCTTCTGTCCCCCAAACACACCAGCGCAAGCACGGCATGGCATCTTTTTGCCTGCGTACTTGCGTAGCCCCGTGAACGGCTACGGAGCACCGCTGGTTCATAGGACAAACCACAGGAAGAGGCCATGGAGGAAGAAGAAGAGGAGGGGGTGGAGGAGAGAGGTGTGTCACAACCAGTAGTAGCATTTTGGAGGCGTGGCGGTGGGACAACCTCCAACACTACTGCACCTTGTCCTGAATCCTTCCCAGCTGCCAAAAGAGTGACCCAATGGGCCGTGAAAGAAAGGTAACGTCCCTGTCCATGCCTGCTGGACCATGAGTCAGCGGTAATATGCACCTTACCGCTGACCGCCCTGTCCAGCGAGGCCAAGACATTGCCTTCCACATGCCGGTAGAGAGCCGGAATAGCCTTCCGTGAGAAAAAGTGGCGTTTGGGAACCTGCCACTGAGGAACCGCACATTGCACAAACTCACGGAAGGGGGCCGAGTCTACCAACTGAAAAGGCAGCAGTTGAAGCGCTAGCAATTTAGCCAAGCTAGCATTCAACCGCTGGGCATGTGGATGGCTGGGAGTGAACTTCTTTCGACGGTCCAGCAGCTGGGGCAGGGAAATTTGCCTGCTAGAATCGGACGTCGGTGTACTGCTAGCAGAGTGGGCGCAAGTACTTGGCTGTGACACACCTAATTCTACACCTTCATTCCTCTCAGTGCATGTTTCAGAGAGGACTGAAGTTATAGTGGGGTTGGAGATCCCAGCTGATGCGGTGCAAGGAGAGGTCCGCTTTGTTCTTTGGTGTGGGTCTTTGAGGTAGGCTTGCCAACGAGCTGCATGGCAGGTCAACATATGTCTGGTCAGGCATGTGGTACCCAAGCGGCTGATGTTTTGGCCACGCGATATACGCTTGAGACATATGTTGCAAACAGCAGCTGTGCGATCTGATGCACTAGCCTCAAAAAAGGCCCACACCAAAGAACTTTTTGAATGACGGGCAGAGGCAGCGCCCTGCACAGGCGGAGCTCTGCGGTGTGATTCCGTCGGTGTACTGCCCTTACGCTGGCCACCAAAGGGCATCCTGCCTCGTTGGAGATGTGCCTCCTCCTCATCCTCCTCCTCCTCCTCTCTCCTATTAGGCACCCACGTGGAGTCAGTGACCTCATCATCCCCTCCCTCCTCATCACTGGAGCCAATCTGGCAGTATGCTGCAGCTGCTGGAACATGACTGCCAGATTGGTGTCCTTCTTGAGCATCCCCTCTGTCTGCTCTCACGCTACTGCCTTCCTCTAGCTGGGTTTCATCATCAGACCCTTCGAAACGCTGGGCATCCTCCTGGAGCATGTACCCAACACTGTGCTGAAACAGTTCGGGGGACTCCTCAGGAGGAGGACATGGTGGGTCTAGGGAAGGAGTGACTGATGATTTGTCTGACATTGATACCAGGGAAGACGACGCTTTGGCAGCTGCTTTTCCAGTACCCTGAGCCTGGGTGAGAGAGGATGAGGAGGAGGAGGAGGGCTTGGTCATCCACTCTACCAAGTCTTCGGCATGATGTGGCTCAACATGTCCAGCTGCCGAAAAGAAGGACAAGCGTGTCCCATGGCCATGTGCTGATGACAATGCACCGCGTCCACGACCAGCACTGTTGCCCCCAGACACAGAGCCTGCTTGCCCTCTTTTATTGCCTCCTGACTGTCTGCCTCTCCTTGTTTGCCTTCCAGACATTCTAATAGATGGCCTGCAGGGAGATGGGAAAAAAGCAATAAGGGCTACCTTCAGGTGTCCTTCTCTGTCCCTTGAAACAAGGACTTTCACAGTGAAAGAAACTGACACTCTCCCTACCTACAGTTTTCTGTCCCTAGAAAAAATATTTTTTTTAAGCACAATATAGCACAAGGACAATTCACTCACTGTCCTTACAGGTCCCTGGAAACAAGGACTTGCAGAGTGAAAGAAAAAAAACACTCTCCCTACCTACAGTTTTCTGTCCCTAGAATAAATGTTTTTTTTAAGCACAATATAGCAAAAGGACAATTCACTCACTGTCCTTACAGGTCCCTGGAAACAAGGACTTGCAGAGTGAAAGAAAAAAAACACTCTCCCTACCTACAGTTTTCTGTCCCTAGAATAAATGTTTTTTTTAAGCACAATATAGCACAAGGACAATTCACTCACTGTCCTTACAGGTCCCTGGAAACAAGGACTTGCAGAGTGAAATAAACTGACACTCTCCCTACCTACAGTTTTCTGTCCCTAGAATAAATGTTTTTTTTAAGCACAATATAGCACAAGGAGAATTCACTCACTGTCCTTCCAGGTCCCTGGAAACAAGGACTTGCAGAGTGAAAGAAAAAAAACACTCTCCCTACCTACAGTTTTCTGTCCCTAGAAAAAATGTTTTTTTTAATCACAATATAGCACAAGGACAATTCACTCACTGTCCTTCCAGGTCCCTGGAAACAAGGACTTGCAGAGTGAAATAAACTGACACTCTCCCTACCTACAGTTTTCTGTCCCTAGAATAAATGTTTTTTTTAAGCACAATATAGCACAAGGACAATTCACTCACTGTCCTTACAGGTCCCTGGAAACAAGGACTTGCAGAGTGAAAGAAAAAAACACTCTCCCTACCTACAGTTTTCTGTCCCTAGAAAAAATGTTTTTTTTAATCACAATATAGCACAAGGACAATTCACTCACTGTCCTTCCAGGTCCCTGGAAACAAGGACTTGCAGAGTGAAATAAACTGACACTCTCCCTACCTACAGTTTTCTGTCCCTAGAATAAATGTTTTTTTTAAGCACAATATAGCACAAGGACAATTCACTCACTGTCCTTACAGGTCCCTGGAAACAAGGACTTGCAGAGTGAAAGAAAAAAACACTCTCCCTACCTACAGTTTTCTGTCCCTAGAAAAAATGTTTTTTTTAATCACAATATAGCACAAGGACAATTCACTCACTGTCCTTACAGGTCCCTGGAAACAAGGACTTGCAGAGTGAAATAAACTGACACTCTCCCTACCTACAGTTTTCTGTCCCTAGAATAAATGTTTTTTTTAAGCACAATATAGCACAAGGACAATTCACTCACTGTCCTTACAGGTCCCTGGAAACAAGGACTTGCAGAGTGAAAGAAAAAAAACACTCTCCCTACCTACAGTTTTCTGTCCCTAGAAAAAATGTTTTTTTTAATCACAATATAGCACAAGGACAATTCACTCACTGTCCTTACAGGTCCCTGGAAACAAGGACTTGCAGAGTGAAATAAACTGACACTCTCCCTACCTACAGTTTTCTGTCCCTAGAATAAATGTTTTTTTTAAGCACAATATAGCACAAGGAGAATTCACTCACTGTCCTTCCAGGTCCCTGGAAACAAGGACTTGCAGAGTGAAAGAAAAAAAACACTCTCCCTACCTACAGTTTTCTGTCCCTAGAAAAAATGTTTTTTTTAATCACAATATAGCACAAGGAAAATTCACTCACTGTCCTTCCAGGTCCCTGGAAACAAGGACTTGCAGAGTGAAATAAACTGACACTCTCCCTACCTACAGTTTTCTGTCCCTAGAATAAATGTTTTTTTTAAGCACAATATAGCACAAGGACAATTCACTCACTGTCCTTACAGGTCCCTGGAAACAAGGACTTGCAGAGTGAAAGAAAAAAACACTCTCCCTACCTACAGTTTTCTGTCCCTAGAAAAAATGTTTTTTTTAATCACAATATAGCACAAGGACAATTCACTCACTGTCCTTACAGGTCCCTGGAAACAAGGACTTGCAGAGTGAAATAAACTGACACTCTCCCTACCTACAGTTTTCTGTCCCTAGAATAAATGTTTTTTTAAGCACAATATAGCACAAGGACAATTCACTCACTGTCCTTCCAGGTCCCTGGAAACAAGGACTTGCAGAGTGAAAGAAACTGACACTGTCCCTACCTACAGTTTTCTGTCCCTAGAATAAATGTTTTTTTTAAGCACACTATAGCACAAGCACAAAACACACTGACACTCTCCCTACCTATCCTTCTCTTTCCCTAAACTAAAGGAATCCAGGTTAAGCAAGAAAGAAATAACAGTCACTGTCCCTGCCTATGCTGCTCTATCCCTGCTCCGGAACACACTACACTAGGCCGCCGTGCTGGCGGCCTTTTATAGTGTGGGGCGTGTACTAAACACCCTCAGCAATACTTGGCCACAGGCATCCTGCCTGTGGCCAATCATTGCTCTCCTCGCTGCCGGCGCTGTGATTGGCCAAGCATGCGGGGTCACAGTGCATGCTTGGCCAATCACAGCGCCTGGATGACACTGCGATGGCGTAGTGCATTGTGGGCCGTTCGCGTCACTCGAATTTGGCGCGAACGGCCCAAATCGTTCGATCTTCGTCGAACGATCGAACAGCCGATGTTCGAGTCGAACGTATGTTCGACTCGAACACGAAGCTCATCCCTAGTAGACATCCCGGGTATGATAAAGTTTGAAACACAAAATCATAAATTATAATGTAGCGACCTCACCCCATCTCTTTTGTCTAGGGGTATGTCACACGACAGGGTGAGATGCGCTATGGCCCATGTCCTCCCCATAGCTGTGGGTGAGGTGAAGGCCAGTACCAGATATTTCCTCGGGCCTATGTGCTTCTGTAAAGGAGTAAGTCCCGTTGTGCCAACACTTCCCTTTGCTCCCATTAACCAGAGTTCCACACACCGATCACAGTCCAACTCTTGTTTTATTGCATTTCTCACAATAAACAGTGCTTCAGTAGCCAACTGGTTGCGACTTGATAACATTTGGATACAGGGGATGAGCAGGCCGAGGCACTATCCTAATTCTCAGCTAAACCACTGCGATCTCGCCAGTGGTTACTATAGCCATAGCTTGAAAGGACTTAGAGCTTGAGAGTCTCTACCAGCGACTCAAGAGAACATAGATAGGAGTACCTTCGATGCGTTGCGGCCCCTATCAGGGGAAGATGTCCCTCCAAGGGAGTTACCAGAGGCCCATCCGTCACAGGGTTGATGCTGCTCCAGGCTCTCCGAATGGGTAACCTCCCCGGCCTCCTCACCTCAGACATGGGCCCCATCCACTTCAGGGACCCTCGGACTTCTCCACCCTCGCGGGACCCAGTCGAAGTCACTGGGCCCCAGGCCTCCTGGTTTAGTACCTCACCCCAGGCTGAAGGTGCCTGGGATGGACTCCATCTCCATTCCGGTCAGGCCTAGGGCACCTGAGCCGGAATCCGGAACCGCCCGCACCCAGGCCTAAGGTGCCTGGGCGCGTGATAAAGAACCTCCAGAAGAGCAAGACCTCGTGACCAGGGTGTCTCCCCCTTTTATCCCCTCCCATGACGCCACGGCAGGTTCCCCGCCCTCGCCGCACCGTCTCCGAGAAGGAACAAAAAGGGACAGCACTATGGCAGTGAATCTACCTTGAGCCTGCGGGCACTCACCACCCACTGGCCAAGGAGATTATTACACCGCCCAATCCTCCACGAATACAAATAGTCATTACTCCCATACCTACACACCTGAACTTCCACCCAGGTGTACCCCACCTAAATTTAAAGACCCCGCTACAATAATATAATAAATAACTATAAATAATTATAACAAATAATAATATAATAATAATAAAAATTATTCAATAATGTAATCAAATCAAAAACACAGAAATTTGCTCAGTTGCAGAATTGTAGCTGTCATTAGATTTAGTGTCTGATGACGAATTTCCCCACAAATCGCTATCGCTCAATTCTGCAAGTGATTCTAATTTATTATCGCTGTTTTCTAGCTGGTCTAAAACCACTTTTGACATAAAGGGACACTTTTTGGTTGCTATGGACAATCTTCAAATTCCAGGCAGAAAAAACTGTATTTATAATATAAAAGTGCATGCAGGGCACTGGACAGACCACTAGGGACAAAGGGGGTGTGTAATTTTTTTATACAGTACTGTAATCAGTAAGATCACAGTATACTGTATGTGTATTGTGTTTTTACTTTTTTGAATTTGGCGCCGATGTCCGCCCCCGTGCGCCGCAACGTTGCAGGGAACGGAGCTCAGCGGCACTGGGGCACTATGTGAATAGAGCGAGGAGACAGCTCGCACACACAGCGGGGAGACATCGCAGGATCCAGGGGACAAGTAACTCTCCCTGTATCCTGCGATGCAGCCCGAGTCTGGCTCGGGGTTACCGCTAATGGTACTGAAATCTTACCCCGAGCCAGACTCGGGAATACCGCCAGGGAAGTTAATAGAGGACAGAATGGAAAAAAATACCCATAGTAATGTCAACACTTAGAAAAAAAGCAATGGTATACCTATGTTTCCAAGTAGGGTATACTGTATTCAGTCACCTCAACTAGTCAACTAATTTCACTTTAAACTCCTTAACATTTTCATCAGACCTGCTATATTAAACAGGTTTCTTTTGTGCCTAGAACATGCGTAATACAATATGTATAATATTTCCTGTAAGAAAACCACATTAAGGCCTTGTGCACACTGGACGTTTTTACAACTGCTGTTTTTGGCTTCAGGTGTTTTTTTCTGCACCCCAGCAGGTTATCCTATGTGTCCATGCACACATAGGCTGTTATCAGTATTTTTTGGCAGGGGCGTTTTCTGGCTGAAAAACACCCCCCAGAACTAGTGGATTTTAAGAGTTTTCAGCTGTAAAAATGCTCTAATGCCACGTACACACGACCGTTTTTCATGACGAGAAACATGCCATTTTTTTAATTGGTCGTGAAAACCGGTCGTGTGTAGGCTCCAGAGCATTTTTCTCGAGGAGAAAAATGGCCATTAAAAATTTAGAACCTGCTCTATTTTTTCTCGTTGTTTTTCACGTTGTCGTTTTTCTTGTCGTGAAAAACAGTTGTGTGTGCGCTTTAACGACGGGACAAAAACGTGCATGCTCAGAATAAAGTTATGAGACGGGAGCGCTCGTTCTGGTAAAACTAGCGTTCGTAATGGAGATAGCACATTCGTCGCGCTGTAACGGACTGAAAAGCGCGAATCGTCTCTCACCAAACTTTTACTAACACGCGGTAACAAGAAATCAGCAAAAGCAGCCCAAAGGGTGGCGCTATCCGAATGGAACTTCCCCTTTATAGTGCTGTCATACGTGTTGTTGTACGTCACCGCGCTTTGCTCGAGCATCTTGAGAAGAATCACGTCAAGAAGAACCTCGTTTTTTTTCCATGACATTAAAAACGATCGTGTGTACGCGGCATAACTCTGATGAAAGCTTAAAACCGCTGAAAAACGTTTTTGAGTCATAAGCTTTTGTGGAAGTATAGTTTTGCTAAAAAAAAGGTAAAAAAACAAAACGCTAAAAAACGCTACTGCAAAAATGCTGAAAAACTCATTCTACAGCTACAGCTTTCTACAGCTAACATTACTGGTGCACAGGGCAGCCATCAGGAATTTTGGGGCCCCTTACACAGCTTAAGGCATGGGCCCCCTGGAGCCTGGAGCCGAGGAGCCGCGAATTAAGAAGCGGGGGGGGGGGGGCTGCCGCAAATTCAGAAGCGGGGGGGGGCCACGAATTGAGAAGCAGGGGGTTTGGGTGCTGACGAACACAAAAAAACAAAAAAAAAGGGGGGTTGCCATCCAGGACCTCCGGGCCTCTGGGGACCTCTGGGCCCCTTACAAAAACAAAAACAAAAAATATATATATTTAATAAAAAAAAAGAATAATATTTTTTTTTATAAAAAAATAAATAAAAAAGGGGGGTGACATACAGGGCCCTGTTGACCTCAGGGCCTCTGGGGACCTCTGGGCCCCTTACAAAAAAAATTAAATAAAAAAAATTAAATAAAATAAATAAAAAAAAAAAAAAATTAAATAAAAAAAAATTATAAAAAAAATAAATAAAAAAGGGGGTTGACATTCGGGCCCCTGGGGACCTCTGGGCCCCTTACAAAAAAAAATATATAAAAAAAAAAAGGGGGGGCCATCCGGGCCCCTGGGGACCTCCGGGCCCCTTACAGGTGTACTGCCTGTACCCCCTGATGGCGGCCCTGCTGGTGCATGAGGCTCAACAGTTAGAATTTTGTTAACTCAAGAAGAATTTTCCATCTTGCTTCTTCAAATATTCAACGTCACTATGGTCTACAAACATTTTTTTGATTTGATCCCAGTAATCACTGGAAAACTGAACAAAATTAGCATAAACTAACATTCCTAAGTAAAACTCTGTGTAATCATGTGTAAGAAACACCACTAGGGGAGCTGCACTCTAAAATATCTGAATACAAGAAACTAAACCTGAACTTAAAAATAGATATGTTGAGCTGCCCCTTTAAATATGCAATCACAAAAATATCACTGTAAATAATATCAAATCACTAAACCACATAATATATAACCAATCTGAATAGAGTGGAATAAAACAACAGTGACATCCCTAAACGATAAAAGAGAAATCACAAAGAAAAAGTCCATATCCAATAGGTGTTCTGTGCAAAGACTATTCACACAATTCGACTTCAGTAATCCACAACAAATACACATTCAGGCCTCTTAATAGAAGCACAAGACCTCCATATATACAGTTGTGCTCATAAATTTACATACCCTGGCAGAATTTAGGATTTCTTGGCCATTTTTCAGAGAATATGAATGATAACACAAAAACTTTTCTTTCACTCATGGTTAGTGTTTGACTGAAGCCATTTATTATCAATTAACTGTGTTTACTCTTTTTTAATCATAATCACAACAGAAACTACCCAAATCCCTGATCAAAAGTTTACATACTCTGGTGATTTTGGCCTGATAACAAGTTGACACAAAGGGGTTTGAATGGCTATTAAAGGTAACCATCCTCACCTGTGATATGTTTGCTTGTAATTAGTGTGTGTGTATAAGGCCGGGTTCACACTAGGGCGACAAACGCTCCGACATTGGGAGCTCATGTCGCATGACGTGTGAAAATCAATGTTTCCCTATGGGAGCCGTCTTAACTGGTCCGACACATGTCGGTCCGACTTTGAAAATGCTCCCTGTACTAGTTTGGTCCGACTTTGATCCGACTTCAGCTCCCATGACGTCACAGTCACATGCTCCGGGGCCTATATAAATCGTTGATGAGCGAATAGCCAGCATTACAGCGGGAGGAAGCAACGAGTCAACATCGAAGAGGAGAAGAGGGAAGAAGACGCCGACGGCGACGGGAAGACCGACCCCTCCACTAGCAAAAGAGCTGGAAGAAGATAGTGGAGGGGCCGGCAGAAGGACAACGGAGAGCCGGACGAGACGACGGAAAGACCAGGCCTCTCCACTAGCAAAAGAGCTGGAAGAAGATAGCGGAGCCCCGGCAGAAGGAAGGAAGAACCGGAGAGCGTGGAGACGACACCGGAGACCCCCGAAGTCGGAAGAGACCCCCGGAGTCGGAAGAAGACCCCCGGAGCTGTGTAATAAATTACTTTAAAAACCTGTGTGTTTTTTTTATTGACATTTTTCAGTCGCCCCCCTGCCCCAAAGCACCAAACCCCCCATGTTGGGGGCATGCTGCCTGGTACGGTTCAGGAGGGAGGGGGGCCTCTCTCTCTCGTCCCCCCCCTCTCTTCCCCTGCGGCCTGCCAGGTTGCGTGCTCGGATAAGAGTCTGGTTTGGATTTTGGGGGGACCCCCATGCCGGTTTTTTATTTAAAATTTGGCGTGGAGTTCCCTCTCAAGATTCATACCAAACACAGTGCCTGGTATTGGCGGGAATCCAAGTCGGATCCCCGTTCATTGAAAGTCGGACATATGTCAGCATCATGACGCAGGGCAAAGTCGGATCCAAAGTAGGACGGCTGTCGTGTCGCACAAGTGTGAACCCGGCCTTAAAGTTGAGTTTCTGGACTCCTGACAGACTCTTGCATCTTTCATCCAGTACTGCACTGACGTTTCTGGTTCTGAGTCATGGGGAAAGCAAAAGAATTGTCAAAGGATCTGCGGGAAAAGGTAGTTGAACTGTATAAAACAGGAAAGGGATATAAAAAGATATCCAAGGAATAGAGAATGCCAATCAGCATTGTTCAAATCAAGAAGTGGAAAATTAGGGCTTCTGTTGAAACCAAACCACGGTCAGGTAGACCAACTAAAATTTCATCCACAACTGCCAGGAAAATTGTTTGGGATGCAAAGAAAAACCCACAAATAACTTCAGGTGAAATACAGGACTCTCTGAAAACAGGTGGTGTGGCTGTTTCAAGATGCACAATTAGGAGGCACTTGAAGAAAGATGGGCTGCATGGTCGAGTCACTAGAAGAAAGCCATTACTACGCAAATGCCACAAAGTATCCCGCTTGCAATATGCCAAACAGCACAGAGACAAGCCTTCTGGCACAAAGTCATTTGAAGTGATGAGACCAAAATTTAGATTTTTGACCTCAACTATAAACGCTTAATTTGGAGAGGAGTCAACAAGGCCTATGATGAAAGGTACACCATTCCTACTGTGTAACACGGAGGTGGATCGCTAATGTGTTGGGGATGTGTGAGCTACAAAGGCACAGGAAAATTGGTCAAAATTGATGGCAAGATGAATGCAGTATGTTATCAAAAAATACTGGAGGAACATTTGCATTTATCTGCCAAGAAGCTGCGCATGGGACATACTTTGACTTTCCAACATGACAATGATCCATAACACAAGGCCAAGTTGACCTGTCATTGGCTACAGCAGAATAAAGTGAAGGTTCTGGAGTGGCCATCTCAGTCTCCTGACCTCAATATCATTGAGCCACTCTGGGGGAGATGCAAGACAGCCCAAGAATTTACAGGAACTGGAGGCTTTTTGCCAAGAGGAATGGGCAGCTTTACCATCCGAGAAGATAAAGAGCCTCATCCACAAATACCACAAAAGACTACAAGCTGTCATTGATGTTAACGGGGGCAATACATGGTATTAAAAACTGGGGTATGTAAACTTTTGATCAGGGTCATTTGGCTAGTCTCTGTTGTGATTATGATTTAAAAAGAGTAAACACAGTTGATTGATTATAATGGCTTCAAGCAAACACTAACCATGAGTGAAAGAAAACATTTTGTGTTATCATTCATATTCTCTGAAAAATGGCCAAGAAATCATAAATTCTGCCAGGGTATGTAAACTTATGAGCACAACTGTATATATGAGCTCATGAGCACATATGGATTTTCACTGCAAATCCGGCTAGCAAACAACGCCACTGCAACCAATGGTCATCTCGGCAAGGATGTCAAATGTGGACCATAAGAAGGAAGAAAACATAGCATATAGCGAAATCCAGTGCAAAATTTTTATTTATTGCTATAAAATCCAGAGGGTACTCACAAGTGAAGAAATATCAACAGACATAAAAAAAAGTGATAACATCCACCTGCTAGCTCTGTCTGATGCGTTTAATCGCAATAGGATATCGTCAGGAGCCAGTGCTGAAAATAGGTATAAAGATACCGTAAATATAAACATTAGGGTTGTCCCGATACCGATACTAGTATCGGTATCGGGACCGATACCAAGCATTTGCGCGTGTACTTGTACTCGCGCAAATGCTCCCGATGCTTCACCCGATACTTTTTTTTTTTTTTGTGGCCGGAGAGGGCGGGAGGAGTCAGTGGCTAGGGAGGGCAGGAGAGAGGGCGGGGGAGTGCGGGCGGAGTCTGGCCGGAGAGGGCGGGAGGAGTCAGTGGCTGGGGAGGGCGGGAGAGGAAAGTGCGGGCGGAGTCTGGCTGAAGAGGGCGGGCACAGTCGGTGGACGGAGTCCGCGGGCGGAGAGCGAGTCCCTCACCTGCAGTTGAACCTGGTAAGCTGGCAGGGGTTCAGGGCGCAGCCGCATCAGGATCGGTGACCGGTGCTGTCACATTCGGTCGCCGTCAGCGGCTGAACGTCCCCACGCCCATCTTGGTACACTCTGCACTCGGCTGCAGTAAGCAGCAGCAGACATCTTGTTACACCCAGCCCGAGCTATATGGGCTGGGTGTAACAAGATGTCTGCTATTGCTTACTGCAGCCGAGTGCAGGGTGTACCAAGATGGGCGTTGCAGCAGTTTTTTTTTCTTAAATCCTGTGTCATTTCCCCTCACCCCCCGCAGCATTTCAGTGCCAGCCACCTATCAGGTAGCACTTGTGGGTACTATCAGTGGAATCAGTGCCATCTACCAGTGCCACCTATCAGGTGGCACTGGTAGATGCCACTGATTGCACTGATAGGTGGCACTTATGGGCACTGATTGCACTGATAGGTGGCACTTGTGGGCACTGATAGATGGCACTGATTGCACTGATAGTGCAATCAGTGCCATCTATCAGTGCAATCAGTGCCATCTATCAGTGCCCACAAGTGCCACCTATCACTGCCCACAAGTGCCACCTATCAGTGCCCATAAGTGCCATCTATCAGTGCCATAAGTGCCACCTATCAGTGCCCATAAGTGCCACCTATCAGTGCCCATAAGTGCCCACAAGTGCCACCTTTCTGTGCAATCAGTGCCACCTATCAGTGCCCACAAGTGCCACCTATCAGTGCCCACAAGTGCCACCTATCACTGCCCACAAGTGCCACCTTTCTGTGCAATCAGTGCCACCTATCACTGCCCACAAGTGCCACCTATCAGTGCCCATAAGTGCCATCTATCAGTGCCATAAGTGCCACCTATCAGTGCCCATAAGTGCCACCTATCAGTGCCCACAAGTGCCACCTTTCTGTGCAATCAGTGCCACCTATCACTGCCCACAAGTGCCACCTATCAGTGCCCATAAGTGCCATCTATCAGTGCCATAAGTGCCACCTATCAGTGCCCATAAGTGCCACCTATCAGTGCCCATAAGTGCCCACAAGTGCCACCTTTCTGTGCAATCAGTGCCACCTATCAGTGCCCACAAGTGCCACCTATCACTGCCCACAAGTGCCATCTATCAGTGCCCATAAATGCCACCTATCAGTGCCCCCTATCAGTGCCACCTATCACTGCCCACAAGTGCCACCTATCAGTGCCCATAAGTGCCATCGATCCGTGCCCATAAGTGCCACCTATCAGTCCCCATCTTTCAAACTGTCACATGACATTGAAAAAAAGTATCGGTAATCGGTATCGGCGAGTACTTGGAAAAAAAGTATCGGTACTTGTACTCGGTCTTAAAAAAGTGGTATCGGGACAACCCTAATAAACATCTTTCTTACATAGTAAACCAGAGGAGGGGGATTTGGGCACTTTAAATGAGATGTATAGAACCATACGCCTACATCCCTAAATCTATATATAAAAAGGAAGAGGGGTGGGACTTTAAATGAGACATGTGGGGCATTGCTAAAAAATTGGTAAAATTTTGAGAAAACATGTATTTTCTCCTCTTAAAACAATAAGTAGTAAGACATATTGCAGTAAATACATACATTAGATAGTAAACATAATTACATAAAAATAACAGTATAGCATATTGCTTTGTATGTTGTACGAGACTATCCCCTATATCAGGGGTCTCCAAACTTTTCAAACAAAGGGCCAGTTTTCTGTCCTTCAGACGTTAAGGGGGCCGGATTTTGGCCATTGGGGGTAGAAAATGTCCTCGTCCCAACATCAGTAAGGGTAAACATGGCCTCAATGTTAGTGATCAATAGGAGGAGGAGTAGTGCCCCATCACTGGTATCAGTGAAAGAAAGTGTGCCCCATTGTTGGTCTCGGTGGAAGAAATAATGCCCCATTGTTGGTGTCAGTGGGAGAAATAGTACCTCATATCATATGGAAGAATAGTGCCCCAAGGGCCAGATAAAGGCTAGCAAAGGGCCGCATCCGGCCCTCGGGCTGCAGTTTGGAGACCCCTGCTCTATATCATAAGAACACTTTAAAGTGGTTGTAAACCCATTACAACCACTTTAACCTACAGGTAAGCCTAGATTAAGGCTTATCTGTAGGTGCAAGAAATATCTCCCAAACCTAAAAGGTTTAGGAGATATTTGCAAAAATAGCGGCACCGATGACATTGGGAGCAGGCGCACTGAGCGTGCCGCTTCTTACGGTGATCATGCCGTTAGTGGCGGCACCCACGCGCATACCTGTACGTCCCCTTTAAGTGCCTGTCCGTGTGGTCGCGCGCCGCCGGCGGCATGCTCGTGACCCTGCCGCCATCCCTGTGAGTCGGACCACGGGTCCCGCGGACTCGATCGCCGCGGGGATCCCCGCGATCGTCTCACGGAGGTATAGAGCGGGGAGATGATTGTGTAAATAAGCATCTCCCGGCTCTGCCTAGTGACAATGACACTGATTTTGGCTCCGTGTACTCGGTGTCATGTGAGCCCATCCCCCCTACAGTAAGAAACACTATGCAGGGAACACTTAACCCCTACAGTGCCACCTAGTGGTTAACCCCTTCACTGCCAGTGTCATTTTCACAGTAATCAGTGCATTTTTATAGCACTGATCGCTTTGAAAATGACAATGGTCCCAAAAATGTGTCAAAAGTGTCCGATGTGTCCGCCATAATGTCGCAGTCACGAAAAAAATCACTGATCGCCGCCATTACTAGTAAAAAAAAAAATGTTTTAATAAAAATGCCATAAAACTATCCCCTATTTTGTAAACACTATAACTTTTGCGCAAACCAATCAATAAACGCTGATTGCAATTTTTTTTACCAAGCATATGCATTTGTTTCAAAATGATCGCTCTATTTTTGTTTATAGCGCACAAAATAAAAACCGCAGAGGTGATCAAATACCACCAAAAGAAAGCTCTATTTGTGAGAAAAAAAGGACGTCAATTTTGTTTGGGAGCCACGTTGCACGACTGCGCAATTGTCAGTTAAAGCGACTAAGTGCCGTATCGCAAAAAGTGGCCTGGTCTTTAACCAGCCAAAATGGTCCGGGCTGAAGTGGTTAAGACAGTTCCCTGACTCAGAGGTGAGTCTTCACTGTGTGTAGCACTAGTGTACAGAGTTCCTCAAGATGCTTCGTCCCAAGTAACTACACACTGTAACTGATGTATGTAATGTATTTGTATGGACATGCAGGGCCATTGCCCATACCACCAGTCCAGCGTACCTCCGTTACCTCACTCCCAGTAATGGAATGAAACCCCGCTGGATGCTCCTGAGGTGCGGCAAAAGTCCCAGCAAGCTTCTGCAAGGTTCCCGTTCACGTGCCCGCTCTCTCGCCTTTCCCCCTGGATCTGAACCTCTTCCCTTTTATATCTCATGGGAGTGAGGCTACACCCCAGGAAAAGCCTGCGAACATGATCAGGGAGGGAGGCAAGAAACATTAACCTGTTCCCCCTGATCTGGCCAGCCAAGTAGCTAACTAAAACATCCAATAGAGTAGGCAACCAACCTACAACTGCTTAATCCACCTAGTAATGTTGAAACCATAGGCAAGATACTCCTTATCAGGACCCTCAGGAATGGCAAAAAGTTCATTTAATTGTTGAAAGTAAGCTGTAGCTGAGAAGTAAACTTACACAGTGCGTACCACATTAGGACAGTGGAAAGAAATCTCCTTAAAATGTTTTGGAGAAGCACATAGGAAGTGAAGCACAATGTCCAAATTAAGGTGGAATGAGGAGACCATCTTGGAAAGAAGAGGCCTTAGGCACCTAGACAGTCTTTCAGATGTGGGAGATTGGAGCGGAGGATAGATAACAAAGATTTGATCTGGCTGTTCCCGGGCTCATTCGACCAAGTTCACCACAGATGTGAACGATGGATTGGAAAAAGAATATTGAATGGTTTCCAGGATTTGAGGAGTTACTTCATGTCTTATGGTCACTTGCTGGCCAGAGTCATCTGGTGAGCGCATTTTGTTGACACTTTGGGTGAAAAGTCACGAATATTATCTGGAACACGGATTTTATTTCTCACATGGTGTTGGAGTGGAATCATCTAGAAAGAATTTTGGAGTATTTTGAACTTTTCATGATATATTTGTTTGAGCAATCATAAATATGTGTGCCCCCCCCAATGTTTGGGGGCGCTATGTGAAATTTAAGGGCAGTCTGAGTCAGTAGTTGGGCTCAGACCAATTATGTTCAGGTTCTTGTTCTGCTCGGGGTGTGATACTGCCCAGCAGTGTTATTCTCCTTTGCCTGCAGGTGGCGCTGTCACCGCCGGCACAGGCTGGATTAGGGGGGTATCACAGCACCTTGGGTGTCCTCTCTCGGCAGCCGTGCAGTGGGCGTGGTCTACCCGATGTGCATGCTGGGAGAGGGTACAAAAGGGGCAGATGCCATTTGGCGTGCGCCGATTCCAGGGGGACCCCAGGGCGTTAAGGTGGGACCTCTGTTCCAGTGAGTGTGCCTTGTGGCCCGCATGGCACGAGGTGCGCTAGAGTGCTTAGGCCTTGGGCACCTTCAGCCCGAGGCCCTGTTGCTGCATTGTAGGCCCAGCTCTGCTGACTAGGGCCTACGCTTCAGAGAAGATTCCCAGGCTGCCCGTTTGCAGGGGGCCCATCTTTAGGGAAGGAGTTCCAGGGGAAGAACAGTCCTGGCGGAGATAGCGACGGTACTGCTGTCTCGGGGAGAGGTCTGGAGGCCTACCTAAACGGAAATTCATAATCTCTGACGTCCGTGCTCCGGCTGCTAGGACTGCTCTTATAGGGACTATCTGGGTGAGCAATACCCACTCAGGCTTGAGTGGTGACGAGTGTAGATATTGGACTTAAGTGTTGCGTGCCTGAACCTTTCCCCACGTCTTTCAACTCTTCTACTTTTGCTTTTCTTCAAGTTTAACTCAAAGTGCAGAAAAAGAATAAAGCCTTGCTGATCAGGTTTTACTCAAGTGTGGACATTGGCCTTATTCCAAGGAGTAGTCGGTGTGCCTAGACAACGGAGCTAAAGGATACACTCGTGGGAGGTATTTTGCTGCAGACACAAAGTAACGAAAACAGTAGATCCCATTAACAAATCGGGGTCTGCGGGTGTGTGGAAACTGGCTGAGTACGGGGGTTGCTACTGTGAGGGGGTTAGCTCGGCAGCGGGTGTGTGTGACCCCCGGGATGGGCTCCCCAGACAAAAACAGGCCCAGCAAACGGAGGTTGTGGTTTTCAAAATCAAAAAGGTGCGGTTTATTTTCTATTTACAGTGACAAAACACAGCAAAGCAAAAGAAACATAAATAAAATAAATCCTGGTCAACTTGACCTCTGACTAAACATACAGGTTTCCTAACTAACAACTGGGATCAGCCTAGTGCTGTCCTAGTCCCTAAGTCCCTGGTTTTAAATGTCCAAGCAAATAGCCACACAGGCTTTTTCTCACCGCACAGGGGTTCACTCTCCCTAGACAGTCCACACAGGTCTGGTTCCAGGCATGAGCTAACATCTAATGAAGCTGGGAGTTCTTATAGAGGCCTAAATGAGCTGACAAGGTTCAGCTGGTCTCCTCATCTCTGTCTGCACGACGCCCCACACTCTCCCTAGAGGTATGAGTCATCCATGAGCCCACTAGCCTTATACAACTCTCCACCTAGTTGTATAAGTCGGCGTAAAGCCTGAATCTGGGCGAAATATATCTACCCCCCTGGATGCAACCAGGTGACTTTACCTTCCTGCTGTCACATACCCCCCCCCTCTTGTTTTAACCTCGGGGTTGGAACACCAGCAATCAGGCATTCATGTACTCGAGACAAAGCATCCACATTCCCCATTTGAACGCCAGGGCGATGCTTTACTGTGAAGTTGAATTCCTGGAGGGCCAGGAACCACCTATTCACTCTTCTATTTGTTTCCTTGTTTTGAGCCATCCACTTTAACGGAGCGTGATCCGTAACCATGTCAAAGTGCCTACCTAGCAGGTAGTACCGAAGGGAATCTAAAGCCCACTTCACCGCTAAACACTCCTTTTCAACGGTGGCGTAATTTACCTCATGGGACTTCAACTTCCTGCTGAGGTAAATGACTGGGTGCTCTTCCCCGTTCCAGACCTGGGACAATACTGCTCCTAACCCCACATCTGACGCATCACTTTGTACGACAAAGTCTTTAGAGAAGTCGGGTGAGTACAACACTGGCTGGCTACATAAGGCTTGTTTCAAGAATTGGAATGCTGCCTCAGCCTCGGGGGTCCATTTAATCATGACCGACCCTTTCCCCTTCGTCAGGTTGGTTAGGGGCACAGCCTTAGAAGCAAAGTGGGGAATGAATCGCCGATAATACCCAGCGATTCCCAGAAAGGCTCGTACCTGCTTCTTGCTGTTGGGACGTGGCCAACTCTGGATGGCCTCGACTTTGTTGAGTTGGGGTTTTATTACTCCCCTCCCAATGGTGTACCCAAGATATTTGGCCTCCTCCTGCCCAATGGTACACTTCTTGGGGTTAGCCGTAAACCCCGCTTCCCGAACAGAGTCCAGGACTGCTTGCACTTTTGGCAGATGTGAGGCCCAATCTGTGCTATGGACAATTACGTCATCCAGGTAAGCCGCAGCATACTCCCGATGGGGCCTCAGCATCTGGTCCATTTTCCGCTGGAATGTGGCCGGCGCATTCTGTAACCCGAACGGCATTCTTTTATATTGGAACGCCCCGTCTGGGGTTACAAATGCGGTTTTCTCTTTGGCCGACTTGGCCAGGGGGATTTGCCAATACCCTTTTGTGAGGTCAAGAGTCGTCATGTATCGGGCTGTTCCCAGCCGGTCGATCAACTCATCTATACGTGGCATGGGGTAGGTGTCAAATTTTGTAACTTTGTTCAACTGACGAAAATCGTTACAAAATCGCCAGCTCCCATCCGGTTTAGGCACCAACACAATGGGACTAGACCAATCACTTTGGGACTCCTCTATCACCCCTAAGTTCAGCATTTTCTGTACTTCCTCCCGTATTGCCTCCCGTCGGGCCTCTGGGATCCGATAGGGTTTTAACTTCACCCTTTCACCGGGCGGGGTAATGATGTCATGCTCTACCCCAGATGTTTGTCCCGGCAGCTCAGAGAATACCTCCTTGTTGCGAAGCACAAACTCCTTAACCTCCTGTTGTTGGGGTTGTGACAAGGTGGCTGCTATTCCAACCTCAGGAATCACGCAACCAGTTTGAGCTGGTGACCAAGTGTCTGCGACTAGGGACTCTCTATCCCTCCAGGCTTTCAACAGATTAACGTGATAGATCTGTTCGGGCTTTCGCCTTCCTGGTTGTCTGACCTTGTAATTCACTTCGCTCACTTTTTCCATTATCTCATAGGGGCCTTGCCATTTGGCAAGGAATTTACTTTCAACCGTAGGGACAAGTACCAGTATCCTATCCCCCGGGGAAAAGGTACGGGTCTTGGCTCCACGGTTGTACACTCTCTGCTGTGCTAACTGCGCTTGGGCCAAATGTTCCTTCACGATGGGCATTACCTGTGCAATTCGGTCTTGCATCAGGGCGACATGCTCAATCACACTCCTGTGGGGAGAACTCTCACTTTCCCAAGTTTCCTTGGCAATATCCAACAGCCCTCTTGGGTGTCTCCCATACAGTAACTCAAAGGGGGAGAATCCCGTAGAGGATTGGGGCACCTCCCTAATAGCAAACATCAGATAAGGAAGTAGACAGTCCCAATCCTTTCCATCTCTATCCACCACTTTCTTCAACATTTGTTTTAGGGTTTTGTTGAATCTTTCAACCAGCCCATCGGTTTGGGGGTGATACACAGATGTACGTAATTGCGTCACTTTGAACAATTTACACAGCTCCTTCATAACCCGGGACATAAAGGGTGTACCTTGGTCCGTAAGCAGTTCTTTACAAATACCCACCCGGCTAAACACAAGAGATAGCTCTTTGGCTATGGTCTTGGCCGAGGTATTTCGGAGAGGGATCGCTTCTGGATAACGGGTGGCATAGTCCATTATAACTAATATGTACTGGTGCCCCCTAGCGGACTTGATTATAGGCCCTACCAAATCCATGGCGATCCTCTCAAACGGGACCTCAATGATGGGTAGAGGGACCAGCGGGCTACGGAAATGTGGCATCGGGGCCGACCTCTGACACACAGGGCAGGAGGAACAATAATTTTCTATGTCCTTCATCACCCCCGGCCAATAGAATCTCTGTAATACCCTCTCTCGGGTTTTCTCTGTCCCCAGATGACCTCCAAGAATGTGCCCATGGGCCAACTCCAACACCAACTTCCTGTAAGGTTTGGGCACCACAAGCTGCTCAACGGTTTCTTCTGCCCTTTTTGCCACCCGATACAGTAGGTCCTTCTCTACGCTGAAGTATGGGTAAGTGCAGGTATTATCTGGGTTCACTAACTCGCCATCTATTTTCATTACGTTTTCCCGTGCCTTTATTAGGGCGGGGTCTTTCAACTGTTCTGTGGCAAAGTTTTCCCTGTGAACCTCAAGATCAGAAAACTCCACAGACGGTAGGTTTTCGTCTGAGGAGGTGGGCTCCTCTCCAGTTTCTTGAGTCTCCCCTGCCAATACTGATAAGGGAAATTCCGGAGAGTCCTCACCACTCTCAGGGGAGTTCTGGCTATCACATTCCTGGTACATAGGGGCACCAGTGGGGGGCTCAGGATCATCCCACAGTTCCCAGAACTTCGGAAAATCCCTTCCCACAATGGCGTCATGCGGTAACTGAGATACTAAGCCCACTGGATGAGAGAGGGTACCTTTGGGGGTCTCGAAACACACTGTAGTCACTGGATACTCTCGGGTGTCCCCATGCACACAAATAACAGCTACCTTGCTATTCCCAAAGACCTCTGTTTTAACTAACTCAGCCTTTATCAGGGTCACAAGGCTACCTGAATCCAGCAATACCACAACATTTCTACCATTAACACACATTTTGCATAAATGTTTCTCAGTTCCTCGAATGGCAGTGCATGCGACTGTCGCACACAGCGACTGACGTCTGCCCGTCAGAAAGTCACACTGCATGGGTTCCTCCACAACCGGGCAATTGGCTGCAATATGTCCCGCTTGCCGGCAGCGGTAGCAAACGATCCTTCTTGCCGCCTCTTGAGCCGCTGATTTCCCAGGCTGTTCTCGCCAAACTTGGGGTAGAGCTCCCACCCTCTCACTCTCTCCACCCTCACCCCTTGGAATCCTCTTATCCGCCCCTGGGGATGGTCTGGTCTTAGGGTGGAAAGTCTGAGTGTCTCTGGAAGAGGCCGTCAGGTTCTCTGCAGCCAAGTATCTCTCTACCCGATCCACAAGTTTACCGGCCGTTTCTGGGTCTCCATGGCTTACCCACTTTTGGATGGCAGTAGGAAGAGCTCTCAAAAACCGATCCATTACAACACGTTCCACAATCTTTGGTGCGGACAAAGTCTCTGGCTGTAGCCACTTTCTGCTCAGGTGAATGAGATCATACATTTGAGACCTGGGGGGTTTTCCAAGCTGGAAAGTCCAGTTATGCACACGCTGAGCCCGGACAGCCTGGGTGACACCCAGCCTTGCCAAAATTTCAGCTTTTAGCATCACATAGTCTTTTGCTTGGTTAGGCTCTAGGTCATAGTAAGCTTTCTGCGATTCACCAGTTAACAGAGGAGCCACCAGTCCAGCCCACTGCTCCTCAGGCCACTTTTCTCTTTCAGCGGTCCTTTCAAATGTGGTCAAAAATACCTCTGGATCATCCTCTCCAGTCATTTTTGTCAATAAACGACTCACCCCAAAGGACGCGGTATTAGTGGGACGGCTTTCCTCACTGGTCTGCGGACGTTGCTGCATTACTGCTTCCATTTGTTGTAGTCTCTGCTCTTGCTTCTGTAACAGGTCTATGAAGCGGGCCTCAGATTGCTGCTGGGCTTGTTGCTGAGCTTCCAGACTCTGTTGGTGAGCTTGCTGCTGGGCTGCAAGGCTCTGTTGATGAGCTTGCTGCTGGGCTGCAAGGCTCCTTTGCAAACCTGCATTTGTCTGCTGTTGATTGGCATTTGCTAGAGCCAGCTGTTTCAGTATCTCCTCCATGCTGGCTTAAAAAAAAACTGCCACTGGTTCTCCACCAACTGTGAGGGGGTTAGCTCGGCAGCGGGTGTGTGTGACCCCCGGGATGGGCTCCCCAGACAAAAACAGGCCCAGCAAACGGAGGTTGTGGTTTTCAAAATCAAAAAGGTGCGGTTTATTTTCTATTTACAGTGACAAAACACAGCAAAGCAAAAGAAACATAAATAAAATAAATCCTGGTCAACTTGACCTCTGACTAAACATACAGGTTTCCTAACTAACAACTGGGATCAGCCTAGTGCTGTCCTAGTCCCTAAGTCCCTGGTTTTAAATGTCCAAGCAAATAGCCACACAGGCTTTTTCTCACCGCACAGGGGTTCACTCTCCCTAGACAGTCCACACAGGTCTGGTTCCAGGCATGAGCTAACATCTAATGAAGCTGGGAGTTCTTATAGAGGCCTAAATGAGCTGACAAGGTTCAGCTGGTCTCCTCATCTCTGTCTGCACGACGCCCCACACTCTCCCTAGAGGTATGAGTCATCCATGAGCCCACTAGCCTTATACAACTCTCCACCTAGTTGTATAAGTCGGCGTAAAGCCTGAATCTGGGCGAAATATATCTACCCCCCTGGATGCAACCAGGTGACTTTACCTTCCTGCTGTCACACTACATATATTAACCACTTAACGACCGCCCACTGTAAATATACGTCAGCAGAATGGCACCGACAGGCAGAATCACGTATATGTACGTGATTGCCTTTGTATAGTTGGGGGGGTCCGATCGGACCCCCCTTCTTTACAGTGAGCGGTCGTTTTACCTTCGGGAGCGATCCGACATGAGGGGACGGCCGTTCGATTCCGGCCACCCCCTCTCGATCGCTCCCGGCGAATGAGAGAGCTTCCCCTGCCTGCCAGGAAGGAGGAAGTGATGTCATCTCTCCTGGGGCGCTCACATATACCGAGCGCCGTACAGGAGAAGATGCCAGGTTAGTACACAGAACAGCACACTGACACCAGGACACATAGGCACATAAATCGCCCCCCCCAGGCCCCCCCAGACACCCCCAGATCACCCCCCAGCCCCCCCTCCCAGCCCCCAGTCACAGTGTCACTGATTGCAGTGACCATTTATTTAGTGATCACTGCAGTCAGTGACATTTGTGACTGTAAAAGTGTCAGTACATTTAGTTTTAGGTCCAGTGTAGCCCCCTAACCCCCCCTAATAAAGGTTTAACCCCCTGATCGCCCCCCAGGTAACCCTTTCACCCCCTATCACCACTGTCACTAAGCGATAATTTTTCTGATCGATGTCTTAGCGTCGGTGATGCTGATCGGTAGCCAGTAATTTTTTTTAGGTTCGCCGCAGGTTTTTATAGCGTCGGGTACCCCCATATATTACCTAATGAAGGTTTAACCCCCTTGATCGCCCCCCAGGTAACCCTTTCACCCCCTATCACCACTGTCACTAAGTTATAATTTTTCTGATCGATGTCTTAGCGTCGGCGATGCTGATCGGTAGCCAGTAATTTTTTTTAGGTTCGCCGCAGGTTTTTATAGCGTCGGGTACCCCCATATATTACCTAATAAAGGTTTAACCCCCTTTGATCACCCCCCAGGTAACCCTTTCACCCCCTACCACCACCGTGGCTATGCGATCATTTTTCTGATCGATGTCTTAGCGTCGATGATGCTGATCGGTAGCCAGTAATTTTTTTTAGGTTCGCCGCAGGTTTTTATAGCGTCTGGTACCCCCATATATTACCTAATAAAGGTTTAACCCCCTTGATCGCCCCCCCAGGTAACCCTTTCACCCCCTATCACCACTGTCACTAAGCGATAATTTTTCTGATCAATGTCTTAGCGTCGGCGATGCTGATCGGTAGCCAGTAATTTTTTTTAGGTTCGCCGCAGGTTTTTATAGCGTCGGGTACCCCCATATATTACCTAATAAAGGTGTAACCCCCTTGATCACCCCCCAGGTAACCCTTTCACCCCCTAGCACCGCCGTCACTATGCGATCATTTTTCTGATCGATGTCTTAGCGTCTGTGATGCTGATCGGTAGCTGGTAATTTTTTTTTAGGTTCGCCGTCAGGTTTTTATATAGCGTCAGGTACCCCCATATATTACCTAATAAAGGTTTTAACCCCCTAATTGCCCCTAGTTAACCCTTTCACCAGTGATCATCATATAAGTGTTACGGGTGACGCTGGTTAGTTAGTTTGCTTTTTATAGTGTCAGGGCACGCCGTATATAACCCAATAAAGGTTTAATCCCCTGATCGCCCGGCGGGTGATATCAGTTAGGTTTTAGCGTCAGAGAGGGTCTGCGTCACACCCCAGGCAGCGTCAGGTTAGTGCCAGTAGCGCTAACACCCACACGTGAAGCATACACCCCCCTTAGTGGTATAGTATCTGATCAGCTCAATATCTGATCTGATCAGATCTATACTAGCGTCCCCAGCAGTTTAGGGTTCCCAAAAACGCAGTGTTAGCGGGATCAGCCCAGATACCTGCTAGCACCTGCGTTTTGCCCCTCCGTCCAGCCCAGGCCACCGAAGTGCAGTATCGATCGATCACTGTCACTTGCAAAACACAACACACATAACTGCAGCGTTCGCAGAGACAGGCCTGATCCCTGCGACTCCAGTGCTGTAGGAGGTAATTTCACCACCACAGTTAAAAAAAAAAAGCATATATGCCGAAGCATTGGGGCAGCAGGAGCGGAGGAGCGATTTTGCTCCTAATGCCGCGTATATACGGTCGAAATTCCGACGGAGGCTTGCCCGTGGAAAAGTCTGACCATATGTACGCGGCATAACTTTTGCGAGAAGATGCCCCCATGCTTCGGCATATATAAATGGTGCATGTATGCCCATCATTAGAAGTGGGTGGATGAAGGGCGGTATTCTAATGGTGGGCATACCCACCGATCAATCTTTTTTTTTTCGTTCAGCCAACAGGCTGCATGAAAAAAAAAATTACAATACATGTCCAACAAGGACCAGCAACGTACTGGTATGTTGCTGGACTTTGAATGTTTATACCAGAATGATGCCTGCGGGTTTAGGTATCATCTTGGTATCATTCTTTTCAGCCAGCGGCCGGCTTTCATGTAAAAGCAATCCTAGTGGCTAATTAGCCTCTGGACTGCTTTTACAAGCAGTGGGAGGGAATGTCCCCCCCCGGATATAAAAAGCGCCATTGGGAAATTGGGAAAGCATTTTATCACACCGATCTTGGTGTGGTCAGATGCTTTGAGGGCAGAGGAAAGATCTAGGGTCCAATAGACCCCAGTTTTTTCAAAAAAGAGTACCTGTCATTACCTATTGCTATCATAGGGGATATTTACATTCCCTGAGATAACAATAAAAGTGATAAAAATAAATAAATATGGAAGCAACAGTTTAAAAATAAAATAAAAAAGCAAAATTAATAATAAAAAAAAAAAGCACCCCTGTCCTGCCCTGCTCTTGCCCAATGGCGAACGCAAGCGTCGGTCTGGCGTCATATGTAAACAGCAATTGCACCATGCATGTGAGGTATCACCGCGAAGGTCAGATCGAGGGCAGTAATTTTAGTAGTAGACCTCCTCTGTAAATCTAACGGGGTAACCTGTAAATGCTTTTAAAGGCTTTTAAAAATGTATGTAGTTTGTCGCCAATGCGCGTTTGTGCGAAATTTTAAAGCATGTCGTGTTTGGTATCTATTTACTCGGCCTAAGATCATCTTTTTTATTTCATCAAACATTTGGGCAATATAGTGTGTTTTAGTGCATTAAAATTAAAAAAAGTGTATTTTTTCCCAAAAAAATGCGTTTGAAAAATCGCTGCGCAAATACTGTGTAGAAAAAAAAATGCAACACCCACCATTTTATTCTGTAGGGCCTTTGCTTTAAAAATATATATAATGTTTGGGGGTTCAACATAATTTTCTTGCAAAAAAAAATATGTTTTCATGTAAACAAAAAGTGTCAAAAAGGGCTTTGTCTTCAAGTGGTTAGAAGAGTGGATGTAAGCTTCCTAATGTGTATAAAATGCCAGAACAGTTCAAAACCCCCCCAAATGACCCCATTTTGGAAAGTAGACACCCCAAGCTATATACTGAGAGGCATGTCGAGTCCATGGAATATTTTATATGTTGACACAAGTTGCGGAAAAAAAAATGTTTTTTTTTTTTTTTTTTTTTTGCACAAAGTTGTCACTAAATGATATATTGCTCAAACATGCCATGGGCATATGTGGAATTACACCCCAAAATACATTCTGTTGCTTCTCCTGAGTACGGGGATACCACATGTGTGAGACTTTTTGGGAGCCTAGCCGCGTACGGGACCCCAAAAACCAATCACCGCCTTCAGGCTTTCTAAGGGTGTCAATTTTTGATTTCACTTCTCACTGCCTATCACAGTTTCGGAGGCCATGGAATGCCCAGATGGCACAAAACCCCCCCAAATGACCCCATTTTGGAAAGTAGACACCCCAAGCTATTTGCTGAGAGGTATTGTGAGTATTTTGCAGATCTCGCTTTTTGTCACAAAGTTTTGAAAATTGAAAAGAAAAAGAAAAAAAAAAAAAGTTCTTTCTTCATTTTCAAAAAGAAATGAGAGCTGTAAAATACTCACCATGCCTCTCAGCAAACAGCTTGGGGTGTCTACTTTCCAAAATGGGGTCATTTGGGGGGGTTTGTGCTATTTTGGCATTTTATGGCCTTCAAAACTGTGATAGGTAGTGAGGAGTGAAATCAAAAATTTGCACCCTTAGAAATCCTGGAGGCGGTGCTTGGTTTCCGGGGTCCCGTACGTGGCTAGGCTCCTAAAAAGTCCCACACATGTGGTATCCCCGTACTCAGGAGAAGCAGCAGAATGTATTTTGGGGTGCAATTCCACATATAACCATGGCATGTGTGAGCAATATATCATTTAGTGACAACTTTTTGTAATTTTTTTTTTTTTTGTCATTATTCAATCACTTGGGACAAAAAAAAAAAATATTCAATGGGCTCAACATGCCTCTCAGCAATTTCCTTGGGGTGTCTACTTTCTAAAATGGGGTCATTTGGGGGGTTTTGTGCTATTTTGGCATTTTATGGCCTTCAAAACTGTGATAGGTAGTGAGGAGTGAAATCAAAAATTTGCGCCCTTAGAAATCCTGAAGGCGGTGCTTGGTTTCCGGGGTCCCGTACGTGGCTAGGCTCCTAAAAAGTCCCACACATGTGGTATCCCCGTACTCAGGAGAAGCAGCAGAATGTATTTTGGGGTGCAATTCCACATATAACCATGGCATGTGTGAGCAATATATCATTTAGTGACAACTTTTTGTAATTTTTTTTTTTTTTTTGTCATTTCTCAATCACTTGGGACAAAAAAAAAAAAATATTCAATGGGCTCAACATGCCTCTCAGCAATTTCCTTGGGGTGTCTACTTTCTAAAATGGGGTCTTTTGGTGGGGTTTTGTACTGCCCTGTCATTTTAGCACCTCAAGAAATGAGATAGGCAGTCATAAATTAAAAGCTGTGTAAATTCCAGAAAATGTACCCTAGTTTGTAAACGCTAATACTTTTGCGCAAACCGATAAATATACGCTTATTGACATTTTTTTTACTAAAGACATGTGGCTGAATACATTTTGGCCTAAATGTATGACTAAAATTGAGTTTATTCGATTTTTCTTATAACAAAAAGTAGAAAATATCATTTTTTTTCAAAATTTTCGGTCTTTTTCCGTTTATATCGCAAAAAATAAAAATCGCAGAGGCAATCAAATACCATTAAAAGAAAGCTCTATTTGTGGGAAGAAAAGGACGCAAATTTCGTTTGGGTACAACATTGCATGTCCGCACAATTTACAGTTAAAGCAGCGCAGTGCAAAATTCTGAATTCACCTCTGGTCCTCTAGCTACCAAATGGTCCGGGGCTTAAGTGGTTAATTATTTTTTTCTGAAATATTTGTGCACATGTATAAAGTGAAGCCATTCACTAATACACATTTATACATGGTTACGAACGTATATATATTATTTGTATAAATCACTTTTTGCATTTTTAGTGATTGTATTGGAAGTGCCCTTTATCACAACATTCAGTCTTTTCTCTGTGTAGTACTAGGGAGAACAGATGGACACAGGGTCATGCTCTTGGACCAGACAGCTAAGGTCTGACAGACAAATGTGGTGGCCAAAGCAAGTTGCATATCAGGACCAGCCAGAGAAAACATGGCTTTAAACAGGGCTTCTAACCATTTAACCACAGGGTCCTTGAAAACCAGGAGATCTTTGACAGGGACCATAAGGATTTTGTTAGGGCAGAAAGTGATTAACTCTTTGGGAGTATCTCACCAAAAATATTTTTTTTGTTGCAGAGGATGCCTAAAATCTGACTTGTATCTTAGTGCAGATGGGGAAATCAGTGAACCAATCACACAAGCAGGAAATAACATTTTTGAAGCATTCCCTTACACCAACAACGCACAGAAAGCTTCCCTCCAGGTGTCATATTATATTGAATTTTACAAAATTAGAAAATTACAGAGCTGCAAATTGAAAAGGAAGGGTCATTTTTAATAACATTCAATTACAATATGGCTTGTATTGCAATTGTATATGCTATATTATTTTTTTGCTTTTTTTCCCACGACAGTAGAGTTATGCCCTGTACACACAATCGGATTTCCGATGGCATAAAATCCGATGGAATTTTCCATTGAAGCTGACTTCCATCAGTCTTGCATACACACCATCAGAAAAAATTCCGACCGTCCAAAACGAGGTGACGTAAAACACCCAGACGAGCTGAGAAAAATAAAGTTCAATGCTTCTGAGCATGCATCGACTTGATTCTGAGCATGCGTGGGTTTTCTCTCCGTTGGAGTTCCACACAGACGATCGGAATTTCTTATCGTTTTTTTTTAAATTTAAAACATGGGGCCCACACACGATCGTTTTTTCCGATGCAAAAAGTCCATCAGACTTTTTTTCATCGGAAAAAACGATCGTGTGTACAGGGCATTAGGCTGTCCATACATGGAGCAAATTTATTTCCTGCAACAACGGGCTGCAGGAAAGAAATGTGCTTTATTTCCTCCTCAATACTGAGAGTGTTGATGCAGGAATCCCTCCTTCTGGGCCATTGTCTTCTCCTGGAGGGGGAACCCCTCCTCACTGGGAGAAGACAGTGATTATTGTTAGCAGCTTTATGCCCCTTTCACACGGGCGGACCATTTATGTCCGCCTGTCAGTTTTTTAGGTGGACCTGAACGGACGCTCCATACAGGTCTATGGAGCGACGGATGTCAGCGGTGACATGTCCGCTGACATCCAAACCGCTAAAGTGTGATGGATGGAAACCCTATTTTCAATCCGTCTGGCGTATCGGATCGGATGAAAACGGACTCTACGGTCCGTCTTCATCTGATCCTCCATAGAGGAGAGCGGCGCTCTGACAGGTCGGTCCCTGCACAGTGTGCAGAGACAGACCTGTCATCTGCCTGCTCAGCGGGGAACGACAGAGCGATCTCTGCTGAGCAAAGCGGAGCCCATACACGGACACGTCCGTGTAAAAGGGCCCTTAGCAGCCGCTAGCGATTATCGCATGTAAAACCCGGCATGCTGGTTGCAGTGGGGTGTAGGGGTGAAGTTGAGAGAACTTAGGGCCCCAAACTAATAAATATAAACTGATATGTTTTTCCTTTATATCATGCTATCGTACACTATGAATTTATAGCCATGAACAGACTTTTGACTATTCCTAGTAACTTAGGACCATTACTGTAATCTCTCTTTTTATATATTATTCATCATTTGAACACTTACTGTGACTATATTTGGTTATGGCGAACTCAGAGTAAACCCATGTGGACTACTCCATAGACTGGGGGAGTTGGTGACAGCTGATTGTAAAATGACTACTGTTATTTGCATTTACAAATTCTCAGGTATGTATTTATTCCCTATTGGAGGGTATCATACCATGTAAAATGATCATAATAACTGATATGCAGGGATGAGCCGAACACCCCCCTGTTCTGTTCGCACCAGAACCTGCGAACAGACAAAATGTTTGTGTGAACTTTAGAACCCTATTAAATACAATGGACTCAAACGTTCGAAATCTAAAGTGTTAATTATAAAGGCTAATATGCAAGTTATTGTCCTAAAAAGTGTTTGGGGACCCGGGTCCTGCCCCAGGGGACATGTATCAATGCAAAAAAAAGTTTTAAAAACGGCCGTTTTTTCGGGAGCAGTGATTTTAATAATGCTTAAAATGAAAAAATAAAAGTGAAATATTCCTTTAAATTGCGTACCTGGGGGGTGTGTATGATATGCATGTGAAGTGGCGCATGTTTCCCGTGCTTAGAACTGTCCCTGCAAAAAATGTCATTTTTGAAAGAAAAAAAGTCATTTAAAACTCACTCGCGGCTATTAATGAATTGTCGGCTCCCGGCAATACATTCAAAAGTCATTGATAAAAAAAAAAAAAAAAAAGTGTGGGGGTTCCCCAGAATTCAATTACCAGGCCCTTCAGGTCTGGAATGGATATTAAGGGGAACCCCGCCGCAAATTTAAAAAAAATTGACGTGGGGTTCCCCCAAATATCCATTCCAGGCCCTTCAGATCTGGCATGGATTTTAAGGGGAACTCCACCCCAAATTTTTAAAAAAATGGCGTGGAGTCCCCCCAAAAATCCATACCAGACCCCTTATCCGAGCACGCAACCTGGCCGGCCGCAGGGGAAAAGGGGGGGACGAGAGAGCGGCCCCCCCTCCCTCCTGAACCGTACCAGGCCACATGCCCTCAACATGGGGAGGATGTTTGTGGGGGTCTGCGGGCAGGGGGCTTATCGGAATCTGGAAGACCCCTTTAACAAAGGGGACCCCCAGATCCCGGCCCCCCCCCCTATGTGAATTGGTAAGGGGTACATTGTACCCCTACCATTTCACGAAGAAAGCGTAAAAAAATGTTTAAAAAAAACACACAAACACCTTGAAAAAGTCCTTTATTTAAAAAAAAACTAAAAAAAAACATTCCAGCGGTGAAATCCAGTGTCCCGCGGCGATCCCGATGTCCAGCGCTGTCCTTCATTGGTTGTGCCTGAGCGGACCTGATGGGGAACTCCCTCTCAGTGTCTTAAATGTATAGACCCGCCCCTTCTAAAGTTCCCCATCAGGTCCGCTCAGCGGGGAACTTCCTTCACTATGTAAATTTAAATAGGAAGTTCCCCGCTCAAGCCAATGACGTAGGCGGGTCCGACATACCGAGGGGGCGGACCTGATGGGGAACTGCTCTCACTTTGGTAATACATGTATAGACCCGCCCCTTCTCATGTTCCGCATCTGGTCCGCTGAGCGGACCTGATGGGGAACTTTAGAAGGGGCGGGTCTATACATTTAAAACACTGAAAGGGAGTTCCCCATCAGGTCCGCTCAGGCACAACCAATGAAGGACAGCGCTGGACATCGGGATCGCCGCGGGACACTGGACACGGGACACTGGATTTCACCGCTGGAATGTTTTATATATTTTTTTAAACATTTTTTTACACTTTCTTCGTGAAATGGTAGGGGTACAATGTACCCCTTACTAATTCACATGGGGGGGGCGGGATCTGGGGGTCCCCTTTGTTAAAGGGGTCTTCCAGATTCCGATAAGCCCCCTGCCCGCAGACCCCCACAAACATCCTCCCCATGTTGAGGGCATGTGGCCTGGTACGGTTCAGGAGGGAGGGGGGCCGCTCTCTCGTCCCCCCCTTTTCCCCTGCGGCCGGCCAGGTTACGTGCTCGGATAAGGGGTCTGGTATGGATTTTTAGGGGGACTCCACGCCATTTTTTTTTTAATTTGGGGTGGAGTTCCCCTTAAAATCCATGCCAGATCTGAAGGGCCTGGAATGGATATTTGGGGGAACCCCACGTCAATTTTTTTTTTAATTTGCGGCGGGGTTCCCCTTAATATCCATTCCAGACCTGAAGGGCCTGGTAATTGAATTCTGGGGAACCCCCACGCTTTTTTTTTATTTTTTATCAATGACTTTTGTATGTATTGCCGGGAGCCGACAATTCATTAATAGCCGCGAGTGAGTTTTAAATGACTTTTTTTCTTTCAAAAATGATTTTTTTTGCAGGGACAGTTCTAAGCACGGGAAACATGCGCCACTTTACATGCATATCATACACACCCCCCAGGTACGAAATTTAAAGGAATATTTCACTTTTATTTTATCATTTTAAGCATTATTAAAATCACTGCTCCCGAAAAAACGTCAGTTTTTAAAACTTCTTTTTGCATTGATACATGTCCCCTGGGGCAGGACCCGGTCTCCTCAAACACTTTTTAGGACAATAACTTGCATATAAGCCTTTATAATTAGCACTTTAGATTTCTCCCATAGATTTTTCGAATTTGCCGCGAACACCCCAATTTGTTCGCTGTTCGGCGAACGGGCGAACAGGCAATGTTCGAGTCGAAAATGAGTTCGACTCGAACTCGAAGCTCATCCCTACTGATATGTATACATTTTGCATTTTAGACACCTGCGTTGAAGCGAAGTTACCGCAAGGCAATCACCACGCAGCTTCAGTACGGTGATAATAATTAAATGTACAACATTATCACAGGGAAATTTTTCCTACAATTGTGTTATGTATTATTTTTCTATGTCATTGAGATGATTTTAACCTTTGTACAATAAAATTCTTTATATTTTATTTCAACAGTACCATCAAAGTCCTTTAATTAGTGGTTATTGTAAGGAAAGGATGCCCCAAGGGATATTGCGGACCGGGATTGGACCAGAATGGCAACAAATAGAAATAGGTGAGTATGTAAAAATATATAAATTTTTATTGGTAGAAAATATATAGTATAGTACAGGGCTTTTTTTCTCAAACAAAAGGTGCTGGAACTCAACCACGACCCCCCCCAAAACCCCACACACACCTCACAAACAGTAGGAGGGTCTCTTAAAGGGGCATTATACCAGGATTGCATTACATACAGAGTTTAGAGTTCAGAAGGGTTGCACACAGTGCAGAGCTGTAAGTGATTATGGTGAGCAGGCACCAAAGGGTCTGTGCCAGAGGTGGTGGAACTGAGTTCCACCAAGTTCCACCTGAAAAAAAGCCCTGGTATAGTATATTAACTACTTCCCACCCGGCCACTGTATATATACGTCGGGTGGGCGCTCTCTCCTTCTGAGTGGACGTTCAGGAACGTCCCTCAGAAGGAGGGGGATCGCGCGCTGCGCGCGTTCCCGCGCAGCGGCGCGATCCCGATGCACGCGTGTCACCCGGACACAGTGCATCTCGATTCGGCAGGAGGGCTCTGTGATTGGCCCTCCTGATCACATGACGGCCGTGTCCAATCACAGCCGTCATGTGATGTAAACAGAGAGCCGGTTGCTAGGCAATCAGCTCTCCTCTCCTCACACAGAAGTCGTCGCTGCAGCTGGCTGGTGATCAGTGAGTATGAGCTGTTTTTTTCAGCTTTTTACTCACTGATCACCAGCCTAGTGTCCCCACATAGTGTAAAACACAAACATGTCCCCAAATACATGTCCCCAAAATACATATCCACACACACACACATGTCCCCACATAGTAAAAACACCTGTCCCCCACATATGTGACAGTAAAATCATATGTCCCAATGATCATTTGCACACATATGTCCGTGATCACCTGCGTACATCTGTACATGATCATTTGCGTACATATGTCCGTGATCACACGAACCAATTATTATACACTTAACGGAATTTTTTTTACCAAAAACATGTAGTAGAATACATTTTGGCTTAAATTTATAACAAAATTCGATTTTATTGGATTTTTAAAAAAATAGAAAGACGAAAATATATATTTTTTTCCAAATTTCCGCTCTTTTTTCGCGTATATCGCAAAAAATAAAAAACGTAGTCGTGAATAAATACCACCAATAGAAAGCTCTATTTGTGTGAACAAAATGATAAAAATTTCATTTGGGTACAGTGTAGCATGACCGCGCAATTGTCATTGAAAATGCGAGAGCGCTGAAAGCTGAAAATTGGTCTAGGAAGGAAGGGGGCTAAAGTGCCCAGTATTGATGTGGTTAAAAACAATCAGAACAAAAAAAAGCATGATCACATAGAAATACAGCTGCTTGGTTGTTGTTGCACTATACAATATGTTTACAGACAGGTGTCAGAATACAAAATGCAATGGCAACATAAATCCTACATGTTTCAGAAAAGATATTACAGGCAATTTAATTCCTATTGTTATATATCCTTCTTCAGGGATTGGGTACAAGCTTGCTGATGTATTTAGATTTCATGCTTTTTGAATGGTGCACAGGATTGATGCGGAGAGACGGCATCCACATATCATGAAATCACTCAGTGGGCATTGGAAAAATGGAGTCGGATTGATCCCAAGATCTAATGCCCCATACACACGATCGTTTTTCATGCCGTTAAAACTGCCATTTTAAAAAATGGCCCTGAAAAATGATCGTGTGTATGCTCCAGAGCATTTTTAACGACGTGAAAAACGGGCATTAAAAATTTCGGACATGCTCTCTTTTTTCACGTCGTTTTTCATGTCGTTTTTTTTAACGACGTGAAAAACGATAGTGTGTATGCTTTCACGACGTGAAAAAAAACGCGCATGCTCAGAAGCAACTATGAGACGGGAGCGCTCGTTTTGGTAAAGCTAATGTTGGAAATGGAGATGGCACATTCGTCACGGTGGAATTAATAGCATCGTTTTAATGCTGCGCATTCCGTTCTTCTTTTGATAATGCTTAAAAATTACCTTTGTTTGATAATGACATTGAGAGTTATGCCAAACTTGTTTCTAAAGTAATTCCAAATTGCTCTAATGATTGTAAAATATTTTTTCTAAGCCGCACCTCCCTCCTAAATAATACTAATAATAATAAAATAATGTAAATATCCTTTTTTTTGGAAATTCTATTTTACTATTGTCTTTTTAATTTTTGGGGCCTTGTTTTTTTTTTTTTTGGCTTAAATTATTCTTGTGTAAAGTTACCACACCAACCTTCAAAAAGTGTCTCATTTGGCCTCAGGGAGGTTTGTGTCCCTTGATAATAACAATAATATTATTTGAGATGTCCCTGCCTGCTCCCTAGCAAGCTCTCTTTTGAAATACAAATCACATAGTCAAGTTTTTTAAGGCCAAAAAAAAAAAGTTTATTTCAGAACATTAACAAATTAAAAGGGGAAAGCAGCACTGGAGAGCCTGCTTGCATTTGTGAATCCCTTTGACGCCACAACAACCATCCAAGATGTGAAAACCAAAATAGAGATTAGATCCCCCAAAAAAAGGAGCCCAATCTTGTCTTGAGCTCCCAGAGGTCAGGAGCCACAGCAGATAAGTCCTATATGTCCCCAGTCTGTGGTACTACAGCAGGCATTATTTTCTCCTCTTCCTTGTAGCCTTCTCTCCAGCCTTCTCTGCAGCCTTGGTTGGTTTCTTCCTTGGAGGCTGGGGATCAGGAGGAGAGGTTGTGGTAGGAGGAGGAGGAGGAGGTGGAGGAGTAGGGACAACCTCCGTTATGTCCGTGTACCTAGTGAGTTCACCCAGCACGCCCTTATTGATGACTTTCAATAGCAGGGTCTCACTGTAAATTTTTTGCCGCAACTCCATTTGCCCTAGTTTGTGGGCGAGGACTGCGGCAAATCCCTCATCAACAGAGGGTGCCTCTCTGAAGGCCGCTGTTGCCTCTCTGAGGAAGGCCCTGGTTTCCTCCTCCACCTGCCTACCTCTCCTTGGCCCTCGTGGTTTAACTACCAGGGGAGGCATCTGGGCTCTTGTGCTGGGCCCAGCCTCCTCCTGGGTGCCACTGGGCCCAGCCTCCTCCTGGGTGCCACTGGGCCCTGCCTCCTCCTGATCCCCAACATCACCCTCTTCCTGGCTCTGCTCTGGCTGTAAAAAAAGAAAGGGACATTATTTATTTTGGCCCACCATCATTCACAGACATTGTTCACCTCTAGACATTGTTGAAATCAATGCCAAAAGTTATGTCATTTTCATTGATTCCGCATCCTGGTTTTGTTGCCTTGTCCACATAAAATTAGGCCACTACTGTATCTTGCTCTTCAAAAACTTTATTGGTAGAAGTTTACATACCTAACAATACTAACATCTATTTAAATTCTACAATTTTGTAAGATATAAATATAGATATCAATACTTTACCTGGCTCCATATATCCAAATCTGCCTCCTCTAGGACCTGATCTTGATCCTCAGAGGAAGCCAGAGCAGGGTTGCCAGGAAGGCTGGAGGACTGGCTGCAGGGAAGGCTGGAGGGTTGGCTACAAGGAAGGCTGGATTGACCTCTGGGGGGAAGGGTGGAGAGAGATTCCCGCACTTCCAGCTGGTCATCCAGAAAAAAAAGCTTACTGTAGTACCACAGACTGGGTTTATAAACCTTATCTGCTGGAGCACCTGACCTCTGGGACCTCAGGACCATAGTCCTCTGGGTCCTGTATGTCCCTCTGATGGTCGCTATTTTGGTTTTCACATCTTGGAGAGTTGTTGTGGGTATCTTGGTTTGCACAAATGCAAGCAGGCTCTCCAGTGCTGCTTTCCTGGCGTCTTTATTTTTATTTGCGCCACTTTTGGTTTGCCATAGTATAGGTAGCTCTTGCCATTTGTCTATGAACTCCCCCATGAATTCCGGGTTTTTAAAAGTATTCATGATATCTGTAAAAGCGAGAAACCAAAAAATAGATATATTTCAGGCAACATTCCTCAAATGTGCATTTTCGACATATTTTTAGCGCACAAATCTTCTCGTCTGATGAACCTCAAATACTTAAATTGTTAGGTACCTTCGTCAAGACGTTCGTTGCTAACTCCCTCTCCCGCCAAATGAACGTATTTTCGAGACATGGATCTTCACTTGATATACACTGCGCATGCGTGACACTCTGCACGCTTTCCCCGCCCCTGACGTTTGATATTGCACTTTCCCCGCCCCTTCTCGCTCGTCGTAGTGCTTAACAAAACATGGCGGAGACACAGGTGGCTGAGATTACCTCTACAGAGGAGGAAATTCCAGAGGAGCCCAAATCCAGATCCAGGAGATATAAGGCATCCAACATGTGAAATGGTGGAGATGGTCGCCATTTTAAAGAAGGAGGATTATGATGCCAAGCATGGGCCTTATAAAAGACCTAATCTGGTCAAGTCAAAAATTATGGGCAAAGTGGTGTGAGGGGGTTAGCTCGGCAGCGGGTGTGGGTGACCCCCGGGATGGGCTCCCCACACAAAAACAGGCCCAGCAAACGGAGGTTGTGGTTTTCAAAATCAAAAAGGTGCGGTTTATTTTCTATTTACAGTGACAAAACACAGCAAAGCAAAAGAAACATAAACAAAATAAATCCTGGTCAACTTGACCTCTAACTAAACATACAGGTTTCCTAACTAACAACTGGGATCAGCCTAGTGCTGTCCTAGTCCCTAAGTCCCTGGTTTTAAATGTCCAAGCAAATAGCCACACAGGCTTGGTCTCACCGCACAGGGGTTCACTCTCCCTAGACAGTCCACACAGGTCTGGTTCCAGGCATGAGCTAACATCTAATGAAGCTGGGAGTTCTTATAGAGGCCTAAATGAGCTGACAAGCTTCAGCTGGCCTCATCAACTCCCTGTCTGTACGACGCCCAGCCCTCTCCCTAGAGGTATGAGTCATCCATGAGCCCACTAGCCTTATACAACTCTCCACCTAGTTGTATAAGTCGGCGTAAAGCCTGAATCTGGGCGAAATATATCTACCCCCCTGGATGCAACCAGGTGACTTTACCTTCCTGCTGTCACATACCCCCCCCTCTTGTTTTAACCTCGGGGTTGGAACACCAGCAATCAGGCATTCATGTACTCGAGACAAAGCATCCACATTCCCCATTTGAACGCCAGGGCGATGCTTTACTGTGACGTTGAATTCCTGGAGGGCCAGGAACCACCTATTCACTCTTCTATTTGTTTCCTTGTTTTGAGCCATCCACTTTAACGGAGCGTGATCCGTAACCAAGTCAAAGTGCCTACCTAGCAGGTAGTACCGAAGGGAATCTAGAGCCCACTTCACCGCTAAACACTCCTTTTCAACGGTGGCGTAATTTACCTCATGGGACTTCAACTTCCTGCTGAGGTAAATGACTGGGTGCTCTTCCCCGTTCCAGACCTGGGACAATACTGCTCCTAACCCCACATCTGACGCATCACTTTGTACGACAAAGTCTTTAGAGAAGTCGGGTGAGTACAACACTGGCTGGCTACATAAGGCTTGTTTCAAGAATTGGAATGCTGCCTCAGCCTCGGGGGTCCATTTAATCATGACCGACCCTTTCCCCTTCGTCAGGTTGGTTAGGGGCACAGCCTTAGAAGCAAAGTGGGGAATGAATCGCCGATAATACCCAGCGATTCCCAGAAAGGCTCGTACCTGCTTCTTGCTGTTGGGACGTGGCCAACTCTGGATGGCCTCGACTTTGTTGAGTTGGGGTTTTATTACTCCCCTCCCAATGGTGTACCCAAGATATTTGGCCTCTTCCTGCCCAATGGTACACTTCTTGGGGTTAGCCGTAAACCCTGCTTCCCGAACAGAGTCCAGGACTGCTTGCACTTTTGGCAGATGTGAGGCCCAATCTGTGCTATGGACAATTACGTCATCCAGGTAAGCCGCAGCATACTTCCGATGGGGCCTCAGCATCTGGTCCATTTTCCGCTGGAATGTGGCCGGCGCATTCTGTAACCCGAACGGCATTCTTTTATATTGGAACGCCCCGTCTGGGGTTACAAATGCGGTTTTCTCTTTGGCCGACTTGGCCAGGGGGATTTGCCAATACCCTTTTGTGAGGTCAAGAGTCGTCATGTATCGGGCTGTTCCCAGCCGGTCGATCAACTCATCTATACGTGGCATGGGGTAGGTGTCAAATTTTGTAACTTTGTTCAACTGACGAAAATCGTTACAAAATCGCCAGCTCCCATCCGGTTTAGGCACCAACACAATGGGACTAGACCAATCACTTTGGGACTCCTCTATCACCCCTAAGTTCAGCATTTTCTGTACTTCCTCCCGTATTGCCTCCCGTCGGGCCTCTGGGATCCGATAGGGTTTTAACTTCACCCTTTCACCGGGCGGGGTAATGATGTCATGCTCTACCCCAGATGTTTGTCCCGGCAGCTCAGAGAATACCTCCTTGTTGCGAAGCACAAACTCCTTAACCTCCTGTTGTTGGGGTTGTGACAAGGTGGCTGCTATTCCAACCTCAGGAATCACGCAACCAGTTTGAGCTGGTGACCAAGTGTCTGCGACTAGGGACTCTCTATCCCTCCAGGCTTTCAACAGATTAACGTGATAGATCTGTTCGGGCTTTCGCCTTCCTGGTTGTCTGACCTTGTAATTCACTTCGCTCACTTTTTCCATTATCTCGTAGGGGCCTTGCCATTTGGCAAGGAATTTACTTTCAACCGTAGGGACAAGTACCAGTATCCTATCCCCCGGGGAAAAGGTACGGGTCTTGGCTCCACGGTTGTACACTCTCTGCTGTGCTAACTGCGCTTGGGCCAAATGTTCCTTCACGATGGGCATTACCTGTGCAATTCGGTCTTGCATCAGGGCGACATGCTCAATCACACTCCTGTGGGGAGAACTCTCACTTTCCCAAGTTTCCTTGGCAATATCCAACAGCCCTCTTGGGTGTCTCCCATACAGTAACTCAAAGGGGGAGAATCCCGTAGAGGATTGGGGCACCTCCCTAATAGCAAACATCAGATAAGGAAGTAGACAGTCCCAATCCTTTCCATCTCTATCCACCACTTTCTTCAACATTTGTTTTAGGGTTTTGTTGAATCTTTCAACCAGCCCATCGGTTTGGGGGTGATACACAGATGTACGTAATTGCGTCACTTTGAACAATTTACACAGCTCCTTCATAACCCGGGACATAAAGGGTGTACCTTGGTCCGTAAGCAGTTCTTTACAAATACCCACCCAGCTAAACACAAGAGATAGCTCTTTGGCTATGGTTTTGGCCGAGGTATTTCGGAGAGGGATCGCTTCTGGATAACGGGTGGCATAGTCCATTATAACTAATATGTACTGGTGCCCCCTAGCGGACTTGATTATAGGACCTACCAAATCCATGGCGATCCTCTCAAACGGGACCTCAATGATGGGTAGAGGGACCAGCGGGCTACGGAAATGTGGCATCGGGGCCGACCTCTGACACACAGGGCAGGAGGAACAATAATTTTCTATGTCCTTCATCACCCCCGGCCAATAGAATCTCTGTAATACCCTCTCTCGGGTTTTCTCTGTCCCCAGATGACCTCCAAGAATGTGCCCATGAGCCAACTCCAACACCAACTTCCTGTAAGGTTTGGGCACCACAAGCTGCTCAACGGTTTCTTCTGCCCTTTTTGCCACCCGATACAGTAGGTCCTTCTCTACGCTGAAGTATGGGTAAGTGCAGGTATTATCTGGGTTCACTAACTCGCCATCTATTTTCACTACGTTTTCCCGTGCCTTTATTAGGGCGGGGTCTTTCAACTGTTCTGTGGCAAAGTTTTCCCTGTGAACCTCAAGATCAGAAAACTCCACAGACGGTAGGTTTTCGTCTGAGGAGGTGGGCTCCTCTCCAGTTTCTTGAGTCTCCCCTGCCAATACTGATAAGGGAAATTCCGGAGAGTCCTCACCACTCTCAGGGGAGTTCTGGCTATCACATTCCTGGTACATAGGGGCACCAGTGGGGGGCTCAGGATCATCCCACAGTTCCCAGAACTTCGGAAAATCCCTTCCCACAATGGCGTCATGCGGTAACTGAGATACTAAGCCCACTGGATGAAAGAGGGTACCTTTGGGGGTCTCGAAACACACTGTAGTCACTGGATACTCTCGGGTGTCCCCATGCACACAAATAACAGCTACCTTGCTATTCCCAGAGACCTCTGTTTTAACTAACTCAGCCTTTATCAGGGTCACAAGGCTACCTGAATCCAGCAATACCACAACATTTCTACCATTAACACACATTTTGCATAAATGTTTCTCAGTTCCTCGAATGGCAGTGCATGCGACTGTCGCACACAGCGACTGACGTCTGCCCGTCAGAAAGTCACACTGCATGGGTTCCTCCACAACCGGGCAATTGGCTGCAATATGTCCCGCTTGCCGGCAGCGGTAGCAAACGATCCTTCTTGCCGCCTCTTGAGCCGCTGATTTCCCAGGCTGTTCTCGCCAAACTTGGGGTAGAGCTCCCACCCTCTCACTCTCTCCACCCTCACCCCTTGGAATCCTCTTATCCGCCCCTGGGGATGGTCTGGTCTTAGGGTGGAAAGTCCGAGTGTCTCTGGAAGAGGCCGTCAGGTTCTCTGTAGCCAAGTATTTCTCCACACGATCCACAAGACCATCGGCCGTCTCTGGGTCTCCATGGCTTACCCACTTTTGGATGGCAGTAGGAAGAGCTCTCAAAAACCGATCCATTACAACACGTTCCACAATCTTTGGTGCGGACAAAGTCTCTGGCTGTAGCCACTTTCTGCTCAGGTGAATGAGATCATACATTTGAGACCTGGGGGGTTTTCCAAGCTGGAAAGTCCAGTTATGCACACGCTGAGCCCGGACAGCCAGGGTGACACCCAGCCTTGCCAATATTTCAGCTTTTAGCATCACATAGTCTTTTGCTTGGTTAGGCTCTAGGTCATAGTAAGCTTTCTGCGATTCACCAGTTAACAGAGGAGCCACCAGTCCAGCCCACTGCTCCTCAGGCCACTTTTCTCTTTCAGCGGTCCTTTCAAATGTGGTCAAAAATACCTCTGGATCATCCTCTCCAGTCATTTTTGTCAATAAACGACTGACCCCAAAGGACGCGGTATTAGTGGGATGGCTTTCCTCACTGGTCTGCGGACGTTGCTGCATTACTGCTTCCATCTGTTGTTGTAGTCTCTGCTCTTGCTTCTGCAACAGGTCTATGAAGCGGGCCTCAGATTGCTGCTGGGCTTGTTGCTGAGCCTCCAGACTCTGTTGCAAAGTTGCGTTTGTCTGCTGCTGGGCTGCAAGGCTCTGTTGATGAGCTTGCTGCTGGGCTGCAAGGCTCTGTTGATGAGCTTGCTGCTGGGCTGCAAGGCTCTTTTGCAAACCTGCATTTGTCTGCTGTTGATTGGCATTTGCTAGAGCCAGCTGTTTCAGTATCTCCTCCATGCTGGCTTAAAAAAAACTGCCACTGGTTCTCCACCAACTGTGAGGGGGTTAGCTCGGCAGCGGGTGTGGGTGACCCCCGGGATGGGCTCCCCACACAAAAACAGGCCCAGCAAACGGAGGTTGTGGTTTTCAAAATCAAAAAGGTGCGGTTTATTTTCTATTTACAGTGACAAAACACAGCAAAGCAAAAGAAACATAAACAAAATAAATCCTGGTCAACTTGACCTCTAACTAAACATACAGGTTTCCTAACTAACAACTGGGATCAGCCTAGTGCTGTCCTAGTCCCTAAGTCCCTGGTTTTAAATGTCCAAGCAAATAGCCACACAGGCTTGGTCTCACCGCACAGGGGTTCACTCTCCCTAGACAGTCCACACAGGTCTGGTTCCAGGCATGAGCTAACATCTAATGAAGCTGGGAGTTCTTATAGAGGCCTAAATGAGCTGACAAGCTTCAGCTGGCTGTCATGGATATGCATTAATGTCTGTCTGCCATCTTACCTTCCTCCTCATGTGTTCATCTAGAGACCAGACCTCCTTCACCTGGCTTCCTTTATAATCTCCTCCCAGCCTGACTCCACCCCAGGCCCTATCACTGAACACTATATTAACCTGTGCACTGCAAGCCTGCTTTGCTGATCAACGTGTTTGTTAGGCATTGTGTGTTTGGGTTCCTGCCTGCCGTGTGCTACGTCTGTCTCTCTGTTACGTTATTGGCTTGTCCCCGACCATCCCTGTCTGCTCGTGACCCTTGACCTTCGGCTCGTTCTTCGTTATCCTTGTCTGCTTGTGGCCCCTGACCTTCGGCTTGTTATTCGGTTCTCTCTATCGTGTGCTGCTGCTTCCCCTTATCCTACGGGGCGTGAGCTAGGAAACTCCAGGGGCCGCGACCTGGTCCCAGCCTGCAGCGTAACATCCTCACCACTAGAGGCCCTGGAGAAGACCAGCTGGGTCTTAGACTCCGCGCCCTGGGGAATCTTGGCTCTCGCTTCCGTTGGGATCCCGGTTGTGCTCCTCTGGTCCCGCTTTCCACAACCACCCAGTTTCCTATCCACAGAAGCCAGCCATAGGGTTCACTACCTCGCGGTGCACTCCTGTCCCCCTACGGTGTGCATCTGTCACCTGGCCACAGGTGACCCTGACAGTTTGATCAGCCATGAACCCGGCTGACATCCCGCTTCCCGCGGATGATCCATTGCAGGGCATAGTTCGCAGACTTGAGACCCAGGAATCAAATCAGACCCAGGTGATGCGATTCCTCCAGGATCTGGCTTCTCGATTCGAGCAGCTTCAGGTCTCCTTGGGAACCCCGAATCCGCAACCCCAAGTACAACCAGCGGCTGTACCTATCGCACCAGTCGCAGCCTCACACTCACTAAGATTGCCAGCTCCGTTCCGTTTCTCTGGGGACTCCAAGGCCTGCAGGGGGTTTCTCAGCCAATGCACTATTCATTTTGAGCTTCAGCCTCAAAGCTTCCTATCTGACCGGGCTAAGGTAGCCTATATCATTTCCCTCCTCTCCGGTGAAGCTTTGGCCTGGGCTGCCCCCCTGTGGGAGAGGAACGATCCGGTGGTTTCCAGTCTGTCCGAATTCTTGAAGCTCTTTCGTAATATCTTCGAAGAGCCGGCTCGGGCTTCTTCAGCGGCTAGTGCTGTCTTACGTCTTCGCCAAGAATCTAGTTCAGTGGGGCAATATGCTCTTCAGTTCCGTATCCACACAGCTGAATTGAGCTGGAATAATGAGGCCCTGGTCGCTACCTTTTTACATGGCCTCTCTGACCGAGTGAAAGACGAATTAGCGGGAAGAGCCATTCCCGTCGGTCTGGACGATGTAATTTCATTATGCAACCAGATCGACATTCGTTTTCAAGAGAGGTCCTTAGAAAAAAGACGCCAGCACTCTCTGGGTCCTAGCCAGTCTGAGCTCCCCTCCCTTCATTCCGTGGAGCATCCTCTACCTGCTGAAGAACCTATGCAGCTGGGCCGGACCAGACTAACCCCCGAAGAACGTGCTAGGCGCAGAACTCTGGGCTTGTGCCTCTATTGTGGGGGCAAGGGTCATTTTCGTGACTCCTGCTCGCTTCGTCCGGGAAACGCTCGGGTCTAATACATTTGGAAGGTGGAGTATTGGACCCAGAAACATCACCTTCTCGCCTGCTCTTGCCGGTGTCCCTTCATGTAGGCACTTCTCCTCAGTCAACCCTTGCATACCTGGATTCCGGGGCTGCCGGCAATTTCATGGATTGGAGAACTGCTTCTTCTATGAAGCTTACCCTTTCACCTCTCACTACCCCATTGGTAGTCTCGGCAATTGATGGCACTGTTCTCCCAGGGGGCCCTATTCGCTTCCAGACGCTACCCATTAGGATGTCGGTAGGGATTCTCCACCAGGAGTGGATATCCTTTCTTATTCTACCCAAGGCCTCTACCCCAGTTGTATTGGGCCTCCCTTGGCTACAGCTCCACTCTCCACATGTGGACTGGGTCTCTGGGCAGATCCTGGCCTGGGGTTCCTCATGTTTCTCGTCGTGTCTTCTCAAGGTGACCCCCAAGGAGAGTCTTCCGGTTGCTGCCACTTCTGTTTCTTCTGATCTTCCCGCCGCATACAGCGATTACCGGGATGTGTTCTGTAAAAAATCAGCTGAGGTGCTTCCTCCCCACAGGTCTTTTGACTGTGCTATTGATCTTGTCCCCGGAGCAACTCTACCCAGGGGTCGTACCTACCCTCTGTCCATCCCAGAGACCCAGGCCATGTCGGAGTATGTAGCAGAGAATCTGGAGAGAGGGTTCATCCGGAAATCCTCATCGCCTGCAGGGGCAGGGTTCTTTTTTGTTGCCAAAAAGGATGGTACCTTAAGACCCTGCATCGATTATCGGGGTTTAAATGCGGTTACTATTAAAAATCGATACCCCTTACCCTTAATATCTGAGCTATTCGATAGGTTGAAGGGTGCCTCCATTTTCACCAAGTTGGATCTCAGAGGCGCGTACAATCTCATTCGAATACGGGAGGGTGACGAATGGAAGACTGCATTTAACACTAGAGACGGGCATTACGAATATCTGGTGATGCCTTTTGGTCTGTGTAATGCTCCAGCCGTGTTTCAAAACTTTGTCAATGAAATCTTCAGAGATCTGCTGTACCAGTTTGTTGTCATCTATCTGGATGACATTCTGATCTTTTCTGAAAATCTGCTCGTCCACAGAAACCATGTCCGCACTGTACTTCAACGTCTTAGAGAGAACAATCTCTATGCCAAGCTGGAGAAATGTTCCTTTGAATGTTCTGAGGTCCTGTTTTTGGGGTGCTTTGTCTCATGTTCGGGGCTTCGTATGGACCCTGGGAAGGTCTTGGCTATCACCAACTGGCCTCTTCCTGCTAGCCTCAAGGCCACACAGCGCTTTCTTGGCTTCACTAATTATTATAGGCAGTTCATAAGGAATTACTCTTCCATTGCCGCGCCTATTATCGCTTTGACCAAGAAGGGTGTGAATGCCAGAGACTGGCCTCCCGAAGCTGTCTCTGCATTTCACAACCTGAAACAGGCCTTTGTTTCTGGCCCCCTCTTGAGGAGACCAAATCCTGGGAATGCATTTTTTATTGAAGTGGACGCTTCCTCAATGGGGGTGGGAGCTGTGCTTCTTCAAATCTTTGAGAAGAGACGCCAACCATGTGCGTTCTTCTCCAAAAAATTTTCTCAGGCAGAGAGGAATTATGCCATCGGTGATCGGGAACTTCTCGCAATTAAATTGGCGTTAGAGGAGTGGCGTCATCTCTTGGAGGGTTCCCCTCACTCCATAACGATCTTTACCGATCACAAGAATTTACAGTATCTACAGAATGCTAAACGTCTGAATCCTAGACAGGCCAGGTGGAGTCTCTTCTTTGCCCGTTTTAATTTCACGATTACCTACAAACCTGGTTCCTGCAACGGTCGGGCTGATGCGCTCTCTAGGTCATTTGACACTTTGGACGAGGAGTCCGCCCCTGAACCTGAGCCGATCATTCCCACCTCATGCATTGTTGCCCACTCTACCACCCTGAAGTCTAAAATTCCGCCTGGTAAGACCTTTGTCCCCACTGAGCTAAGAGCTAAGATCCTTCGTTGGGGACATGATTCCAAGGTGGCAGGGCATTCTGGATTCCTCCGATCCTTCCTACTCATCAGTCGTCACTACTGGTGGCCTAATCTCCGCTCAGACGTCAAAGACTACGTTAAAGCTTGTCATGTCTGTGCTCAGTCCAAATCCTCCACACAAGCTCCTGCTGGTCTCCTCATGCCCTTGCCTATTCCTAAGGAACCCTGGGCCCATATTGCCATGGATTTTATCACCGATCTCCCACTGTCTGAGAATAATACAGTCATTTGGGTGGTAATCGATCGATTCTCCAAGATGGCTCATTTTGTTCCTCTTCCTGGTCTTCCTTCTGCCCCTGCCTTGGTTCCCATTTTCATTCGAGAAATTCTCCGCCTACATGGGGTCCCTTCTCATATTGTTTCCGACAGGGGAGTCCAATTCACGTCTCGTTTTTGGAGAGCCTTTTGCAAATCCCTCAATATTGTCTTGGATTTTTCTTCTTCTTACCATCCCCAATCCAATGGACAGACTGAGAGGGTTAATCAGGAGTTAGAGGTCTTTCTTCGCACCTTTGTGTCTTCTCACCATGACGATTGGTCCTCTCTACTCCCGTGGGCAGAATTCTCCCATAACAATCATGTGAATACCAGTTCGCAGAAGACACCCTTTTTCACAGTTTATGGAAAACACCCTCAACTTCCTCTTCCTATGATCTGTTCTCCAGACATTCCAGCTTTGGCTTCGGTTCAGGAGTCTCTCAATTCCGTTTGGGGTCACGTTCATGATTCCCTCCGGGCAGCTGCTGAAAAATTCAAAGGCTTTGCCGACCGCCGCAGGCGTAAACCGCCTTCTCTTCAGCCAGGGGACAAAGTCTGGCTCTCTACCAGGAACATCAAGCTCCGAGTTCCTTCTCTGAAGTTTGCTCCACGATTCATCGGTCCATACACGGTAACTGCTAAACTGAATCCGGTTTGTTTCAAACTCCAGATTCCTAAGAGCCTTAAAATCACTAACTCCTTTCATGTTGCTCTTCTAAAGCCTTTAGTCCTCAATAAATTCTCTCGTCCTCTTCCTACCGTGGCGCCTGTCTCGGAGGATAATCAGGAGTACGAGATCAGTCAAATTCTGGACTCCCGACTCTGTAAAGGCGTTCTTCAGTACCTCGTTCATTGGAAAGGGTTTGGTCCTGAGGAGAGGTCTTGGATCACTGCATCTGAGGTCTTTGCACCTCGTCTGTTAAAGGAGTTTCATCTGAAGTTTCCCTCTAAACCTGGGCCCAGGCGGGGAAGGGGGAGGCCTCGTAAGAGGGAGGGTACTGTCATGGATATGCATTAATGTCTGTCTGCCATCTTACCTTCCTCCTCATGTGTTCATCTAGAGACCAGACCTCCTTCACCTGGCTTCCTTTATAATCTCCTCCCAGCCTGACTCCACCCCAGGCCCTATCACTGAACACTATATTAACCTGTGCACTGCAAGCCTGCTTTGCTGATCAACGTGTTTGTTAGGCATTGTGTGTTTGGGTTCCTGCCTGCCGTGTGCTACGTCTGTCTCTCTGTTACGTTATTGGCTTGTCCCCGACCATCCCTGTCTGCTCGTGACCCTTGACCTTCGGCTCGTTCTTCGTTATCCTTGTCTGCTTGTGGCCCCTGACCTTCGGCTTGTTATTCGGTTCTCTCTATCGTGTGCTGCTGCTTCCCCTTATCCTACGGGGCGTGAGCTAGGAAACTCCAGGGGCCGCGACCTGGTCCCAGCCTGCAGCGTAACATCCTCACCACTAGAGGCCCTGGAGAAGACCAGCTGGGTCTTAGACTCCGCGCCCTGGGGAATCTTGGCTCTCGCTTCCGTTGGGATCCCGGTTGTGCTCCTCTGGTCCCGCTTTCCACAACCACCCAGTTTCCTATCCACAGAAGCCAGCCATAGGGTTCACTACCTCGCGGTGCACTCCTGTCCCCCTACGGTGTGCATCTGTCACCTGGCCACAGGTGACCCTGACACTGGCCTCATCAACTCCCTGTCTGTACGACGCCCAGCCCTCTCCCTAGAGGTATGAGTCATCCATGAGCCCACTAGCCTTATACAACTCTCCACCTAGTTGTATAAGTCGGCGTAAAGCCTGAATCTGGGCGAAATATATCTACCCCCCTGGATGCAACCAGGTGACTTTACCTTCCTGCTGTCACAGTGGTCAAAAGTCTTCACAAAAAATTCGGGGTGTGCAGAACAAAGGAACAGCTCAGAAAACGATGGTCTGATCTGAAGTTGCGGGAGGCCGACCAATACAAAAGAATCAAGAAAGTTTTAGGAAAAAGTAAGTTCTTTTTGAATATTTTCCATGGTACATATTATTTACTTGTATTCTGTCGTGTATTTTTTACTTTCATATAGTACAGTGAAAGATACCATCTTTCAGGTTCGTCCGCACAGTAAACGGACGTATTAAACCTCTTTCTCCGTACAGTTCCTCAAACGATGTTTTCGGATCATCCAGTGTGAACACCCATGTATTTTATTTTATTTGGGGGAGTAAATTTTGGCTTCACTTATTTTTTCGGTCCTAATCCAAAGGACATTTGTTTGTTTTAAAAAAGGATATGCATGGTAATGTTAAGGGAGTGAATGCTCAGCAGCTGATGAAACATCTGAACGCAGTAGTACAAGTGTGGGCCTAAAGCCAAAAATCTTGTGGGTGTCACACACAGGTGATCCTGTGTAGATACTTTGGGGTGTTACAATGTGTCAAATTTGTGTTTTTAAAGTAGATGCTATGGTTTTGGCTATGTATCCAATCATTTGTCCCGGTTGGCACAGGGGGTACATTTTAAAATGCAGCAGGCTTCAAAAGAATGATTACAAAGTATTTTATCATGTTTAGTTTAATTGAAAAATTGAGTCGCTACTAATGAAACTATTCCTTTTATTTCAATCTCCCTAGGGATTCGAAAAGCTACCTCAGATGAGCCGATAATTGCAACACCTACAACAATACCCCCAGAACCCCAGGATGGAGAGGAACGTGATGTTGTGGAAGTGGAAAGTGGCACCACCACAGGTCAGAGAGAAACCAGACACATGCATGTTAAATAGATGTAGGCCTACATATTCTATCCTACATATTTCTTTTTACATTTAGGTGCAGTTCTGGCCGAAGACCCCAAAAAGTTGACACATCACAGTGCCCAGATCCTGATCCAATACCTCATGGTCTGCTGTCGTGACCTCGAAAAAATTAAGGGAGACTTGCTAGAGATCAGGGCAAATACCAAGCGGGTGGAGGAAAGGCTCCAAAATATCATGGCTGTGCTTGGGCGTGTCTAATGTTTTTACACCAAAGAACGTTTAAATTGCTGAGTTTTGGAAGGTTTTTTGTTTTTTTACCCTTTAATGACTAGCACATTTATAGCTTTTTCACAATTTTTATGAATATAGTTTGTTTATGCATGGCTGGTCATGCGTTTTAATACCCAAAAAATTAAGGGAACATCCACATTTCAAAGGAAGTTTCCCAACGAAAAAAGAAATAAAGGTATTTTTACATTCAAAATAATTGTGGCTTCATTATGTAAATGTGGTGCAGAGTGAACTAATCAATGTTTTGTGTTTACACTGACAATGAAGGCTAATTAAGAATGTTAAATACACATGGCAATACAAGTGCACTAGGTAAACCTTCATGAAACATAAAACATTATACAATTAAAACACCAAACCAATCTTTACTCCATAAAAGAATTTATTTTTTTTTAATATAAATTTTAAAGATTTTCTGGCATTTCAATGGCCCCCCTACCCATAAAATATTCAAGATATTGGTTACGGACCTCACGTCCAGTTGGGGGGGCCAAGCCAGGACGGCCAGGTTCCAGGGCCACTAAAGTTTCGGAATTGAGTAAAGAGGCCTCAGGCCCACTCAAAGCTAGATACCTGGTGGAATGCACCCGTAGGAAATTATGAAGCACACAGCAAGTCATTACCACATGGTTCCATTTGTATGGGGCAAGGTGGATGGAGGTCAGGAAGAGGCGAAATCGGCTGGCCATGATGCCAAAGGCATTTTCCACCACCCTTCTGGCTCTGGCCAGCCGATAATTGAACACCCTCCTCTCAGGGGTGAGGGTGCGTTGCGGGAATGGCCTCATCAAATGAGGTCCCAGGCCAAACGCCTCATCCGCCACAAAGACAAAAGGTAGTCCCTCAACATTCTGCTCCGCTGGTGGCAAGGCCAGCAGATCCAAAAGGAGACGTTCCCCAAACTCCGTCTGGCCAAATACTCCTCCATCAGACATCCTGCCATTCTTGCCAACGTCCACATAGAGGAACTCGTAGGTGGCCGACACCACTGCCATCATCACGATGCTGTGGAACCCCTTATAGTTGTAATAAAAGGATCCCGAATGGGGTGGTGGGACGACCCGAACATGTTTGCCGTCGATGGCTCCTCCACAGTTCGGAAAGTTCCATCGCTGGGCAAACTCGGAAGCCACATTCTGCCATTCATGTAGCGAAGAAGGGAACTGTGGAATTAAAGAAATAAAAAAATTAATACTATGAGCCAGAAACATTGAAAGCTTATTTCATACCAACATTCATGGCCAACATTGGTAGAAACTGTATTAAAAAAAAAGATTAGTAAGCAACAACAAACCTAAAAAATCAAATAAAAATTTGGGGGGGGGGGGTGTTGAAGATGAGTTGGGAATATCACAAATGAAGGCTGTAGCACTCTGTATGAAGTTACAAAAAAATGAAACATTCCTAGGCAATCTTTTTTTTTTGTAAATTTCTTTTTATTGAAGATTTTAATACAGACATACAAACATAAGCCACACAACGCAGCAACACAACGAACCAGGTTCCGTTAGGTGGAACCAATGTCCCTAAACAAACAAAAAACAAACAAACCAATCAACCCCCCGCTCCCCCAAAAAAAAAGAAAAAAAAAAAGAAAAAAAAAAGGAGAACCCCCCCTAAGGAGGAAAACAAAGGAATGCACAGACTTCGAGTTCCCGAAGGAGACAGATACATAATCCGGCAGGGCAATGATGCCTCCGCCCACCAGAGGAGGTGTTGCACATATTACAGCTCCATCCCCCCCACCCCATACCCCATCAGGAGAAATATGGACCCCACAGCCATCAGTACATTATTGATCTATAGTGTATTTATGTCAAAATCACCACCACCCCAGGATCTCAATCCACTTGTTCATGAAAGTTTAATAAGGATCACTCACCAAGTTACCTATGTGTTTAATCAGAAACTGTGTCTGTGGATGCCATCCAACCCCCCCAAACCTTTTCAAACTTGGCCTCTACCCCCCTACTCAAATAAGTTGCCTTATAAAAAGGAATTGCCTTGTTGATCAGGGACTTCCAAGAAGCCAGAGTCGGGGCAGTGGACTTTTTCCAGGACAGGATAATGAGTTTTTTGGCGTAGAACAGCAGGAGGGTGAGTAGAGTTCGTATAGCCCTAGTGGTAGCCAAGGTCTCAATCAAGCTTAGCAGGCACACCTCAACCGTAAGGGGGACCGAAAGGGATGTGACCGACCGGACACATTCTGAAATATCCTGCCAGTAGGGCTTGATATGAGGACTGTCCCAAAAAATGTGCATGAAGTTCGCAAGGGGCGCCGAACACCTCCAACAGACAGAGTGGTGGCTCCCGAACATCCTAGCTAACCTAGCTGGAGTAAGATAAATTCTGTGCAAAAATTTATATAGGATCAGACGATCCCTAGTAGAGATGAGACACCGGAATGGTGCCCCCCAAATATCATCCCAATCATCTCCATCCAATCCAGGGGCCTCCACCTCCCAGGCCAGCCTGCAAGCCCCCATCAACATGACCGTGTCAGGAAAAAGGTCCCTGTACAGACTGGAGACCGGCTTAGACAAAGAGTCGCTGCGTGTCAGTAGTTCTAAGTCACTGGGGTCAAGGTCAAGAGGATCCCCACCGAATTGAGAGCAAAAAGCATGTCTTAGTTGAATATATCTAAAGAAGTGTGAGTTTGGTAAACCATACCGCTCTTTCAGGTCATCAAAAGTCATCAGAGAGCCATTCGACACTATGTGGTGCAAAGTCTTAATCCCAAATTTAGTCCAGACTACCGGGTCTGTGTAGTCGAAGAAATGCGTTAAGTTTTGATTTCTCCATAGGGGTAGGTTAGGGGAAAATCTGCTGGGCCCGGAGGGCCTAAGCCCCTGAGCCACGGACCATGCCTTGATAACTGAGCGCATGGAAGAAGTGAGCAAGTATGGAGCCTTCGGTCCTCTGTATACCAAGAGGGACAGCGCCTCGTACGATCCCACACAGGCAGCTTCCAGTGATACCGAGGCATCATCTGTGGGGGTAGTTAGCCAGCGGCGAGCCACTGTCAACTGGCCAGCAAGGAAATATTTATAAAAATTTGGCACCGCTAAGCCTCCTTCCCCCCAGGGCTGCTGTAGTATGGCCAATCTCAGGCGTGGGATCCCCCCGTGCCACAAAAAGGAGGAGAGCAAGCCATAAATTAATTTAAAAATCGATTTGGGGATCCATACTGGGGAGTTTCTAATGACATACAAGAATAAGGGTAAAATTTTCATTTTAATTAAATTTATCCTCCCAATAAGTGACAAAGGGAGGTTTTTCCAAGCATGTCGTTTCTTTTTAAGAATGGCCAGCAACGGTGAAACGTTGAGACCTATGAAGTCCGTGACTGAGTTGGTTATCGTGAGTCCTAAGTATTTAATTTGAGTGACCCACTGTAGGGGATTATCAGGGTCCGCCGGCCCAGACATGGGATGGGAACGCAGGGGAAGTATTTTGGACTTAGTCCAATTAACCTTGAGGCCAGAGACCTCAGTAAAATTACCTAGGAGCGACAGTGCTGCCTGCAGGGAAGGTCCCGTGTCACGAATAAACAGTACCAGGTCGTCTGCATAAAGGGCTGTTGTTTCAGTCAGAGTACCCACGCTGATCCCCTGAATTTGGGGGGACGAGCGCAACGCAATTACGAGGGGCTCCATGACCAGTGCAAATAGCCCCGGTGAAAGGGGACACCCCTGTCTGGTGCCCCTGGACACCGGGAAGGCTTCCGATACCCCGCCATTAAGGCGGAGAGCAGCTACTGGATGGTCGTAGAGCAGCGATATCCACTTAAGGAACGTGGGGCCAAATCCCATACGTTGCAGCACAGTTGACATGTACCTCCAATCAATGGAGTCGAAAGCCTTCTCCAGGTCAAAAAACACCAGAGCTCCCCCCGACGAACTTTCAGCGGTCAGTTGAGTATGAGTATATACCCTCCGGATGTTAATGTCCGTGGCTTTTTTAGGCATGAACCCCGTTTGGTCTGGCGAAATCAAGTGGTCAAGTATTTTCATTAATCTGTTGGCGATCATCTTGGTAAGTATTTTGAGGTCCATGTTGAGCAGCGCTATGGGCCGGTAAGAGGAGCAGGAAAGAGGATCCTTGTCTGGCTTGGGCAGCAGCACAACATGAGCCTCATAAAATGATACCGGAAGGGTCTCAGCATCAAGACAATCCCCATAGAGTCGCAAAAGCCTAGATGACAGCAGCTCCAGATAAGTTTTGTACCACTCTGCAGGAATCCCATCAGGGCCCGGCGATTTACCATTAGGGAAGGAGGCAACTGCAGTTGCCAATTCTTTTTCCGTAAAGGGGGCCTCAAGACTATCAGCCACCTCCTCTGGCAACACCGGGATATGGAGGGAGTCCAGCATGTCCGTCAAAACCTTGAGGTCATATGGTGGGATAGAAGAGTATAATCCTGAATAGAAGGAGACAAACTCCTTCATGATACCCTCTCTATCTTTTACCAAATTGCCTTCTGATGAGCGGATACATGGTACCACTGTATGTGCCCGGGAATCTGCTGTCAGGATGGCCAATAACTTTCCATTTTTGTCTCCTTTCTCAAATAATTCCTCAGCCCTATTTTTAAACACACATTGAGTGAGGCCCTGGAAATGAACCAGTAATTCCCGTCTAGCCTTCTGTAACTCAACCACAGTAGAGGGAGAGGGTGAATCAGCATTAGATTTTGCACATCTAAGTTCATGAGCCTGGAGTTCCTGAGATTTGGCATTCTTTTCCACCCTAGCAGCTTTTATGGCAGACACATACACCCCCCGAGTTGATGCCTTAAAGGCATCCCACACTACTGCTGAGTCCGCTGATCCCTCATTGAACTCCCAGAAGTCCTTCAGGTGTGGCGAGACCAAGGCCTCCACCGTGGACTCCCCCATCCACCCCGGGTGCAACCTCCAAACCCCCGCAGGACGGTCCTGTAGGAAACTGAGTGTAACCTGTAGGGGGGTGTGATCAGAGATCCCCCCGGCCAGATATCTAACCTCTGAAACCAGGGGAAGTAGAGCTGGGTTGGCAAAGGCCATATCAATGCGGGAGGAAGAGGTACTGACATGGGAGAGATAGGAGAAACCTCGCTCTCCAGGGTGCTTCCAACGCCAGAGCTCCTCCAGCACCGCAGAGTCTGCCCAGTGTGTTAAGTCAAGGTTCTGCACCCGCGTCGGATTGGAGGTATCCAGTGCTTAGTCCAGGATATTGTTAAAATCACCAGCCACCAGTAGCTTCAATGGGCCAAAGGTGGCGACTTTTGCCAGGACAGTGTACAGAACCTCACTCTTGAAAGGGGGTGGGACATAAATGTTTGCTATAGCCAATAACTGGGAGTCAATGTCAAGCACTACAATCACATAGCGCCCCTGAGGGTCTGTAACCACATGTTCAATAGAGCAAACCAATTTTTGTGAAGTAATATAGCCACCCCCCTAGCATAAGTAGAGTATGTAGAGTGTATAGTTCTCTGCAGCCAGTTTCTGTTCAGGGAGAGAATTCTACTACCTCTTGCAAAAGGACCACATGAGGGTTTTGGGATTTAAGGTACTGAAGGACCATCGATCTTTTAAAATTTGAATTCAACCCACGGACGTTCCATGAGATAATTTTTAAATCATTCATACAGTAGTGGTCTGTAAGGCATGTAGACAGGATAAGTGAAATTGGAGGGGAGGTAGGGGGGGAGGGAACCCAGATGCAGAGAACCACACCTCCCCAGACAGCAGCATAAAATCAGTATAGACTGTGCAAGGCACACGGTAGGTCTAGCAGCATAAACCCTCCGGGCAAGACTCAAAAACCAAACAAAAATCCCCAAAAACTGAAACAGAACCAAAAAAATTAAAAATAGAAAAAACAGTCTATAGTCCCAACTCCCTGTTTGCTCCGGGTGAACAAAGTAGAAAAACATTCGGAGAAACTTAAGTCCCAAAACAGTTACAAAAATTAGCGGACTCTTCCAAGAGTTCATCCACTCAAAAAAGAAAAAAGGGTTTTGTGGAGACGTATCAGTAGGTCATAACGCCCCCAAACAGTACCTGAGCTCCCGCAGTGACCGGATAAGCAGTCTCAGTCCACTCAGAACGATCACCCCGCTGGGGACAAGGATTGTCAATAGGAGAAACAGCCATTCAAAGGATAATAGTCACAACCACTCCCGGTGACAACTTGTATAGCGTCTGTATTTACAGACCGGCGGCCAGGCCCATCCAGGTAACAAACCACCCTCCTAGGCAATTGAATCCAACCAGTCGACTGCATCTGACGGACACTCAAAAAACTTGGCAGAACCATTGTGGATGACCTTTAGGCGACTAGGGTACAACATGTTGTATGTCAAGCCTTTCTCTCGTAGGCGTCTGCGCACATCTGTGAAGGAGCGTCTTTTCTTTTGTAGGTCAGGAGAAAAATCAGGAAACAGGTGAATCACTGCATTGTCGTATTTCAGATCAGGATGTTTGCGAGCCTCCGCCAGTATCGTATCTCTGTCCCTGAAATTTAACAGACGGACCAGAAAAGCACGCGGCATCAAACCAGCAGGCCTCGGTCCATTGGGCACCCTGTGCGCACGCTCCACTATGTATACTGGGGAAAGATGTTGTAGTCCCAGGAGTTGCTTGAAGAATGCTTCAGCAAACAATGCAGGGTTAGGCCCCTCTGCGCCCTCTGGGAGCCCAACCACCCTCACATTATTGCGACGAAGGCGGTTCTCTGCGTCATCTGAGCGTGCCATGAGGACCTTGACCTTTTGCTGGAGGTCAGCTAGGGCCTGAACAGTGGAAGCAGTAGTGTCCTCCACTGCTGAGATGCGGTGCTCTGCCTCTGTAAGGCGGCCTCTAAATTTGTCCATATCATGTCTGATCAACCCACACTCAATAGACAGTGCATCTATTTTCCCCTCCACAGATGACTTACTGTCTGCGATGGCCGCCAGGATTGCAGCAGTGGACTGGGCTCCATACAGCTCTGAGTCCGCCTGAGAGGTGGAAGAGGAGCCGTCCGGATCAGGGGTCAAAGCCGCCGCCATCCAGGTGTCTGTTTGCACCGCTACGGACGCTGGATGCAGGGAGATGACAGGCAAGATGGCCGCCGCACGAGTCTTCGGCAGCTCGGTCCGGTCGCTGTGGGAGGCTGCCTTCTTGTTCAATTTGCGCTTACCGGGCATGGGGAGAACCGGAGCAGCTCCCCAGACAGCAGGCAAGTGTTTACTCAGCAGGATGGCGGTGTTAGAGCCAGGATTTCGGCGGATTCGTTAGGCGGATGGCGGGAGCTACAGCGGCGCACGTCTCCTCTCTCTCACATCCCAGCCACGCCCCTCCTAGGCAATCTGTAGGGTGCGTTTTGGGCAAAGCACTACGATGGGACATAGAATAAAATACATGGAAATGACTAGGCAAGGTAGGTATGGCCCCAGGATAGCATGCTGGAGAGGTTAGGTAAGCCAAATTTACAGGTAGGCCTCAAACACAAAAATGTTAATATTAAAACATGGGGAGAAAGGGGACATTCCCTGCAGCTAAGAATCATGTGAATTAGGGACTGCTAATAAAGCAAAATAAAAAGTATCCAAAACCAAAAAACATACAATGTGAAGTTATTTTAGAAGAACACTTACCTTAATATAGTCCTCCTGCAAAACTTGAAGGATGGCAGAACAAGTCTCTGGTATAATGATCCCCAGAGCCTGGGGGGATATGCCTGTGGAGAACTTAAGGTCCTGCAGGCTTCTCCCAGTCGCCAGGTATCGCAACATGGCGATGAGCCTCTGCTCAGCACTGATGGCTTCCCGCATAACGGTGTCCTGCCTGGTAATATAGGGGGACACCAAAGCCAACAGATGCTGAAATACGGGGTCAGACATCCTGAGAAAATTCCTGAAATCATCAGGATTATTCTCCCTGATCTCCCGCAACAAAGGCATGTGACAGAATTGGTGCCGCTGGAGCAACCAATTCTTGGTCCATGAACTCCTCCTGACCCTGCTCATGGCATGGAGTCGGGATACAGCATGAACCCCTGCACCAACTACAGCACGAACTCTACGACGAGTACGTAGCCGCAACATGGCTAGATAACGGTCGGCTGTACAGAACGAACTAGAAGAACGCACGGAAGAACAGCAAGGCCTATGAAGAACAAGCTGAAAAACAGGAACGAGCAGAGCAGACCGCACTGAATAAACAGATACGAACTGACTACACGCACTGCCAAACAGATACGAACCCACAGGCACAAACTGAACTCCACAAAACGATCTTCAAAGCACGAAGACTGAAAAGCGCGAATCGTCTCTCACCAAACTTTTACTAACACGCGGTAACACGGAATTAGCAAAAGCGTCCCAAAGGGTGGCGTCATTAGAACGGAACTTCCCCTTTATAGTGCCGTCGTACGTGTTGTACGTCACTGCGCTTTGCTTCATCGTTTTTTAAAATGATCGTGTGGACGCAAGACAGGCTTGAGAGGAAACATGAAAAAAAACAACGTGAAAAACGGCAAGAAAAAAAATGGCAAGAAAATCGATCGTGTGTACGCGGCATTAGGGGTTGAACACACTAATGAAAGTGAAAGGACGATCATGCTTTTTTTTTGTTATGATTGTTTTTAATATACTATACTTTATATTTTCTACCAATAAAAATTTATATATTTTTACATACTCACCTATTTCTATTTGTTGCCAATTCTGGTCCAATCCCTGTCCGCATTGAGGGGCATCCTTTCCTTACAATATGCATATTTGGGATGTGACAGGAATTACCAGAATGAGTCTCTAATTTAGATTCTTCTTTCAAATTTTCTGAATTAGTGGTTAGGGTTCTTTTTGTGCATGATATAATTAGGATGTGGTACTGGACAAATAATATTTCCATTTAGTAGAGGGATTTCCCTAGACGCCCCTCCTCCCAAATCCTTGGTTTCAGTAAAAGGCAAATAATAATTTTATGAGCTGTTTCAGTGTAACTCTCACTACATTAAATATTTTCTCCTGCATCAATTTAATGGTGGTTTACATTTAGTGCTAAGTCTACTTTCACACTGGGGCGGTGCCGGCGTTAGCGGTAAATCGCCGCTAGTTTTAACCCCCCCCCCTAGCGGACATAGAAAGAGTTAAAAGCATCGGTGCTGCAGCGCTGCCAAAGCGTATACACCGCTCCCGCACCGCCCCAAAGATGCTGCTTGCAGGATTTTTTTCCCATCCTGCAAGTGCACCGCCGCAGTGTGAAAGCACTCAGGCTTTCACACTGGGGAAGCATGAGAGGCGCTTTACATGCACTATTTTTAGCGCTAAAACGCCTGTCTAACTGTTTGTAGGCAGGTGCAGCTTATTTTCTCCTCTGCAGGTGGTGCTCAACAGCAGCTGCATGGCAGAGGGGAGGGGAAGTCGAGAGTAACTTAGCTCCACTATGGTTTCCTGGTTATGAGGGGGCAGCAATGCAATTGGCTGCTGGCACCCTGATTGACTTTGGTGGCCATCTTAGGTCATTCGGAGTCTATTTAAGACCCTGGCTTCCAGGCTTGGCAAACATTTTGTGAGTGGCAGTGTAGGGTTAGCATACCCATCTGTCAGGGACAGTGCTTAGTGTCAGGGAAAGGTCCTGGAGGAGTTGGGAAAATGCAGGGACACGCCATCCTTATTGGAAACCTCCCTCTTTGAGTACGGACTGGCCAGGCTGCATTCTGCTCCTCAAGACAGACAATGTTGTCTTCCCTGAGACTTCCATCTGCTGACCCATAGCTGTTACATCCTGTGAGTGTTCCCGGCTGCGTTGCCTTCCCGCCTGTTGTGTATTGCTGGGCTTCTGTTACAATATATTCCTGTTTTTTGCACCTGGACTCTGAGTGTTTTCTGTCTGTTGCACCACGCTGAACCTACTCACATGTTTGCTTTAACAATGTTTGACACCATTTTAACCAAAGACAATAGGCATTGGCATGGAGGGTGCCTCTCAATTTCACTTTACTTTGCTTTAAACATTTTTTCCTTAAAAAAAAGAGTTTTTGCCTTTAACCACTTTAGGACCGCTAGTCACAGCGGTATACATGTATGTCGCTGCTTTCCTCCAGGTTCAGGGTGCACAGCAGGGAGAAAGAACAAATAGGTTTGTAGTAAAAAGCAGGACAGAATACACACATCAACTGTTGTTAGGCACACACGTAACACCTTGATTACCCCGAGATGTTAACCCCTTCCCAGCCGGTGTCACTAGTACAGTAACAGTGTATAGACTGATCACTATATTAATGTCACTGGTGATTTCAGTGTCAGTTGAGTCAGATTTCCCATCGCACTATCACAGTCCTACTATAAGTTGCTGATCACCACCATTGCTAGTATAAAAAAGAAAGAAAGAAAATTCCAGTATATATATATATCATAGTCTGAAGACACTGTAACTTTCACACAAACCAATCAATATACTATACCTTTTGGAGTTTTTTCTTTTTACCAAATAAATGTAGCAGAATAAATTTTGGCTTAAATTTATGAAGAAATTTGATATTTTTTATTGAATATGTTTTATAGCAGCATGTAAACAAAATATTTTTTTCGTTTATAATAATAAAAAAAACCCAGTGGTGATCAAATACCACCAATAGAAAGCTCTATTTGTGTGAAAAAAATTATATAAAATTTAATTTGTTGCATGATCGCGCAATTGCCAGTTAAAGTAGCGCAGTGCTGAATAGCAAAAAAAAATTGGCCTGGTCATGAAGGGGGTAAAACCTTTCGGAGCTCAAGTAGATAATACAATACGTGTTACAAAATGTAATAAACAAATTGTATTTTTGTTAAATGTCTCACCAGAACTTAATCCTAAAGAATGTGTATTCAATGCTAATTAATATTTCTCTGCACTGTAGTTTAGTGCTTGTATTGTTCCTCAAATGGTTAAGTGACAGCATGATTAATAAGAGCATAGCAATGTTTACTGTTATCTCTTTGTGTATCAAGAATGATTAATTTCTCTTAGCAGGGTGATGGAAGAGAGAACCAGTCTGAATCTGTAGATATGTCTAACTTAACCTGGTCAAGGACATCTTTCACAGGACAAATAGCAACATACATTTTAAGCTGGCATATTTACACAGTTTAAAGTGTACTTGCTGTATCGACAAAATATATGCTATAAGAGAGGCTGGGAAGGGGCGCAAGCACTGCTGCACTTTCTCCCCCTTGATTTTTGTCATTACACTTGAGCCATTACAAAATATATACTGTATATATAATGATATTTTTTCATTTCATTTCATATTTCATACCCCTTTTTTATGTGATCTTTTTTTCATACTATACACCTTTCTGTGTTAGCAGCTGTATTTGTTTGTAGCTAAAAATGTGGAGGCACTGTTCTGTGCCATCAGGTATCACCCAGACAGAAGAGGTCTCGCCATAACAAAGTTGCCACCTATTCTGGTGATTTAATTTTACGATAACCCAACCCAAAATAATGATACCAAACCTGTTAGCTGAATTCCAAAAATACAGGAAACCAGCCCTTCCTTCTCTGTGCTGGCAGCTCAGCTGTCAGCTAATTGCCAGCTTCCATCTCTCCACAGTGATCCACCTGTTGATGATCCGCTCGTCAGCTCTGCCTACTTAACCACTTCCCGCCCCGTCAATAGCAGATTGACGTCCGGGAAGTGGTTCTGTTATCCACACTGGACGCATCGCGGCGATCGGTGGAGCGGTGGGTCAGTCTGACCCACCGCTACACTGATCTCGGTAAAAAGCCTCCGTCAGAGGCTTTTTACCATGTGATCAGCCGTGTCGAATCACGGCTGATCAGGAAGTAAACAGGAAGAGCCGTTGATCGGCTCTTCTTCACTCGCGTCTGACAGACGCGAGTAGAGGAGAGACGATCGGCGGCTCTCCTGACAGGGGGGGTTCGCGCTGATTGTTTATCAGCGCAGCCCCCCCTCGGATACCCACACTAGACCACCAGGGAAGCCCCCCAGGACCACCAGGGAAGCCCCAATCATGTGGATGGCCCCTATGGCCATCCACATGTAGTAAAAATAAATAAATAAAAGAAAAACATTAAAAAAAATATGCCAATCAGTGCCCACAAATGGGCACTGACTGGCACTTTCACAATGTGTGGTGGCTGGCATTGCTGGGCACCAGTGCCACCAATGCCACCTACTAGTGTCCATCAGTGCCACCTATCAGTGCCCATCCGTGCCCATCCGTGCCAATCTGTGCCCACCTATCAGTGCCCGTCCATGCCACCTATCAGTGCCACCCATAAGTGCCCATCAGTGCCGCCCATGAGTGCCAATCAGTGCCGCCTATGAGTGCCAATAAGTGCCGCCTATGAGTGCCAATCAGTGCCACCTATGAGTGCCCATCAGTGCCGCATACCAGTGCCACATATCAGTGCCCATCAGTGCCGCCTATCAGTGCCCATCATCAGTGCCCATCAGTGCCACCTCATCAGTGCCACCTCATTGGTGCCACCTCATCGGTGCCCATCAGTGTCGCCTTATCAGTGCCCTTCAGTGCCGCCTTATCAGTGCCCGTCATTGAAGTAGAAAAGGTACTTATTTACAAAAAAAATTACAGAAACAAAGAAAAACTTAGTTTTTTTTAAAATTTTCGCTCTTTTTTTATTTGTTGTGCAAAAAATAAAAATCGCAGAGGCGATCAAATACCACCGAAAGAAAGCTCTATTTGTGGGAACAAAATGATAAAAAATTTGTTTGGGTACAGTGTAGCATGACCGCGCAATTGTCATTCAAATTTCGACAGCGCTGAAAGCTCAAAATTGGCTTGGGCAGGAAGCTGTATAAGTGCATGGTATTGAAGTGATTAAGGACTTCCAGTTCATTTGCTCTTCTCCTTCGCCTGTGTTAACATAACAAGAGACTTTCTCCTGCGTTCCAGTTGAACACCTGCTAAATAGGGATGAGCTTCGTGTTCGAGTCGAACATACGTTCGACTCGAACATCGGCTGTTCGATCGTTCGACGAAGATCGAACGATTTGGGCCGTTCGCGCCAAATTCGAGTGACGCGAACGGCCCACAATGCACTACGCCATCGCAGTGTCATCCAGGCGCTGTGATTGGCCAAGCATGCACTGTGACCCCGCATGCTTGGCCAATCACAGCGCCGGCAGCGAGGAGAGCAATGATTGGCCACAGGCAGGATGCCTGTGGCCAATTATTGCTGAGGGTGTTTAGTACACGCCCCACACTATAAAAGGCCGCCAGCACGGCGGCCTAGTGTAGTGTGTTCCAGAGCAGGGATAGAGCAGCATAGGCAGGGACAGTGACTGTTATTTCTTTCTTGCTTAACCTGGATTCCTTTAGTTTAGGGAAAGAGAAGGATAGGTAGGGAGAGTGTCAGTGTGTTTTGTGCTTGTGCTATAGTGTGCTTAAAAAAAACATTTATTCTAGGGACAGAAAACTGTAGGTAGGGACAGTGTCAGTTTCTTTCACTCTGCAAGTCCTTGTTTCCAGGGACCTGGAAGGACAGTGAGTGAATTGTCCTTGTGCTATATTGTGCTTAAAAAAACATTTATTCTAGGGACAGAAAACTGTAGGTAGGGAGAGTGTCAGTTTCTTTCACTCTGCAAGTCCTTGTTTCCAGGGACCTGTAAGGACAGTGAGTGAATTGTCCTTGTGCTATATTGTGATTAAAAAAAACATTTTTTCTAGGGACAGAAAACTGTAGGTAGGGAGAGTGTTTTTTTTCTTTCACTCTGCAAGTCCTTGTTTCCAGGGACCTGGAAGGACAGTGAGTGAATTGTCCTTGTGCTATATTGTGCTTAAAAAAAAACATTTTTTCTAGGGACAGAAAACTGTAGGTAGGGAGAGTGTTTTTTTTTTTCACTCTGCAAGTCCTTGTTTCCAGGGACCTGTAAGGACAGTGAGTGAATTGTCCTTGTGCTATATTGTGCTTAAAAAAAACATTTATTCTAGGGACAGAAAACTGTAGGTAGGGAGAGTGTCAGTTTATTTCACTCTGCAAGTCCTTGTTTCCAGGGACCTGTAAGGACAGTGAGTGAATTGTCCTTGTGCTATATTGTGATTAAAAAAAACATTTTTTCTAGGGACAGAAAACTGTAGGTAGGGAGAGTGTTTTTTTTCTTTCACTCTGCAAGTCCTTGTTTCCAGGGACCTGTAAGGACAGTGAGTGAATTGTCCTTGTGCTATATTGTGCTTAAAAAAAACATTTATTCTAGGGACAGAAAACTGTAGGTAGGGAGAGTGTCAGTTTATTTCACTCTGCAAGTCCTTGTTTCCAGGGACCTGTAAGGACAGTGAGTGAATTGTCCTTGTGCTATATTGTGATTAAAAAAAAACATTTTTTCTAGGGACAGAAAACTGTAGGTAGGGAGAGTGTTTTTTTTCTTTCACTCTGCAAGTCCTTGTTTCCAGGGACCTGTAAGGACAGTGAGTGAATTGTCCTTGTGCTATATTGTGATTAAAAAAAACATTTTTTCTAGGGACAGAAAACTGTAGGTAGGGAGAGTGTTTTTTTTCTTTCACTCTGCAAGTCCTTGTTTCCAGGGACCTGGAAGGACAGTGAGTGAATTGTCCTTGTGCTATATTGTGCTTAAAAAAAACATTTATTCTAGGGACAGAAAACTGTAGGTAGGGAGAGTGTCAGTTTATTTCACTCTGCAAGTCCTTGTTTCCAGGGACCTGTAAGGACAGTGAGTGAATTGTCCTTGTGCTATATTGTGATTAAAAAAAACATTTTTTCTAGGGACAGAAAACTGTAGGTAGGGAGAGTGTTTTTTTTCTTTCACTCTGCAAGTCCTTGTTTCCAGGGACCTGGAAGGACAGTGAGTGAATTGTCCTTGTGCTATATTGTGCTTAAAAAAAACATTTATTCTAGGGACAGAAAACTGTAGGTAGGGAGAGTGTCAGTTTATTTCACTCTGCAAGTCCTTGTTTCCAGGGACCTGTAAGGACAGTGAGTGAATTGTCCTTGTGCTATATTGTGATTAAAAAAAACATTTTTTCTAGGGACAGAAAACTGTAGGTAGGGAGAGTGTTTTTTTTCTTTCACTCTGCAAGTCCTTGTTTCCAGGGACCTGGAAGGACAGTGAGTGAATTCTCCTTGTGCTATATTGTGCTTAAAAAAAACATTAATTCTAGGGACAGAAAACTGTAGGTAGGGAGAGTGTCAGTTTATTTCACTCTGCAAGTCCTTGTTTCCAGGGACCTGTAAGGACAGTGAGTGAATTGTCCTTGTGCTATATTGTGCTTAAAAAAAACATTTATTCTAGGGACAGAAAACTGTAGGTAGGGAGAGTGTTTATTTTCTTTCACTCTGCAAGTCCTTGTTTCCAGGGACCTGTAAGGACAGTGAGTGAATTGTCCTTGTGCTATATTGTGATTAAAAAAAACATTTATTCTAGGGACAGAAAACTGTAGGTAGGGAGAGTGTCAGTTTATTTCACTCTGCAAGTCCTTGTTTCCAGGGACCTGTAAGGACAGTGAGTGAATTGTCCTTGTGCTATATTGTGATTAAAAAAAACATTTTTTCTAGGGACAGAAAACTGTAGGTAGGGAGAGTGTTTTTTTTCTTTCACTCTGCAAGTCCTTGTTTCCAGGGACCTGTAAGGACAGTGAGTGAATTGTCCTTGTGCTATATTGTGCTTAAAAAAAACATTTATTCTAGGGACAGAAAACTGTAGGTAGGGAGAGTGTCAGTTTATTTCACTCTGCAAGTCCTTGTTTCCAGGGACCTGTAAGGACAGTGAGTGAATTGTCCTTGTGCTATATTGTGATTAAAAAAAACATTTTTTCTAGGGACAGAAAACTGTAGGTAGGGAGAGTGTTTTTTTTCTTTCACTCTGCAAGTCCTTGTTTCCAGGGACCTGTAAGGACAGTGAGTGAATTGTCCTTGTGCTATATTGTGATTAAAAAAAACATTTTTTCTAGGGACAGAAAACTGTAGGTAGGGAGAGTGTTTTTTTTCTTTCACTCTGCAAGTCCTTGTTTCCAGGGACCTGGAAGGACAGTGAGTGAATTGTCCTTGTGCTATATTGTGCTTAAAAAAAACATTTATTCTAGGGACAGAAAACTGTAGGTAGGGAGAGTGTCAGTTTATTTCACTCTGCAAGTCCTTGTTTCCAGGGACCTGTAAGGACAGTGAGTGAATTGTCCTTGTGCTATATTGTGATTAAAAAAAACATTTTTTCTAGGGACAGAAAACTGTAGGTAGGGAGAGTGTTTTTTTTCTTTCACTCTGCAAGTCCTTGTTTCCAGGGACCTGGAAGGACAGTGAGTGAATTGTCCTTGTGCTATATTGTGCTTAAAAAAAACATTTATTCTAGGGACAGAAAACTGTAGGTAGGGAGAGTGTCAGTTTATTTCACTCTGCAAGTCCTTGTTTCCAGGGACCTGTAAGGACAGTGAGTGAATTGTCCTTGTGCTATATTGTGATTAAAAAAAACATTTTTTCTAGGGACAGAAAACTGTAGGTAGGGAGAGTGTTTTTTTTCTTTCACTCTGCAAGTCCTTGTTTCCAGGGACCTGGAAGGACAGTGAGTGAATTCTCCTTGTGCTATATTGTGCTTAAAAAAAACATTAATTCTAGGGACAGAAAACTGTAGGTAGGGAGAGTGTCAGTTTATTTCACTCTGCAAGTCCTTGTTTCCAGGGACCTGTAAGGACAGTGAGTGAATTGTCCTTGTGCTATATTGTGCTTAAAAAAAACATTTATTCTAGGGACAGAAAACTGTAGGTAGGGAGAGTGTTTATTTTCTTTCACTCTGCAAGTCCTTGTTTCCAGGGACCTGTAAGGACAGTGAGTGAATTGTCCTTGTGCTATATTGTGATTAAAAAAAACATTTATTCTAGGGACAGAAAACTGTAGGTAGGGAGAGTGTCAGTTTATTTCACTCTGCAAGTCCTTGTTTCCAGGGACCTGTAAGGACAGTGAGTGAATTGTCCTTGTGCTATATTGTGATTAAAAAAAACATTTTTTCTAGGGACAGAAAACTGTAGGTAGGGAGAGTGTTTTTTTTCTTTCACTCTGCAAGTCCTTGTTTCCAGGGACCTGTAAGGACAGTGAGTGAATTGTCCTTGTGCTATATTGTGCTTAAAAAAAACATTTATTCTAGGGACAGAAAACTGTAGGTAGGGAGAGTGTCAGTTTATTTCACTCTGCAAGTCCTTGTTTCCAGGGACCTGTAAGGACAGTGAGTGAATTGTCCTTGTGCTATATTGTGATTAAAAAAAACATTTTTTCTAGGGACAGAAAACTGTAGGTAGGGAGAGTGTTTTTTTTCTTTCACTCTGCAAGTCCTTGTTTCCAGGGACCTGTAAGGACAGTGAGTGAATTGTCCTTGTGCTATATTGTGCTTAAAAAAAACATTTATTCTAGGGACAGAAAACTGTAGGTAGGGAGAGTGTCAGTTTATTTCACTCTGCAAGTCCTTGTTTCCAGGGACCTGTAAGGACAGTGAGTGAATTGTTCTTGTGCTATATTGTGATTAAAAAAAACATTTTTTCTAGGGACAGAAAACTGTAGGTAGGGAGAGTGTCAGTTTATTTCACTCTGCAAGTCCTTGTTTCCAGGGACCTGTAAGGACAGTGAGTGAATTGTTCTTGTGCTATATTGTGATTAAAAAAAACATTTTTTCTAGGGACAGAAAACTGTAGGTAGGGAGAGTGTTTTTTTTCTTTCACTCTGCAAGTCCTTGTTTCCAGGGACCTGGAAGGACAGTGAGTGAATTGTCCTTGTGCTATATTGTGCTTAAAAAAAACATTTATTCTAGGGACAGAAAACTGTAGGTAGGGAGAGTGTCAGTTTATTTCACTCTGCAAGTCCTTGTTTCCAGGGACCTGTAAGGACAGTGAGTGAATTGTCCTTGTGCTATATTGTGATTAAAAAAAACATTTTTTCTAGGGACAGAAAACTGTAGGTAGGGAGAGTGTTTTTTTTCTTTCACTCTGCAAGTCCTTGTTTCCAGGGACCTGGAAGGACAGTGAGTGAATTGTCCTTGTGCTATATTGTGATTAAAAAAAACATTTTTTCTAGGGACAGAAAACTGTAGGTAGGGAGAGTGTCAGTTTATTTCACTCTGCAAGTCCTTGTTTCCAGGGACCTGTAAGGACAGTGAGTGAATTGTTCTTGTGCTATATTGTGATTCAAAAAAACATTTTTTCTAGGGACAGAAAACTGTAGGTAGGGAGAGTGTTTTTTTTCTTTCACTCTGCAAGTCCTTGTTTCCAGGGACCTGTAAGGACAGTGAGTGAATTGTCCTTGTGCTATATTGTGCTTAAAAAAAACATTTATTCTAGGGACAGAAAACTGTAGGTAGGGAGAGTGTCAGTTTATTTCACTCTGCAAGTCCTTGTTTCCAGGGACCTGTAAGGACAGTGAGTGAATTGTCCTTGTGCTATATTGTGATTAAAAAAAACATTTTTTCTAGGGACAGAAAACTGTAGGTAGGGAGAGTGTTTTTTTTCTTTCACTCTGCAAGTCCTTGTTTCCAGGGACCTGGAAGGACAGTGAGTGAATTGTCCTTGTGCTATATTGTGATTAAAAAAAACATTTTTTCTAGGGACAGAAAACTGTAGGTAGGGAGAGTGTCAGTTTATTTCACTCTGCAAGTCCTTGTTTCCAGGGACCTGTAAGGACAGTGAGTGAATTGTTCTTGTGCTATATTGTGATTCAAAAAAACATTTTTTCTAGGGACAGAAAACTGTAGGTAGGGAGAGTGTTTTTTTTCTTTCACTCTGCAAGTCCTTGTTTCCAGGGACCTGTAAGGACAGTGAGTGAATTGTCCTTGTGCTATATTGTGCTTAAAAAAAACATTTATTCTAGGGACAGAAAACTGTAGGTAGGGAGAGTGTCAGTTTCTTTCACTGTGAAAGTCCTTGTTTCAAGGGACAGAGAAGGACACCTGAAGGTAGCCCTTATTGCTTTTTTCCCATCTCCCTGCAGGCCATCTATTAGAATGTCTGGAAGGCAAACAAGGAGAGGCAGACAGTCAGGAGGCAATAAAAGAGGGCAAGCAGGCTCTGTGTCTGGGGGCAACAGTGCTGGTCGTGGACGCGGTGCATTGTCATCAGCACATGGCCATGGGACACGCTTGTCCTTCTTTTCGGCAGCTGGACATGTTGAGCCACATCATGCCGAAGACTTGGTAGAGTGGATGACCAAGCCCTCCTCCTCCTCCTCATCCTCTCTCACCCAGGCTCAGGGTACTGGAAAAGCAGCTGCCAAAGCGTCGTCTTCCCTGGTATCAATGTCAGACAAATCATCAGTCACTCCTTCCCTAGACCCACCATGTCCTCCTCCTGAGGAGTCCCCCGAACTGTTTCAGCACAGTGTTGGGTACATGCTCCAGGAGGATGCCCAGCGTTTCGAAGGGTCTGATGATGAAACCCAGCTAGAGGAAGGCAGTAGCGTGAGAGCAGACAGAGGGGATGCTCAAGAAGGACACCAATCTGGCAGTCATGTTCCAGCAGCTGCAGCATACTGCCAGATTGGCTCCAGTGATGAGGAGGGAGGGGATGATGAGGTCACTGACTCCACGTGGGTGCCTAATAGGAGAGAGGAGGAGGAGGAGGATGAGGAGGAGGCACATCTCCAACGAGGCAGGATGCCCTTTGGTGGCCAGCGTAAGGGCAGTACACCGACGGAATCACACCGCAGAGCTCCGCCTGTGCAGGGCGCTGCCTCTGCCCGTCATTCAAAAAGTTCTTTGGTGTGGGCCTTTTTTGAGGCTAGTGCATCAGATCGCACAGCTGCTGTTTGCAACATATGTCTCAAGCGTATATCGCGTGGCCAAAACATCAGCCGCTTGGGTACCACATGCCTGACCAGACATATGTTGACCTGCCATGCAGCTCGTTGGCAAGCCTACCTCAAAGACCCACACCAAAGAACAAAGCGGACCTCTCCTTGCACCGCATCAGCTGGGATCTCCAACCCCACTATAACTTCAGTCCTCTCTGAAACATGCACTGAGAGGAATGAAGGTGTAGAATTAGGTGTGTCACAGCCAAGTACTTGCGGCCACTCTGCTAGCAGTACACCGACGTCCGATTCTAGCAGGCAAATTTCCCTGCCCCAGCTGCTGGACCGTCGAAAGAAGTTCACTCCCAGCCATCCACATGCCCAGCGGTTGAATGCTAGCTTGGCTAAATTGCTAGCGCTTCAACTGCTGCCTTTTCAGTTGGTAGACTCGGCCCCCTTCCGTGAGTTTGTGCAATGTGCGGTTCCTCAGTGGCAGGTTCCCAAACGCCACTTTTTCTCACGGAAGGCTATTCCGGCTCTCTACCGGCATGTGGAAGGCAATGTCTTGGCCTCGCTGGACAGGGCGGTCAGCGGTAAGGTGCATATTACCGCTGACTCATGGTCCAGCAGGCATGGACAGGGACGTTACCTTTCTTTCACGGCCCATTGGGTCACTCTTTTGGCAGCTGGGAAGGATGCAGGACAAGGTGCAGTAGTGTTGGAGGTTGTCCCACCGCCACGCCTCCAAAATGCTACTACTGGTTGTGACACACCTCTCTCCTCCACCCCCTCCTCTTCTTCTTCCTCCATGGCCTCTTCCTGTGGTTTGTCCTATGAACCAGCGGTGCTCCGTAGCCGTTCACGGGGCTACGCAAGTACGCAGGCAAAAAGATGCCATGCCGTGCTTGCGCTGGTGTGTTTGGGGGACAGAAGCCACACTGGGGCAGAGGTCCTGTCTGCTCTGCAGGGCCAGGCCGAGAGGTGGTTGACGCCACGCCAGCTTAAGCCAGGAATGGTGGTTTGCGACAATGGCACCAACCTCCTCTCCGCCCTCCGACAGGGACAACTGACCCATGTGCCCTGTGTGGCTCACGTCCTTAACCTGGTGGTGCAGCGGTTCTTGGGCAGGTACCCGGGCTTACAGGATGTCCTGAGGCAGGCCAGGAAAGTCTGTGTGCATTTCCGCAGATCTTATAATGCCAGTGCTCGCCTGGCTGAGCTGCAAAAGGAGTTGAACCTGCCCAAGAACCGCCTTATATGTGACATGCCCACCAGGTGGAACTCAACGTTGGCCATGCTGCAGCGGCTGCACACGCAGCAGAGGGCCATCAATGAGTACCTGTGCGACTACGGCACCAGGACAGGGTCAGGGGAGCTTGGTTTTTTTTCTCCACGCCAGTGGGGCATGATCAGGGATGCATGCACTGTCCTGGCACCATTTGAGGAGGCCACGAGGATGGTGAGCAGTGACAGTGCATGCATCAGTGACACTGTACCTCTTGTCCACCTGTTGGAGCACACGCTGCGTGGAATAATGGACAGGGCACTTGAGGCAGAACAGAGGCAGGAAGAGGAGGACTTCCTTGCCTCTCAAGGCCCCCTTTACCCAGACAGTGTTCCTTCTGTCCCACCCATCGCACAGGAAGAGGAGGAGGAGGAGGAGGAGGAGGAGGAGGATTGTGTCAGCATGGAGGTGGAGGCTGGCACTCAGCATCATCAGCAGCAGTCTTTTAGGGATGATTTACAGTCCCAAGAAACCAGTGGACTTGTACGTGGCTGGGAGGAGGTGGCTGCGGATCATGTCGTCCTTAGTGACCCAGAGGACTCCGGAGCGAATGCCTCAGCAAACCTACGCTGCATGGCCTCCCTGATCCTGCAAAGTCTGCGGAAGGATCCTCGTATTCTTCGGATCAAGGAGAGGGACCATTACTGGCTGGCCACTCTCCTTGATCCACGGTACAAGGGTAAGGTTGCGGACCTTATGTTACCGTCGCAGAGGGAGCAGAGGATGAGACAACTCCGGGAGGCCTTGCAGAAAGGTCTGTGCAACGCGTTCCCAGAGACTGGGAGGTTACAAACTCCTGGTCCTGGACAACGAGTTGCTGAGGCTTCGGCCAGTCAAAGAAGGAGCGGTGGGGAAGGTGGCCGTCTGACCGATGCGTTCAGACAATTCTTTAGTCCGCAGCCCCAAAGTATGATCGGTTCCAGCAACCATCGCCAGCGTCTGATAAACATGGTGCAGGAATATCTAGGGGCAAGGTCAGACTTGGACACCTTTCCCACCGAAAATCCTCTGGCTTACTGGGTCTTGAGGATGGATCACTGGCCAGAGCTTGCACAGTATGCAATTGAGCTACTGGCCTGTCCTGCATCCAGCGTTCTTTCGGAACGCACATTCAGTACTGCTGGAGGATTTGTCACGGATCACAGGGTGCGCCTGTCCACCGACTCGGTTGATCGACTGACTTTCATCAAGATGAACCAGTCTTGGATCACCACCAGCTACCACACACCTGATGCTGATATAACAGACTAATTGATTTTAACATGTCACATCCCTTCAAGACTGATGCTGATGCTGAGTGCCTGTGCTGTTATGTTGACTGGCTATCCTCCTCCTCCGAGTCCTCAATGATACGATTGATGATGATAGCTTGGAAGATCATTTTTGTTTATGGGTGCCGCCACCAGTGGCTAAGGCCCAATTTTTCAGCCCCTGTTTTACAGGGGCGTGTAATTACAATTTTTTTAGCAATAATTTGCCATAGGGCTCATTGCTGTGCTCCAAGTACAGTATCTGTGAGGGGTTGGAGTGTTGTGGCACCAGTGCCTAAGGCCCAATTTTTCAGCCCCTGTTTAACAGGGGCGTGTCATTACAATTTTTGAAGCAATACTTTGCAACAGGGCTTATTGCTGTGCTCCAAGTACAGTATCTGTGAGGGGTTGTAGTGTTGTGCCACCAGTGCCTAAGGCCCAATTTTTCAGCCCCTGTTCAACAGGGGCATGCAATTACAATTCTTGATCTAATAATTCACAGCAGGGTCCATTGCTGCACCCACCAAGAGTAACTCTGAGGGCTTACAGTCTTGTGGCAACGCCACCACCACCACCACCACGAAAGGCCCAATTTTTCAGCCCCTGTTCAAAAGGGGCATGTAATTACAATTCTTGATCTAATAATTCACAGCAGGGCCCATTGCTGCACCCACCAAGAGTAACTGTCAGGGCTTACAGTGTTGTGGCACCAGCACCACCATCAAAGCCCCAATTTTTACTACCACTGTTCAACAATTATATGTAATTAAAATTCCTGATATAATAGTTGACAGCAGGGCGTTCCAGCACCAACCAAGAGTAACTGAGTGCTTACAGTGTTGTGCCAACACCAACAACTAAGGGGCCTATTTCTGCAGAGTATATACGGCAGGTCCCTACTTTCAAACATCCAACTTACAAACGACTCCTACTTGCAAACGAAAGAAGACAACAGGAAGTGAGAGGAAATCTACCCCTAGAAAGGAAAATTCTCTCCTGTAAGAATAAATATGGGAGAAAGGGGTCTCATCTGTACTGATGCTTTATCAGCAATCCTTGTTTCAAGAAAAACACCACATTTCAAAAACAGTTGTCATTGGGACGGAAAGTGAGGTGAAATGTTCTGAACAGGGGCACAGACAGCAAAACAAATGTTACAGGGGTGATAACCCTTACCTATGTTTCCCAAAAAGTTTAAAAATAGATTTTTGGGCTGGAGCTACACTTCAACAATGTACCTGTTCAAAATTACAAACACATTCTACATAAGAACAAACCTACAGTCCCTGTCTTGTATGCACCGCCTGTATACGGCTGTTCAGAGTATATAGGGCCTTTTTTATTTTATGTGCGGGGTTCCCCTTAATATCCATACAAGACCCAAAGGGGCTGGTAATGGGCTGGGGTAGGGGGGGGGTCATGGGGTAGCTATGCCATTTTTCTTAAAGAATTTCATCCATATTACCGGGACCAGACATTACATTAAAGCCGCAAGCAGTTTTAAATGGCTTTTTTTTCCTTTAGAAGTGTCATTTTGTGCAGGGACAGTTCTAAACACGGGAAACACGTGGCACTTCACAGGCATACTTTAGACACCCCCCAGGTACGATATTTAAAGGAATATTTGACTTTTTTTTTTTCACTTTATGCATCATTAAAATGACTGCTCCCGAAAAACGACCGTTTTTAAAACTTCTTTTTGCATTGATACATGTCCCCTGGTGCACAACCCGGGTTCCCAAACCCTATTTATGACAATAACATGCATAATAGTTGTTATAATTAGCACTTTAGAATTCGAACGTTCGCATCCATTGTATTTAATAGGGTTCTAATGTTCGTTCGAACTTTCGGTCCGTTCGCGGGTTCTGGTGCGAACCGAACCCGGGGGTGTTCGGCTCATCACTACTGCTAAACTGTTGTCCCCTCTGGCTATGGACCCTGCTTGCTGTTCTATTACCTTTATCGCTGGCTCTTGGACTTTGGCTTGGCCGACTACCCGATCCGGTTACTGAACTCTGGCTATGTTTTGACTACGCTTACTCTGTTGACCTTTTTATTATTTATTATTAAACTAGTGTAATTTAACTGTACTTCTGTCTCGGTCTGATTCATGGTTTCTGACAGTAGGCAAAGCCATGAATTCAGAAGATGCAGCCTGTAACAGCACCCCAAATACGAAAGGGGGTAACAAACGAGACGCACTCTGTATCTTTCAGGGATAGACTGACTTTATTGCCAAAAACATTGTAACCTTTATACACATCCAATACTGCATTAATCTAAAATGAACAATGGTCCAGCTCCACCCACAACATAACAAGACCCAATACACATTTGACAGTAGGCTAGCTTTTGTCTCCCACTACCCATCTCTTAGAAGGCAACAGCTAATCCCTTTATGTTTAAATAACTATGCATGACCTTTATATTCACCAGACTGTCTGTTACTTTACAATACACACAAGGACAGACTTAATTTCCCCAATCCACATCACCACAAACAATGAACAGGTCTTTTAGGAGCTGGGATTAGCATTACACTAGGCAGACAGGTGATTGAGGCTGAACACCTCAGTGTCTCTCAATTAACCTGTTGAGTTCAGAATCAGTAAATAGTCCTTTACAGATATCCTTGGGAATATGGTGGATAAATATTACAGACCCATTTTAGGTAGTCCAAGATATATTTCTTAATGTCCATTATTTCCTGGCTCACCCTGTGTCCAAAGTGACCCCCCTGTCACACATCTCCCCTTTCGGCAGGAGACTAACACAGGAGGTGACCCCAGACGGGTTGACTCCGAAGTTAGTCCATAGGTCCATTCTTCTAATGCCGGTATCCACACAGTACCCCAAATAAATTGCTCCAAACAGAGCATTACTTACCAAGCCAACCTCTGACTCTCTCAGAGAACATACCCGCCGCTGGGAAGAAGACAGGGTGACTGGGCTCAGTCTTTCATGCTGTTGGGGATCTGGGCCGACTGCCCAGCATCCCTGAGGTATACAAGTGGAGACTGAAGTCCCATCCACTTGTGGTAGGTGAAAATCCCCCAGTGCTTGCAAAGCAAGGCTGACATCCTCCTGTCCCAGTGTCACACCATTTTCTGGGGTTGTGTCAGTGAGGACCGAAGTCCCATCCAGTCCCACAGGAACTCCCTCTTCTGTTAGTTGAGAGCAGAGGCCCGCGGCACTTTGCTCTGTTGCCAGCTCTTCCGCTGGGTTGCTGTGAGTGGAGACCGTAGTCCCATCCAGTCCCACAGGAACTCCCTCTTCTGTTAGTTGAGAGCAGAGGCCTGCGGCACTCTGCTCTGTTGCCAGCTCTACCGCTGGGTTGCTGTGAGTGGAGACCGTAGTCCCATCCACTGACATCAGCTCAAGTTGCAGTTATGTGCGGCGGCCAGTAGTATTCTGCCCTGCTGCCAGTAATTCAGCTGGGGGTAAAAGCTTTACCACCTCAGCTTGTTGCTGGAGAGGGGGGCCAACTGCCCCGGCTCCCTGAAACTCCACAGTTGTTTCCGGTGCTGGGCAGAGGTTGCTAGCACTCTGCCCTGTTGCCAGCACTTCTGCTGGGGACTCCACACCATCTGCTCTGGCTAACTGTTGGGGGGGGGAAAGGGCTGCTTCTCCTCCCTGCATCTCTGAAATCCCCTGGGAAAGAGGAACCATCACCTTCTCACCTCGGGCCTCCAAAACTGTGTCAGGCGAGTACTTACCGAGGCCAAGATGCCGAGAGTGGTTCACCCTTGCACCCAAGCGCACTCCGCCCCCTGGAGGTGAGACAGGGAGAGGAAAGCACGAGAGAGCACTGGCCACCAGCAGGTAGGAGTATCTTGCCGTAGGGTCTGGTAGAGACGGGTTGACTTGGGAGCAGGCCGGGGGTCAAAAACCAGGAGTAGACAGGCTCAGACAGGAACTAGTAGCAAGAGAACAAAGTCCAGGCAGGAGCTTAGCAGCAAGCAACAAGTCCAGGCAGAGACTGGTAGGCAGGTTAAACAAAAGAAGTCCCGGGTGCAGGCAGAGGGTCAGGGGCTGGAGACAAGCAGCGGATCCGAGTCACAGGCCGAGGGTCAAACACTTGGAGAAAGGTGGAAGTCCGTAAAGCAAGCCAAGGGGTCAGGTCCAGGAGAAGTAGGAGCGTAGTCAAGCCGGTCCGGGTCACAACAGGAGATCAACTTATTTTCAGGCACTAGGAAACACAGGAACGCTGACAAACCAGCAACCAGACAGTGTCACTGAGCTTGTTTAAATAGGCCCGCCTGTAATCCTATTGGTTGCGCCATTGCGCACGCGCGTGCGCCAATGCGCCGATGCGCGCACCCGAGAACGCCGAAGCGCCGTCCCGTCGCGCACGCGCATGCGCCGAAGCGCCGTTCCGTCGCGCATGTGCGCTGGGCGCAGATTGGTAACAACAGATGGAGAATTTCCCTGACAGTGCCCCCCCGAGGGGCGGACTCTGGACGCCCAGACTGGCCATCAGTTCCGGATGTTCCTGGTGAAAGGCTCGGATTAAGCAGGGAGCATGCAAGTTCTTGGATGGTCCCCAAGAGTTGTCTTCCGGAGGGTACCCTTTCCACTTAATCAGGTATTGCAACTGTCTGCCTCTCTTCCTGCAGCCTATGATGGATTCCACCTCAAATTCATTTTCCCCATCTACTTCAACTGGTGGAGGAGGAAGTTCATCTCTTCCAGGAAAGGAGCTGGGAGTGACGGGTTTTAACAACGATGAGTGGAACACTGGGTGAATCCTATAGGAACCAGGTAGTGCCAGTTCAAAGGCCACGGGATTGATTGCCCGTTTGATCTTGAAGGGTCCGATGAATTTAGGGCCGAGCTTCCGTGAGGGAATAGGCAACCGGAGGTTGGCGGCAGAAAGCCATACTTCCTCCCCAACTTTAAACGCTGGGTTTTCCTTCCTCCCGCGGTCATAGAATGTCTTGTAGGATTCCTGGGCACTCCACATCATTTCCTGGAGTTTTTGAAAATTCACCTGGACAGAGGCCACCCGGTCCTGGACCGCGGGGACAGAACTCTCTGGAATGTTTTCAGGGAGGAAGGAGGGATGGAAGCCAAAGTTGGCCCAAAAGGGGGTCTGATTAGTAGCGGAATGTACTGAATTATTGTAGGCGAACTCCGCATAAGGGAGTAGGGACGCCCAGTCATCCTGGGAAGCAGAGCAGAAACAACGGAGGTATTGCTCCAAAGTTTGATTAGTTCTCTCCGTCTGGCCGTTGCTCTGGGGGTGGTACGCTGACGAGAGGCAGGTCTTGACTTCCAGGGATTTGCAGAGTTCCCTCCAGAATTTTTAAGTGAACTGGACACCTCTGTCGGAGGTGATGCTCTTCGGTATTCCATGGAGCCTGGTTATCTCCTTGAAGAAGATTTGAGCGGTATCCGTGGCAGAAGGTGTCCCGATCATGGGTAAAAAGTGAGCCATTTTAGAGAGACGGTCAATAACGACCAGAATAGTGGTAAACCCTCCGGAGGGAGGCAGGTCAACGATAAAGTCCATGGACACGTCCGCCCAAGGACGTTCAGGGATGGGTAAGGGCTTGAGCAGGCCCCAGCTTTTGGTGTTCGACCCTTTATTACGCTGACACTGAGTGCAGGAGGCGACGTAGGACTTGCAATCCTGCCTCCAGCCTGGCCACCAGAAGGAGCGGGAGACCAGTTCCGAGGATTTACGTGCTCCGAAGTGACCGGCCAATTTGAGGTCATGAAAAGTCCTCAGGACCAGCGGTCTTGTTTCCAAAGGAACGAAGATCTTGCCCTGGGACCAGAATAAATCGTCACGCTTCTCCAGGGATGAAGTGACTGGGTCAGAACAGAACCGGGAATCGGCTTCAATAGAGTTGAGCAGGTCGGCCTGGGGAATCAACAGGAAGTTCTGAGCTGACAGAATGGTACCTGGTTGTGCAGACTGGGGGGTTTCCGGGAACATCCTGGATAGCGCGTCTGCCTTCACATTTTTGGAACCGGGTCTATAGGAAATGTGAAAGTTGAACCGGGTAAAGAAAAGGGCCCAACGGGCTTGCCTGGGACGGAGACGTTTAGCTGTCCTTAGATATTCTAAATTCTTATGATCTGTGAAGATCATGATGGGGTGTACTGCCCCCTCCAGAAGGTACCGCCATTCCTCCAGAGCGAACTTTATGGCCAGTAATTCCTGGTCCCCTACATCATAGTTTCATTCCGGGGGAGTCAATTTTTGAGAGGCAAAAGCTACTGGGTGCAGAAGAGCCTTGGAGCCTTGTCTCTGGGAGAGAATGGCTCCAATGGCTGTCTCCGAGGCGTCCACTTCCAAGGTGAATGGCAGTAAAGGATCCGGATGCTGAAGTACTGGTGCCGAGGTAAAGGCGTCTTTTAAGTGGGAGAAGGCTTCCTGGGATTCCTGTGACCAGTAGAAGCGGTTGTTTTGTCGTGTAAGTTGAGTTATTGGGGGCACTATGGAGGAAAACCCCACGATGAATCTCCTATAGAAGTTGGCGAAGCCAATGAACCGCTGTACCCCCTTTTTGTCAGTCGGAGCTGGACAATCCTGGATGGCCTTCACTTTCTGTGGGTCCATCGCGACCCCATCGATGGAAATGATGAAGCCGAGGAACTGTACGGTGGTTTTTTCAAAATCACATTTCTCGGCCTTGAGGTAGAGCTTATGCTCTCTAAGGATAGTGAGAACCTTCATGACATGAGTCCGGTGAAGTTCAACAGAAGCGGAAAAGATAAGGATGTCATCCAGGTACACTACTAAAAAGTCGTCAAGGTGCTGTCTGAAAATATCGTTGACTAGGTGTTGGAAAGTGGCTGGAGCATTACAAAGTCCGAAAGGCATGACCAGATATTCGTAATGTCCAAAACGAGATCTAATGGCTGTCTTCCACTCATCTCCAGCCCTGATCCGGATAAGATTGTAGGCCCCCCGCAGATCCAGTTTGTAAAAGATCTGAGCAGATCGGAAGCGCTGGAATAACTCCGGAATAAGGGGTAGTGGGTACCTATTTTTAATGGTAATTTTGTTTAGGTCCCTGTAGTCGATGCAGGGTCTTAAGGAACCATCCTTTTTTTCCACAAAGAAGATCCCTGCACCGGCTGGAGAGGAAGAGGGGCGAATTAACTTCTTCTGGAGATTTTCATCAATATAAGCCTTGAGGGCTTTCAACTCGGTTTCGGACAGCGGGAAGATACGTCCAAACGGGATTTCGGAGCCCGGCAGGAGGTCGATGGGACAATCATAGGGCCTATGGGGTGGTAAATGGTCGGCTTGCTGCTTATCGAAAACGTCCCGGAATTCCAGATAGACTGGGGGAACATGTTGTAGGTTGTCCGGCTTGGCAATCATGGAAGCACAGGTGATAGAGGCAGAGGCAAGACAGTGCTGGGAACAGTAGGAGGAGGTGAAGCTAACCTCTTTCTTTGCCCAATTTATGAGGGGCTTGTGCGCCTGCAACCAGGGAAGGCCCAGAATTATGGGAAACATCGGAGAAGGTATGAGGTCTAACCGGAGGAGCTCCTGATGGCCTGAGTCAGCAATGGCAAGGATAGGTTTGGTTTCTTGCGTGATAAGTCCCGAGCGGGGTAGAGACCCATCTGCCAGGTGTATCTGGAGGCAGTGGTCCTTAGGTTGAATGGGGAAATGGAATCTTGAGGCCAAAGAAGAGTCCAGGAAGCAGCTGCAGGCTCCAGAATCAATAATTGCCGGGAGGCAGATTGCCCCTTCCGGCAGCTGTAGAGACAGAAAAAGAATGACATAAGACTGAGGACTGTCAGTGATTTGAAAGTTCAAAATGTCTTTAGAGGTGGACTTACTAGGTCTTACTGGGCAGCTACGAAGGAAGTGGCCGGTGCCCCCGCAGTAGAGGCACAGGTTGGCCTGGCGCCTGCGCAACTTTTCCTCAGGAGTCAGGGGAGACCGAACCAACCCAAGCTGCATAGGTTCTGGTTCGGGAGGAGATGCTGCTGCGGGAGTAGAGGTTGGTGGGTAGTGAGGAATAGTCCTGGACGGAGGCCAACTGGGACAGGGAAGCTGGAAGCGCTCCGCGCGCCGTTCACACAAACGCCTGTCGAGCTGAGTGGCGGACTGGATCAAGCTCTCCAAGGAGGTGGGGGTTTATATCCTGGCCAGCTCGTCCTTGAGAACCTCGGATAGTCCTTGGCGGGAATTGGTATCTGAGGGCCGCCTCATTCCATCCGGTGTCGGCTGACCACTTTCTGAACTCTGCAGTGTAGTCTTCCACCGGCCTTCTCCCTTGGACCAGACTATGAAGGACGGATTCAGCTGTGGCTGAACGCTGGGGATCATCAAATAATTGAGCCATGCTCTTGAAGAATGTTTCTACCGAGTCCAATATAGGGCTCCGTTGCTCCATGAACCCATGGGCCCAGGCCTGAGGGTCGTCCGTCAAGAGGGAGATGATAAACCCTACTTTCACTGCTTCTGAAGAGAAGGTCCTTGGTTGAAGGGCAAAGTAGAGGGAACAGGCATTTTTAAAGGCCCGGTACTTTTTGCGGACACCGGAAAATCGTTCTGGAATAGGGACCCTGGGTTCAGGGGTAGCCATTACTACAGTTGGACTCGTAGGTACTTGGGAGGTGGTGGCAACATTAGCAGAGGTAGCAGCCGAGGGTGCTGGTCCTAGCAGACCGGTGAGCTGTTGAAGACGGCCATCTATTTGGGTATACCCCTCTTGAAGTTTTTGGACTGCGTCCGTTAAGGTGGTGACCTGCTGGCAGAGGGTGTCAAACGGGGAACGCACTCTGTCGGCCTCAGACATCTGGCTGGTTTGTACTGTCAGGTGAGTACTTACCGAGGCCGAGATGCTGAGAGTGGTTCACCCTTGCACCCAAGCGCACTCCGCCCCCTGGAGGTGAGACAGGGAGAGGAAAGCACGAGGGAGCACTGGCCACCAGCAGGTAGGAGTATCTTGCCGTAGGGTCTGGTAGAGACGGGTTGACTTGAGAGCAGGCTGGGGGTCAAACACCAGGAGTAGACAGGCTCAGACAGGAACTAATAGCAAGAGAACAAAGTCCAGGCAGGAGCTTAGCAGCAAGCAACAAGTCCAGGCAGAGACTGGTAGGCAGGTTAAACAAAAGAAGTCCCGGGTGCAGGCAGAGGGTCAGGGGCTGGAGACAAGCAGCGGATCTGAGTCACAGGCCGAGGGTCAAACACTTGGAGAAAGGTGGTAGTCCGTAAAGCAAGCCAAGGGGTCAGGTCCAGGAGAAGTAGGAGCGTAGTCAAGCCGGTCCGGGTCACAACAGGAGATCAACTTATTGTCAGGCACTAGGAAACACAGGAACGCTGACAAACCAGCAACCAGACAGTGTCACTGAGCTTGTTTAAATAGGCCCGCCTGTAATCCTATTGGTGCGCAATTGCGCACGCGCGCGCGCCGATGCACGCACCCGAGAACGCCGAAACACCGTCCCAACGCGCACGCGCATGCGCCGATCCGCCGCGCATGTGCGCTGGGCGCAGACTGGTGACAACAGATGGAGAATTTCCCTGACAAACTGCCACGGGTGTAGAGCAGGGGTCTGTAGTACTTTGTCCTGCTGCCAGTACTTGAGCAGGCGATGCATAATCCATAACATCCTCTGAACAGTCCCTTAAGTCCATACCTTCTGTAATCTGTGGCTGGGGAGATGAGCCAACTGCCCTAGCTCCCTGGAACTCCATATCATCCACTTCGGCTTTAGGGATGGCAATCTTCAGATTTTCCACTGCCGACTCTTCAGCCAGGCTAGCTCCCTGGAACTCCATATCATCCACTTCGGCTTTAGGGATGGCAATCTTCAGATTTTCCACTGCCGATTCTTCAGCCAGGCTAGCTCCCTGGAACTCCATAACATCCACTTCGGGATTTCAGAGTTGTCCACTGGTATTTCCTGATCGTCCCAGGCAAGGATAGCCCCATCCTGCTGCTGAGCAGATTCTAGCAGCTGTCTGTAGGTGATCTCCGATTGCCGTATTTCCGCCATTCTCCGCTCATGTTGCCGCTCTAGTTCTCTCTTTTGTCGCTCTCGTTCTCTCTCTTGTCGCTGTTGTTCTCTCTCTCGTTGCGCATCCTGCAGCTGGATGCCTTTAATGGCTTCCTGTATGGCGGTCTCTGATGGTTTAGCGCCATATAATGCCCACCGCTCTCGAACTCGTTGCTGAAACAAGTCTTCAACTGACCGGGGTCCTGCATCCATCTCGGCTAGTTCACTGATCAGGGTGGCCTTGTTCTTTGTCCCACTGGTCCCTCCACGGCTCTCAAGTAGGTCTTTCAGCGTGGCTTTCCTGCCGGCTGCATAGCTGGTCATTCACTGTGGTGGTTTGGAGTGTCCCAGGAACTGGAGGGAAAATCCCACTGCTGCCACCAATGTAACGGCACCCCAAATACGAAAGGGGGTAACAAACGCCGTTTAGATATCTTCCCTCTCCTGGACATAAATTTACTGCCGATCCTCCACAGCCAGACGACCACTTTCCATAGGAATTAATCCTTCTGAAAGAACGAGACGCACTCTGTATCTTTCAGGGATAGACTGACTTTATTGCCAAAAACATTGTAACCTTTATACACATCCAATACTGCATTAATCTAAAATGAACAATGGTCCAGCTCCACCCACAACATAACAAGACCCAATACACATTTGACAGTAGGCTAGCTTTTGTCTCCCACTACCCATCTCTTAGAAGGCAACAGCTAATCCCTTTATGTTTAAATAACTATGTATGACCTTTATATTCACCAGACTGTCTGTTACTTTAAAATACACACAAGGACAGACTTAATTTCCCCAATCCACATCACCACAAACAATGAACAGGTCTTTTAGAAGCTGGGATTAGCATTACACTAGGCAGACAGGTGATTGAGGCTGAACACCTCAGTGTCTCTCAATTAACCTGTTGAGTTCAGAATCAATAAATAGTCCTTTACAGATATCCTTGGGAATATGGTGGATAAATATTACAGACCCATTTTAGGTAGTCCAAGATATATTTCTTAATGTCCATTATTTCCTGGCTCACCCTGTGTCCAAAGTGACCCCCCTGTCACACAGCCAATCCACTTGTTAATAATATTTTCTCCAGATTGGATGACCTGGATCACTGCATGGATCAGTTTGCCATGGTGATACAGGCGCTCCTGAGTCGCACGGCTTGTCTAAAGTCTCCCACTGTGGCCGCTCCGGTAGTCCCTATGCAGGTCCCCGCCTCGAGTATTACCTCTATTAGAGGTATGTCTGGTTCCGCCCCGCTTCCCTAGCGATTTGGGGGCGATCCAATCCAATGCAGAGGTTTTCTCAACCAGGTTGAGATATATTTTGAGATGCTGCCCCAGGCATTTCCCACGAACAGAAGCAAAGTAGGTTTCGTGATATCTTTGCTTTCTGAGAGAGCCTTGGCCTGGGCAAACCCTCTATGGGAGACGCAAAAACCAGTGGTCCTGAGTTACCCAGGATTTGTGGCTTCCTTCAAAAGGGTATTTGACGTTCCCGCACGCTCCGCTTCTGCTGCCAAGAGCCTCATGTCCATCAAACAGAGTACGAGAACTGTTGCCGATTACGCCATTGAATTCCATACTCTGGCAGCAGAGGTTGCTTGGAACAATGAGGCCCTTGTGGCTGCTTTTTCTCATGGTCTCTCGGATAACATGAAGGATGAGATAGCAGCGCGAGATATACCCACTGAGCTGGAGAAGTTGATCACATTTGCCATCGTCATTGACTCCCGAATCAGAGAAAGACCCTCTGTTAAGGAGCGCTTGCGGAAGCCTTGTTGTGGAGATTTTTATGGAGATGTATTTAATATGTATTGTCATAGTGTCACCCAGTGTTAGTACTTCCGCAACCCGCTCTAAAAGAGCTGATTGGGGTAGTCTGAGGCTGGTTGAATCCCGTCTGATAGGGGAAAACGTCTTGAGGTTGGAGTGTGATGTTTGCAGGGTGCGGATATGTCCACCGACGGGGGGCCCTCTGTGCATTAGCACGGACGATCGTTGAGGAGGGGATGTCCTCGCTCTGCAACAACATCATTGGTTATAAGTGGATGCGCGCTGTGACAGCAGGAAGGTAAAGTCACCTGGTTGCATCCAGGGGGGTAGATATATTTTGCCCAGATTCAGGCTTTACGCTGACTTATACAACTAGGTGGAGAGTTGTATAGGCCCAGCTAAGGCTAGTGGGCTCATGGATGACTCATACCTCTAGGGAGAGTGTGGGGCGTCGTGCAGACAGAGATGAGGAGACCAGCTGAACCTTGTCAGCTCATTTAGGCCTCTATAAGAACTCCCAGCTTCATTAGATGTTAGCTCATGCCTGGAACCAGACCTGTGTGGACTGTCTAGGGAGAGTGAACCCCTGTGCGGTGAGGCAAAGCCTGTGTGGCTATTTGTTTGGACTTTTACTAAACCAGGGACTTAGGGACTAGGACAGCACTAGGCTGATCCCAGTTGTTAGTTAGGAAACCTGTATGTTTAGTCAGAGGTCAACTTGACCAGGATTTATTTTGGTTATGTTTCTTTTGCTTTGCTGTGTTTTGTCACTGTAAATAGAAAATAAACCGCACCTTTTTGATTTTGAAAACCACAACCTCCGTTTGCTGGGCCTGTTTTGTGTGGGGAGCCCATCCCGGGGGTCACACACACCCGCTGCCGAGCTAACCCCCTCACAGTTGGTGGAGAATGCGGGCAGTTTTTTTTTAAGCCAGCATGGAGGAGATACTGAAGCAGCTGGCTCTAGCAAATGCCAATCAACAGCAGACAAATGCAGGTTTGCAAAAGAGCCTTGCAGCTCAACAACAGAGCCTTGCAGCCCAGCAGCAGACAAACGCAACTTTGCAACAGAGTCTGGAGGCTCAGCAACGAGCCCAGCAGCAATCTGAGGCCCGCTTCATAGACCTGTTGCAGAAGCAAGAGCAGAGACTACAACAACAGATGGAAGCAGTAATGCAGCAACGTCCGCAGACCAGTGAGGAAAGCCGTCCCACTAATACCGCGTCCTTTGGGGTGAGTCGTTTATTGACAAAAATGACTGGAGAGGATGATCCAGAGGTATTTTTGACCACATTTGAAAGGACCGCTGAAAGAGAAAAGTGGCCTGAGGAGCAGTGGGCTGGACTGGTGGCTCCTCTGTTAACTGGTGAATCGCAGAAAGCTTACTATGACCTAGAGCCTAACCAAGCAAAAGACTATGTGATGCTAAAAGCTGAAATATTGGCAAGGCTGGGTGTCACCCAGGCTGTCCGGGCTCAGCGTGTGCATAACTGGACTTTCCAGCTTGGAAAACCCCCCAGGTCTCAAATGTATGATCTCATTCACCTGAGCAGAAAGTGGCTACAGCCAGAGACTTTGTCCGCACCAAAGATTGTGGAACGTGTTGTAATGGATCGGTTTTTGAGAGCTCTTCCTACTGCCATCCAAAAGTGGGTAAGCCATGGAGACCCAGAGACGGCCGATGGTCTTGTGGATCGTGTGGAGAAATACTTGGCTACAGAGAACCTGACGGCCTCTTCCAGAGACACTCGGACTTTCCACCCTAAGACCAGACCATCCCCAGGGGCGGATAAGAGGATTCCAAGGGGTGAGGGTGGAGAGAGTGAGAGGGTGGGAGCTCTACCCCAAGTTTGGCGAGAACAGCCTGGGAAATCAGCGGCTCAAGAGGCGGCAAGAAGGATCGTTTGCTACCGCTGCCGGCAAGCGGGACATATTGCAGCCAATTGCCCGGTTGTGGAGGAACCCATGCAGTGTGACTTTCTGACGGGCAGACGTCAGTCGCTGTGTGCGACAGTCGCATGCACTGCCATTCGAGGAACTGAGAAACATTTATGCAAAATGTGTGTTAATGGTAGAAATGTTGTGGTATTGCTGGATTCAGGTAGCCTTGTGACCCTGATAAAGGCTGAGTTAGTTAAAACAGAGGTCTCTGGGAATAGCAAGGTAGCTGTTATTTGTGTGCATGGGGACACCCGAGAGTATCCAGTGACTACAGTGTGTTTCGAGACCCCCAAAGGTACCCTCTCTCATCCAGTGGGCTTAGTATCTCAGTTACCGCATGACGCCATTGTGGGAAGGGATTTTCCGAAGTTCTGGGAACTGTGGGATGATCCTGAGCCCCTCACTGGTGCCCCTATGTACCAGGAATGTGATAGCCAGAACTCCCCTGAGAGTGGTGAGGACTCTCCGGAATTTCCCTTATCAGTATTGGCAGGGGAGACTCAAGAAACTGGAGAGGAGCCCACCTCCTCAGATGAAAACCTACCGTCTGTGGAGTTTTCTGATCTTGAGGTTCACAGGGAAAACTTTGCCACAGAACAGTTGAAAGACCCCGCCCTAATAAAGGCACGGGAAAACGTAGTGAAAATAGATGGCGAGTTAGTGAACCCAGATAATACCTGCACTTACCCATACTTCAGCGTAGAGAAGGACCTACTGTATCGGGTGGCAAAAAGGGCAGAAGAAACCGTTGAGCAGCTTGTGGTGCCCAAACCTTACAGGAAGTTGGTGTTGGAGTTGGCCCATGGGCACATTCTTGGAGGTCATCTGGGGACAGAGAAAACCCGAGAGAGGGTATTACAGAGATTCTATTGGCCGGGGGTGATGAAGGACGTAGAAAATTATTGTTCCTCCTGCCCTGTGTGTCAGAGGTTGGCCCCGATGCCACATTTCCGTAGCCCGCTGGTCCCTCTACCCATCATTGAGGTCCCGTTTGAGAGGATCGCCATGGATTTGGTAGGTCCTATAATCAAGTCCGCTAGGGGGCACCAGTACATATTAGTTATAATGGACTATGCCACCCGTTATCCAGAAGCGATCCCTCTCCGAAATACCTCGGCCAAAACCATAGCCAAAGAGCTATCTCTTGTTTTTAGCCGGGTGGGTATTTGTAAAGAACTGCTTACGGACCAAGGTACACCCTTTATGTCCCGGGTTATGAAAGAGCTGTGTAAATTGTTCAAAGTGACGCAATTGCGTACGTCTGTGTATCACCCCCAAACCGATGGGCTGGTTGAAAGATTCAACAAAACCCTAAAACAAATGTTGAAGAAAGTGGTGGATAGAGATGGAAAGGATTGGGACTGTTTACTTCCTTATTTGATGTTTGCTATTAGGGAGGTGCCCCAATCCTCTACGGGATTCTCCCCCTTTGAGTTACTGTATGGGAGACACCCAAGAGGGCTGTTGGATATTGCCAAGGAAACTTGGGAAAGTGAGAGTTCTCCCCACAGGAGTGTGATTGAGCATGTCGCCCTGATGCAAGATCGAATTGCACAGGTAATGCCCATCGTGAAGGAACATTTGGCCCAAGCGCAGTTGGCACAGCAGAGAGTGTACAACCGTGGAGCCAAGACCCGTACCTTTTCCCCGGGGGATAGGATATTGGTACTTGTCCCTACGGTTGAAAGTAAATTCCTTGCCAAATGGCAAGGCCCCTACGAGATAATGGAAAAAGTGAGCGAAGTGAATTACAAGGTCAGACAACCAGGAAGGCGAAAGCCCGAACAGATCTATCACGTTAATCTGTTGAAAGCCTGGAGGGATAGAGAGTCCCTAGTCGCAGACACTTGGTCACCAGCTCAAACTGGTTGCGTGATTCCTGAGGTTGGAATAGCAGCCACCTTGTCACAACCCCAACAACAGGAGGTTAAGGAGTTTGTGCTTCGCAACAAGGAGGTATTCTCTGAGCTGCCGGGACAAACATCTGGGGTAGAGCATGACATCATTACCCCGCCCGGTGAAAGGGTGAAGTTAAAACCCTATCGGATCCCAGAGGCTCGACGGGAGGCAATACGGGAGGAAGTACAGAAAATGCTGAACTTAGGGGTGATAGAGGAGTCCCAAAGTGATTGGTCTAGTCCCATCGTGTTGGTGCCTAAACCGGATGGGAGCTGGCGATTTTGTAACGATTTTCGTCAGTTGAACAAAGTTACAAAATTTGACACCTACCCCATGCCACGTATAGATGAGTTGATCGACCGGCTGGGAACAGCCCGATACATGACGACTCTTGACCTCACAAAAGGGTATTGGCAAATCCCCCTGGCCAAGTCGGCCAAAGAGAAAACCGCATTTGTAACCCCAGACGGGGCGTTCCAATATAAAAGAATGCCGTTCGGGTTACAGAATGCGCCGGCCACATTCCAGCGGAAAATGGACCAGATGCTGAGGCCCCATCGGAAGTATGCTGCGGCTTACCTGGATGACGTAATTGTCCATAGCACAGATTGGGCCTCACATCTGCCAAAAGTGCAAGCAGTCCTGGACTCTGTTCGGGAAGCGGGGTGTCAGGGTCACCTGTGGCCAGGTGACAGATGCACACCGTAGGGGGACAGGAGTGCACCGCGAGGTAGTGAACCCTATGGCTGGCTTCTGTGGATAGGAAACTGGGTGGTTGTGGAAAGCGGGACCAGAGGAGCACAACCGGGATCCCAACGGAAGCGAGAGCCAAGATTCCCCAGGGCGCGGAGTCTAAGACCCAGCTGGTCTTCTCCAGGGCCTCTAGTGGTGAGGATGTTACGCTGCAGGCTGGGACCAGGTCGCGGCCCCTGGAGTTTCCTAGCTCACGCCCCGTAGGATAAGGGGAAGCAGCAGCACACGATAGAGAGAACCGAATAACAAGCCGAAGGTCAGGGGCCACAAGCAGACAAGGATAACGAAGAACGAGCCGAAGGTCAAGGGTCACGAGCAGACAGGGATGGTCGGGGACAAGCCAATAACGTAACAGAGAGACAGACGTAGCACACGGCAGGCAGGAATCCAAACACACAATGCCTAACAAACACGTTGATCAGCCAAGCAGGCTTGCAGTGCACAGGTTAATATAGTGTTCAGTGATAGGGCCTGGGGTGGAGTCAGGCTGGGAGGAGATTATAAAGGAAGCCAGGTGAAGGAGGTCTGGTCTCTAGATGAACACATGAGGAGGAAGGTAAGATGGCAGACAAACACTACTGCATATCCATGACAGTACCCTCCCTCTTATGGGCCCTCCCCCGCCTGGACCCAGGCTTAAAGGGAAATCTCTGATGAAACCTTCTCAACAGATGAGGTGCAGCGACATCAGATGCAGCGATCCAAGACGCCTCCTCAGGACCAAAACCTCTCCAATGCACAAGGTACTGAAGAATGCCTCTGCAGAGCCGAGAATCCAGAACTTGTCTAACCTCGTACTTAAGATTATCCTCAGAGACTGAAAACGAGGTAGGGAGATGACAAGAAGATCTATTGAGGACCAAAGGCTCTCTAGGAATAAGCAAGGGCATGAGACGATCAACAGGAATCTGAGGAGGGTCCCCTAGACCCTTAAAGGGGAACTGGTCATCTTGCACAGGACCATCAGACTGGGCAGATGTCAGTGGAACCCTGAAGTCAGGTTGGTTAGAAGGTGACATGTCGCCGGAGTCAAGCTGAATAGCTGAAGGACAAGCAGAATGTCCCGAACAAGAAAAAGTGAGAGGCTCACTGGGCATGGGCTGGACTGGCATAACTAGTACAGAGGCAGAGTGAATAGCTGAGTCAGGTGTAGCGACTACCTGAATCGCATCGCAAGACGTAGCGACTGCAGGACTTGTAGACAAGCTAGCCTGGCTGTGCGTCCAAGGGTGGTTAGGGACAGAGAAATGTAAATGGTTATGCAACCTGGAATGAATGACCGGCTCAGATTCACAGGGGGCAACCTTGGGTAGGCAGGACGAGGAACAGGAGGGACCCCAAGCCAGGATCTGTCCAGTAGTCCAGTCCACATGAGGAGAATGGAGCTGTAACCATGGGAGACCCAAAATTATAGGCGTTGAGGCCTTGGGTAAGATAAGGAAGGATATCCACTCCTGGTGGAGTGTACCCACCGACATCTTAACAGGGAGGGTCTGGAAGCGGATAGGTCCCCCTGGGAGAACAGTACCATCAATCGCCAAGACCACCAATGGCGTGGTGAGGGGCAAAAGAGTAAGTCTCATGGACGATGCGATTTCCCAGTCCATGAAATTACCAGCGGCTCCGGAATCCAGATATGCTGAGACCGAATGAGAAGAAGCACCAACATGAAGGAACACAGAAAGCAGAAGACGAGAAGGGGAAGGTGATATTTCTGGGTCCAATACTCCACTTTCCAGATGAAGTGGACCCGGACGTTTTTCTGGACAAAGAGAGCAAGTGTCACGAAAATGACCTTTGCCCCCACAGTAAAGACACAGACCAAGAGTTCTGCGCCTAGCACGTTCCTCGGGGGATAGCCTGGTCCGACCCAGCTGCATGGGTTCCTCAGCTGGTAGGAGATGCTCTACGGGTCGAAGAGAGGGGAGCTCAGGCTGACTAAGAACCAAGGAGTGCTGGCGTTGCTTTTCTAAGGTCCTCTCCTGAAAGCGAATATCGATCTGGTTACACAAGGAGATAACGCCGGCCAGATCAGTGGGGATGGTTCTTCCTGCTAATTCATCCTTCACTCTATCAGACAGGCCATGCAAAAAGGTTGCGACTAAGGCCTCATTGTTCCAGCTCAACTCAGCCGACAGTATGCGGAAATGAAGGGCATACTGTCCCACAGAAGCAGACTCTTGGCGGAGACGTAAAAGGGTCCTGGCCGCTGAAGAGACACGAGCCGGTTCTTCGAAGATATTCCGAAAAAGTTTCAAGAAGCCAGACAGGCTAGAAACCACTGGATCATTCAGTTCCCACAGAGGGGCTGCCCAGGCTAAAGCTTCACCAGAGAGGAGGGAAATGATATAGGCTACCTTAGCCCGATCAGACAGGAAGTTTTGGGGCTGGAGCTCAAAATGAATTGTGCATTGACTAAGGAACCCCCTGCAAGCCTTGGAGTCCCCAGAGAAACGGGACGGAGCTGGCAGTTGTAGTGAGTGTGTGGCTGCGACTGGTGCGATAGGTACAGCCGCTGGTTGTACTTGGGGTTGCGGATTCGGGGTTCCCAAGGAGACCTGAAGCTGCTCGAATCGAGAAGCCAGATCCTGGAGGAATCGCATCACCTGGGTCTGATTTGATTCCTGGGTCTCAAGTCTGCGAACTATGCCCTGCAATGGATCATCCGCGGGAAGCGGGATGTCAGCCGGGTTCATGGCTGATCAAACTGTCAGGGTCACCTGTGGCCAGGTGACAGATGCACACCGTAGGGGGACAGGAGTGCACCGCGAGGTAGTGAACCCTATGGCTGGCTTCTGTGGATAGGAAACTGGGTGGTTGTGGAAAGCGGGACCAGAGGAGCACAACCGGGATCCCAACGGAAGCGAGAGCCAAGATTCCCCAGGGCGCGGAGTCTAAGACCCAGCTGGTCTTCTCCAGGGCCTCTAGTGGTGAGGATGTTACGCTGCAGGCTGGGACCAGGTCGCGGCCCCTGGAGTTTCCTAGCTCACGCCCCGTAGGATAAGGGGAAGCAGCAGCACACGATAGAGAGAACCGAATAACAAGCCGAAGGTCAGGGGCCACAAGCAGACAAGGATAACGAAGAACGAGCCGAAGGTCAAGGGTCACGAGCAGACAGGGATGGTCGGGGACAAGCCAATAACGTAACAGAGAGACAGACGTAGCACACGGCAGGCAGGAACCCAAACACACAATGCCTAACAAACACGTTGATCAGCCAAGCAGGCTTGCAGTGCACAGGTTAATATAGTGTTCAGTGATAGGGCCTGGGGTGGAGTCAGGCTGGGAGGAGATTATAAAGGAAGCCAGGTGAAGGAGGTCTGGTCTCTAGATGAACACATGAGGAGGAAGGTAAGATGGCAGACAAACACTACTGCATATCCATGACACGGGGTTTACGGCTAACCCCAAGAAGTGTACCATTGGGCAGGAGGAGGCCAAATATCTTGGGTACACCATTGGGAGGGGAGTAATAAAACCCCAACTCAACAAAGTCGAGGCCATCCAGAGTTGGCCACGTCCCAACAGCAAGAAGCAGGTACGAGCCTTTCTGGGAATCGCTGGGTATTATCGGCGATTCATTCCCCACTTTGCTTCTAAGGCTGTGCCCCTAACCAACCTGACGAAGGGGAAAGGGTCGGTCATGATTAAATGGACCCCCGAGGCTGAGGCAGCATTCCAATTCTTGAAACAAGCCTTATGTAGCCAGCCAGTGTTGTACTCACCCGACTTCTCTAAAGACTTTGTCGTACAAAGTGATGCGTCAGATGTGGGGTTAGGAGCAGTATTGTCCCAGGTCTGGAACGGGGAAGAGCACCCAGTCATTTACCTCAGCAGGAAATTGAAGTCCCATGAGGTAAATTACGCCACCGTTGAAAAGGAGTGTTTAGCGGTGAAGTGGGCTCTAGATTCCCTTCGGTACTACCTGCTAGGTAGGCACTTTGACATGGTTACGGATCACGCTCCGTTAAAGTGGATGGCTCAAAACAAGGAAACAAATAGAAGAGTGAATAGGTGGTTCCTGGCCCTCCAGGAATTCAACTTCACAGTAAAGCATCGCCCTGGCGTTCAAATGGGGAATGTGGATGCTTTGTCTCGAGTACATGAATGCCTGATTGCTGGTGTTCCAACCCCGAGGTTAAAACAAGAGGGGGGGGTATGTGACAGCAGGAAGGTAAAGTCACCTGGTTGCATCCAGGGGGGTAGATATATTTCGCCCAGATTCAGGCTTTACGCTGACTTATACAACTAGGTGGAGAGTTGTATAGGCCCAGCTAAGGCTAGTGGGCTCATGGATGACTCATACCTCTAGGGAGAGTGTGGGGCGTCGTGCAGACAGAGATGAGGAGACCAGCTGAACCTTGTCAGCTCATTTAGGCCTCTATAAGAACTCCCAGCTTCATTAGATGTTAGCTCATGCCTGGAACCAGACCTGTGTGGACTGTCTAGGGAGAGTGAACCCCTGTGCGGTGAGGCAAAGCCTGTGTGGCTATTTGTTTGGACTTTTACTAAACCAGGGACTTAGGGACTAGGACAGCACTAGGCTGATCCCAGTTGTTAGTTAGGAAACCTGTATGTTTAGTCAGAGGTCAACTTGACCAGGATTTATTTTGGTTATGTTTCTTTTGCTTTGCTGTGTTTTGTCACTGTAAATAGAAAATAAACCGCACCTTTTTGATTTTGAAAACCACAACCTCCGTTTGCTGGGCCTGTTTTGTGTGGGGAGCCCATCCCGGGGGTCACACACACCCGCTGCCGAGCTAACCCCCTCACAGCGCTCTTGTCTCTGCTGTGTCTGATCAACATTGATTGGGATTCGTAGTGCGCATCTGCAGATAGCCCCCCTCCCCCATTCAATAATAGTATAATCTTAATATGCGTTATTCTATGGAATAGCGCAGAACAAGAATTCCTATCAACGGTAACTTTAGCCATCATACGTTATTGTATTCATTGTATGTATTATTGTATTGAATCCTTTAAGCCATATTTCTTGAGTGGGATTCATGTATGGCATCTCCTGTTGGAAGGAATGTCCAGGTATTGCCATTTTCCTGTGTGGAAGGGACATCCTGTGAGGTCCCCGCCCATGGGGGAGGGGATTGGTTGCTGCAGCCAATCACCTCCTGTGTGAGATCTTTTGAGTTTAATAAAAGCCTATGATTAGGCGTCGGCTAGGCAGTCATGCTGGTCTGCTGAGAGATGAGAACATAGCTTTGGTGGTGCTGCCTTCTTGGGATGTATGGGACGTATGAATGGTGAGTGGATCTTAGCAAACTTAACTTAAAGATAGCATTATTGCAAAAAGATGAATCTAAAGTGTGTGCTTAGATAGCACAGGAATTATAGGCTGTGTGCTCTGTACACAACAGCCTAGAAATTCCACAACAGTAAATGGCGACTCTGATTGGACCAATTGCGGCCTCTTTGAGCATCACATCAGCAGAGTGGGGAGAGTGGACCTGCGATGTGATGCGTGAAGAGGCTGTACTTTGTAAAAGAACAAAAAAATTCGTCTTTTTTAAATAATGCTGTTTGCAGTACAAGAGATGTGTGTGTGATTTTGTCATGGATCGTATGCCTGTGAATTTGATTGTGTGTGCCTGTGTGGGTATGCCTGGGTGTGCCTGGATGTTTGTGTGAGAGAAGCTGAAAATGGCTGCCCCCATGAGGTTTAGCGGGGAAGGGGCAGGCAGCATGGCCATCAGTGACCAGCATGTTTGAAAGTTGTGTATATCTGACTTTCCAATTTTCAGAACAAAGTTGTGTGTAGTGTTTGAGCCTGTGTGAATGCTGATGGAAACTGTATATTGTGTATGAAATGAAGGTATAGATGTGGGATTATTCAGCCTGCAATGTGTTTGGTTGAGCTTTTTGTATTTCTCAGAGGCTTGTTTGTGAGCCATGTGCTTGAATGGGGGAAGGGCTTGCCCACTGCTTTGTATTGCTGGGGCTGTGCCCTGAGGGAAAGAAACTCTAAGCAGACATGTAGGACAACAATATACTGTATGTGTGTAGTGTTTGTGATTTCTATGAAAAATAGAAATGGATAGATTGTGATTTTTGTAGGGGACAAAGACACATGTCTCCATAAGTGTAAAAATATTTTAACAAAAGTGTTTGGTTTTTAAGTTGAAAATTCCTGCCGCATATTCAAGTGGCCAGGCATTGTTGGAAGCCAGACAATAGTAGTTGTTTGTTGAAAGGAATACGCCCTTTGAATGGTTGCAGGCTGTTTTGGATGCTAGCATTGAGGAGTTATATTTCTCAATGGCTTGTTATGGAAGCTGATGCCACAGTGTGTATATGAACTTTATGTAGAGAAAAGTGTTGTTTTAATGTTGTGCATGTAACTTAAATTTTTTAAATGTGCTGTTAGTGGCCAAAGGGTTTTAAAATGTTTTAGTGGTCATGTGGTGTCTCAGGTGTGAGGCTTTGTGGAGATGGCATGAGCCTTGTGGAGTGTAGGTGACTCAAGACACACATTTTTCAGTGGATTTTGATGATCATTTAGAAAAATCTCAATGGTGTAGTCTGTCTTTGTGGAGAAAAACATTTTTGATTTTCTTTTAAAGAGATGCTGGTTTTGGCGGGAAAAATTGTTGTCCATGAGGCTTGCGATGGTTCATCCACCATTCATGGGCTTGCCTCTGGTAAGCTGTTGCCTTACCTTTGTTTGCTGATGTCACTGTGTGTTGCACAGTCATCTGCTGATCTCAGCTTGTGATTTTGCAGGATTTATGCCTTTGCAGTGGGACTATTAATCCATCATTTTTAGCTCTATGATTCAGTATTGTGGTTTAATTTTTGGGGGTTTTTATTGCATCATCTGGGCATTCATCTGGACTTTTGTCATATGTTTTATAATCATTGGCCATTGTTTTTTTGGTATCTAGTGCACATCAGCCCCTGGATACTGTGTTGGCATTTGTTGATTGGCGCAGTTTTGTCCTGTTTTATGCGTTTGCTAGATTAAATAGTTTTTCTAAGCATCGACTTTTGAGTTGAGTAGAGTGGTATCTTGAGATAGCGCGGTCTTACCCCGAGAGGCCATAACGTGCTTGCAGACACACGCACATGCTGGGGCCTATTTATGGATGGGATCTGGCCGACCTACCAGCATTTGGAGTGTGGGGGGAGGCCAACACAGAGACAGGGACAACATGCAAACTCCATGCAGATGGTGTTAGGAGGAAGGTTTCTCTGTTTTCATTTAAGTGAATGTAAGCTATTGCAGGGTCAGCTGAATTTGCAGTATATGAGCGGCGGGTTTTTTGTATTGGATTTTGGTTTTAGGAAAAACTTCACTTTACACTGAATTTTGATAGATTGTAAGACTAACAGAGTTTTTGTACAATGATGTGTTTTTATGTTTAAATATTTGGGAGTTTCCCAGAGGGCAATTCATTTTTTGGAACTTGTACTGTATAGCCATCTTTTGGCTGGAGTTTGTATTTTGAGTCCCAACTTATGGTCTGACTTCCAGGGAATGTGGGTCAGGGGGGATTCCCTCCCATTTGCAAAGGGGGGTTTACTCCATCATTTCCTTGACAAGGTTTTAAATGGTTGAAATATATATGATGTGTAGCCATGGATTTTTTTTGAAGTCTTGATAGACAAGGCGATTAGGGCTAAGGCCTCCCCTCCCCCTCCCTCTTCCTGAACAATTGATATGTAAATAAACCAGTTTGGTTTTTTTAAGTAGCTGAGCATAACCAGAAGTTTCTTTTCAGCATTTATATATCAGCAGAAAGTTGGTGGGAGGAGCTTGGGGTTTTTAAAGGTGAGCAATGAGATTTGTGTTTGGAAGGAAAATAGAAAAACATTTTTGCATTTAAAAGTGTTTTATATTTTTGTTCCAGTTTTGTGAAGTTTTGTACTGTAATACAGTTTTGGGTAGAAAGCAAAACAGGGGGGCATCACCATTGTTTTATCATCTAGATACAGAGAGAAGCCACATTGTTCTGCAGGTGGTAAACTGGCGTAAGTGTTCTGTGAGGTTTAGTCTGACAACGCAGTGTATGGGTGTATAGCGGAAAATGCTTATGTATGCATGCACTGTGAGGGGTAGAGGCCTAATTCGGGGGTTGATCTGTGGTTGTTGCTGTAGTTCCAAAAGTGTTGGGACAACAAGCCATAGAGTTGACGCCTCGGTTAGGGTTTCTAGTTGGAGGCCTTGACCATATAGTGGATGTAGTTCTTCAATTCACCGTATAAGAAAACACCGGGCGGTGATCTCCGAAAATGGGTGCAACGGTTTAACCTGGACGCAGGTTTAAGACGATAAGCCGATTCGAATCGCCATGGACACAAGGAGGTCTGTGCAAAGGGAAGGAATGGAGGCTTCCCATAGTCAGACGGTCACACAGTGCACGAAGCCTAGTTTTGGGGCAAAGGCCTTTGAACCCCAAAAAGATTAACATAGGTGGTCCAAGGATACTATTTTGGGTATCCCTCTGGAATGGATGTAGTTGAGCTGCGGCTTCAGAAATCTGTAATGATGAGGAACGGTGGTTCATGCCCGTTTGTTTGAACTTTGTATGGCTGGTCCATGAAGGTTCTCGAGCTGCTCTCATGTTTGTCCCATAGTATTTTATTTTCTATTGCTGAAAGAGTGAAGGGAGAATTCTGGCTGTTTTTGTTTTTTTCATTTTTGGTTTTGGAAACTATGAAGTATCTCCCCCACGTTTGTATCTGAATGTTTGTATGTAGTAACGTGAATATGTTCGAAATTACCGCGGCGATCCTTCGATGCGTCGCGGCTGTTGTATGTTTGTAGGAACGGGAAAAGTAAGGGTTACAGAGGGTTCTGTTTGAATCGGTTTTGAAAGAATGTCATTGACAATTTACCATTCTTTGCAGGTTAAATATGAAGGATAGAGTAATGATTTTGCTTATAAGTATTTTTCAGGTCCAAGGAGTTTGTACATAGAGAACAGGTGTATGTAGACAGCTGTAAATATGGATAAATACATGAGTCTAAGGAGGTAAAAGTATCATAGGTTATTTCATTGTTTCTTTTTCCTGCACCACGCATTTCTTCCTTCAGTCTGTAAGGAGGAAGAAAAGGGGGGAGAATGATAAATGTAAGAGTGACAGTTTTTTTTTCAAACTAATAATAACCTCTAGAATTTGAATCGGCAAGCAGCAGTCTGGTGAAGTAGGTTCCCATCCCAGAGGCTAAGAACCTTTTGTCAATGGTTCCAGGTATTGTAAGCCACGCACAGGTTATGCAGTGACCACAGTCCCGATGTCTGGGTTATTGTCATATGAGGGTTGTTTGGAGGTCAATCAAAACCAGGGTCGTACTCTCCTCATTAGCTGTCACTTATATTCTCGGCTGATGGGGGAGGTGCGATCGTTGTGACATGAACTTCAAAATGTCCACCAAAAGGTTTTCACGAGTCCCTCCTGGACCCTGACTCAATAATCAGTTTACATTCTTTCCAACCAGGTGACTGGGTCGTTGTAAAGAAGCTTGAGGGATGAGACCACGCCAGCCACTGCAAGAAGCGGCTCAACCACACCAAAGAATGAGGAGTATCTTTGTTTATTTATATTTTTGTTGTTTAGTAAATTTCAGCAAGGGTAACTATGAAAAGCATCCCAAGTTATTATGTAAAGTGTATGTCCTGACTAGCTCAGAAAGCGAACAGGACCGATGGTCTGTTCTGAGTCTTCACCAAGTTTTATTCCCCAGCGATGACAGCGGTACATGCCATTTATGATGTTATTATGGGTATGAGGAGTTTTGACAAACTAGTGAAGACTCCAAACAGACACTTGTCAATGGAATCTAACGATGCATTTTTAGAGGGTAAAATTGTTTTAGGTTTAATGGCTCTGCCTCTTGTCGGTTTGGGTATCTAGGTAGCCCACAAGTGGGTTTGAACTTTAGTTTGGTGTTTATGCGGATCTGCAGCTTATAAAGGTAATTCCCCCAAAGCAAGAGGTTCATGCGTGATGGTGAAGCTGTCCCAACATCTGCCGATCGGGAGGATCTGATGGCGCAGGAAATTAAGAATGGCAGGGACAGCTAGAAGGGATTTGTTCACCAACCCCGACCAGGTCTGGGCATGGTGTCCTGCATGTACAAGGTGGGGGGGGGCTCGGGCTTGGGATACGATTGAACAATTCTCATCCGTTAAGGATAGGGTTCTTCATGTAATTGTTGAAGCCAGAGCTGTAGCTAAGTGAAGGTTGGGAGTCTATTTTAAGGGTCTGGGAATCTTTGGGGATCTAATTTTTATTTTACAGCGGATCGTGGTTAAAGGAAGTGGGAATATATATACTCATGTCGTTTTTATTTGTATTCTTTCTATGTCGTGACGAGGTGCTCCTGTTGCCTGATTTGACGCGTGACCAGAGTTTCCTTGATGAGACGCCCCGAAGCCGGACCCACATACAAGACACAGAGGATCACAGACTGATCGGCGATTACTACAGCTCACCATGTCGTGTCCTCCTTTATAAGTCATGCCCCTGAAGAGTAGAGTCTACCTGTCAAGCCGTGTTTTCCTTTTTATGGACTAAGGACTGATTCATTTCCAGGTGTAAGAAGCAGATCAAGTTTCATCGATGGACACATGGGGTGCATATGACAAAAAAGGGAGGACTGTTGTGGAGATTTTTATGGAGATGTATTTAATATGTATTGTCATAGTGTCACCCAGTGTTAGTACTTCCGCAACCCGCTCTAAAAGAGCTGATTGGGGTAGTCTGAGGCTGGTTGAATCCCGTCTGATAGGGGAAAACGTCTTGAGGTTGGAGTGTGATGTTTGCAGGGTACGGATATGTCCACCGACGGGGGGCCCTCTGTGCATTAGCACGGACGATCGTTGAGGAGGGGATGTCCTCGCTCTGCAACAACATCATTGGTTATAAGCGGATGCGCGCTCTTGTCTCTGCTGTGTCTGATCAACATTGATTGGGATTCGTAGTGCGCATCTGCAGATAGCCTCCCTCCCCCATTCAATAATAGTATAATCTTAATATGCGTTATTCTATGGAATAGCGCAGAATAAGAATTCCTATCAACGGTAACTTTAGCCATCATACGTTATTGTATTCATTGTATGTATTATTGTATTGAATCCTTTAAGCCATATTTCTTGAGTGGGATTCATGTATGGCATCTCCTGTTGGAAGGAATGTCCAGGTATTGCCATTTTCCTGTGTGGAAGGGACATCCTGTGAGGTTCCCGCCCATGGGGGAGGGGATTGATTGCAAAAAGATGAATCTAAAGTGTGTGCTTAGATAGCACAGGAATTATAGGCTGTGTGCTCTGTACACAACAGCCTAGAAATTCCACAACAGCCTCCTGTACGTTTGTCTCCAAGCTTTGCAGTCCCACCCTTGCCTCCCTCACCTCCCATGCCTCCTGGTACAGAGTCGGTCTGTAAAGATGAACCCATGCACTTGGACTTCAGGCATCTCTCTGCGGATGAGAGAGCCCTTAGGAGGAGGGAGAGATTGTGCCTTTATTGTGGCCAGGTCTGTCACTTTTTGAAGTCTTGTCCTACCCGTCCAGGGAACGCCCGAACCTTGAGGTCCTGTTACGGACAGACCTTAGGTGGCGTTGTTTTGTCTCCAGTTGCCCAGAAGGATAAGCCCCTGGTTTAGGTTACCCTGTCTTGGGCTGAGTCATCCATCGAGATACAGGCTCTAATCGACTCCGGGGCTGCAGGCCTGTTCATTGATGCTGCCTTTGTGTCTAAGCACTCGATTCCGCTGCAGCTGCGTGACACTCCACTTGCCATTAAGGCTCTTGACGGGAGACCTCTACAACATGCCCATGTGACTCATGAGACTGTTCCGTTGTCCATGGCCGTAGGGGCTCTTCACCATGAGATAATCCAATTCCAAGATATTTCCACACCTAAGTTTCCGCTGGTTATTGGTTATCCTTGGTTACAGAGGCACAGCCCGTCTTTTGATTGGCTCCCTGCTGAGGTTCTGTCCTGATCGCCACAGTGCAGTGAGAGATGCTTCCAGAAGGTAGCCCAGGTCCTGTGCACCTCTTCACTCTCCTCCCTGCCGGAGGAGTACCGCAATTTTAGCGATGTCTTTGACAAAGGTCAAGCCGGTACGTTGCCTCCACACCGGTCGTATGATTGCGCAATTGACCTTCAACCTGGTGCCATTCCCCCTCATGGCTGGGTTTACCCTTTGTCGGTCTTGGAGGATAAAGCCATGGAGGAGTATGTTGCAGCCGCACTTTCTCGAGGTTTCAAATCCTCATCTCCTGCTGGTGCTGGTTTATTTTTTGTGAAGAAGAAGAGTGGTGAACTGAGACCTTGTATCGATTATAGGGGTCTCAATCGTTTCACCATTAAGAATGCCTATCCGAGCCCATTGATTACGGAGTTATTTGACCGCCTCAAGGGAGCAACGGTCTTCACGAAACTTGATTTAAGAGGGGCATACAATCTCGTCAGGATTAAGGAGGGCGACGAGTGGAAAACTGCGTTTAATACCAGAACAGGTCATTATGAGTATCTCGTAATGCCTTTTGGCCTCTGTAATGCTCCGGCAGTTTTCCAGGAGTTTATTAACGATGTCCTCCGAGACTTGTTGCAGTTATGTGTGGTGGTTTATCTCGACGATATCCTCATATTTTCCAAGTCCCTGGAGAGCCACCACACAGATGTCTGTCGAGTGCTTCAGAAACTAAGAGAGAACAATCTCTATTGTAAACTGGAGAAGTGCGAATTCCATCGTGAACAGGTTAAATTCCTGGGTTATGTAATTTCCACGGCTGGTTTTTCGATGGACCCAGAGAAACTTTCTGCAGTCCTACAGTGGCCTTGACCCGTGGGTTTACGTCCTCTGCAGCGCTTTCTTGGCTTCGCCAACTATTATCTGAAGTTTATTTGTAACTTCTCGTCTCTGGTCAAGCCCCTGACTGATATGATCAGAAAGGATGGTAACTCACAGAGTTGGTCTCCAGAGTCCATTAAGGCTTTTGAGAGTCTTAAAGCGGAAGTAAACCCATCGATTTAACAGTTTCAAAAAGCAGTTACATTCCCGGCATGCCGGGAATGCCAACTGTCACATTGCTTGTGCTCTCAACCAAACTGTCAAACCATCCAATGGCTGGTGTCATAACTGATCACATGTGCAGCATCATGGCAGTTGAAGATTAAACAGAGGCCAAGATGGCAGCTTCCTTGCCTAAAAATGATAGGAGGGTTTACTTCCACTTTAAGACTACCTTTGTTTCTGCTCCTGTGCTGGCACATCCTGATCCCACGTTGCCTTTTATCCTTGTAGTCGATGCTTCTGAGACTGGAGTTGGCGCCCTTCTGTCTCAACGTCCTAGCTCTGACAGTGCTATGCATCCGTGTGGCTACTTTTCCAAGAAATTGTCACCTGCGGAGTGCAATTACTAGATTGGTGACAGAGAGCTTTTGGCGATCATTTTAGCCCTGAAAGAATGGAGACATCTCCTCAAAGGTACCACTGTGCCGGTTCTCATTCTTACTGACCATAAGAATCTCACATTCTTATCTGAGGCTAAGCGCCTCTCTCCCAGAAGGGCATGATGGGCTCTTTTCTTGTCGAGTTTCAATTACATTGTCTCATTCTTACCCGGTACTAAGAATGTAAGGGCTGACGCCTTGTCACAACAATTTTCCTCCACTTCCAAGATGGAGTCGGTTTCCGGTTCCTGTGATTCCTCCTGATCGTATTCTGGCTACGGTTCGCACCAGTCTCACTTCTCCTTTGGGTGACAAAATTCTGGCTGCTCAGGTCGATGCCCCTCCTGAGAAACCTTGTGACCGCTGCTTTGTTCCCGAGAGTCTCCGTACTGCCGTGCTCCAGACTTACCATTCTCCCAAGGCTGCTGGCCACCCTGGGAAGAATCAACTCTTTTGGGCCATTTCCCAACAATTCTGGTGGCCTAGTCTACGTGCCGATGTAGCCGCCTTCGTAGCCTGGTCCGTGTGTGCTCAGAGTAAGAATCCACGACACCTTCCAGTGGGCCTCCTACAACCCATACCCAATGGAGAGAGGCCCTGGACCCAACTGTCTATGGATTACATTGTGGAGTTGCCCAACTCCCAGGGCAACACAGTTATCCTTATGGTGATAGACCGGTTCTCGAAAATGTCTCACTGTATTCCACTTAAGAAGTTGCCTACGTCTAAGGAACTGGCTTCCATTTTTGCTCGGGAGATCTTTCATTTACATGGCCTACCCAAATTCATTGTCTCTGACAGGGGAAGTCAGTTTGTGTCCTGGTTCTGGCGAGCCTTTTGTGCACAGTTGGGAATTCAGCTTGCTTTCTCCTCTGCGTATCACCCACAGTCTAATGGGTCCGCAGAACGAGCCAATAAGTCCTTGGAGCAATTCCTGCGTTGCTATATTTCTGACCATCACAACAACTGGTCAGACCTCTTACAAATGGGCTGAGTTTGCTCACAATAGCGCTCTGAATTCTGCTTCCCGTTTGTCCCCGTTTATGGCGAATTATGGTTTCCAACCTTCCATGTTGCCTGACTTGTTTGTTCCTCAGAGTATTCCTGCATTAGAGGAACATCTCCGTGGTCTTCGTTCCAATTGGGAACAAGTCCAGGAGGCTTTGCGACAGGCTAACGAGAGGTACAGACACCCATGCTGACCGCAGACACCTGCCACGCCTTCCTATCAGGTCAGGGACAGGGTCTGGCTGTCATCTCGCAACCTCCGACTCCGTGTTCCTTCTCTGAAGTTCACACCTCGGTTTATTGGGCTTTTCCGTATCCTTCGCAGGATAAACCCAGTGGCTTACGCGTTTGACCTTTCTTCCAGTATGCGTATCTATAATGTGTTTCATGTCTCCTTATTGAAACCTTTGGTCTGCAACTGTTTTACCTTCTCGGTGCCATGTCCTCACCCTATACAGGTTGAGAACCATGAGGAGAATGAAGTACAGTCCATCGTTGTCTCCCGTAGGTTCCGTGGGCGCATTCAGTACCTGGTGCATTGGAAGGGGTACGGTCCGGAGGAACGCTCTTGGGTCCCATCCTCGGACGTACATGCCCCTGTCCTCCTCCGTGATTTCTATAGACGTTTTCCCCTCAAGCCCGGTGGCCCTCCGAGGGGGAGGGGTCGTTGAGGAGGGGGTACTGTCAGGGCTGGGTTCAGCCCTTCCTTCTCTGTGCTGGCAGCTCAGCTGTCAGCTAATTGCCAGCTCTCTACAGTGATCCACCTGTTGATGATCCGCTTGTCAGCTCTGCCTACCTAAGGACTTCCAGTTCATTTGCTCTTCGCCTTCGCCTGCATTCCATTTGAAGACCTGCTTGACTGCTGTCCCCTCTGGCTACGGATCCTGCTTGCTGTTCTATTACCTTTATCGCTGGCCCTTGGACTTTAACTTGGCCGACTACCTGATCCGGTTACTGAACTCTGGCTATGTTTTGACTATGCTTACTCTGTTTACCTTTTTATTATTAAACTAGTGTGATTTAACTGTACTTCTGATCTCCTCCCACCGTGATGGGAGCAAGGCTGTATCCTGGCCTAGGCCAACAAGGCCCAGGCCTAGGGCAGCACTTTGCAGGGGGGCAGCACGAAAAGAGTCCCCGCCGGCTTGCGCTACACTGTTAGTGTAGCCCAAGACAGGTAGAAAAAGGGAGGTAACCGCTCAGGTGCAGCCGATGATCTCCTCACAGGATCCAGAATCATGGGTGCAGCCAATGCATGTAGCAATGCAAAAGTAATAAGAAACCTTGGACTGCCGCACTCCAAAAAAAATTTGTTCTTTTATTCAAATTAAAAAAAAAACGATGAATACATTGCGCAGCAAAGGGAACAGCTAGCTGTTCCCTTTGCTGTGCAAAGTATTCATCGTTTTTTTAAATTGAATAAAAGAACACATTTTTTTTGGAGTGCGGCAGTCCAAGGTTTCTTATTACTTTTGCACTGTTAGTGTAGCGCCAGTCTTATGGGGCGGACTGGGCTGAGAAGCAAATTAGTCTAGCGCCCAAATAAAGCGGCCACACTGCTTCTGGTATGCGAGCGGACGGCATTCCGCAACTGTGGGGAGGCGCTGCTTCTAATTTTGACTGTCCCATCATCCTGGACCACAATCCTTCCTCACTGTGCTATATGTTTTCTTCTGAAAAATTGGCATGGTTATATCTTCTTAGTCCTCTCCATAAAATTATCAGAAATTTGTGCTTAGTAGAACTATAGGCAACACTGTTTTATTATTTAATTTTGGATAGAGTAAGGGAGGGTTATAGCCCCTGTCAGTTTATTTTTTACCATCCCTGTCCCATTGCAGAGATTTCCCCTCACTTCCTGCCCCATAGCCAAATAGGAAGTGAGAGGAAATTTTCGCAAATGAAGGGAATCCATTGCCCCCCCCAGGCCCTCAGAACTAGTATTCCCACTCGAAAATTTCAGGGCGGGTCTTAAACAGAAAGGGGTGTGGCCTTGACAAGAAGGAGTGGGTCATATTTAAATTAGGGGGTGAACAAGTTTAGTCAGGCCTAGGGCAGCACAAAACCGAAATACACTACTGGATGGGAGGGAGGTGATCAGACCTCCCACCATGATGGGAGGAGCAGAGAGCGCAGCGTGATGGGAGGAGGCGCAGAGGAGCAGGAGATCAGACCTCCCACCGGGATGGAAGGAGCAGAGAGCGCAGCGTGATGGGAGGAGCAGAGAGCGCAGCATGATGGGAGGAGTAGAGAGCGCAGCTTGAGCCACAACCTAGAGGAGGCGAGCAGGAGGGACTAAGCTCTGTAACGCGCAAGGTTTCAAGTAAGCCCATACTAGTATTTAGGGATGAGCTTAATTTTCGAGTCGAACCCATGTTCAACTCGAACATCATCTGTTCGGCTGTTCACCGCATTGCGAACATTATGGGCCGTTCGTGCCAAATTCGAGTATCGCGACACGGCCCATAATTCACTGCGGCATCGCAGTTCATTGCTGGCTGATGATTGGCCAAGCATGCACTATGACCCGCATGCTTGGCCAATCACAGCGCCGTCTGAACAGAGAGCCGTAATTGGCCAAAGCCAGGGTGGCTTTGGCCAATTATGGCTCAGGGGGTTTAGTACACGCCCCACACTATATAAGGCCGCCGGCTTGTGTAGCTTGTTGGAGTTGTTTAAAGAGAGAGATTACAGAGAGAGACAGTGTCATTTATATTGAGTTAGATAGAGCAGGCAGGCAAGTCAGTTAGCTGCAGTTACAGTGTGTAGAGGATACATATGTGTTGCACACACCACCCTGTTTCTGCTTTTCTGCCATTTCTGCAGTCAAGGCACACCTGCTACTTGCCCGGTATCCCTCCCTCCTTTTTTTTTGTAGAGAGAGTAGCGAGCAGTGTTAATGTTTTTGGGTCTTGCGGCGAGTTACCTCTCCAGAGTGGATCCCTGGCCTCCGATGTCTGGGGAAGAAAGTCTCTTTGAATAAGGCCAATGTCCACACATGAGTAAAACCCGAGCAACAAGGTTTTATTCTTTTCTTGAGGTAAAACTTGGAAGAGAGAGAGAGTATAAACGACAGAGTAGGGGAAGGTTCAGGCACGCAACACCCAGAGAACACTTTCGTCGCCACTCAAGCCAGAGTGGGCACCGCTCACCCGGACAGTCCCCCCGAGAGCGGTCCCAGCAACCGGAGTGGAGCACGGATGTCAGAGACAATGGATCCCCACCCCCAGGTAGGCCTCCAGGCCTCTCGCCGAGACAGCAGCACCAATCCTCCCCTGAAACTCCTTCCTCAACCAGGCAGCCCGGGATCCCTCTCCGAAGCGTAGGCCCTCGACTGGAGAGCCGGGCCCACTATGCAGCAGCAGCAGAGCTTCGGGCCAAAGGTGCCCGAGACCAAACACACACATCCCGTGCCATGAGGGCCACGAGACATGCTCACCAGACCAGAGGTCTCCCCGAACGCCTTGGGGTCCCCCTGGAATCGCCTCAGGTCAAAAGGCGTCCTTCCCTTGTATACCCTCTCCCAGCGTGCACAGCAGGTAGACCATGCCCACTGTGTGGCTGCCGAGAGAAGACACCCAAGGTGCTGTGATACCCCCGTGATCCAGCCTGTGCCGGCGGTGACAGTGCCACCTGCAGGCAAAGGAGAATAACACTGCTGGGCAGTATCACACCCAGAGCAGAGCAAACAATTTGAACTATAATAGGTCTGAGCCCAACTACCGGCAAATTGGGGTGGGCTCTACACATGCATCCTAGGTGTTGTATATATATTTATACACTGTATTCAGTTTGGCTAGATCCGTTCCTGTTATTCTCTATACTGTGACAAGCAGGCAGGTGATTGTGCTAGCTGCAGTCTGTGTTTCACTTAGTGTACTGTGTGCTTTGCATAGCGTTCACCTAAAGCTTACCTGAATACAGTTAGTGACTAATAGTGGTGTTCTCATAATAAAACCACAGGCAGAGAGCTGCAAGTATTTTCAGTTAGTGTACTGTGTCCTTTGCACAGTTTTCACCTAAAACTGATGCCGTGTACACACGGCCGTTTTTCTCGTCGAAAAAAAACGACATTTTTCCCATACGACGAGAAAAACGATAGTCTGTGGGCTTTCTGTCGTTTTTTGTCGACGAGAAAAACGGCATTAAAAACGACCAGAAAAATTAGAACATGTTCTAATTTTTCTCGTCGTTTTTTTCGACGTGCTTTCCGCGGCAGTGTTTCCCATAGGGAAACACTGCCGCGGAGCCCACAGACGGTCGTTTTTCTCGACAAGAGAAAAAACGACGTGAAAAACGATCGTGTGTGGGGAACAAGCCGTTCCCTCGTTTTTAATGACATTATTCACAGCGGTTTTTTAACCGCCGTGAATAATGATCGTGTGTACGCGGCATAACTGAAGACAATTCCTGCTTTTCCCATACTAATACCACAGCAGGCAGTTGATTCTGATAGCTGCATTATAATCAGTACAGATATATATGTAGCGATACCCCCAGTTAAGAGGGCTGCCTGTATGATTTTTGGGCCCTGTAGTGCACCGCTGTCAACCCCTGGCAATCGGCTCTAACCTCCCTTGGCACAGTTAGTGGGGGATGATAGGATTGTGAGGCCTGTAACTCACAGCGGCACAATCCTATGACAAGAATACACAGTAATGTTTTAAAACTTACTTTACCTATTTCTTCTGTTAAGTAAAGAACACAGACACCAATATGCTTAACCCTAGTATGTTTACTTATATTAATGGGTAAGCAGTAAAACAGGTGGGTACATGTCATAAGCAGAGCCCTGCAATAAACAGTGTTAACAAGCAAACAAGTATTCAACGTTATGCAACTCTAACAGTCCCCTTTGCAGCTACTTCCCCTCGTGGGCAATATGGCGCCCAGGAATGTCTACGCTACCCAGTCAGGCCTGACTGAACTAAAGTGGAAGTCCTGTAGGGAAATCTTCGCTAGCAACGGTGGTGCACTTGAAGAACAGAACTGTAATCCACCAAGGTAACAAAGGTACTGTGTCTGTTTATGAGCAGGTGCTCTCTCACCCAACCGGACCAGTCCACGTCCGTTTCTTCCGCCGCGGTGCCTAAGCACACCGATCCATCGACATCCGGGTCTTCGGTCCTCCTGGCAAAGGTGCAGTATCAAGGAGAGACATCCCTCAGATTCCTCGGTGCGCGCGGAAGGCTCTTTGGAGAAAACGGCCAGGCTTCTGGCCTAACGTCACAGGAGCTCAGACAGCAGTTCAGCTTGCTGGGCAGGCGGTGTCCAAAGAGAAAGAACTGGGCCCCGCCTCTCCCTTATAAAGTCCACCCCAGCAGTCCTTGCACGGGGCAAGGCACCCTGGGTGTCTAAAAGTGTACTGGGTAATGTAGTCTCTGAGGGATTTAAAAGGCAATACCCCGCTACACATATATATATATATATATTGTAAGATTGGGGGTTGTTAGCTCTCGTAGTAGATGCGTTTTTCAGTGATGCAAGCCAGTCAGCAACTCTGTTTAAGGGCATGGTAGCCCATTTTTATTTAAAAGCACGAAAGTTCACAAACACATCTGTAGTATTCACAGGGGGGTTCCACCATTCCTGTATCTTTCATACTAACAGTAGCCTCGTAGCTTTACCTTCTAGCGATCCAGGCCTTTAGCCTAGGCCTGATGGTCTGTTCCTCAGACCCACACAGTGTCCAAGAGTTTCAGCTTTCTCCTAGCTTCTCCTGGTCAGCACCTTTGTTGCTGTATCACTAACGGTGTCTGCCTCCTGCAGACATGCACCGCCTTTGACTCCACTTCAGAGGACGAGAGCCCACTCGACTCTCAGGCACACAGACTTCCTCTCTTTTGGGTGGAGCCCTGTTCCATAATCACCTCTGACTCCACTCAGAGGATGAGAGCCCACCTGGCTCTCATGCACACAGACTTCCTCTCTGTTGGGTGGAGCCCTGATCCGTACTCACCTCTGAACTAAATAGCCCAAGACACAGCTGTTCCATCAGCGTGTCTTTCTTTACCAAATGTGGCAATAACCAACCGTCTTGAAGGTCGCACAAAGTCACACCCTCACAATATATATATATATATATATATATATATATATATATATATATACACATCCCACCTTTGTGCAGCTACATCTCACTGCGGGCCATTAGTATGTCTGGAAGGCAAACAAGGAGAGGCAGACAGTCACAAGCCAATAAAAGAGGGCAAGCAGGCTCTGTGTCTAGAGGCAACAGTGCTGGTCATGGACACGGTGCATCCTCATCAGCACGTTGCCGTGGGACACGCTTGTCCTTCTTTTCGGCAGCTGGCCATGTTGAGCTGCAACATGCCCAAGACTTGGTAGAGTGGATGACCAAGCCATCCTCATCCTCTCTCACCCAGGCTCAGGGTACTTTGTCTGGCAAAGCAGCTGCCAAAGCGGCCTCTTCCCTCGGTTCAATGGCATCAGTCACTCCTTCCCTAGCCCCACCATGTCCTCCTGAGGAGTCCCCCGAACTGTTTGACCACAGTGTTGAGTACATGCTCCAGGAGGATGCCCAGCGTTTTGAAAGCTCCGATGATGGAACCCAGCTGGAGGAAGGCAGTAACGTGAGCCCAGAGAGAGGGGGTAGTAACGTGAGCCCAGAGAGAGGGGGTGCCCAACAAGGACACCTATCTGGCAGTCATGTTCCCCCAGCTACAGCATACTGCCAGATTTGCTCCAGTGATGAGGAGGGAGAGGATGATGAGGTCACTGACTCCACGTGGGTGCCTGATAGGAGGGAGGAGGAGGCACATCTCCAATGAGGCAGGATGCCCTCCAGGGGCCAGGTTAAGGGCAGCACACCGACTGCATCACACCGCAGAGCTCTGCATGTCTGCATGTGCAGGGCGCTGCAGTCTCTGCGCGTTATTCCAAAAGTTCTTTGGTGTGGGCCTTTTTTCAGACGTGTGCAGCAGATCGCACCGTTGCCATTTGCAACATATGTCTAAAGCGTATCTCGCGTGGCCAAAACATCAGCCGCTTGGGCACCACCTGCTTGACCAGACATATGTCGACCTGCCATGCAGTCCGTTGGCAAGCCTACCTAAAAGACCCAACCAAAGAACAAAGTGGACCTCTCCTTGCTCCTCATCAGCTGGGATCTCCAACCACACTATATCTTCAGTCCTCTCTGAAACCTGCACTGAGAGGAATGAAGGTGTAGAATTAGGTGTGTCACAGCCAAGTACTTGCGGGCAAACTGCTATCGGTACACCGACGTCCGATTGTACCAGGCAAATTTCCCTGCCCCAGCTGCTGCACTGCCGAAAGAAGTTCGTTCTCAGCCATCCACATGCTCAGCGGTTGAATGCTAGCTTGGCTAAATTGCTAGCACTTCAACTGCTGCCTTTTCAGTTGGTAGACTCTGTCCCCTTCCGTGAGTTTGTGGAATGTGCGGTTCCTCAGTGGCAGGTTCCCAAATGCCACTTTTTCTCACGGAAGGCGATTCCGGCTCTCTATCGGCATGTGGAAGGCAATGTCTTGGCCTCGCTGGACAGGGCGGTCAGCGGTAAGGTGCATATTACCGCTGACTCATGGTCCAGCAGGCATGGACAGGGACATTACCTATCTTCAAGGCAGATTGGGTGACTCTGCTGGCAGCTGGGAAGGATGCAGGACAAGGTGCAATAGTGTTGGAGGTTGTTCCGCCACCACGCCTCCAAAATGTTACTACTGGTGATTCTGACACACCTCTCTCCTCCACCATCTCCTCTTCTTCTTCCTCCATGGCCTCTACCTGTGCTTTGTCCTTGGAACCAGTGGTGCTCCGTAGGCGTTCAAGGGGCTACGCAAGTACGCAGGCAAAAAGATGCCATGCGGTGCTTGAGCTGGTGTGCTTGGGGGACAGGAGCCACACTGGGGCAGAGATTCTGTCAGCTCTGCAGGGGCAGGCTCGGAGGTGGTTGATGTCACGCCAGCTTAAGCCGGGAAAGGGGGTTTGCGACAATGGCACCAACCTCCTCTCCGCCCTCCGACAGGGACAACTGACCCATGTGCCCTGTTTGGCTCATGTCCTTAACTTGGTGGTGCAGCGGTTCTTGGGCAGGTACCCGGGCTTACAGGAGGTCCTGAAGCAGGCCAGGAAACTCTGTGGGCATTTCCGCCAGTTATATAATGCCAGTGCTCCGCTGGCTGAGCTGCAAAAGGATTACAACCTGCCCAAGAACCGCCTAATCTGTGACATGCCCACCAGGTGGAACTCTACGTTGGCCATGCTGCAGCGGCTGCACACGCAGCAGAGGGCCATCAATGAGTATCTGTTGCAATATGGCACCAGGACAGGGTCAGGGGAGCTTGGATTTTTCCCCCACGCCAGTGGGCCATGATCAGGGATGCATGCACTGTCTTGCCACCATTTGAGGAGGCCACCAGGATGGTGAGCAGTGACAGTGCATGCATCTGTGAAACTGTCACTCTTGTCCACCTGTTGGATCACACGTTGCGTGGAATAATGGACAGGGCACTTGAGGCAGAACAGAGGCAGGAAGAGGAGGACTTCCTTACCTCTCAAGGCCCCCTTTATCCAGACAGTGTTTCTGCTGGCCTGGCTATCACACAGGAAGAGGAGGAGGAGGAGGATTGTGTCAGCATGGAGGTGGAGACTAGCACTCAGCATCAGCAGCAGTCTTCAAGCGATTACAGTCCCAAGACACCCATGGACTTGTACGTGGCTGGGAGGAGGTGGCTGCGGATCATGTCGTCCTCAGTGACCCAGAGGACTCCGCACCGAATGCCTCAGCAAACCTACGCTGCATGGCCTCCCTGATCCTGCAAAGACTGCGGAAGGATCCTCATATTCGTGTGATCAAGGAGAGGGATCATTACTTGCTGGCAACCCTCCTTGATCCACGTTACAAGGGTAAGGTTGCGGACCTTATCTTGCCGTCGCAGAGGGAGCAGAGTATGAAGCATCTTCGAGAGGCCTTGCAGAAAGGTCTGTGCAACGCGTTCCCAGAGACTGGGAGGTTACAAATTCCTGGTCCTGGACAACGTGTTGCTGAGGCTTCGGGCAGTCAAAGAAGGAGCGGTGGAGCAGGTGGCCGTCTGACCGATGCGTTCAGACAATTTTTTAGTACGCAGCCCCAAAGTATGATCGGTTCCAGCAACCATCGCCAGCGTCTGGTTTACATGGTGCCAGGAATACCTAGGGGCAAGATCAGACTTGGACACCTTTCCCACCGAAAATCCTCTGGGTTACTGGGTCTTGAGGATGGATCCCTGGCCAGAGCTTGCACAGTATGCAATTGAGCTACTGGCCTGTCCTGTGTCCAGCGTTCTTTCGGAACGCACATTCAGTGCTGCTTGAGGCTTTGTAACCGATCACAGGGTGCGCCTGTCCACCGACTCGGTCGATCGACTGACCTTCATAAAAATGAATCAGTCTTGGATTACCACCAGCTACCAAGCACCTGATGCTGATATAATTTTTTTTTAAATGTCAGATCCCTTCAAGACTGCCTATGCTGATGCTGAGTGACTATCCTGTTATGCTGAGTGACTATTCTCTTCCTCCTCAATGATCATGCTGATAGCTTGTAAGAACATTTTTGGTTCTGGGCACCGCCACCAGTGGCTAAGGCCCAATTTTTCAGCCCCTGTTTAACAGGGATGTGTATTTACAATTTTTGATGCAATGCTTTGCAGCAGGGCTCATTGCTGCACTCCAACTACAGTATCTGTGAGGGGTTGCAGTGTTGTGGCACCAGCACCAGTGCCTAAGGCCCAATTTTTCAGCCCCTGTTTAACAGGGGAGTGTAAATACAATTTTTGATGCAATACTTTGCAGCAGGGCTCATTCCTGCACTCCTAATAGAGTATCAGTGAGGGGTTGCAGTGTTGTGGCACCAGCACCAGTGCCTAAGGCCCAATTTTTCTGCCCCTGTTTAACAGGGGCGTGTAATTACAATTTTTGATGCAATACTTTGCAGCAGGGCTCATTGCTGCGCTCCAAGTACAGTATCTGTGTGGGGGATTGCAGTGTTGTGGCACCAGTGCCTAAGGCCCAATTTTTCTGCCCCTGTTCAACAGGGGCATGTAATTACAATTCTTGATCTAATAATTCACAGCAGGGTCCATTCCTGCGCCGACCAAGAGTAACTGTGAGAGCTTACAGTGTTGTGGCAACACCACCACCACAACCACCAAAGGCACAATTTTTCTGCCCCTGTTCAACAAGGGCATGCAATTACAATTCTTGATCTAATATTTTACAGCTGGGCCCATTCCTGCGCCCACCAAGAGTAACTGTGAGGACTTACAGTGTTGTGGCACCAGCACCACCACCACCAAAGGCCCAATTTTTCCTACCACTGTTCAACAATGGCATGTAATTACAATTCTTGATATAATAGTTCACAGCAGGGCGTTCCAGTGCCCACCAAGAGTAACTGTGAGGGCTTACAGTGTTGTGGCAACACCAACACCTAAGGGCCAAATTTCAGCAGAGTATATAGGGCAGGCCCCTACTTTCAAACATCCAACTTACAAACGACTCCTACTTGCAAACGGAAGGAGACAACAGGAAGTGAGAGGAAATCTACCCCTAGGAAGGGAAATTCTCTCCTGTAAGAGTTAATATGGGAAAAAGGTGTCTCCTCTCCACTGATGCTTTATCACCAATCCTTGTTTCAATAAAAAAAAACAAATTTAAAAAAAACATTTGTCATTGGGACAGAAAGTGAGGTGAAATGTTCTGAACAGGCGCACAGACAGCAAAACAAATGTCACAGGGGTGATAACCCTTCCCTATGTCTTCCAAAAAGCTTAAAAATAGATTTTTGGGCTGGAGCTACACTTAAAAAATGTACCTGTTCCAAATTACAAACAGATTCTACTTAAGAAAAAACCTACAGTCCCTGTCTTGTTTGCACCGCCTGTATACTGCTGTTCAGAGTATATAGGGCCTTTTTTTAATTTGGATGCAGGGTTCCCCTTAATATCCATACAAGACCCAAAGGGGCTGGTAATGGGCTGGGGGGGGGGGGGGGTACCCATGCCATTTTTCTCAATGATTTTCATCCATATTGCCGGGACCAGACATTATATTAAAGCCACAAGCTGTTTTAAATGACTTTTTTTCCTTTAGAAATGTCATTTTGTGCAGGGACAGTTCTAAACACGGGAAACACATGCCACTTCACAGGCATACTATAGACACCCCCCAGGTACGATATTTAACCTCCCTGGCGGTATTCCCAAGTCTGGCTCGGGGTTAAATTTCAGCACCAAAAGCGGTAACCCCGAGCCCGACTCGGGCTGCGTCGCAGTGATCCAGGCAGGAGTTACTTACCTTGTCCCCTGGATCCTGCGATGCCTCTCCGCTGTGTGATCGAGCCGTCATCTCGCTCGATTCACACACTGCCGAATGCCGCCGAGCTCCGTTCCCTGCGACGTTACGACGCACGGGGACGGAGATCGGCGCCAAATTCAAAAAAGTTAAAACACAGTACACATACAGTACACTGTAATCTTACAGATTACAGTACTGTATGTAATAATTACACACCCCCATTGTCCCTAGTGGTCTGCCCAGTGTCCTGCATGCACTTTTATATAATAAAAACTTATTTTTTCTGCCTGGAAACTGGAGATTGTCCATAGCAACCAAAAAGTGTCCCTTTATGTCAAAAGTGGTTTTAGACCAGCTAAAAAACAGCGATAATAAATTAGAATCACTCGCAGAATTAAGCGATAGTGATTTGTGGGGAAATTCCTCATCAAACACTGAAAAACACTTTTATTATTATTATATTATTATTTGTTATAATTATTTTATAGTTATTTATTTTATTATAATGTATAATTTTGTTTTTTGAACTTTATCATACCCGGGATGTCTACTAGACTCTGGTTTGGACAGATTTAAGTGAGTTATTCCTAAGAATTACAGGCCTGCAATATAAAACGCCAAATTTCCATGCAGAATAATGGTACCGCTTTCAGCACCTAAAATCTGACAGAATCATACCGCCAGGGAGGTTAAAGGAATATTTCCCTTTTTTGTTTTTCACTTTAAGCATCTTTAAAATCACTGCTCCCGAAAAAACAGCAGTTTTTAAAACTTTTTTTTGCATTGATACATGTCCCCTGGGGCAGGACCCGGGTCCCCAAACCCTTTTTAGGACAATAACTTGCATATTGGCCTTGATAATTAGCACTTTTGATTTCGAACGTTCGAGTCCATTGTATTTAATAGGGTTCTAAAGTTCGCGCGAACTTTCGGTCCGTTCGCAGGTTCTGTGCGAACTGAACCGGGGGGTGTTCGTCGGCTCATCCCTACTAGTATTAATACATATTAGTAAATCAACTACTTCGTTTCGGGGTTGAGGGGGGGCGGGGGGGTTTGGTGGGGGTCAATGGGGGGGGGTGGTGGTGCTGGCGGGGTGTCTGGTTGGCCGCTGGCTGAGAGGAGGAGGATTCTAATTAGAACATTTAGTTTTCTGACTCTCTACCTAATGGATAATATTACCTCTGAAAATATTTCAGCTACAGTCTTCATTCACATTCAGATGACCAGTGCCAGTAAATGAACCCCTTTGTGCTGCATAAATGGCACCAGTGTCAGTGTTACACTGGTGCCATTAAAGTGGTTGTAAACCCTTTTTTATCTTTTTTTTTTTTTTTACTAACCTGCAAGACAAAGCTATAATGAGCTAGTATGACTAGCATACTAGCTCATTATGTACCACTTACCTTCAATCGGGGCCTCCTGAAGTCGTCCGTGTCCCTCCTCTAGCCGCATCCATCGCTGCGGCGATAGCCGGAATGTTACTTCCGGGTATCTCCGCTGCAGCCAATCACAGCGCCGCTCCGGCGCTGTGATTGGCCGGAGCGGCGAAGACGTGACTCCGCGCAAGCGCGCGTGAGCTGTCGAATTCGGCTACGTCGTCGAATGTTGCGACCTAGCCAAATTTGTGAATGGGGTGACGTCAGCGTCGCCGCATTTACATACAAATATCTCCTTAACCGTGTAGGTTAAGGAGATATTTCATGCACCTACAGGTAAGCCTTAATCTAGGCTTACCTGTAGGTCTTTGTTTAAAAAGTGGGTTTACAACCACTTTAATGCAGCACAAAGGGGTTAATTAACTGGCACTGGTCGCTAATGTATCAGAAACCAGTGGCAATACATTAACCCCCTCATGCTGCATTTTACAAATTGAGTCAAACACCAGTGATAAACACAAAGTCCCAATGTGCTAAAAAAGGTTGTTTGGTTCCTGTTTTAAAAACAACATTGATTCTTTCTTAAAAATGGGGGGGGGGGGGCGCAGTTTGCCATCTTCGCCCTGGGCACCAAATGGCCTTGTCCCAGCACTGCAGGAAACTGTTAAAGTTTTAAATACTGTATTTATTGGCGTATAACACTCACTTTTTTACCCTGAAAATAGAGGGTAAACTGTGCCTGCGTGTTATACGCAGGGGGCTGTGGAAAGTTTTTTTCAGGAAACTTCCCTCTTAAAGTTAGGGTGCGTGTTATACGCCTGTGCGTGTTATACGCCGATAAATACGGTATATTGTATGTAGCACACAGACCCTTTTTCCTACCATTGGCTCACTTGCAGGAAAAGGGCACACCGTACTATATGCCTGTACCCTCTTGTTTGAAGAGGTTGAGCAGTGTAATGTATTTGGGTCCCACAGCTAGGTTATCCATCGGTTGGTTCTCATCTCCTAAAATATAGGGACAAGTCTCTGTTTTCCCCCCAAGTAATTCCAATGTCCACACCACTTTAAACTCCAACGTTGAGTTTATTTTTCTTCAATATTCAGCAGATAGGAAAGGGTGGATAAGAGACAGGACAGCAAGGTTTCGGGAGGTAGGTCCGGGCACAAGTAAATGTTACAATCACCACTCAATCCCTGAGTGGGTTCAGCTCACCCGGATAGTCTCCTGTAAATGTGGATCCTAGCAGCCAAAGTGATGCTCGGATGCTTAATTAGGTTCTTTTCCTAGATACGATCGGGAGATCCTCTGCCACAGAATCTATTGTGTCCCGAACTTCTCAGCTTTTGCAATGCAAGGACAGGTGCCAGCAACAGCACATTACTAGGCCCTTGGTGGATAGATGAATCCCTCCAGAAAGTTACCGGGCCCCTTCCTTCACCGTGAACTCTCACTGGTCCCTCAGAAAGGTCCTCCCCCGGCCTCCTCTTCTTAGAGCGGGCTCCCTCGCAAGGGACACCCTGGGATTCCTCTTCCCAGAAGTGGGCTCCAGTTAAAGGTGCTGGGCCCAGAGCTGAAGTTGCAGCCCCAGGGCTAAAGGTACCTGGGACTGATGCGCACACAGCCCCATGGCCTGGAGGGCCGCGCACCTGGACTCCTCTCCTCCGACTCCAGACAGCCTCTCCACCAGGCGGCGTCTGCCCCTTATGTATCCTCTCCCAGCATGCACATCAGGCCAACCACGCCCACCGTACCGCTGCCGAGAGAGGACACCCTAAGGCACAGCACTGTTACCAGTGGTTCAACCCTGACCTGTCATGGCAGCGCCACCTACAGGCCACAGGGAACTGCACACCAGTATACCACCTGCAGAAACAAAGTAGAACAACCTATCAATGAGAACGGTCTGAGCCTAACTACTAACTCAGACCAGCCCCCTAAATTTGAGTAGTTAGCACCCCTAAAAGGGGGTGGGTGCTACATGTAAAAAAAAAAACAAAGCCCTAAATATCACTGACCTTCATGCTCAATTCCTATCTTCTATTGTCTTCAAGGAAGCCTCAAACAGACCTACCCCTAAATTTGAGGACCTGTGTTTAGGAAAAACTCCTTCTCACCACTTCTTTTCACAAATATACAAGCTGTTATGCACCCTTTCACAACGCTTTAATTCAGACCACATAGACTCCATGATTTAGCTGGTCCACAAATGTTCTATAGCAAGTAAAATACAGATTTCAGGATTTAAAATATTATCCCTGAGTACCTGGTCCTCTCTGTGATACTTAGTGATTTCTTGCTAGAAAATTTGCTCCTTTTGGGACACTATCAAAAATTGTATACTAAATATCACTAGCCCCAAGCTGAACAAGCCAGCCACATATCTCTTTCACCTGCATATCTTCCTAAGTAACAAATACAAACACTTCCTTATTATACATTTACTGAATGTGGCCAGAACCTGCATTCTGGCTACGTAGAGATGCACTCTTTCCACTCCCTCTTCTCTTTGGTTAGCAAACCTCAGTAAAACAATGCTGATAAAGGACCTTATAAGTATAACCAATATTCACATTAGAGAGGAGAAATTCAGGTAAACCGGGATACCCTAAACATATTTCATGAGCTCTTCTCTTGCAAACTCATATTGACTTCCCTCACTACATGATATTCATAGAACATTTCCCCTAACTCAGTGGCGGCTGGTGAAGTTTTAGGATGGGGGGGGCGCAAGACCTCGCCCTTCCTTTTTGACCCCTCCCACTTGGTGGAAATGGGCGTGGTTTCAGTGAAATAGTGGCTCTAAGGTGGTATGGTTAGCACCTGAGATGAACAAGGGATGGAGGGAGAGGGAGAGAGAGAGGGAGGGACAGCAGGCCCAGATCCTACACAACAATAGAAATATGTGTATTCTAGAAAGTTTAACAATCAGGAGATAAAGATACTTCAATCATTCCGGCACCATGGTTGTTATGGTGTCAGGATGATTGAAGTGCATTATTTCTATTATTACATTGTAATATAAAATGAAATCATTCAACTCACCATAATGCAGAATCAGTGGGAGCCCTGAGCGTGTCGCCTGCCACCAGATGCCATCAGGTGTCCCCAGCGGAGTCCTTCCTTACATGCAGCCCTGTGTCACATCAAATGCAGCCTTGTGTCACATCAAATGTAGCCTCTGTCCCATCAATTGCAGCCGCTGTCCCATCAATTGCAGTCTGTGACCTGTCCCATCAATTGCAGCCCCTGTCCCATCAAATGCAGCCTCTGTGCCATCAATTGCAGTCTGTGACCTGTCCCATCAATTGCAGCCTCTGCCCCATCAAATACAGCCTCTGTCCCATCAATTGCAGTCTGTGACCTGTCTCATCAATTTCAGCCTGTGACCTGTCCCATCAATTGCAGCCTCTGTCCCATCAATTGCAGCCTCTGTCCCATCAATTGCAGCCTGTGACCTGTCCCATCAATTGCAGCCTCTGTCCCATCAATTGCAGCCTCTGTCCCATCAAATGCAGCCTGTGACCTGTCCCATCAATTGCAGCCTGTGACCCATCAATTGCAGCCTGTGACCTGTCCCATCAATTGCAGCCTCTGTCCCATCAATTGTAGCCTGTGACCTGTCCCATCAATTGCAGCCTGTGACCTGTCCCATCAATTACAGCCTGTGACCTGTGGAATCAATTGCAGCCTGTGACCTGTGGCATCAATTGCAGCCTCTGTCCCATCAATTGCAGCCTGTGATCTGTCCCATCAATTGCAGTCTCTGTCCCATCCCATCAATTGCAGCCTCTGTCCCATCAATTGCAGCCTGTGATCTGTCCCATCAATTACAGCCTCTGTCCGATCAATTGCAGCCTGTGACCTGTCCCATCAATTGCAGCCTGTGACCTGTCCCATCAATTGCAGCCTCTGTCCCATCAATTGCAGCCTCTGTCCCATCAATTGCAGCCTGTGACCTGTCCCATCAATTGCAGCCTGTGACCTGTCCCATCAATTGCAGCCTCTGTCCCATCGAATCCCCCCCCAAAGGGGAGCACAGCGGCACTTACCTTGCTGTGTGGTGTCCTCTCCTTGTGTCTTCTTCCACTGGCAGCGGCCATGGAGGAGTCCGCTCCTCATACTTCCGGTTTTCTCTCTCTAGGGGCGCAATGAGAGAGAGAAAACAGGAAGTGACATCATGATCTACTCAGATGTCAATCAAACTGCCCGGCCGTAGTAATAGATACTACGAGCGCCGGCAGAAGCTGTGGCGCATCGGTAAGCGCCACAAGGTGGTACAAAAGCCCACAAATGAAGCGCCGCGTCTGCAATCTCGTGATTGCATTGACGTGGCGCTTCCCATTATGCATGTGGTCGGCGCCACATAGTGCATTTGGTAAAAGGATTTTTTGCCATTTTTTTTTTTTTTCGTTCTTAAAGGGGCCGTTTTGAAAAAAAAAATTGTCACTACAGGAAGGGGGGGGGGGGTTGGCGCCCGGGCGTCCGGGCGCCCCCTATGGACGGGCCACCGCTGCCCTAACTGTTCTTTCTGGTTGCCCTTAGAAATGTTACCTTTCAATCCAATATTATTTAAACAAATAGGTATCTGCTGCGCTTTGTGAAAATATTTTTTATACACAATCCCTAAATAAGCTGCTAGCACAATAATAATGAACAGCAACACAAGTATATATAAAAAAAGATAGAGGGGCAGTGCTAAATATTAATAGCTAAAAATCATAAAAGTCCATATTAACAAAAGTCCGCAGGAGATGTCCAGAAGAACTAAAATGTTGAAGTGCAGCTAAATAGCACATAAGTGAGGAAACCACCACCGGGCACCTAATCTCACTGCCTCTTACCCTCCTCTCCAGACCCTCATAACAAAGGTCAAACATGCAGTGTGTAGTAGTCCAGTGAAGTCCCCATTGTCAGTGTTTCCTCTCCAGATAATACGAACGTCTCTACCAGGACTTAATCAATCACATAGAGGGACAAAAGAGACACTCCTCATAGTGTAGAGATCTCAATCCAGTTTATTAAATAGTAAAAAATATCACTCACATAGTAGAAGTGTAAAAACGCTTGTCTTAGTTAAAAACAGCCAGCATTCCCAACCAGCAAGATGGCCGCTACGTCATACATACAATAGCTGTCAGCGATGCTAGTAGACCAGACTGTGTGACTGCACAGAGGAGACCAAATGGATGTAGGTGAAAATATGATAATTTATTAAGATCAATGAACGAACACACAACCACCTCCAACAGAACACCGTGCAATAAATCAACCAATAAACAGTGACTATAGACAATATGTACAATAATGGGAGATACCAGAATCGTAGTAAAAGCCAGGCCGAGGTCATACACAAGGGGATGCCAGCAGATTGGAAAGGATGGGAGGCAAACAGGAACAAGGAGGGGACGGATGGGTAGGCTGCAGAGAAGGGATCCAAAGTACTCAGGTAACAGGAGGACAGGTGACCGTGGTTATCAGGAGACAGGAGGGACAGGTGCAGGATGGGCTCAGGATAGGGATCAGGTCGGATCGGGTCAGGTAGGGTACAGGCTCAAAAGTCAGGATCGCAGATTCTAGGTCAGGGAGAGAGATACCAGGGCAAGGTATGTTTGTACTTGCCGGGTATAAATAGGAAGGCTTGTAATTGGCTTCAAGTCACACCTGAGCGCAGGAAGAGAAGTTCGCTCCCCACTGCCAGGATCCATCCGCTGGTGGAGACCAGTACTGCGTCCAAAGGATAATATAATACCAGCAGAGAGAAATTCTCCTGACAGTTCCACACTGCTGGAGACAGCTGCTGGTGGACCACAGTACTGCAAGCCAAATAATAAATATCAATAACTGTTTTATTTGAAGTTATGTCAGTTACAATTATAATGCATCGGTCTTACAACAAACAGAGTAATTGCTTTTTCTTCTTGGTTACATGTTTGTAATAGTTCCTGAGCGTGCCAGCACCGTACATCTGGCATCTATGCAGATTACTGATCTCATCAGATTATCTTATCATTTACATACCGTGCTATCAACCAAACCTTTGAACTGATAAGGCTATTAGATATTCAAGTACATGGGTCCCATAGGGACTCCCAGAGAAAGGGAAAGAGTAGAGAGGAAAAAGGAGAGAAGAAAAAAAAGAAAAAAGAGAGGGAAAGAATAAAGGGGAGAGGGAGAGAGAAGATGGGGGAGAGAGGGGGGGGGGAATGTCATCAAAGTGTACCTGGCTCTGAATCACCGTGGTCCTCCCGGCGGCGCCACAGCTCCCAGACCATGTTGTGAGAGTCAAGGTGATCATGAATCCTCGCCGTCATCCTCTCCATTGATTCTACATCCCTAATCCTGGCGTACAGCGCTCCCTCTGAAGGGGGGGAGCTGCGCTTCTAGTTCAGTGCCACCAAGCAGCGAGCTGCCGTAAGGACATGTCTGGTTAGTTTCTTGTATGGGCGAGGGGCCTTCAGAGACATCAGTCCCAGCAGGAAAAATTTGGGGGTGAATGGTACTTCCGTTTCTAGGAGGTGAGTCAGAAGTTGGTGAACTGAGTGCCAGTAAGGGGTTATCAGCGGGCACTCCCAATAGATATGATATAGTGTTCCCTTTGCTCCCTGGCATCTCCAGCATCGGTCCGAACTGGCCGGGTGGATGGCATGGAGGACATCAGGAGTCAAGTACCAGAAGTACAGTATCTTGTATATATTCTCCTTGTATAGCGTGCATATCGACGTTTTGGACGCTTGATTCCATATGGCCCTCCATTGTTCCAGGGGTATCTCCTCTCCCAATGCCTTTTCCCACTTGATCATGTAATTGTGTTTGCCCATTGAGTCAAAGGGCCTCTCATTCAATATTTTGTAAATATTTGAGATCAGACCTCTCTGGGCAAAGCCTACCAGAATGAGGTTCTCAAAAGGGGTAGGGGGGGAAAATTGCAGAGTTGGTGCGAAGGACAAGGCATAGTGGCGGATTTGGAGATACCCGTAGAAAGCCTGCTTAGGGAGGCCATATTGGGACTGCAGGTCGGCAAAGGGACGCAGTTTACGGGTGCGAGGATCCACCAAATTTCCAAAATGGAAGAGGTTTCTCGTAGTCCAGGGGGAGGAGATTTGGTAGGTTAAGCTATCTGACATTTTGGGGTTACAAGCAAATGAGGTCAGGAGCGAGCTGTCAGAGACCAGTCTATGTTGTTGTGTCAGTTTACGCCACATCCTCCTGAGCTGCGCCATCGGGCCTAGCAATCGTGCTGGCTCTACCTCTGCGTTCGCATTCCACAGAAGGTTGTTTGGGTGTATCGGAGCTAACCACAGTTTCTCTATCTCGGTCCATTTGTTATAGGAACGGAGTGTGAACCAAGAAGTTATTGCCCTCAGTTGTGCCGCCTGGTAGTATTTAGTGAGAGTGGGGAAAGCTAGGCCCCCATCCGACCTGGCCGCCTGCAACACCGACCGTGGGATTCTATGTCTCCCGTAGTTCCAGGTGAATCGTAGTAGGTCGGCTTGTAAGTGTTTCAGTTGGCCATAGGGGACGGGGATGGGCAAGGTCTGAAAGAGATACAACAGTTTCGGGAGGACCGTCATCTTCACAGATGCGATCCTTCCGAGTAAGGAGATGTGGTGCTTTTTCCATTGCTGGAGGAGGGTCCTGATATTGTGGAAGAGGGGGGGGGGGAAGTTTTCTTGATAAAGAGTAGAGTATTGTGGGGTAATATTAATTTCCAAGTATTTTAGGGCGGTATTTTTCCAGCTATAGGGGAAATTGGCTTTCAGGTGTTCTACCTCACCCTCTGGTATATTGAGTGGGAGGGCCTCCGACTTTGATGCATTGATTTTGTATCCCGATAGAGCCCCATAGCGGTCTAGTTCTGCGTGAAGGATTGGAAGGGAAGTCCTGGGTTGAACTAAGGAGAGAATGATGTCATCTGCAAACAGGGAGATTTTAAACTCCCTGTTCCGAACCCCTATGTCCTTAATGTCCGGGTTGCCACGGATTGTCGCTGCTAGGGGTTCAACACATAGTGCAAAGAGCAGGGGTGAGAGTGGACACCCCTGTCTGGTGCCATTCTGTATTGGCAACGGGGCGGACAGGGCGAAGGGGGTCCTGACTTGGGAAGATGGGTTTGAATATAGGTGTTGTATGGCTCTATAGAAGGGCCCCCTGAATCCCACATGGCGGAGCGTGGCGAACAGGGAGGGCCACCCCAGGCGGTCAAACGCTTTTTCTGCGTCCAAGCTCAACAGCAGGGCCTGTGCGCCCTCCCTGTTCACCACCTCAACCAGGTCTATTATCTTCCTAGTATTGTCACCCGCCTGGCGGAAAGGGACGAATCCCACCTGATCTTTATGGATCAGGGAGGGTAAGACCGTGTTCAGGCGCATAGACAGGAGTTTAGTGAATATTTTAAGGTCCGAATTCAGCAGGGCAATTGGTCTGTAGTTAGCGCAGAGGGAGGGGTCCTTCCCGGGTTTGGGGATCACTGTGATAAAGGAGCTCTGCATATCTCTCGGGATCGGAGTGTCATGAAGGAAGGCATTGAAGAGCCTGCACATGTAGGGGAGGAGGGGAGGGAGAAATTCCTTGTAGTACTCGTATGGGAAGCCGTCCGGGCCTGGGGCTTTGCAATTGGGTAGGGATTTGATGGTCTGCTCTATTTCCTCTTGCGTGATCGGAGCATTCAAAGCATCCAGATCTGTGGACTGGAGCCGTGATACACCGCTAAGATCTAGGTATTGCTGAATACGGTTAGTCAGGTCAGGCGTGGGGGGGGTTTGCGGGGATATCAGGGTTATTATACAAGGCCTTGTAGAAGACTTCAAAGGAATGGGCTACGTCAGTGGGGTGGGAGACCAGGCGGCCCGCGCTATTTTGGATCTGATGTGGGGTCGACACTTGAGCGTTGTCCCGGAGCTTCCGGGCTAGAAGCGTATGGGCCTTATTCCCCTTGTCATAGAACATCTGTTTTAGTTTGAGTAAGGCTTTTTCTACCCTGTTCAGGGCTAGGTCTCCCAACGTTGCCCTGAGGGCCAAATTTTTTTTCAGGAGAACCAGAGTGGGGTTGGATTGAAGCTGCTTTTCTAGATTTCTAAGCTCCTGTTCTGTGTGCTTCTGCAGGGCCTGTGAGTCCCTTTTCATGGTTGAGGAGAGGGCTATGCATCTGCCCCTCATCACCGCCTTATGGGCTTCCCAAAATGTGGATATAGATACATCCCCCGTGTCATTGTCTGCCATATAATGTTGTAGCGTGGTATTTAGTTCAGTTTTTGAGGGGAGGTGTTGCAGTAGGAACGTATTTAGACGCCAGGTGCACGGTCTACGTGTTGGGGCATCTAAGTCCAGGGTTAACTCTACCGGGGCGTGGTCCGACCACGAGATCGGCAGGATCCGCGCAGTTCGAGTCATACATAGGGTTGCATTGTTAACAAAGAAGTAATCTATGCGGGAGTGCGTGCGATGGGGGGCCGAATAAAAGGTGTACTGTCGGTCTCCAGGATGGAGAGCCCGCCAGGCATCAAAGAGGGCATACCTTCTGGAAATTTGGCGGAAAAGCTGCGAATCTCTAAGTGCTCTCGGTGTGGGCGCCCTGGGGCCCACCCCCCAAATAATAAATATCACCAGCGGATGGAACCTTTCCTGACAGTACCCCACCTCAAAGGAGCGGCCTCCGAACGCTCCAACTAACTGTTGCTGGGGAAAGTTCATGGCAACAAGCTGGGCAACAGGTAAAGTCACATCCGGGCAGACAGCGGGCACATCTAGGCAGACAGCGGGCACATCCGGGCAGACAGCGGGCACATCCCACATTGAATTATTCACTTTACAGTCAACACAAAGGACAAGGGGGCACTCTTTGCGTCTAGAGGAAAAGAGATTTCACCTCCAAATACGGAAAGGCTTCTTCACAATAAGAGCTGTGAACATGTGGAATAGACTCCCTGCAGAGGTGAATCTGGCCAGCTCAGTAGATTGCTTTAAGAAGGGCCTGGATTCTTTCTTAAATGTACATAATATAACTGGGTACTGACATTTATAGGTAAAGTTGATCCGGGGAATATCCGATTGCCTCTCGGGGGATCAGGAAGGATCATGCTCTGCTGTTTTTTTTTTGCCTTCCTCTGGATCAACTGTGGGTATAGAATTGGGTATATGGGATTGTACGATATATTTATTTTTTATTTTTTTATGGTTGAACTGGATGAACTTGTGTCTTTTCAACCTGACTAACTATGTAACTATGTAACATCTGGGCAGGAGACAGGCACATCAAGCTGGGCAGCAGACAGGGGCAAATCAAGCTGGGCAGCAGACAGGGGCAAATCAAGCTGGGCAGCAGACAGGAACACACCAGGCTGGGCAGCAGGCTACGGGTCATCGAGCTGGGCAGCAGGCTCCGGGTCATCGAGCTGGGCAGCAGGCTCCAGGTCATCGAGCTGGGCAGCAGGCTCCGGGTTATCGAGCTGGGCAGCAGACAGGAACACACCAGGCTGGGCAGCAGGCAGGAACACATCAGGCTGGGCAGCAGGCTCCGGGACATCAAGCTGGGCAGCAGGCTCCGGGTCATCGAGCTGGGCAGCAGGATTCGGGTCATCGAGCTGGGCAGCAGATAGAGGCTCTGCAGGGCAAGAAACGGGCACCACAACCTCAGGCCGGGAAACGCGCACCACAACCTCAGGCCGGGAAACGGGCACCACAACCTCAGACCGGGAAATGGGCACCACAACCTCAGGCCAGGAGACGGGCACCACAACCTCAGACCGGGAAACGGGCACCACAGCCTCAGGCCGGGAAACGGGCACCACAACCTCAGGCCGGGAAACGGGCACCACAACCTCAGGCCAGGACGCTGGCTCTAGCTCTTCAGGCTGGAATGCTGGTACTGGTTCTTCAGGCTGGAACACTGGCACCCCGGGCTGAAACACTGACATCTAGGGCTGAAACACTGACATCTAGGGCTAAAACACTGGCACCAGGACATCAGACTGGAAGGCAGGCACCAGGACATCAGACTGGAAGGCAGGTTCTGAGACTTCAGGCAGAGACACGGGCACCGGATCTTCAGGCCGGAACACGGGCACAGGGACATCAAGCTGGAACACGGGCACAGGAACTGCAGGCTGGCAGACTGGCACAGGAACTTCAGGCTGGCAGACTGGCACAGGAACTTCAGGCTGGCAGACTGGCACAGGAACTTCAGGCCGGCAGACTGGCACAGGAACTTCAGGCCGGCAGACTGGCACAGGAACTTTAGGCCGGAAGACTGGCACAGGAACCTCAGGCCGGCAGACTGGCACAGGAACGTCAGGCTGGGTGGCTGACAGAGGCTCATCAGGCTGAGAAACGGGCACAGGAACTTCAGGCTGGCAGACTGGCACAGGAACTTCAGGCCGGTAGACTGGCACAGGAACGTCAGGCTGGGCAAAATGCACAGTGACGTCAGACTGGGTAAAGGGCACTGGGACGTCAGACTGGGTAGCAGGCATAGGGTTGGCAGATTTAGGTGGATCGTCAGGTTCAACTGGCATGAACGCAGGCTGGAGCAGGTTGGTGGGTATGGAGGGAGGTTGGGTTACTGGTAGGATTGTGTGGGTCGGAAAGTACTTCCGCTTCTTAGTCACTGTAGATTTGTAAATAAGGGGGGGAATGTATGAAAAGGATGGAATTGAGTAAGAGGAAGGACTGGAATGCGGCAGAGATACGGGAACAGTGGCTGGAGGAGGTTCTTGTGGATTTGCTACAGGTGGAAGAGAAGAAGCAGGTGGATTGAAGGCAGGGTAGGTGCGACAAGTAGAGACTGGGTAATAATGTTTGGTAGGAGGCTGTGCAAACTGGGCTGTAGCTGGGGTTGCCATAGGCGATGGACAGATAAATTCTTGGGAAGGCAGGGGATTAATGGCAGGGCTGGAATGTTTTGGCTTGGCTGAATTCAGGAGATCTGACCATGCCTGCAGCACAGGTGGAATAAAAACTGGTTTACACACACCCTGTCTAATCAGAGACTGCACTGAACTAACACAATCGGATAGCACCTGCTGGGAACAAGGGAAATAATGTTCATCGAAAGAAGCTGGATCATCCTCTAATAACCATACTAGGGATTCAACTTGGTCACCATTGAAAGGGGGAGAGAAATCATTACTTCCTTAGGGAACACATGACAGGGCTGGTTTTACACATAACCGGATTAACGGCTGAACATCCTCAGACTGCATGTAACCCTGATCCACCAAGAAATGAGCTGATCGGATTATTTCCATCAGCTGGTCACTAGTCTATCCCTTTAAAACCTGGCGACAATATTCGCCATCCTCTGCCGCCAGCAGAGAATAGTAAAGGATTTCATCGGAATCCATATCAGCAGAACTCACAACACCAGGATGGTTCCTCAATGCAGCCACGTCTGATCAGGGATGGCCCTGGAATACTGTCAGCGATGCTAGTAGACCAGACTGTGTGACTGCACAGAGGAGACTGGATGTAGGTGAAAATATGATAATTTATTAAGATCAATGAACGAACACACAACCACCTCCAACAGAACACCGTGCAATAAATCAACCAATAAACAGTGACTATAGACAATATGTACAATAATGGGAGATACCAGAATCGTAGTAAAAGCCAAACGAGGTCATACACAAGGGGATGTCAGCAGATGGGAAAGGACGGGAGACAAACCGGAACAAGGAGGGGACGGATGGGTAGGCTGCAGAGCAGAGATCCAAAGTACTCAGGTAACAGGAGGACAGGTGACCGTGGTTATCAGGAGACAGGAGGGACAGGTGCAGGATAGGCTCAGGATAGGGATCAGGTCGGATCGGGTCAGGTAGGATGCAGGCTCAAAAGTCAGGATCGCAGATTCTAGGTGAGGGAGAGAGATACCATGGCAAGGTATGTTTGTACTTGCCGGGTATAAATAGGAAGGCTTGTAATTGGCTTCAAGTCACACCTGAGCGCAGGAAGAGCAGTTCGGTCCACACTGCCAGGATCCATCCGCTGGTGGAGACCAGTACTGCGTCCAAAGGATAATATAATACCAGCAGGGAGAAATTCTCCTGACAGTTCCACACTGCCAGGAGACACCTGCTGGTAGACCACAGTACTGCAAGCCAAATAATAAATATCACCAGCGGATGGAACCTTTCCTGACAAAAGCGGCATACGTCTCTAACTTTTCGCTACGTGTTTCGTCATCAAATGATGTCGTCATTTGATGACAAAACACATAGGGAGAAGTTGGAGAACACCCCCCCTTCCTCGTAATTAATTAATGAATTATTGTTTTTCTCTTCCTCTATGCTAGCCTTCTTCTTTCTCTATGCCCTATATACCCAATTTTCCCTTTTCACCATGCATAACTCAGCTGTAGTTTCCAGGTAGTATTGCTTTTTGCATCCTTGTGCTTATAGCTTTAATTAGACTTCCTGTCAGCACTCTTGGATGCTTCCCTACCCACAAATGTTCACTTGTTTGAAATATAAAATCCTGAATATTTAAAGAACTGCTGATAACAACATACTGTACAACCTGCGATGTACATTTAAATTCCTAGGTAATTGGGTTCACACCCTTTTTTGGCCTATGCATCTCACTTGCAGTACCACCATAATCTTAGACTCACACCATTTCTACAGCTAAAACAAGACCCCACTTCTTTTTGGTCATATTGTAATAAAACAATATGTTTTGTCCTTCTACCATTATTCTATTGTAAATTTTTGACTATGTAAATTGGATATAAATGCCACTCCTATTTTTTTCTAGCCCCCTATTTTCTGAGAAAATAGGGCTAAAATAAATCTAACAACTGTGCAGGAGCACACTCTCATGAGATGTGGGATACTTGGCTTTTTCAGGATCCTGGGAGACGGTTGATTGACATCACACACCTTGCATGCTGGAACCTTGGGGTAAGGCAGGTACTTTTTTCTTCATGCTCATATTTAATTTTTTTAGGATTAAATAAATGTTTTAGTAGGTAGGGGGTTAGGAAATATCAGTGCCTTGTACCTACTTCAAATTTCCACTTTAACCACTTCCCGACTGCCTGCTAATCAGAAACATGGATCAGAGTGTCCATGCAGTGAGCCCATCCCTCACACAGTTAGAAACACACTGAGGGAACACAGTTAACCCTTTGATCACCCCTGATGTTAACCCCTTCCCTGCCAGTGTCATTAGTACAATGTCAGTGCATATTTTTAGCACTGATCACTGTATTAATGTCACTGGTTCCCAAAAAAGTGTCAAAAGTGTCAGCTAGGTGTCCGTTCTGTCCGCCGCAATGTCTCAGTCCCGCTAAAAATCGCCAATCACAGCCATTAGAAGTAAAAAAATAATAAAAATGCCATAAATCTATCCCCAATTTTGTAGACACTATAACTTTTGCGCAAACCAATCAATATACACTTATTTTGATTTTTTGACCAAAAAATATGTAGCAGAATACATTTTGGCCTAAATTGATGAAGAAATTTGATTTTAATTTTTTTTTTATTGGATATGTTTTATAGCAGAAAGTAGAAAATAGAGTTTTTTTTTTTTTTTTTAAATTGTCGTTCTTTTTTTGTTCATAGCGCAAAAAATAAAAACTGCAGAGGTGATAAAATACCACCAAAAGAAAGCTCTATTTTTGGGGAAAAAAGGACATACATTTTATTTGGGTACAGTGTCGCACGACCGCGCAATTGTCAGTTAAAATAACACAGTGCCGTATCACAAAAAATGGCCTGGTCATTAAGGGGGTAAAACCTTCCGGGGCTGAAGTGGTTAAATTAACCCCGTGGAAAACACCAATTACACTAAAGAATGCACTGAAATAAAAGCAGTCAGTATATGCTTTTGTTTACATGTCTATACATGTATTACACAGTGAAGGAAGTTCCCCATCAGGTCTGCCCCCTCGGTATGTCAGACCCCGCCTACGTCATTGGCCTGAGCGGGGAACTTCCTTCACTGTGTAATTTAAATTTACACAGTGAAGGAAGTTCCCCATCAGGTCCGCTCAGGCCAATGACGTAGGCGCGGTCTGACATACCGAGGGGGCGGACCTGATGTGGAATTTCCTTCACTGTGTAATACATGTATAGACCCGCCCCTTCCAATGTTCCGCATCAGGTCCTCAGCCTTATACCTAGTCATTGGCTGAGCGGACCTGATGGGGAACTTTAGAAGGGGCGGGTCTATACATGTAATAGACTGCGGAGGAAGTTCCCCATCAGGTCCGCTCAGGCTCAGCCAATGACGGACAGCGCTGGACATCGGATCGCCGCGGGACACTGGATTTCACCGCTGGAATGTTTTTGTTTTTTTTGTTTTTTTTTTAATAAAGGACTTTTCCAAGGTGTTTTTCTTAAAATTTTTTGACACTTTCTTCGTGAAATGGTAGGGGTACAATGTACCCCTTACCAATTCACATTGGGGGGGGCCGGGATCTGGGGGTCCCCTTTGTTAAAGGGGTCTTCCAGATTCCGATAAGCCCCCCGCCCGCAGACCCCCACAACCACCGGGCAAGGGTTGTGGGGATGAGGCCCTTGTCCCCATCAACATGGGGACATCCTCCCCATGTTGAGGGCATGTGGCCTGGTACGGTTCAGGAGGGGGGGGCGCTCTCTCGTCCCCCCCCTCTTTTCCTGCAGCCTGCCAGGTTGCGTACTCGGATAAGGGTCTAGTATGGATTTTTGGGGGGACTCCACGCCATTTTTTTTTAAATTTGGGGTGGAGTTCCCCTTAAAATCCATGCCAGATCTGAAGGGCCTGGTATGGATATTTGGGGGAACCGCACGCATTTTTTTTTTTAATTTGCGGCCGGGTTCCTCTTAATATCTATACCAGACCTGAAGGGCCTGGTAATTGAATTCTGGGGAACCCCCACGCTTTTTTTTAAATTTTTATCAATGACTTTTGTATGTATTGCCGGGAGCCGACAATTCATTAATAGCCGCGAGTCAGTTTTAAATGACTTTTTTTCCTTCAAAAATGACATTTTATGCAGGGACAGTTCTAAGCACGGGAAACATGCGCCACTTTACATGCATATCATACACACCCCCTAGGTACAAAATTTAAAGGAATATTTCACTTTTATTGTTTCACTTTAAGCATTATTAAAATCATTGCTCCCGAAAAAACAGCCGTTTTTAAAACTTTTTTTTGCATTGATACATGTCCCCTGGGGCAGGACCCGGGTCCCCAAACACTTTTTATGACAATAAATTGCATATAAGCCTTTATAATTAGCACTTTAGATTTCTCCCATAGACTTTTCGAATTTGCCGCGAACACCCCAATTTGTTCGCTGTTCGGTGAACGGGCGAACAGGCAATGTTCGAGTCGAACATGAGTTCGAACTCGAAGCTCATCCCTACCGGCTAGTAGGAACTCACAAGCTCTCGCTCCTCTCCTCACATAACTGGGATGTGTGTGTTTACACACACACGTCCCTGTTCTGCCTCTCGTGCCCACGATCGCACGTGGCCAGTCATCGCGACCGCCGGACACGAGCATCGGCACCCCCGCAGTACAGTGGGCACACGCGCATCTGCTATCCCACTTAAAGGAGCCGATGTACAGCTATGACGGATCGCGGGATCGTGCCGACCTGCCGCAGTATAATGACAGCAGCTGGTTAGCCAGCCCAGTATAACCCCTCCTACTCCCATCATGCTTCACTTTTTAGCTAGTGTCCTGACAGGCCGAATGTCTTTTTCTCATTGAGAAAAGTTTCCTCATTTTCAGTTAAGATAGATATTTTCTTCAATCAAGATTACCAACACCTTTGGAGGCCACATCTGAACCTAACTGGACCAAAGATTGCTACTAAAGAGAGCATCTAATTGTGGCACTTTCCAGACCTGGTGATACTATGTTGGTTAGACAGCATTTTCCAGGGCTTTCCAGGTCCAGAGCCATGGCACAGCCTCTGTTGTGACCCAGTCTCTGAAGACTCATTTATGAGTAGGCAGTGTGGCCTGCGCATCATGGTCTGCTACATTTCTTGATACTATTGAGAACCATTATTTGATCCCTTCTTTTTTTTGGATTTCCAGTTAACCCATTAAAGTGGTTGTAAACACTTTACAACCACTTTTTGCTACAGGTAAGCCTATAATAAGGCTTATCTGTAGCTAACCCGGATATCTCTTAAACCTGCACGGTTTAGTAGATATCCCCTGTATCTGTATGTGCTAACGTCATCGGCACATGCGCACTGAAGCAACGGCACATATGTGCCGTTGCTTCGGTGAGTGTGCCGTTACCGGTGGCTCCCACGTGCATGTGCGGGAGTGACATCATCGCAGCTCCGGACAATCACATCGCCGAAGCCCGCGATACCTGGAAGTACATCCGGGAGTGATGTCGCCGACCGGAGTGGTGTACTAAGACCGCTGCGGGGGCTTCCATCTAAGGTAAGTAATTCATAATGAGCTAGTATGCTATGCATACTAGCTCATTATGCCTTTGTCTTGCAGGTTTATTAATGTTTTATTGTCTGTTGGTTTACAACCACTTTAAGGGACGTTACCTGATCACCTCAGCCCATACCTCCCAACCTTTTGAGATGGGAACAAGGGACACCTAAAGTATGTAGGCATAAGACTCACCCCCAGCCACGGCCCCTTAAAAGATAATTATACAAAAAATTATTTATTTATTTCTACCACTACTATTCTTTTATATTGGCTTTTGAAATTTACAAATGCAGCAATTTGGAAATTGGGTGAAAGGTTTAGCACCGGGAAACACTTTTCGAAAGATAAATATTGCTTTTTAATGTACAACTATATAGATCAGACCAAAATGAGGGATAAATGAGGAGAAAAGAGGAATAGAGGGACTTTGTTCCAAATCAGGGACAGTTGGGAGCTGTGACCTCAGCCTCTTCGGCTCTCAGCAGAAGATTTGTGAGCACTTATGGCTTTTGCCTGGTGTTCTAAGTTTACTTTTTTAAACAGTGCAACATCTTGAATCTGAAATACAAAAGGAAAAGTCCAGCTGATTTGAATCAGGCCTCTCCAGCTCACTAGCCACTAACATTTCTGGGATGACACGTCCTTCCTCGGGGACCTAAAAGCCAGGATTGTTGTCTCCTGCTTGAGTCAATACACTCTTCAGAGTCTTCTTTAGCTTTGTCAGGTGTAGCCCTGTCAGGAGTCAGCACATGAGATGACCAGATATATGTAGCTACACACAGAAACTGTGACCAGACAATGTATCTATATCTTTAAAGTGAGATTTATCTACAGTGAACAAAAACAACAGCAATAAACATGAGAACGCATGGAAATCAAAACTAAATGACAAAATGCCTAATCAGCAACCTATCAAACTACTGTAACTATATACACAATATACACAAATAGATATACACAAGGCAGGGGAAAACTGGAGGAGCAGGGAGCAAGACAGTAGGGTACAGGGTGCAGGGTAGGGGCAGGAGCAACAGCAAGATCAAGAACAAGAACAAATGCAGACTTCTCAAGTCTCCCGCGAGTTGCGGGAGTCTCCCGCATTTGACTGCGGGCTCCCAGACACCCGCGAGTGCAGGGCGATCTCCCGGCTGGGACCGTCACTCAGCCACAGACAGAGCAACCTGAGCGGCTGAATGGAGTACGGTCGCGGCGGCCGCTCGAGCTGCTCTGTCTTCTGTCTGTGGCCAGGGTAGGGGGCGGGACAGAGCCGGGAGATTTGGAGACACACCCCATGCTGGACCTCTCATGGCACACTCTTCCCCGTCAGCCCCTCCTTCCCTCCCGTCCACCCCAGGTGCTTCTGGGATGGACGGGAGGGAAGAAGGGGCCGTCAGGGAGGAGCGCGCCACGAGAGGTAAAATGACCGCCGCTTTGCAGGGACCAGATCTGTCATCACCTCAGACAGACTAGAAGAGAGGAGGGGCCGGCGGGGAGGAGCATGCCACGAGACGTAATGACAGCCGCTTCCCAAGCTACTCTGCAAGTAATGTAGCAGTAGCTGCTTGGATCTTGCGGTGATGTGCCCAGTACTGTGATGTGTGCCCTACTGTGTGCCCCATTATGTGCCCCATGCCCTGCTGTGTGCATAGTTCCCTGCTGTGTGCCCCATGCCCCGCTGTTTGCCCTGCTGTGTGCCCATGCCCTGCTGTGTGCCCTGCTGTGTGCCCAGTGTCCCGCTGTGTGCCCCATGCCCCGCTGTGTGCCCTGTTGTGTGCTCAGTGTCCCGCTGTGTGCCCAGTGTCCCGCTGTGTGCCCCATGCCCCGCTGTGTGCCCAGTGTCCCGCTGTGTGCCCTGCTGTGTGTCCAGTGTTCCGCTGTGTGCCCCATGCCCCGCTGTATGCCCTGCTGTGTGTCCCATGTCTTTCTGTTTGTCCTGATGTATGCCCCATGATGTGCCAAGATGTGTGCCCCCTGCCCTGCTGTGTGCCCCATGTCCTGATGTGTGTCCTATGCCCGCTGTGTGCCCTGTTGTGTGCCCCATGATGTGCCCTGATGTATGCCCTACTGTGTGCCCCATGTCCTGATGTGTGCCCTGTGCCCTGCTGTGTGCCCAATGTCTTGATGTGTGCCCCATGATGTGCCCTGCTGTGTGCCCTTCTGTGTGCCCAGTGTCCCGCTGTGTGCCCTGCTGTGTGCCCAGTGTCCCGCTGTGTGCCCCATGCCCCGCTGTATGCCCTGCTGTGTCCCATGTCTTGCTGTGTTCCATGTGTCTCCCTGCCCTGGTGTGTGCCCCATGTCCTGATGTGTGCCCCATGCCCGCTGTGTGCCCTTTGCCCTGTTGTGTGCCCCATGATGTGCCCTGATGTGTGCCCTACTGTGTGCCCCATGTCCTGATGTGTGCCCCATGTCCTGATGTGTGCCCCATGATGTGCCCTGCTGTGTTCCCTTCTGTATGCCTCATGCCCCGCTGTGTGCCCTGCTGTGTGCTCAGTGTCCCACTGTGTGCCCCATGCCCTGCTGTGTGCCCTGCAGTGTGCCCAGTGTCCTGCTGTGTGCCCCATGTCCCGCTGGGTGTCCCATGTCTTGCTGTGTGTCCAGTGTCCCGCTGTGTGCCCGGTGCCCCGCTGTGTGCCCTGTGGTGTGCCCAGTGTCCCGCTGTGTGACCCATGTCCCGCTGGGTGTCCCATGACTTGCTGTGTGCCCAGTATCCTGCTGTGTGCCCCATGCCCTGCTGTGTGCCCTGCGTTGTGCCCAGTGTCCCGCTCTGTGCCCCATGCTCCGCTGGGTGTCCCATGTCTTGCTGTGTGCCCTGTGTCCTGATGTTTGCCCCATGATGTGCCCTGTGACCAGATGTGTGCCCCCTACCCTGCTGTTTGCCCCATGTCCTGATGTGTGCCCCATGCGCGCTGTGTGCCCTGTGCCCTGTTGTGTGCCACATGATGTGTCCTGATGTGTGCCCCATGTCCTGATGTGTGCCCAGTGCCCCTGTGTGCCCTGTGCCCTACTGTGTGCCCCATGTCCTGATGTGTGCCCCATGCTGTGTGCCCCATGCCCCACTGTGTGCCCTGTGCCCTGCTGTGTGCCCCATGTCCTTATGTGTGCCTCATGGTGTGCCCTGCTGTGTGCCCCGTACCCTGCTGTGTGCCCCATGTCCTGATGTGTGCCCCATGCCTCTCTGTGTGCCCCATGCCCTTTTGTGTGCCCCATGATGTGCCCTGCTGTGTGTTCTATGCCCTGATGTGTGCCCAGTACCCCGCTGTGTGCCCCATGCCCTGTTGTGTGCCCCGTGCCCTGATGTGTGCCAAGTCGACGGGGTCGGTGCCGGCGCGAAGCGGCACCTCCCTGAAATGAGTTTGCCACCTCCCTGAAATTAGTTTTTGCAGGTTGGGATGTCTGCAAATGGCAACAGGGTCTGGGAGCAACATGGCAAAGTACAGAGAAGGGGTGACCAAAACATTGAGGTGCTGTGTGCTAGTGGGAGCAGCCTTAAATAGCCACCTGAAAACAGGTGGAGCTGATCACTGAAACCTGCTGGCCTCTAACCTGGAACTGCAGCAATCAGTCCAGATCACCACAGTGCCTTCAGCAGGCGAACTTGGTTCTAACAAGCCCCCTCCTCTACCTTATCCAGAGAGGAGTTCTCTGCAATTATGTTTGATTTTTTGGGACAAATTGCAAAACTTGCAGGCTAGAAACACAGGCATTAAGTGTACCTCTACACCTTCTCCTCCAGAACATGTGTCTAGCTTTCCTGCAGTTGTGGCTTCTGTTGCTGAGGCTCTGTTTGATGTCTGTCTAACACCTTTGATGAATACATGTATTCCTCAGGCCTAAGGATCCTATGTTGGTTCTTGATTTGGTGTGTGCCATCTTCAATGTGGAACAACAGCCTGTAGCTGTTATTAGTGCAGTTTTTAGTCTGGCATCCTTGAAATGCCCCAAATTGTTTCTGATGCAATCCTTACTTAAACCTGTTCTGTATGTTGGCAGATGCTAATGTCCTTTGTTTTCTTAACCCTCCTTTTGGAATGTAATGGGTAAAGTTAGTGCCCCTTTATATGCCAGCTGTAAGTGCACTCGGGGTATAGGAGCAGTAAACCCCTGATCTGCAGAGATGTAGTGCTATGCTAGAGCTAAAACTAAGAGCCCTCTGCAGGGCTCGAATGCCAGGGTGAAGAGAGAAGACACTTGGAGCAAAGAACCTTGACCCCTTTGACCCTAACTTAATGGGTCCTATGAGGAGAAAAAACTGCACAAACCAAGAAAAATTATTACTAAATATAGGCAGCAGCTTTGAGTGAGATAACACAAAAGGCATAAAAGAAGAAATAGAAAGCTGCGCCAAGCATAAAAAAATAATGAATTTGATTATTTGAGCAAGTCCCTATATGACACAAGGATAACCCATTCAGTCTGATTCAGACATAAGACACCGGGTAACAGTCTATAGGTATATCACAGTTCTTATATTGAAAAGAGACGGCACCACAGTGACTTCTTAAACATGTGTGAGATCCACCACTGAATAACAAAGCCGCTTACCAGAAGGCAAGCAAAATAGAGCAGTCGGCTATAGCCCAGCCACGGCCTTTGATTCAGGAAGGATGTCCCTCATATAAGACGGAAGCTCACGGACCAGGGTTTCTCCACACTCATGCAAATACATCAACATACGCAGGTATAAAAGAAAGAAGGGGGTGGACCATAGCGTAACTCCGAATGGATAGATTTATTAAAAAGTAGTAAGTTATACTTACAGCATAAACAATAAAAACAGCAAATATATAAAATGTGCCGGCCGGCATAACAGGAGCCCTTAGCGTGGTGACGTCACTGCGCGTCCTCCCATACGCGTTTCATCATCAAACAGACGTTCTCAATGGGGATAGGGTGCCACAGTGACTCACCATGTTAATTTAGACCAGACCTCATTGTGAAGTACGCGGAACGGGCATCGGCGCCATGTTGTTTGAGGGCAAAAATGCCATTAGTTAGCACCAATTGGTTTCCAGTGTATCCAATCCATATGAAGAGAGTTCCTGGACATTTATTTTGAAGGACTAATCTTATTTAGACAATACACGACCCAAATCTAAATGGGTGGAGATTGTAAATGTGGGGATTAAAATTTGGTCACGGGATATAGCCCCGCAGACAAACGGCAGCTAGCCTGAGACAAAAAGCATCTTATATTAGGAGAGGGGGGGGTTATTTACCTAATTGAGTATGTACACCATGGGTGTAATCCCACGGATATACAATACCTGTCAAAGAATGCTTTAAGAGTAGTAAACACTGTAACGTTATGCATCATGTGTGCATATAAACTTTTAGATAATATATATAAACAAATAATATATTAAATCAAGAGTTCCGCACGTAGTTAAACACAGAATGCAGAAACTCACACATGACACCTAGTGGAGTGAGTGTGAATTTCAGTGAATATAGTGAATTATTTAGTGAACAAAAAACTTGATAATAAGTTCACAACTATGAATTAAACCCCTCTGATTTTTTTTAAAATAAGAGGGGGGGGAGGAAAGGGGGGGAAAAGAAAGGGAAGGGGGGGAGGGTAGAAGGGGAGGAAAGGAGGGGTATTGATTATATGTTGTGAGGGGGTTAGCTCGGCAGCGGGTGTGTGTGACCCCCGGGATGGGCTCCCCACACAAAAACAGGCCCAGCAAACGGAGGTTGTGGTTTTCAAAATCAAAAAGGTGCGGTTTATTTTCTATTTACAGTGACAAAACACAACAAAGCAAAAGAAACATAAACAAAATAAATCCTGGTCAACTTGACCTCTGACTAAACATACAGGTTTCCTAACTAACAACTGGGATCAGCCTAGTGCTGTCCTAGTCCCTAAGTCCCTGGTTTTAAATGTCCAAGCAAATAGCCACACAGGCTTTGTCTCACCGCACAGGGGTTCACTCTCCCTAGACAGTCCACACAGGTCTGGGTCCAGGCATGAGCAAACACCTAATGAATCTGGGAGTTCTTATAGAGGCCTAAATGAGCTGACAAGCTTCAGCTGGTCTCATCAACTCCCTGTCTGCACGACGCCCCACACTCTCCCTAGAGGTATGAGTCATCCATGAGCCCACTAGCCTCAGCTGGGCTTATACAACTCTCCACCTAGTTGTATAAGTCGGCGTAAAGCCTGAATCTGGGCAAAATATATCTACCCCCCTGGATGCAACCAGGTGACTTTACCTTCCTGCTGTCACATACCCCCCCCCTCTTGTTTTAACCTCGGGGTTGGAACACCAGCAATCAGGCATTCATGTACTCGAGACAAAGCATCCACATTCCCCATTTGAACGCCAGGGCGATGCTTTACTGTGAAGTTGAATTCCTGGAGGGCCAGGAACCACCTATTCACTCTTCTATTTGTTTCCTTGTTTTGAGCCATCCACTTTAACGGAGCGTGATCCGTAACCATTTCAAAGTGCCTACCTAGCAGGTAGTACCGAAGGGAATCTAGAGCCCACTTCACCGCTAAACACTCCTTTTCAACGGTGGCGTAATTTACCTCATGGGACTTCAACTTCCTGCTGAGGTAAATGACTGGGTGCTCTTCCCCGTTCCAGACCTGGGACAATACTGCTCCTAACCCCACATCTGACGCATGACTTTGTACGACAAAGTCTTTAGAGAAGTCGGGTGAGTACAACACTGGCTGGCTACATAAGGCTTGTTTCAAGAATTGGAATGCTGCCTCAGCCTCGGGGGTCCATTTAATCATGACCGACCCTTTCCCCTTCGTCAGGTTGGTTAGGGGCACAGCCTTAGAAGCAAAGTGGGGAATGAATCGCCGATAATACCCAGCGATTCCCAGAAAGGCTCGTACCTGCTTCTTGCTGTTGGGACGTGGCCAACTCTGGATGGCCTCGATTTTGTTGAGTTGGGGTTTTATTACTCCCCTCCCAATGGTGTACCCAAGATATTTGGCCTCCTCCTGCCCAATGGTACACTTCTTGGGGTTAGCCGTAAACCCCGCTTCCCGAACAGAGTCCAGGACTGCTTGCACTTTTGGCAGATGTGAGGCCCAATCTGTGCTATGGACAATTACGTCATCCAGGTAAGCCGCAGCATACTTCCGATGGGGCCTCAGCATCTGGTCCATTTTCCGCTGGAATGTGGCCGGCGCATTCTGTAACCCGAACGGCATTCTTTTATATTGGAACGCCCCGTCTGGGGTTACAAATGCGGTTTTCTCTTTGGCCGACTTGGCCAGGGGAATTTGCCAATACCCTTTTGTGAGGTCAAGAGTCGTCATGTATCGGGCTGTTCCCAGCCGGTCGATCAACTCATCTATACGTGGCATGGGGTAGGTGTCAAATTTTGTAACTTTGTTCAACTGACGAAAATCGTTACAAAATCGCCAGCTCCCATCCGGTTTAGGCACCAACACAATGGGACTAGACCAATCACTTTGGGACTCCTCTATCACCCCTAAGTTCAGCATTTTCTGTACTTCCTCCCGTATTGCCTCCCGTCGGGCCTCTGGGATCCGATAGGGTTTTAACTTCACCCTTTCACCGGGCGGGGTAATGATGTCATGCTCTACCCCAGATGTTTGTCCCGGCAGCTCAGAGAATACCTCCTTGTTGCGAAGCACAAACTCCTTAACCTCCTGTTGTTGGGGTTGTGACAAGGTGGCTGCTATTCCAACCTCAGGAATCACGCAACCAGTTTGAGCTGGTGACCAAGTGTCTGCGACTAGGGACTCTCTATCCCTCCAGGCTTTCAACAGATTAACGTGATAGATCTGTTCGGGCTTTCGCCTTCCTGGTTGTCTGACCTTGTAATTCACTTCGCTCACTTTTTCCATTATCTCATAGGGGCCTTGCCATTTGGCAAGGAATTTACTTTCAACCGTAGGGACAAGTACCAGTATCCTATCCCCCGGGGAAAAGGTACGGGTCTTGGCTCCACGGTTGTACACTCTCTGCTGTGCTAACTGCGCTTGGGCCAAATGTTCCTTCACGATGGGCATTACCTGTGCAATTCGGTCTTGCATCAGGGCGACATGCTCAATCACACTCCTGTGGGGAGAACTCTCACTTTCCCAAGTTTCCTTGGCAATATCCAACAGCCCTCTTGGGTGTCTCCCATACAGTAACTCAAAGGGGGAGAATCCCGTAGAGGATTGGGGCACCTCCCTAATAGCAAACATCAGATAAGGAAGTAGACAGTCCCAATCCTTTCCATCTCTATCCACCACTTTCTTCAACATTTGTTTTAGGGTTTTGTTGAATCTTTCAACCAGCCCATCGGTTTGGGGGTGATACACAGATGTACGTAATTGCGTCACTTTGAACAATTTACACAGCTCCTTCATAACCCGGGACATAAAGGGTGTACCTTGGTCCGTAAGCAGTTCTTTACAAATACCCACCCGGCTAAACACAAGAGATAGCTCTTTGGCTATGGTTTTGGCCGAGGTATTTCGGAGAGGGATCGCTTCTGGATAACGGGTGGCATAGTCCATTATAACTAATATGTACTGGTGCCCCCTAGCGGACTTGATTATAGGACCTACCAAATCCATGGCGATCCTCTCAAACGGGACCTCAATGATGGGTAGAGGGACCAGCGGGCTACGGAAATGTGGCATCGGGGCCGACCTCTGACACACAGGGCAGGAGGAACAATAATTTTCTATGTCCTTCATCACCCCCGGCCAATAGAATCTCTGTAATACCCTCTCTCGGGTTTTCTCTGTCCCCAGATGACCTCCAAGAATGTGCCCATGGGCCAACTCCAACACCAACTTCCTGTAAGGTTTGGGCACCACAAGCTGCTCAACGGTTTCTTCTGCCCTTTTTACCACCCGATACAGTAGGTCCTTCTCTACGCTGAAGTATGGGTAAGTGCAGGTATTATCTGGGTTCACTAACTCGCCATCTATTTTCACTACGTTTTCCCGTGCCTTTATTAGGGCGGGGTCTCTCAACTGTTCTGTGGCAAAGTTTTCCCTGTGAACCTCAAGATCAGAAAACTCCACAGAGGGTAGGTTTTCGTCTGAGGAGGTGGGCTCCTCTCCAGTTTCTTGAGTCTCCTCTGCCAATACTGATAAGGGAAATTCCGGAGAGTCCTCACCACTCTCAGGGGAGTTCTGGCTATCACATTCCTGGTACATAGGGGCACCAGTGGGGGGCTCAGGATCATCCCACAGTTCCCAGAACTTCGGAAAATCCCTTCCCACAATGGCGTCATGCGGTAACTGAGATACTAAGCCCACTGGATGAGAGAGGGTACCTTTGGGGGTCTCGAAACACACTGTAGTCACTGGATACTCTCGGGTGTCCCCATGCATACAAATAACAGCTACCTTGCTATTCCCAGAGACCTCTGTTTTAACTAACTCAGCCTTTATCAGGGTCACAAGGCTACCTGAATCCAGCAATACCACAACATTTCTACCATTAACACACATTTTGCATAAATGTTTCTCAGTTCCTCGAATGGCAGTGCATGCGACTGTCGCACACAGCGACTGACGTCTGCCCGTCAGAAAGTCACACTGCATGGGTTCCTCCACAACCGGGCAATTGGCTGCAATATGTCCCGCTTGCCGGCAGCGGTAGCAAACGATCCTTCTTGCCGCCTCTTGAGCCGCTGATTTCCCAGGCTGTTCTCGCCAAACTTGGGGTAGAGCTCCCACCCTCTCACTCTCTCCACCCTCACCCCTTGGAATCCTCTTATCCGCCCCTGGGGATGGTCTGGTCTTAGGGTGGAAAGTCCGAGTGTCTCTGGAAGAGGCCGTCAGGTTCTCTGTAGCCAAGTATTTCTCCACACGATCCACAAGACCATCGGCCGTCTCTGGGTCTCCATGGCTTACCCACTTTTGGATGGCAGTAGGAAGAGCTCTCAAAAACCGATCCATTACAACACGTTCCACAATCTTTGGTGCGGACAAAGTCTCTGGCTGTAGCCACTTTCTGCTCAGGTGAATGAGATCATACATTTGAGACCTGGGGGGTTTTCCAAGCTGGAAAGTCCAGTTATGCACACGCTGAGCCCGGACAGCCTGGGTGACACCCAGCCTTGCCAATATTTCAGCTTTTAGCATCACATAGTCTTTTGCTTGGTTAGGCTCTAGGTCATAGTAAGCTTTCTGCGATTCACCAGTTAACAGAGGAGCCACCAGTCCAGCCCACTGCTCCTCAGGCCACTTTTCTCTTTCAGCGGTCCTTTCAAATGTGGTCAAAAATACCTCTGGATCATCCTCTCCAGTCATTTTTGTCAATAAACGACTCACCCCAAAGGACGCGGTATTAGTGGGACGGCTTTCCTCACTGGTCTGCGGACATTGCTGCATTACTGCTTCCATCTGTTGTTGTAGTCTCTGCTCTTGCTTCTGCAACAGGTCTATGAAGCGGGCCTCAGATTGCTGCTGGGCTTGTTGCTGAGCCTCCAGACTCTGTTGCAAAGTTGCGTTTGTCTGCTGCTGGGCTGCAAGGCTCTGTTGATGAGCTTGCTGCTGGGCTGCGAAGTTCTGTTGTTGAGCTGCAAGGCTCTGTTGATGAGCTGCAAGGCTCTTTTGCAAACCTGCATTTGTCTGCTGTTGATTGGCATTTGCTAGAGCCAGCTGCTTCAGTATCTCCTCCATGCTGGCTTAAAAAAAAACTGCCCGCATTCTCCACCAACTGTGAGGGGGTTAGCTCGGCAGCGGGTGTGTGTGACCCCCGGGATGGGCTCCCCACACAAAAACAGGCCCAGCAAACGGAGGTTGTGGTTTTCAAAATCAAAAAGGTGCGGTTTATTTTCTATTTACAGTGACAAAACACAGCAAAGCAAAAGAAACATAAACAAAATAAATCCTGGTCAACTTGACCTCTGACTAAACATACAGGTTTCCTAACTAACAACTGGGATCAGCCTAGTGCTGTCCTAGTCCCTAAGTCCCTGGTTTTAAATGTCCAAGCAAATAGCCACACAGGCTTTGTCTCACCGCACAGGGGTTCACTCTCCCTAGACAGTCCACACAGGTCTGGGTCCAGGCATGAGCAAACACCTAATGAATCTGGGAGTTCTTATAGAGGCCTAAATGAGCTGACAAGCTTCAGCTGGTCTCATCAACTCCCTGTCTGCACGACGCCCCACACTCTCCCTAGAGGTATGAGTCATCCATGAGCCCACTAGCCTCAGCTGGGCTTATACAACTCTCCACCTAGTTGTATAAGTCGGCGTAAAGCCTGAATCTGGGCGAAATATATCTACCCCCCTGGATGCAACCAGGTGACTTTACCTTCCTGCTGTCACAATGTATATTAGTGAACCAATTCATCCCCAAATATAAACAAAAATTTTGTTAAGTTTGATGACAACAATATATGAATGGAAATGACTCCCAGTGATGTTTGGCGTGCAAGGCCTAAGAGCGGCCATAATTAATAAAAATATAAATAAAGATAAAAAATATATGTAAAAAAATAATGGTAAGAATAAATTAAGTGTTAGTGTAGGTGACTACAAAAAGTATGCAATTTAAATGAGTAAATATATTATATTACCAAATTAGTTGGCGATTGATGATGCCTGTCTGTGCATAACACAACGGGTTTACATACTGGCTGGTTCATGCATTGTTGATAAAATAATTAACGTTGGTTTCTATATTTAACCCATAGGGGGTATATGTTTTTAGGCGATGGATCCAGGCCATTTCCAGCCTGGAAATTTCTCTGACCAAATGGCTCCCCCTCCAATTAGGTTTGAACTTATCAATCCCTAGAAAAAGGGTGTTTGAGGGATCCCTGTTATGTTTAAGGAGGTAGTGTTTGGAGACAGAGTGATTTTTAAACCCCACCAGGATATTGGTGATGTGCTCATTGAGCCGTACCTGCAATGGGCGTTTGGTACGTCCCACATACTGCAGGCCACAAGGGCACTTCAGTAGGTAGACTACCCCAGTAGTTTCACATGTAATACCGGGTTTTATAGTATGGTGTGATCCCGTGGCCGTAGAAGTAAATGAGGTAGTACGTCTCTGAGAATTTGAATTCAGAGAACATACCCTACAGCGTCTACATTTGCCAATCTGTTTATGGCCAGGTGGGAGGAGGACGTCATCCATTCGAGAAATATGCCCCAGGTGGCCTTTTGGGCCAGGTATATTGATGACATCCTCCTCCTATGGGAAGGCCAACATCAAGCCCTAATCGAGTTTATGGCCTCTTTGAATCAAAACCAGAGGGGTATACAACTTAAATATGTTGCTAGTCAGTCCGAGGTTCATTATTTGGACCTAAAGATTTCTATTAGGGGTGACCAATTTGTGACTTCCACGTTTTTCAAAGAAACAGATAGAAATTCCTTCAAGCGGACATCTTATACCTGTTGTCATTTGTATTTACCTGCTGGAAGGAAGAGTATGATGAAGATTGCCATTTCTTTGCTCTTTGGATTGTATCCAAATCTCATTCAGCTGCTCTTATGGACAATTTATGTGTTTTTTCACTTATATATATATGGAATTTTTTTCAGTCAATTTAATTGCATGTGTATGTGTCAGCGCATATTCATCCTTGGTATAGGTACACCTGTATGTGTTTACTAACTTGTGCACTGTTCTATATAAGCATTTTTTAAAGCCACCAATAGAGAGGACCTCTTGGTTGAGCGGGGACCGTGTGAGGTTGGTCAGTTCCCATTGTGTGTACCCTTCATTACCTCCTACTCAATGCAACACAAAGCCATGAAACTGCTTGTTGGTAAACATTGGCATATTGTGACCAATGACAACGTTTTGAAGGATGTATTGCCAGAAAAACCAAGGATAATTTTTAAGGGTGTACAATCCTTACAAAGCTGTATAGCCCCTGGTCTTTTGGACCCCCCAATACTGGCAGGGGTTTCTTCGAACAGCTTACAGGGTATTACAAAAGTAGACGCTGTAGGGTATGTTCTCTGAATTCAAATTCTCAGAGACGTACTACCTCATTTAATTCTACGGCCACGGGATCACACCATACTATAAAACCCTGTATTACATGTGAAACTACTGGGGTAGTCTACCTACTGCAGTGCCCTTGTGGCCTGCAGTATGTGGGACGTACCAAACGCCCATTGCAGGTACGGCTCAATGAGCACATCACCAATATCCTGGTGGGGTTTAAAAATCACTCTGTCTCCAAACACTACCTCCTTAAACATAACAGGGATCCCTCAAACACCCTTTTTCTAGGGATTGATAAGTTCAAACCTAATTGGCGGGGGAGCCATTTGGTCAGAGAAATTTCCAGGCTGGAAATGGCCTGGATCCATCGCCTAAAAACATAGACCCGCTATGGGTTAAATATAGAAACCAACGTTAATGCTTTTATCAACAATGCATGAACCAGCCAGCAGTGATGTAAGTAACTGAGTTAGAATAAACAGAGTTACGTAACGCAGTTACTTTAGAGGATAACAAGTAATCTAACTGATTACTCTTCCCCTCATGGTAACGCAGTTACCATTACTTGGGCGGCGTTACCCCAATTACATCTACCGCCACTAGATGGCAGTATTGTAATTCCTCCTCTCCTCTATGACCGGGTCTCTCTCATGTCACGGCACTGACGGCAGTCACGCTGCTCCCCGCGGTCCCTCCTCTCTTCTCGTCCATCACCATTTGCTTGTGACATTATCTGGGATGGACGAGAAGAGAGGAGGGGCCGCCGGGGAGTAGCGTGACTGCCGTCAGTGCCGTGACAAGAGAGAGAACTTATTACACACGCTTCCTGCGCTACTCTGCATGGCTGGTAAACAATGTGCTATGTGCCCTGCCCTGATGTGCTATGTGCCCCGCCCTGATGTGCTATGTGCTATATGTCCTGATGTGCCCTCATGTGCTATGTGCTATGTGCCCTGTGCCTCATGCCCTAATGTGCTATGTGCCCTGATGTGCTATGTGCCCCATGCCCTGATGTGCTATGTGCTATCATTTGCCCTGATGTGCTATGCGCCCTGATGTGCTATGGGCCCTGATGTGCTGTGCACCCTGATGTGCTGTGTGCCCCATGCCCCGCTGTGTCCCCCTTGCCCCGCTGTGTGCCCAGTGTCCCGCTGTGTGCCCTGCTGTGTGCCCAGTGTTCCGCTGTGTGCCCCATGCCCCGCTGCATGCCCTGCTGTGTGTCCCATGTCTTTCTGTGTGTCCTGATGTATGCCCCATGATGTGCCAAGATGTGCGCCCCCTGCCCTGCTGTGTGCCCCATGTCCTGATGTGTGCCCTATGCCCGCTGTGTGCCCTGTTGTGTGCCCCATGATGTGCCCTGATGTGTGCCCTACTGTGTGCCCCATGTCCTGATGTGTGCCCTGTGCCCTGCTGTGTGCCCAATGTCCTGATGTGTGCCCCATGATGTGCCCTGCTGTGTGCCCTCCTGTGTGCCCAGTGTCCCGCTGTGTGCCCTGCTGTGTGCCCAGTGTCCCGCTGTGTGCCCATGCCCCACTGTATGCCCTGCTGTGTGTCCCATATCTTGCTGTGTGCCATGTGTGCCCCTGCCCTGGTGTGTGCCCCATGTCCTGATGTGTGCCCCATGCCCGCTGTGTGCCCTTTGCCCTGTTGTGTGCCCCATGATGTGCCCTGATGTGTGCCCTACTGTGTGCCCCATGTCCTGATGTGTGCCCCATGTCCTGATGTGTGCCCCATGATGTGCCCTGCTGTGTTCCCTTCTGTATGCCTCATGCCCCGCTGTGTGCCCTGCTGTGTGCTCAGTGTCCCGCTGTGTGCCCCATGCCCTGCTGTGTGCCCTGCAGTGTGCCCAGTGTCCCGCTGTGTGCCCCATGTCCCGCTGGGTGTCCCATGTCTTGCTGTGTGCCCAGTGTCCCGCTGTGTGCCCGGTGCCCCGCTGTGTGCCCTGTGGTGTGCCCAGTGTCCCGCTGTGTGCCCCATGTCCCGCTGGGTGTCCCATGACTTGCTGTGTGCCCAGTGTCCTGCTGTGTGCCCCATGCCCTGCTGTGTGCCCTGCGTTGTGCCCAGTGTCCCGCTGTGTGCCCCATGCCCCGCTGGGTGTCCCATGTCTTGCTGTGTGCCCTGTGTCCTGATGTTTGCCCCATGATGTGCCCTGTGACCAGATGTGTGCCCCCTACCCTGCTGTGTGCCCCATGTCCTGATGTGTGCCCCATGCCCGCTGTGTGCCCTGTTGTGTGCCCCATGATGTGTCCTGATGTGTGCCCCATGTCCTGATGTGTGCCCAGTGCCCCTGTGTGCCCTGTGCCCTACTGTGTGCCCCATGTCCTGATGTGTGCCCCTGCTGTGTGCCCCATGCCCCACTGTGTGCCCTGTGTCCCGCTGTGTGTCCCATGCCCTGATCTTTGCCCTGTTGTGTGCCCTGATGTTTGCCCTACTGTGTCCCCTGTGCCCTGCTGTGTGCCCCATGTCCTTATGTGTGTCTCATGATGTGCCCTGCTGTGTGCCCCGCTGGGTGTCCCATGTCTTGCTGTGTGCCCAGTGTCCCGCTGCGTGCCCGGTGCCCCGCTGTGTGCCCTGTGGTGTGCCCAGTGTCCCGCTGTGTGCCCCATGTCCCGCTGGGTGTCCCATGACTTGCTGTGTGCCCAGTGTCCTGCTGTGTGCCCCATGCCCTGCTGTGTGCCCTGCGTTGTGCCCAGTGTCCCGCTGTGTGCCCCATGCCCCGCTGGGTGTCCCATGTCTTGCTGTGTGCCCTGTGTCCTGATGTTTGCCCCATGATGTGCCCTGTGACCAGATGTGTGCCCCCTACCCTGCTGTGTGCCCCATGTCCTGATGTGTGCCCCATGCCCGCTGTGTGCCCTGTTGTGTGCCCCATGATGTGTCCTGATGTGTGCCCCATGTCCTGATGTGTGCCCAGTGCCCCTGTGTGCCCTGTGCCCTACTGTGTGCCCCATGTCCTGATGTGTGCCCCATGCCCCACTGTGTGCCCTGTGTCCCGCTGTGTGTCCCATGCCCTGATCTTTGCCCTGTTGTGTGCCCTACTGTGTCCCCTGTGCCCTGCTGTGTGCCCCATGTCCTTATGTGTGTCTCATGATGTGCCCTGCTGTGTGCCCCGTACCCTGCTGTGTGCCCCATGTCCTGATGTGTGCCCCATGCCTCTCTGTGTGCCCCATGCCCTGTTGTGTGCCCCATGATGTGCCCTGCTGTGTGCCCTATGCCCTGATGTGTGCCCAGTACCCCACTGTGTGCCCCATGCCCCGTTGTGTGCCCCGTGCCCTGATGTGTGCCAAGTCGACGGGGTCGGTGCCGGCGCGAAGCGGCACCTCCCTGAAATGAGTTTGCCACCTCCCTGAAATTTGTTTTTGCAGGTTGGGATGTCTGCAAATGGCAACAGGGTCTGGGAGCAACATGGCAAAGTACAGAGAAGGGGTGACCAAAACATTGAGGTGCTGTGTGCTAGTGGGAGCAGCCTTAAATAGCCACCTGAAAACAGGTGGAGCTGATCACTGAAACCTGCTGGCCTCTAACCTGGAACTGCAGCAATCAGTCCAGATCACCACAGTGCCATCAGCAGGCGAACTTGGTTCTAACAAGCCCCCTCCTCTACCTTATCCAGAGAGGAGTTCTCTGCAATTATGTTTGATTTTTTGGGACAAATTGCAAAACTTGCAGGCTAGAAACACAGGCATTAAGTGTACCTCTACACCTTCTCCTCCAGAACATGTGTCTAGCTCAGTGGCGTATCCAGGGTATGGCACTCCATGGCAAGTGCCATGGGCGCCCTGGGGGGGGGGGCGGCAAAATAAACTAAACGAAAAAAAAAAATTCCCATCCGCACCTGTCCTCCTGCGGGCCGCCTCCCGCACTATAGCCCCCGGCGGCGGCACAGCACTTGATGGGGATGGGTGGAGATTTCCCCCCAGGAAGCCTACCTTATTGATAAAACGGCCGCGCTGCCTTAGCCTGTGTTTACTTTTTTTTTTTTTTTCTGTCTGTGGCTGTGCAGTGCGGCGGTACTAGTTGCAAGTATTGTGAATGTGTATGCGGGGGGCGGGGCCGAGGGCGGGGGGGGTAGTACAGAGCGGCCTCCTCCATTAGCAGCCGACATATTCGACTGGCGGAGGCGGAGCCTATAGCTCCGCCCACCCTCTCCGTGCGGCTGTGATCCACTGCATCCTCTCTTGGGGAGGGGTCTGTCTGATGAGAGGAGGAGGAGAGAGAAGCACGAGGAGAACCCCCTGGCAAGGTCAGAAGGTAAAATGTAATAAATTACTCTTATGATGATACACAGTCAGATCATGATTTTGCAATAAAGTGATCCATGCTGCAAACTCAACAGTCTCCCTTCAGTGAAAGTTCATGTTTTGCAAACTTTGCAGTACATGAACTTTCACTGAAGGTGGACTGTTTAATGAGTTTGCAGCATGAATCACTTTATTGCAAAATCATGATCTGTATATTAATGAACTTTCAATGAATGTGGTCTGTTTAACGAGTTTTCATTGAGTTCAGCATGTGCAAAGTGTTCCATGTATGCTGAAATCAATGCAAACTCATTAAGGAGGTTGAGGCTGCACTCATTGCCACTGATTAGGCGGCACTCTAAGGCTACTTTCACACTGAGGCATCAGCGGTAAAGCACTGCTATATTTAGCAGCGCTTTACTGTCGTTTTTGCGGCACTATTTGGCTGCTAGCAGGGTTTAATCCCTGCTAGCGGCCAAAAAAGTCTTAAAAGCGCCGATGCAGCGGCTCTTTGTTGGCGGCTCGGCAGCGCTGCCCATTGATTCCAATGGGCAGGGGCGCTGTAGGAGCGGTGTATACACCGCTCCTACAGCGCCTCAAAGATGCGGCTTGCAGGACTTTTTTTACCGTCCTGCCAGTGCACCGCTCCAGTGTGAAAGCCTTCGGGCTTTCACACTGGAGTGAAAGGAGAGGTTTTTTCAGGGCACTTTGCAGGCGCTATTTTTAGCACTATAGCACCTGCAAAGCGCCTCAGTGTGAAAGTAGCCTTAAGCTGCACTGATATGCTACACTGATGGGCACTGATGAGGCCGCACTGTTGGCCACTGATAAGCTGCACTGGTGAGGCTGCATTGTCGGGCACTGGTGAGGCTGTGCTGATGGGTACTGGCGAGACTGCACTAATGGGCACTGGTGAGGCTGCATTGATGGGTACCAATGAGGCTGCATTGATGGGCATTGGTGAGGCTGCATTGATGGGCACTGGTGAGGCTGCATTGATGGGCACTCATGAGGCTGCATTGATGGGCACTGGTGAAGCTGCATTGATGGGCACTGATCAGCCTGCATTGATGGGCACTGATCAGCCTGCGTTGATGGGCACTGATCAGTCTGCACCGATGGGCACTGTCTGCACTGGTGAGGCTGCATTGATGGGCTCTGATAGGGCTGCCCTGATCAGGCTGCACTGATGGGCACTGATCAGGCTGCACTGATGGGCACTGTCTGCACTGGTGAGGCTGCACTGATGGGCACTGTCTGCACTGGTGAGGCTGCACTGATGGGCACTGTCTGCACTAATCAGGCTGCACTGATGGGCACTGTCTGCACTGGTGAGGCTACGTTAATGGGCACTGATCAGGCTGCATTGATGGTTCAATGGGCCACTTGACTGGACTTGCCCCCCAGGCCTAAGGCTGCCAGCCCTCCCCTGGAGCCTGCTTCCATCTTCTCCCAGAGCGCGAGCGGGTCGGTGACGTCACGTGAGGTGAGGTCGCCGTCGCTGAGGAGGATCCCTTGATTGATTGCCGAGCTCCAGCACGTGTACATCTCCTGAGCCATGGGCCTCTGCTACAGCCTCCGACCATGGCTGTTCGGTGATTCTAGCGGCTCCATCTCCAACGCCCCCACCAACTCGGACACCGAGCAGCCCCCTGGAGCTGTTAGTGCCTATGAGAGCCAGGGACCTGAGGATCACAGCAGCAGCTCAGGGGGGGGGGGGAGCTCTGTAAACCGACTAGAGAGGGGAAAGTTCCAGACAGGCTGCTTCTACTACTGCAGAACTGGGGAGATAGCACCAGCGGCACTGGGGACAGCAATAAGCAGCAGCACAAGCCCAGCAAGGGCCAGCAGGTGCACCATCAACAGCAACATTCTCTGCAGAAGGGATGGGACAAACTCTGACTGGAGGAGAAGGAGGCCAAGAAAGTCAGCAAGAGCATAGATCGGGTACTGAAGGAGCAGAAGAGGGAGTACAAGCAGACCCATAGACTGCTCCTCCTAGGTAAGTGCCTCTCCTTCCATTTCTACACTAACATGGGGGATAGGTGGCCGGCCATGCCTGCTGACACTGCCTGTCTGCTTTATGCTGTCCTTGACATTTTATGGTTGGCCTGCATCCTGGGCATGCCTCTGGACTCTACATGCTCTATATATATATATATATATATATATATATATATATAAGGCTTCACTCCTGCCCAGCACACTAGCTGCATGGAGTTTGCATGTTCTCCCTGTGGGGTTCCTCTCCCACTCCAAACACATGCAGGTAGGTGAATTGTACCCTGTGTACAGACTGGCAGTGTACATGGCTGATCACATTCTACACTGACCCTACAATCCTAGAGCACCCTACACATATCTATGTATACTTCCATTCAGTCCTGTCCAGCTCTTGGCAGATTTTGGGCCAGAGATCATCTTAAATAATTTTTCGGACATGGGGGTGGCATGCAGAATGTGATTGGCCATATACATTGCCACTTCATACAGACAGGTGACCATCACCTACCAACATGGCTTTGGAATGTGCCAGGAAACTGGAGTACCTGGAGGATGCCCACACAAAGAGAACATGAAAACTCCATGCAGATAGCTTCCTGGCCCAGATTCAAACCAAGTGAGGCAAGTGCCAACCACTAACCTACTGTTCTCCCTATATAACTGTATATACTGACAGCATTATCTGAAAGTAGGGTTTCAAATGTTTTAAAAGGGGCGCATTTTCAGTGCTTGCCATAGGCGCCATTTTCGCTAGATACGCCTCTGGTCTAGCTTTCCTGCAGTTGTGGCTTCTGTTGCTGAGGCTCTGTTTGATGTCTGTCTAACACCTTTGATGAATACATGTATTCCTCAGGCCTAAGGATCCTATGTTGGTTCTTGATTTGGTGTGTGCCATCTTCAATGTGGAACAACAGCCTGTAGCTGTTATTAGTGCAGTTTTTAGTCTGGCATCCTTGAAATGTCCCAAATTGTTTCTGATGCAATCCTTACTTAAACCTGTTCTGTATGTTGGCAGATGCTAATGTCCTTTGTTTTCTTAACCCTCCTTTTGGAATGTAATGGGTAAAGTTAGTGCCCCTTTATATGCCAGCTGTAAGTGCACTCGGGGTATAGGAGCAGTAAACCCCTGATCTGTAGAGATGTAGTGCTATGCTAGAGCTAAAACTAAGAGCCCTCTGCAGGGCTCGAATGCCAGTATGAAGAGAGAAGACACTTAGGAGCAAAGAACCTTGACCCCTTTGACCCTAACTTAATGGGTCCTATGAGGAGAAAAAACTGCGCAAACCAAGAAAAATTATTACTAAATTTAGGCAGCAGCTTTGAGTGAGATAACACAAAAAGCATAAAGGAGAAATAGAAAGCTGCGCCAAGCATAAAAAATAATGAATTTGATTATTTGAGCAAGTCCTTATATGACACAAGGATAACCCATTCAGTCTGGTTCAGACATAAGACACCGGGTAGCAGTCTATAGGTATATCACAGTTCTTATATTGAAAAGAGACGGCACCACAGTGACTTCTTAACCATTTTAATACCATGCACTTATACAGCTTCCTGCCCAAGCCAATTTTGAGCTTTCAGCGCTGTCGCAATTTGAATGACAATTGCGCGGTCATGCAACACTGTACCCAAACAATTTTTTTATCACTTTGTTCCCACAAATAGAGCTTTCTTTCGGTGGTATTTGATCGCCTCTGCGATTTTAATTTTTTACATAACAAATAAAAAAGAGTGAAAATTTTGAAAAAAACTAAGTTTTTCTTTGTTTCTGTTAATTTTTTTTTGTAAATAAGTACCTTTTCTGCTTCAATGACAGGCACTGATAAGGCGGCACTAATGGGCACTGATAAGGCGACACTGATGGGCACCGATGAGGTGGCACCAATGAGGTGGCACCGATGAGGTGGCACTGATGATGGGCACTGATGGGCACTGATAGGCGGCACTGATGGGCACTGATAGGCGGCACTGATGGGCGCTGATATGTGGCACTGGTATGCGGCACTGATGGGCACTCATAGGCGGCACTGATGGGCACTCATAGGCGGCACTGATGGGCACTTATAGGCAGCACTGATGGATACTTATGGGTGGCACTGATAGGTGGCACGGACGGGCACTGATAGGCGGGCACTTATGGGCACAGATGGGCATGGATGGGCACTGATAGGTGGCACTAATGGACACTGGTAGGTGGCACTGATGACTCGTGGCTGGCATTGCTGGGCATCATGCATTTTTTTTGTGCCATGATGGTGCCAATCAGTGCCCATTTGTGGGCACTGATTGGCATATATTTTTTATCTCTTTGTGCATGTGGATGGCCATGGGGGACTTACCTGGTCATCCACATGCTTGGGGTTCCCTGGTGGTCCTGGGGGGCTTCCCTGGTGGTCCAGTGTGGGTATCCGAGGGGGGGCTGCGCTGATAAACAATCAGCGCGAACCCCCCTGTCAGGAGAGCCGCCGATCGGCTCTCCTCTACTCGCGTCTGTCAGACGCAAGTGAGGAAGAGCCAATCAACGGCTCTTCCTGTTTACATTGTGATCAGCCGTGATTGGACACGGCTGATCACGTGGTAAAAAGCTTCCGCCGGAGGCTTTTTACCGAGATCAGTCTAGCGGTGGGTCAGACTGACCCACCGCTCCACCGATCGCCGCGATGCGCGCCCCCCCCGGGCGCGCGGCGGCTGTTATCCCGCAGGACGTCATATGACGTCCAGTGTGGATAAAACAACCACTTCCCGGACATCAATCTGCTATTGATGGGGCGGGAAGTGGTTAAACATGTGTGACATCCACCACTGAATAACAAAGCCGCTTACCAGAAGGCAAGCACAATAGAGCAGTCGGCTATAGCCCAGCCACGGCCTTTGATTCCGGGAAGGATGTCCCTCATATAAGACGGAAGCTCACGGACCAGGGTTTCTCCACACTCATGCAAATACATCAACATACGCAGGTATAAAAGAAAGAAGGGGGTGGACCATAGCGTAACTCCGAATGAATAGATTTATTAAAAAGTAGTAAGTTATACTTACAGCATAAACAATAAAAACAGCAAATATATAAAATGTGCCGGCCGGCATAACAGGAGCCCTTACTCCTCAGTTCAGCGTGGTGACGTCACTGCGCGTCCTCCCATACGTGTTTCATCATCAAACAGACGTTCTCAATGGGGATAGGGCACCACAGTGACTCACCATGTTAATATAGACCAGACCTCATTGTGAAGTGTTGTTTGAGGGCAAAAATGCCATTAGTTAGCACCAATTGGTTTCCAGTGTATCCAATCCATATGAAGAGAGTTCCTGGACATTTAATTTGAAGGACTAATCTTATTTAGACAATACACGACCCAAATCTAAATGGGTGGAGATTGTAAATGTGGGGATTAAAATTTGGTCACAGGATATAGCCCCGCAGACAAACGGCAGCTAGCCTGAGACAAAAAGCATCTTATATTAGGAGAGGGGGGGGGGGGTTATTTACCTAATTGAGTATGTACACCATGGGTGTATTCCCACGGATATACAATACCTGTCAAAGAATGCTTTAAGAGTAGTAAACACTGTAACGTTATGCATCATGTGTGCATATAAACTTTTAGATAATATATATAAACAAATAATATATTAAATCAAGAGTTCCGCACGTAGTTAAACACAGAATGCAGAAACTCACACATGACACCTAGTGGAGTGAGTGTGAATCTCAGTGAATATAGTGAATTATTTAGTGAACAAAAAACGTGATAATAATTTCACAACTATAAATTAAACCCCTCTTATTTTTTAAAAAATAAGAGGGGGGGAGGAAAGGGGGGGGAGAAGAAAGGGAAGGGGGGGAGGGTAGAAGGGGAGGAAAGGAGGGGTATTGATTATATGTATATTAGTGAACCAATTCATCCCCAAATATAAACAAAAATTTTGTTAGGTTGGTGACAACAATATATGAATGGAAATGACTCCCAGTGATGTTTGGCGTGCAAGGCCTAAGAGCAGCCATAATTAATAAAAATATAAATAAAGATAAAAAATATATGTAAAAAAATAATGGTAAGAATAAATTAAGTGTTAGTGTAGGTGACTACAAAAAGTATGCAATTTAAATGAGTAAATATATTATATTACCAAATTAATTGGCGATTGATGATGCCTGTCTGTGCATAAAACAACGGGTTTACATACTGGCTGGTTCATGCATTGTTGATAAAAGCATTAACGTCGGTTTCTATATTTAACCCATAGGGGGTATATGTTTTTAGGCGATGGATCCAGGCCATTTCCAGCCTGGAAATTTCTCTGACCAAATGGCTCCCCCTCCAATTAGGTTTGAACTTATCAATCCCTAGAAAAAGGGTGTTTGAGGGATCCCTGTTATGTTTAAGGAGGTAGTGTTTGGAGACAGAGTGATTTTTAAACCCCACCAGGATATTGGTGATGTGCTCATTGAGCTGTACCTGCAATGGGCGTTTAGTACGTCCCACATACTGCAGGCCACAAGGGCACTTCAGTAGGTAGACTACCCCAGTAGTTTCACATGTAATACCGGGTTTTTTAGTATGGTGTGATCCCGTGGCCGTAGAAGTAAATGAGGTAGTACGTCTCTGAGAATTTGAATTCAGAGAACATACCCTACAGCTTCTACATTTGCCAATCTGTTTATGGCCAGGTGGGAGGAGGACGTCATCCATTCGAGAAATATGCCCCAGGTGGCCTTTTGGGCCAGGTATATTGATGACATCCTCCTCCTATGGGAAGGCCAACATCAAGCCCTGATCGAGTTTATGGCCTCTTTGAATCAAAACCAGAGGGGTATACAACTTAAATATGTTGCTAGTCAGTCCGAGGTTCATTATTTGGACCTAAAGATTTCTATTAGGGGTGACCAATTTGTGACTTCCACGTTTTTCAAAGAACAGATAGAAATTCCTTCAAGCGGACATCTTATACCTGTTGTCATTTGTATTTACCTGCTGGAAGGAAGAGTATGATGAAGATTGCCATTTCTTTGCTCTTTAGATTGTAGCCAAATCTCATTCAGCTGCTCTTATGGACAATTTATGTGTTTTTTCACTTATATATATGGAATTTTTTTCAGTCAATTTAATTGCATGTGTATGTGTCAGCGCATATTCACCCTTGGTATAGGTACACCTGTATGTGTTTACTTACTTGTGCACTGTTCTATATAAGCATTTTTTAAAGCCACCAATAGAGAGGACCTCTTGGTTGAGTGGGGACCGTGTGAGGTTGGTCAGTTCCCATTGTGTGTACCCTTCATTACCTCCTACTCAATGCAACACAAAGCCATGAAACGGCTTGTTGGTAAACATTGGCATATTGTGACCAATGACAATGTTTTGAAGGATGTATTGCCAGAAAAACCAAGGATAATTTTTAAGGGTGTACAATCCTTACAAAGCCGTATAGCCCCTGGTCTTTTGGACCCCCCAGTACTGGCAGGGGTTTCTTCGAACAGCTTACAGGGTATTACAAATGTAGACGCTGTAGGGTATGTTCTCTGAATTCAAATTCTCAGAGACGTACTACCTCATTTACTTCTACGGCCACGGGATCACACCATACTATAAAACCCTGTATTACATGTGAAACTACTGGGGTAGTCTACCTACTGCAGTGCCCTTGTGGCCTGCAGTATGTGGGACGTACCAAACGCCCATTGCAGGTACGGCTCAATGAGCACATCACCAATATCCTGGTGGGGTTTAAAAATCACTCTGTCTCCAAACACTACCTCCTTAAACATAACAGGGATCCCTCAAACACCCTTTTTCTAGGGATTGATAAGTTAAAACCTAATTGGAGGGGGAGCCATTTGGTTAGAGAAATTTCCAGGCTGGAAATGGCCTGGATCCATCGCATAAAAACATAGACCCCCTATGGGTTAAATATAGAAACCAACGTTAATGCTTTTATCAACAATGCATGAACCAGCCAGCAGTGATGTAAGTAACTGAGTTAGAATAAACAGAGTTACGTAACGCAGTTACTTTAGAGGGTAACGAGTAATCTAACTGATTACTCTTCCCCTCATGGTAACGCAGTTACCATTACTTGGGCGGCGTTACCCAAATTACATCTACCGCCACTAGATGGCAGTATTGTAATTCCTCCTCTCCTCTATGACCGGGTCTCTCTCATGTCACGGCACTGACGGCAGTCACGCTGCTCCCCGCGGCCCCTCCTCTCTTCTCGTCCATCACCATTTGCTTGTGACATTATCTGGGATGGACGAGAAGAGAGGAGGGGCCGCCGGGGAGTAGCGTGACTGCCGTCAGTGCCGTGACATAAGAGAGAACTTATTACACACGCTTCCTGCGCTACTCTGCATGGCTGGTAAACAATGTGCAATGTGCCCTGCCCTGATGTGCTATGTGCCCCGCCCTGATGTGCTATGTGCTACATGTCCTGATGTGCCCTCATGTGCTATGTGCCCTGTGCCCCATGCCCTAATGTGCTATGTGCCCTGATGTGCTATGTGCCCCATGCCCTGATGTGCTATGTGCTATCATTTGCCCTGATGTGCTATGCGCCCTGATGTGCTATGCGCCCTGATGTGCTATGGGCCCTGATGTGCTGTGCGCCCTGATGTGCTATGTGCCCCATGCCCTAATGTGCCCTGATGTGCTATGTGCCCCATGCCCTATGTGCCCCATGCCCTATGTGCCCCATGCCCTGATGTGCCCCGTGCCCTGATGTGCGATGTGCTCTGTGTCCTCAAGTGCTATGTGCCCTGTGCCCCATGCCCTGATGTGCTATGTGCCCCATGCCCTGATGTGCTATGTGCCCTGATGTGCTATGTGCCCCATGCCCTGATGTGCTATGTGCCCCATGCCCTGATGTGCTATGTGCCCTCAAAAAAAAAGTCAGTTACTTTGCTGAGTAACTAATTACTTTTTCAATGTAGTAACTGAGTTAACGTAACTGTCAGCCAGTATGTAAACCCGTTGTGTTATGCACAGACAGGCATCACCAATCGTCAATTAATTTGGTAATATAATATATTTACTCATTTAAATTGCATACTTTTTGTAGTCACCTACACTAACACTTAATTTATTCTTACCATTATTTTTTTACATATATTTTTTATCTTTATTTATATTTTTATTAATTATGGCCGCCATTAGGCCTTGCACGCCAAACATCACTGAGAGTCATTACCATTCATATATTGTTGTCATCAAACTTAACAAAATTTTTGTTTATATTTGGGGATGAATTGGTTCACTAATATGGATATAATCAATAACCCTCCTTTCCTCCCCTTATCCCCTCCCCCCCTTCCCTTTCTTCTCCCCCCCCCCCCCTTCTTATTTTTTTTTAAATCAGAGGGGTTTAATACATAGTTGTGAACTTATCACGTTTTTTGTTTGTTTACGAAATAATTCACTATATTCACTGAGATTCACACTCACTCCACTAGGTGTCATGTGTAAGTTTCCGCATTCTGTGTTTAACTACGTGCGGAACTCTTGATTTAATATATTATTTGTTTATATATATTATCTAAAAGTTTATATGCACACATGATGCATAACGTTACAGTGTTTACTACTCTTAAAGCATTCTTTGACAGGTATTGTATATCTGTGGGATTACACCCATGGTGTACATACTCAATTAGGTAAATAACCCCCCCCCCCTCTCCTAATATAAGATGCTTTTTGTCTCAAGCTAGCTGCCGTTTGTCTGTGGGGCTATATCCCGTGACCAAATTTTAATCCCCACATTTACAATCTCCACCCATTTAGATTTGGGTCGTGTATTGTCTAAATAAGATTAGTCCTTCAAATTAAATGTCCAGGAACTCTCTTCATATGGATTGGATACACTGGAAACCAATTGGTGCTAACTAATGGCATTTTTGCCCTCAAACAACATGGCACCGATGGCCGTTCCGCACACTTCACAACGAGGTCTGGTCTATATTAACATGGTGAGTCACTGTGGCGCCCTATCCCCATTGAGAACGTCTGTTTGATGACGAAACGCGTATGGGAGGACGCGCAGTGACGTCACCACACTGAACTGAGGAGTAAGGGCTCCTGTTATGCCGGCCGGCACATTTTATATATTTGCTGTTTTTATCGTTTATGCTGTAAGTATAACTTACTACTTTTTAATAAATCTATCCATACGGAGTTACGCTATGGTCCATCCCCTTCTTTCTTTTATACCTGCGTATGTTGATGTATTTGCACGAGTGTGGAGAAACCCTGGTCTGTGAGCTTCCGTCTCATATGAGGGACATCCTTCCCGGAATCAAAGGCCTTGGCTGGGCTATAGCCGACTGCTCTATTGTGCTTGCCTTCTGGTAAGCGGCTTTGTTATTCGGTGGTGGATCTCACACATGTTTAAGAAGTCACTGTGGTGCCGTCTCTTTTCAATATAAGAACTGTGATATACCTATAGACTGTTACCCGGTGTCTTATGTCTGAACCAGACTCAATGGGTCCTATGGCTTGGTTTAGAACGGCCCCTGGACCTATGGGGGAACTCCTTTCCATTAGAAAGGCTGACTCTATTTTTATCATTCTGAATGGTCCTGTAAAAGAGAAACCAGCTTCTAGTTCCATAATTTCTCAGTGGCACAGACAGATCATCATCTATGCTTATGGTATTCAAGGAGTTGTAAAGGTTTTTTATCTTAATGCATTCTATGCATTAAGATAAAAAGTCTTCTGTGTGCAGCAGCCCCCCTAACACTTACCTAAGGTCCCTCTCTGTCTAGCAATGTCCGCAAGTGTCTCAGCCGTCCGAGATTCTCCCTCCCTGATTGGCTGAGACACAGCAGTGTCGCCGTTGGCTGCCGCTGCTGTCAATCAAAGTCAGCTAACCAATCAGGAGAGAGGGGGGGCGGGCCGGGTCGGGGCTCGGGTTCCCCCATAGCACGGTGCATGCTGTGGGGGCACTGAACAGGAGGGAGGGGCCAGGAGCACAGAAGAGGGACCCAAGAAGAGGAGGATCCGGGCTGCTCTGTGCAAATCCACTGCAACAGAGCAGGTAAGTATGACATGTTTGTTATTTTTATAGGAAAAATAACGAGACTTTACAATAACTTTTTTCTTGGGCTTTTTGGCATCAGGCAATGGTTTCCTAGGTCTGTAAACCTGCCACCTGGTCTTCTGTTCAAACATTCTCTAAGTTTTACTATATTCTACTTTAAATATCCAGTTCTTGTTTTTCTATCGGACTAATAAATTGTGTGGGTATGGTTTAGCTCTAGGGTGGACAGGGCTTTGCTCAAATGCAACTAAAACTTGCTAAACACTATAACCCTGCCCAAGCAGGCCTGAACCCCTTATATCAGGGGTAGGCAACCTTCGAGAGATAGAGATCTACTTGAACGACATTGATGAAGTCAAGATCACCGGTCACAGCCCCCCCAAAAAAGAAAGACAATAAGGCCGACCTTTTTTTTTTTTGTAGATAAAAACTTTCCCAGCGTGGCTAAGCGGTGGTTAGTGCGTGTGGGCGGACACATGCTCACTCAGCGATGAGCTCAGGGAGGCCATATTTGAGTGGGGAAGCTGGCGCTGTGACTTCCCCTTCTCACCTCAACTTGCCAGGAAGGGGGCAGACAGGATAATTAGCCCACCCACCCTCTTAGGTGCTTTTAAGGTTTTTCTCCATTTGGGCTCAGGGCTGCCACTGATAAGCCAGCGGTGCCCTGCAGGTCCTTTCAGTTCCAGCAATAGGTATTTGGCTCCTGTTGCATTTCTTGGTCATGTAGTGTGTTTTTCTTCCTTCCTTACTCTATTACCTCTCTTATCTTTCAGCTGATCCTCCTGCTCATTCCACGATGAGCCTTTTATCATGAAACCAAGATATTTCTGCATCCAATAGGTATGGGACCATCTGTACATGACAAGAAACTGACGAGAAAAAACGTTGTTTGTTTCAGCCCTTTACCCACAAAACGTTCCAGGAAGTCTTCAAGACATCATGACGACTAGAGCGTAGGTCGCATTCATCACGGCACAGGTCATCAGGGAGGCCAAGGTCGCATAGACATTATCACTCCCCATCTCCACCAGCCCGTTCATCAAAGAAAAAGTGCTGGGCATCTGGTGCGGTACCACTCCCTGATAAATTGGTCTGTAAGGACTGTCTCAGCGCAAGCAGAGAACCGGAGAGTCAGTAAGTGGTTGATCTACTTAAGCAGGCCATAAAGGACTCATTTGCAGAACTGGTGGTTATGGTCCCTGATCAACCAGTTCCACAGGTAGCTGAAGTTCAGGATATGGAGCCCAGTATCAGGGGCCCCACAGCTGTCAGTACCCCTCTACCTCCATCGGGGGAGACAGGTAAAGATTTGCCACCAGAGGATTTGTCTGAGGAATCTTCAGAGGATCGAAACCTTCTGGATTCAGTTTTCACCTAGTACAACCATTCATTCAGGCTGCAAAGAATGCTATTGCCTGGGAGGATCCGGCAGAACCACTGGCAAAATCAAAAACATATTTTCCAAAGTCCTTTTGACACCATAAGAGCCGAGGCACTCCAGGTAGGGACCCGGCTAAAGCTTTTTTTTCCGGTATGGGCTGTCCGATACCAGGCCCCATGGGTCCTGTCCAGTGTTGCCAACCTACCAGATTGAAATTTACTGACACAACACCCAAGATTTACTGGCACAGCCAAGTTTTTACTGCCATTTACAAAAGTTATAAAATTACAGTTTAAAGTGCAAAATAAAGTATTTAGGCTATAATCAAATACAATATGCAATTAGCAATATGATTTAAGGTAGATAATAAGGCAAAAAACATATTTCTTTTTTTATTTTCGATATAGTAAGTAAGTAGCTCAGGGACAGGACTCAGGAGGGCAAGAAATTAGAATGGGCAGCGCTCACACATAAAATTGACTCTCACAGTGACACTGACAGCAGTGTGCAGAAGCACAGATGATGATGAGACCTCATTGACACAACATGCCCCCTCCTAAGTCACAGTGACAGTCTCTCTCCAAGCCAAGTGGTCCCCCCAGTCCACTCCAGTCTAAACAGCACTGACGTCCCGGTCCCAGCCTGCCTTGCTCCCATACACGAGGCTCTGGCCACTCTGCTTGGCTCCATTGCACCATGACATCACACGACATGCCCAGGCACCGCCTCCGCCAGAGCCGGCCGATCACACTGTAGCAGGCACTCGGATGGTCTCAGCCAACCCCGGACCAAGTCGAGTGTCACAGCCATATTTTTTACTGGCAACCTTTTACTTTTACTGGCATTTACCGGCAGGAGAAAATTGCCTGTTTTTTACTGGCTGCCAGTAAAAATTCTGACGGTTGGCAACACTGGTCCTGTCTACAATCCAATACGAGCACTTTTGGACCTTTTCCCATCAGCCTCCTCAGAGATCCTTAAAAAAAAACAGAGACACCATCCTCCCCACGGAAAGCACTGGCCTTAAAGAGGAAGTAAACCCTGATGGGTTTTACTTCCTCTTTTCCTCCCTACAAACCCTGCAAATTAAAAGCATTATGTGACACTTACCTACAAACAAAGCCGTGCTGTCCCCTGTGCAGACCGCATCCATCTCCGCCCCTCTTCCTTTCCGGAGCCGCGTAACATCACTCCCGTGCATGGGCAAGGGAGCCGTCAGTCACGGCACTTGCGAGTGAAGAAACAGCACTGAGGTCCATTTCTTCACAGTGCATGCGCCGACGACATCATCGGCACACTACAAGAGAATCATCTCCTAAACAGCGAATGTTTAGGAGATATTTCCGCAACCTATAGGTAAGCCTTATTCTAGGCTTACCTATAGGTAAAAGTCACACAAAAGGGTTTACAAACAACTTTAAACCAGTTTGTAATATCACTACAACTCCAAAAGGCAGCAATTCCTGTTCCCTTATTGGAACGATTCACAGGTTTTTATTCCACCCTGTTCTTAGTGCAAAAAAAGACGGCCGGTTCGAGGCCAGTCATAGACCTAAAGAGGCTCAACAAGTACATCCACCTCATAAAATTCAAGATGGAGTCACTGCATACAATAATCCAAGCCATACAACCAGGGGATTGGTTAATATCAATAGATCTGCAGGATGCCTACCTGCATGTCCCTATTCTACTCTCCTTCCAAAAGCATCTAAGATTTGCAGTGGGTCATGTCCACCTACAATTCCAGGCCCTGCCTTTTGGCCTGTGCACCTCGCCTTGGGTATTTACGAAAGCGTTGGTCTCTGTCCTAGCCCCTCAGAGAGAGGGGGCTAAGGATATACCATTACCTGGACGATATTCTCCTGCTGGCAGACAACCCGAGTCAACTTAAAGTCCACAGGGACATACTACTGCAATCACTGACGGAACTAGGATGGTTAATATATCACGAGAAAAGCCAGGTGGCACCAACACAACACATGATTTATTTGGGGGCAATGTTCGATACATGCCAGGGCACAGTTATCATTACATCAACCCAAGGTGAGGGACATCATTCAAAAGATTTTCAAGATCAGGAAGAAATTTCACCTATCGGCTTCACAGTGCCTTAGCTTTATAGGCACGATGTCCTCGTGTATACCTCTAGTCCCGTGGTCTCACTGGCATCTGAAACACTTTCAGGCAGGATCTCTAGCGCAGCGGAGGAGACGACAACTATCTCAGACAATTCTACTGGCAACACTAATGCGCAGGAGCCTGCACTGGTGGAGAAATCCGGAGAACCTCTACAAATCTCATCATTTGGGTTCCCACTCATGGATCATAATTACATCCGATGCGAGCGGACAGGGGTTGGGTACCCGTTGCAGAGATTTCAGGATACAGGGAAGATGGTCCTTTCCCACCTGAGGCGTAGTATCCAACACCCTAGAGATGAGAGCAGCATTTCTAGCCTTGACCTCATTAACACCTCAGATCAGGGGATGGAATGTGCTTCTGCACCTAGACAACAAGGCAGCAGTCTCATATCTACGAAGACAAGGAGGCACCCACAGCAGAACACTTCTGAGAAAAGTGGAACCAGTAATGATCTGGACAGAGAAGAACTTAGTAGATCTCAAAGCAATGTATCTCCTAGGCAGGTTGAACATAGTGTCAGTGTGAACCTGGGCTTAAAGTGGTGTTAAACCCAAAAGCAGACATTTATTATATTGCATTCATTATTTCTTTCCTTTACTTTCACCTGGTGAACTGGCCAGTATGTCTGTTGTTTTTCAACAGATCAAGCTCTCCTGCAAATGTATCAGTTAAGAGTGCTGGGACAAACCATTCACCACTGATGGGGGTGCTTAGAATGATCAGCTTTTATTTATTCATGCAAAAGCTATACCCCCCCCCCCCCCAAAAAAAAACTGTTGCTCTAGCTGCTTCTGTAACTGCAGTCTAAGCTAGAGTTCGGCTTTAATTTGGTAATGTATCTAACTAAATCTGCTAGGAAATCTAAAACGCCCCTCCCTCCAGATTAAAGTGATTGTAAAGCTTTATTTTGTTTTTTTGTTTTTTTTAAATAACAAACATGTCATATTTACCTGCTCCGTGCAAGGGTTGTGCGCAGTGTGGCCCGTTCCTCCTTTTCTGGGATCCCCCCGCAGCGCTCCTGGCTCCTCCTCTTCTTGAGTGCCCACACGGAGAGCCACATTCCATGGAGGCATTCGTGTGCGCCCGAGTCTTGCTGCTGCGTCAATTGACACTGATTCGGCCCCACCCCCGGCTCCCGTGTAACTGGATTTGATATGCAGGCACCATATCTAATGATTGGTATATTACATTTTGGGTTTTGGGTTTTATACCGATTTAAAGTGGTTCTAAAGGCAGAAGGTTTTGTATCTTAATGCATTCTTTGCATTAAGATACAAAACCTTCTGTGTGCAGCAGCCCCCCTAATACTTACCTGAGCCCCATCTTGATCCAGCAATGTTGCACGAGAGCCTTGGCTGTCTGGGACTCTCTCTCCTGATTCGGCCCCACCCCCGGCTCTGGTGTAACTGGATTTGATATGCAGGCACCATATCTAATGATTGGTATATTACATTTTTGGTTTCGGGTTTTATACCGTGTTAAAGTGGTTCTAAAGTCAGAAGGTTTTGTATCTTAATGCATTCTATGCATTAAGATACAAAAACTTCTGTGTGCAGCAGCCCCCTTAATACTTACCTGAGCCCCATCTTGATCCAGCAATGTTGCACGAGAGCCTTGGCTGTCTGGGACTCTCTCTCCTGATTGGCTGAGATAGCAGCGGGTGCCATTGGCTCCCACTGCTGTCAATTAAAGTCAGTGGGCCAATGAGGAGAGAGAGGGGGAAGGACCAAGCTGCGGCTCCGTGTCTGAATGGACACACAGAGCAGCGGCTTGGCTTGGGTACCTCCATAGCAAGCTACTTGCTGTGGGGCACTCGGCAGGAGGAAGGGGCCAGTAGTGCCAGCAAGGGACCCAAGAAGCAGAGGATCTGGGCTGCTTTGTGCAAAACCACTACACAGAGTAGGTAAGTATAACATGTTTGTTATTTTTAAAGAAAAGAAACAAAGACTTTAATATCACTTTAACTTTGCACAGACTTTTGTCGTTTAAAGGTGACAATACTTAGCAACATTCTGTTATTACATACATGCCAAATTTTAGCTCATTTCAAAACTCACCAAACCACACATAATTTATCGTATATATTAACTCAGCCAAATTAATTCATCAGTGAAGAATAATGAACACATCAGTCAATGTGTTTACATTAGTTAAAAATAAAAGAACATATTAATTCACTGCTAGTCTGCCATTATTTAAAGCAGCTGCAGGTGATATGAAATGCACTTGTCAGAGGAGCTGTCAAGTCACAATTCAGATGCATAAATTCATTGGCCACAACTGGGAATTTTAGGAGAGTATTTGTATTTTAATTAATCGAAGACAGAAAAATATGATACATTTTGTCTTAATGCAAAAGCAGTAGTCCCTTGCAGTCCTGTGAAAAAATTTAGTATTTGTGGCCTTTATGAAACTTTATGGCTTAAACTTGGAAAGGATACAATTTATAGTTTTTACATTATATGAATGGAACCAGAGAGGGAATAAAAAATACCAGCATTTTATTATCAACAAAATAAAGGGGCAGGGGTCCAATCGTTGTGGTAGGAAGGCAGAACAAATCACCTAGGCTGGGTTCACACTGGTGCGACACGACACTTGTCCTACTTTGGATCTGACTTTGCCCTGCGACTTGAAGCCAACATACGTCCGACTTTCAGGCTGGGTTCACACTTGTGCGGTGCGAATTCCAGCTCTCTTATCTCTGCAAAGATATAAGAGAGCTGTTCAGCAGATCATCTCCGTTTTAGCTGCGAATTTGGTGACCTGGGAGAGAGGGGGAGGGGGGAAGTTTAGTGAGGAGAAGGAGAGAAATCCTGTTGAGAACTGAACACATCTGCGAATCAGATGCGTGCCCATAGAAGATAATGGGCCTGAATTCGCACTTGAGCCGCACCGCAATGCCTAGAAAACGCACAAGTTTTTTGGGCAATGCGCAGTGCGAATGCATCGCACATATGTGAACCAGCCTCATTAAAATTAATGTATTTTATAATGTTATGCGAATTGGATGCGGTGTAAGCCGCAACCAATTCGCATAGGTGTGAACGGGGCCTCAATGAACGGGGATCCGTCTTGGATCCCTGCCAATACCAGGCTCTGTGTTTGGTATGAATCTTGAGGGGGAACTCCACACCAAATTTTAAATAAAAAACCGGCATGGGTTCCCCCTCCAAGAGCATACCAGGTCCTTCGGTCTGGTATGGATATTAAGGGGAACCCCTACGCCAAAAAAACGGCATAGGGGTACCCCCAAAATCCATACCAGACCCTTATCCGAGCACGCAGCCCAGCCCGGCCAGTCAGGAAAGGGGGTGGGGACGAGCGAGCGCCCCCCCCCCTCCTGAACCATACCAGGCCGCATGCCCTCAACATGGGGGGGTGGGTGTTTTGGGGCAGGGGGGTGCCATGTTGATGAGGACAAGGGCCTCTTCCCGACAACCCTGGCCGTTGGTTGTCGAGGTCTGCGGGCGGTGGGCTTATCGGAATCAGGGAGCCCCTTTTAATAAGGGGGCCCCCAGATCCCGGCCCCCCACCCTATGTGAATGAGTATGGGGTACATCGTACCCCTACCCATTCACCTGGAGGAAAAGTGTCAATAAAAAAAACACACTAGACAGGTTTTTAAAGTAATTTATTAGGCAGCTCCGGGGGTCTTTTTCCGGCTTCTCCGCTCTCTCCCGGTCTCCGGTTCCTCTTCCCGCTCTCTGGTATCTTCTGCCGGGCTCCTCCGCTATCTTCTGCTCTTTTGCCGCTCTTTTGCTAGCGTTGACCCGGTCTTCTCTGTCGTCTTCTTCCCTCTTCTCTTCTTCCGATGTTGACACAAAGCTCTGTCATTTAATTGCGATGTGTTTGGGACAAGGTCCTTACCCCAGATGATGACTATTTAGTCGAAATTAATCGGGTGGATCTGTCCGTACACATCGCTCTTGTACCTGTATCCATGCTTTTAAGACCATCTTAAATGTGAGTGTTACATTGTTATGCTTTGCTATTAAATTCTTTCCAAACGGTATCATGCTATGTGAGTTTTTCTATCTTTACACGCATGCATTTTGGATGCCGAGCCCTTACATGTATTGGTGATTTGCGTGTTGGAAGTCCTGTTTGATTGAAGCGGATAAACTTCTTTGACTCCAGACCACCCTCCAACTCAAGAGCATCCATATTGGGTTCAATTAACCCTCAAGCGTTCTCTGATTTGGGTGGTGTATGCCTCTCCAAATCTGAGACTTCTGGTAAGCCTCCCTCAATTTACCCTTGGTGGCGGTTTTCACATGACTCCCATATATATAAAATTTTTAATTTCAAGCTCACACCTTGATTGAACACGTTTCCTTGGATTGAACTTTATTATTTGGACATTTTAATGTTTTTCTTCCTATGGACTTTATGTGATTAGACATTTATTTTGTGTTAATTATTATGGGTTATATTACCATTGTTTGATCACTTTAGCCAAAGTATCACACAGCACGATACTTTTGGGTGTTACATGTGTTCACTTTATTAGTAATACATTCATATTGTGTATTTATTCACCATTATACATAATTTTACCTAGGTAGCGCTACACTTTTATTTCCACTTTTCACCAGCTTTTTTCTACTAGCAGTGTTGGCGGCTTCTTTTGGTATATATATATTTTTCGTCCAGCGCAGTATTACTTTTCATTTTTTATCACTAGTTTCTTAGAATTTATATTGCTGCAGGAGATCCTTACTTATTCACAATCAATTGTTTATTTTACATTTTCAGTAGTTTAAAGTTTGGATGTTTTTGATTATCGTGCTTCACGGGTAGTGAACACTGAGGGTGTGTTTGTCGTCACAGTCAATGACAGCGAAATAGCAGGTCTATTTCTGAGGCTTAAAAACATCATGGTGTCAGAACTCCATCTCCAATGGGACCTTGTTTTTCTGGAGCAATATGTTGCAGAAAACATGGTACCTCGGAGTCTCAGATGGGATGTACATCCACAGCAAGGAGCAGTAGATCTTGATTCCTGGTCCAAATACTTCAATGAGGCTGGGACCAAATTTCTCAATTTTCTTATTACTAGGAAACGTAATCGTCTTTCAGTTTTAGATAGAGAAATTAAAGAACTTAAAGATGGACTACTTGTATATAAAAATACAGTCGAATATAACACTCTGTCCTCTAATCTTCAAACACATCATATTAAAGAAGATAAAGACCAGAGAACGAAAAAACATAAAAAATACTCACACGATATTGGTGATTATAAGTCCGGGAAAGTGTACAGCTGGCAGAAGCCGCCTACACCAGATTCTGCTATGGAGGTAAATTCTTCAGGCACTGGGGTGGCGGCACCTCCAATTGCACACTTTAATCAACCCAAACCTTCTATGAATAGGAACCAACAACCTGGTGATCGTACACAAGGTGGTGTACCCCAAAATACCCATACCCCTAAGAACACCCAAAGGGGGAGGGGACATAGTTCCAATAGAAGAGGTGGGGGGGCCATAGAGGTAATCATTCTCATTATGATTACAATCAACAACATTATGAGAGAGAGAAGTCGCATCAAAGGGGATCACCATCCAGTTTTTATGACAACTCTCACTCCTCCCATCATGGATACCCAGTTACATCTACTTACAATAGATATTTTCCTCTTCAGGATCAACATGATGACAGAGTATATCCATATCCCAATGCTGAGTTTGATCGATCTCCATATCCCAATCCTCACCCCTCTCAGGGTTTTTGGGAGGACCCCCCAAGAAGAAAAAGGGGTCCCGAAACAAGAGAGGGACCAGAGGAGGGAGGAGGACACAAAGGAGGAAAGAAAAGTCGAACATGACCTGTCAAGGTGTGTTCAACTTAAGTAGTGTCACATTATCTCAAGAAGAAAAGATGGTTTTAGATAAGGGCCTTAAATTTGCCCCTCTACGAAAACTTAATAAGTTCAACACTTTTGTGGACATACATAAGTATGTTAGAAAAATTAACATTCAACGCTATATTACTTCAAATCCTACTAGAAATATAGCAAGGGCAGCCACGTCAGGTACTGTCCATTCAGGGTTGGCTAACCCTTCGCTTTTTAACCCTCCCAATAAGCTTGCTCCAGCTCTTAACATGTTTAGAGATTTGGTCCTTCAGGATTTGGCCAAATTACCTCTAAAGAAGATTTCTAACAATCCTTTACCCAGTCAGGGCCTCAAAACCCTATGCCACAATAAATATCTAATTATACGCCCCGCAGACAAAGGTGGAGGCATTGTTTTGTTATACATCTCTTCCATATAACTTGCTTTGTCTAACATCTTGAGCGATCAAGATACTTATAAAGAAATACTCAGTAATCCCACCCCTAAATATAAGAAAAAGTTGACTAGTCTCATTACCAGAGGTTTTGATTCAAATTTTTTAAATTCTAAAGAGAAGTCGTTTCTTGTTCCGTTGGCCCCTAGGATTCCAATTATATATTATCTACCAAAAATCCACAAAGATTCCCTCCATCCTCCTGGACGTCCCATCATTAGTGGGATAGATTCCATTACGTCAAGGATAGGTAGATATATAGATTTATTTTTGCAACCCTCCGTTAAGACCACACCATCCTACTTAAAGGACACTAAGGATGTCATTCAACGCCTTATGTCATTGACCTTTGAGGGCGAGTTCATTATGGCCACGGCGGACGTGGCGTCCCTATACACCTGCATCCCACATCATAGGGGTATGGAGGCTGCTCAAGAATTTTTGAATAGGGACCTCACGTTGGTCGCTCCACAGGTTCATTTCATTATGGAATTATTGGAATTCGCGACGCAACATAATTACTTCTGGTTTGATGGGCATTATTACCTCCAGCAGAAAGGTGTGGCAATGGGGGCGAAATTTGCACCAAGTCTGGCCAATTTATTCATGGCCAAGTGGGAGGAGGAAGTCATCTATGCCCTGCAGGAGCCCCAACTTCTGCTTTGGGCAAAGGTACATAGACGACGTCCTCCTCCTATGGGCTGGCACTTCACATACGTTAGAAGAAAAAAAATTCCACGTTAAATGATAACGATAGAGGTATTACTCTCACATATGAATCCAGTCAGTCCATGATACACTTTCTAGATTTACAGATAGAAAGATCGGAGCAACAATTCAAGTTTAGTACCTATTTTAAGCCTACCGACAGAAATGGGTTTATACCCATGAGCAGTTGCCATCACAAGTCATGGCTGAAGTCGGTTCCCAAGAGTCAGTTCCTGCGTCTTCACCGGAACTGTACAGAAACAGAAACTTTTGTGGCACAAGCAAACGTGCTTAAAAATAGATTTCTAGAAAAGGGGTATAATCAGGCGGAAATAGATAGCGATCTGAAGAGGGTGTTGGATATAGAAAGACCCACATTGTTTGAAGATAAATCACCCAAAGAAGGAAATGATACTTTTAAAAGGTCCTTCCTTACTATCTTTTCCACTCAATATAAACACATAAAGGCTATTTTTGAAAAACATTGGGGGATATTGAGAAATGATAGAGTGTTGGGTACACTGATACCAGAAAGGCCTAAGGTTATTTATAAAGGAGTACCCTCCCTTCAAAATAAAATTGCACCCAACATCATAAATCCACCCATAAAACCCACTTTTTTTCATAACTGGATGGGATACTACCCCTGTAAAAAATGTATTGTTTGCAAACACAACACATGTGGAAGAAGGCCTATAAAGGAATTCAGATCCTCAGTGACTAACAAAGTCTACCCCATAAAACATTTCTGCACAAGTGCCACAACCCATGTGGTATATCTGTTGACCTACCCATGCGGTAAACAGTACGTGGGTAGGACGATTAGATCTTTCACTGCTAGGGTGTCTGAACATGTGAGTTTAATAAAATTTGGGAGTATTAAACATACTGTCCCCAGACATTACCGGCAACACCATGCCCGAAACCCTGATGGCACTCAATTTCTGGTAATAAATCATTTTGTTGCCCCATGGAGGGGTGGAGCAACTACTATAGGAGTATCCAGATTGGAAACATTCTGGATATATGATCTCCAGACTTACCAGCCATAGGGAATGAATGTCGAGTGGGACATTAACTCCTTTAACAATGCGTCCTGAACATCATATATTAATATACGACTTCTTTTTACCCATCAACTTTTAACCATTTTATCCTATTATATGCATATATGTATGTGTTCACATACATTCTTAATATACATTTTTATTCCACTCAGAGTATTTTACATATTTTAACTTAATTTTGTTGACCAACATTCATTTATTATACATAACCACATTTTTTGTGCGTGTTTCGTGTACCGACCACGCACAGATTGTGTGTAAGTGAATATTTACCATAGACCTATGAGGTGTAAGGCAGTGTGTGAGTCGTTACACATATATTACAGATTGCACCATTATATTTCTACAGCGATCCATTTATGTATATATATAATATATTGTTTTTTAGATTCACCCTATTAACATTATTAACATTAATGTTAATATTTTTCTTGTGTATCTAGTCTGCCCTCCAGCTTGAGACGCACTTCTCTTTAGGTCAGGGAAGATGTGGGTTGCGTCTTCTAGAGGGGCGGACCTCCTAGCAGGGGCTCTATGAGCGCCGTTTGTGTGACTCGGCGGAGGGGCGTGGCTGCGGTATGCGGCAGACCTACGTCTCGTTTTTCGGAACGAGGCTTGGTTGCCACTTCCGGTTTCTTCCAGCCTAGCTCCACGGCGGAAGTGACGCATTGGCGCTGGGTCCAGGCCTCGTTTTCATAGCGAGGGTTGGATCTACTATTAAACACACTATAGCCAGCACAGTCTGCAGTGGAAGTGATACAGATACACTCAAGATTGAAAGTGAGGCTTGGCTAATATTGTCACATAAGGTGACCTACAGCCTGTTCAACTTCAAGTAGAAACACATTGCCATTTTTAAGGGTTTTTTCTGGGTACTATGTACAGTCAAAGTATATGATATTCTTGTTATTTTGACCATCCAGGATTAAAAATTAAAACCGGAAGTGAGGTAATGGCGGTTCACTTCCGGGATCATGGAGGTCAATTTGTTCATTTATTTGCGATGTGTGTGGGACAAGGTCCTTACCCCAGATGATGACTATTTAGTCGAAACTAGTCGGGTGGACCTGTCCATACACATCGCTCTTGTACCTGTATCCATGCTTTTAAGACCATCTTAAATGTGAGTGTTACAATGTTATGCTTTGCTATTAAATTCTTTCCAAACGGTATCATGCTATGTGAGTTTTTCTATCTTTACACGCATGCATTTTGGATACCGAGCCCTTACATGTATTGGTGATTTGCGTGTTGGATGTCCTGTTTGATTGAAGCGGATAAACTTCTTTGACTCCAGACCACCCTCCAACTCAAGACCATCCATATTGGGTTCAATTAACCCTCAAGCGTTCTCTGATTTGGGTGGCGTATGCCTCTCCAAATCTGAGACTTCTGGTAAGCCTCCCTCAATTTACCCTTGGTGGCGGTTTTCACATCACTCCCATATATAGAAAATTTTTAATTTCAAGCTCACACCTTGATTGAACACGTTTCCTTGGATTGAACTTTATTATTTGGACATTTTAATGTTTTTCTTCCTATGGACTTTATGTGATTAGACATTTATTTTGTGTTAATTATTATGGGTTATATTACCATTGTTTGATCACTTTAGCCAAAGTATCACTCAGCACGATACTTTTGGGTGTTACATGTGTTCACTTTATTAGTAATACATTCATATTGTGTATTTATTCACCATTATACATAATTTTACCTAGGTAGCGCTACACTTTTATTTTCACTTTTCACTAGCTTTTTTCTACTAGCAGTGTTGGCGGCTTCTTTTGGTACATATATATTTTTTGTCCAGCGCAGTATTACTTTTCATTTTTTATCACAAGGCTCTGTCCCGCTGTAATGCCATGTGCGCGGTGCGCAACGACTTATATAGGCATGGGGCGTGGTCACCGGGTGATGTCACCCAGTGACCCTGCCCTTATGACGTCACAGTCCTGGGGCATGATGGAACTGTGACGTCATAAGGGCACGCACCGCGCACACGGCATTACAGCGGGAGAGAGCATCGTGTCAACATCGGAAGAAGAGAAGAGGGAAGAAGAAGACTGGGCCAACGCTAGCAAAAGAGCGGCAAAAGAGCAGAAGATATCAGAGGAGCCCGGCAGAAGATACTGGAGAGCGAGAAGAGGAACCAGAGACCGGGAGAGAGCAGAGAGCTCGGAAGAAGACCCTCAAAGTCGGAAGAAGACCCCTGGAGCTGCCTAATAAATTACTTTAAAAACATGTCTAGTGTGTTTTTTTATTGACACTTTCCCCCAGGTGAATGGGTAGGGGTACGATGTACCCCAAACTCATTCACATAGGGTGGGGTGCCGGGATCTGGGGGCCCCCTTATTAAAGGGGGCTCCCGGATTACGATAAGCCCACCGCCCGCAGACCCCGACAACCAACGGCCTGGGTTTTTGGGAAGAGGCCCTTGTCCTCATCAACATGGGGACAAGGTTCTTTGGGGTGGGGGGGCTGCAGGGTGCCCCCTGCCCCAAAGCACCCCTCCCCCATTTTGAGGGAATGCGGCCTGGTACGGTTCAGGAGGGGGGCGCTCGCTCGTCCCCACCCCCTTTCCTGACCGGCCGGGCAGCGTGCTCGGATAATGGTCTGGTATGCATTTTGGGGGGACCCCCACGCTGTTTTTTCGGCGTAGGGGTTCCCCTTAAAATCCATACCAGACGAAGGTCCTGGTATGCTCTTGGATGGGGAACCCATGATGGTTTTTTATTTAAAATTTGGCGTGGAGTTCCCCCTCAAGATCAGCAGAGCACAAGTCGCATGCCAAAGTCGGATCATGCAAGACGGCATTCCGACTTTGATCCGACTTCAATGATATTCAATGGGCTGAAGTAGGATCAAAGTCGGACCAAAGTAGTGCAGGGAGCATTTTCAATGTCGGACCGATATGTGTCGGACCAGTTAAGACGGCTCCCATAGGGAAACATTGATTTTCACACGTCATTAAACATGAGCTCTCAATGTCGGAGCGTTTGTCGCACCAGTGTGAACCCAGCCTAATTGCACTATTTGTATATTTTTTTTAAAGGAGGAGTACAGCCAAAGCTATTTTGGCTATGATTCTCCTATGGATCACAGGAGTGCAGTCCGTTCTGCACTCCTGTGACCCATTTTCAGCAAACAGTGTTCTAAAGCCGGGTCGGCAGACGGTGAGCGGGCGGGGGGGCACAGTGGTGGCATTCGATGGCACAGTGGCAGCATTCGATGGGCAGAGTGGCAGCATTCGATGGGCACAGTGGCAGCATTTGATGGGCACAGTGGCAGCCTTTAGGGGCACAGTGGCTGCAATTGATGGGCACAGTGTCGGCATTTGATGGGCACAGTGGCTGCAATTGATGTTTTTTTTTTCAGTTTATTTCAGTTTGTTTGCGCCCCCCCCCCCCCCCAGACATGCAGCACTTTTTGGTCTCTCCTCCCACTCAGCCAGAGAAATATTAGAGCCATTAAATTTAGGCACCTGGGCCAGAGCCAATCCTAGCGGTGCCATGATGGTTCCTTCTCCTCCTTCTGCACCCACTGCAAGAAGAGACAAATTCTGCTGACTGCTGCCAAGTGTGGGTAGGTGCAGTGTGGTGCAGCAGCAGTAAACACTCGGAGAACAGATGCAATAACTACCAGGTGGGGAGACAACCCGACGGGGTGCACTCATAGGATGTTGCAGAGGACAGGGTAGCAGCAGGCCTTGGGTGCTCTGACAGCTTCTGTCTCAAGGGATAGAATACGGCGTGGCCAGGCTTCACCCAAACGGGGAAACTTCCAGTAAGGATAGAGTTTCCCTGCTCTTTCCACCACTCGTCAGGAATCTCTCCCCATTGCTGTCCCTGTCAGGCGGCTAACCTCTCCCTACACTACCCACATGCAGAATGTGCACCAAGCCTTGGAGCCAGGGCATTAAATAGGCTCTGTCTGACCCAAGATGGATGCCAGAGTCACATGGAGCGCCAGCGTCCAATATGATAACTTCGCCAGTGACCCAGGAAATCATAGAGTTTCCTCTTGACTTCCTCTCCATCTGCAATGCCACTGCAGTCGAGCCCCAACTGCAGTGCAAATAGACTGCACCTGCCTACATGATGGTAGAAGGTCCTTATTGCTAAAAACTGCATTTTATTTTCAGCCCTTGTTTAGTCTCCAAAAAGTTCAACTTTTAATCTGTTCCTTTCCTTCATAAGTGTAGGCATCCAAATGTGGTTTATTTATGACACTCTCAATACTTCAGGAAAAACCATGGAGATTTACTGACGGTTACTTATGGTTGGGAATCGTGGACACACTGCTTGTGAACCCATTGCAATTACCTGAGTTTACGCATAAATGGCTTCTAAATTGTGGTTGATCTATATTTAAAAAGGTTCTAAAGTCAAGATATTTTTTACTTTCTCTCGATCCAGCGCTGTGCCCATCTGCAGCTGTGCTCTCCCTTCTTCCTCTTCTCACAGTAAACAGAGTGAGCGAACACGCAAGAGTGCCCCCAGAGCAAGCAGCTTGCTCTGGGGGCACTCAGCAGGGGGTGGGGCCAGGAGCACATGCAGGGGACCAGAGAAGAAGAGGATTGGGACTGCTCTGTGAAAAACCATTGCACAGAGCAGGAAAGAAGGACTTTGTTATTTAAAAAAAAAATCCGTGTGATGCTGCAACTGTCCCACGTCGGTTCCAAAACTTCCAAGAACTGAGCCATCACATGACTGCTGATCACTCAGTGCTCGGTCTGCTCTCTGTTCTGCTCCTTTATTCAAATCAACATGTAATGGCTTAACTTCCTAGATAAACTGTCCCACACACACCCACTGCATATACAGAGCCCTGAATATGTGTGTTTGCGGGTCCGTATGGCACTAGTAGCTTCAGTCCTTTTGAAAAAAAGATAAGACTTTGTGTCTTCAGCTAGCCACTTTCATTGGTGCCCTTAAACTCTGAATAGCAGGGCCAAACAACACAACTGACCCGGATTATCAAGTGAGGAAGGCAGGATCTTTCGCAGCAAGGTGAAAGGACAATGGTGTCTGTATACAGTGTCCTTGGGAATGGATGACCTTATCCTTTAGTCCTATGACACTTCTGTGGTGCAGTGTCCCTGTTTCTTGCAAATGGGCAAAACCCCCCTTACCCAATCCTACAGTCAAGGCCCAAATGAATGTCCTGGAACAAGCAGACTCTCCTGGCAACCCAACTGGTCACCTCACACTGGAATGCTTCATCGTCGGTGCAGGTGCGTCTGGACTTGCACCTGGGATCCCCCTTTCTCATGCAAGATGTCCCGACTGGCAGCGGAGGCCTAAATCGCACTGTGAAATCACCTAGGAGGCAATACCACTAATTTCAATAGTGGAATAGTACATTTTCATAAATATCTGTACATCAGACCAGGGACAACTGAGCAGAAAAGAAGAACAGAGGGAGTTGGTTCAAAAAGAGGGACAGTCCCTCCAAATCAAGGACAGCTGGGAGGTATGCTTATACATCCCTATTTTGTTAATGGCAGGCTTTTCACTGGTATGAGTCTTGTCAGTCGGCACTGCTACCGTCAAACTCATTTAAATTTTATGAGCTGATTTTTCTTTTTCTGTTAGATGATTTTCCTTTGCTGTGCTTTATGCTAAATCTTGCTTTGATCATCAAGTATTTCTATCAGAACAGCAGCTCAAGGAAGATCTATAAGCACGGTAAATAAACAGGCTCAAAGGCCTTGGTGTGATAAGTGATAACCTGATCTCAGTCAGGGTCATTTACAAAAGCACTAAAATGCTAGTTCTGCAAATCCTGGAGTGTTTATTTTTCTGCATATTAACCCATTTTAAAGGAAGGGAACAGATGTGCCCATCACACTGCCATGAAAAAAGTGGAAATTCAATACTACATTGCAATGTAATGTGGAAACAATGAACCGATTCAGAGGTTACTTGTGTTCCCAAACAGATTACCACACTGATCCCAATGCAGCAAATCTGCATAGGAAAAAGACAGTCATTTCATACAAGGGAGGATGGAGCAGTACCTTGCTGAATGCAAGCTAATTGCACTTGAGTTCCTCTTTCTGCACAGCCAGGCTTACTAGCTGCAGGCAATTATCACTTTTACATCTGTATGATTCTTCCCTGAAAAGAGGCAATTAAGGGAGGATATGATCACACTGTAGAAATAAAAAAATAAAAAAATCCATATTGTAAATTTAGT